>JARKNS010000011.1:12483750-13725625 GCA_029990575.1 Petunia axillaris subsp. axillaris
TCACGAGAAGAAGGACATTATGCTTTAACAATTAAATTGTGCATTACTAGTTCTTATATAGTCTATGTAAATATGTAAATATATACAGTAAAAGAATCGTGAATATAAGCTTATACCTAGATTGGAATCGTATTGCTAGCTTATATAGTATCTAAGTATGCAATATTTAAAAGAAATCGAATGTCTAACCAAACTTACAATAAGGCATTTACATTTACCATTGTAAGCTTCTTGTGCATTTTACATTTTGGAGATGGAAAAAGTATTATTATATGCAGGAAAATACAAGATCGATTGGGAGGGGGGTTGATAGATATCCTTCTCATGTATTTGTTTATCTGAAAACCACATCTTAAGTATTGGGGAAAAGGTTTATATTAAGCATTTCCTTGTAAAATTTTCATCTGCAGAGCAGAGTTGTGAGAATAAAAGGTCTATAGCATTGGGAATAAAAGACTTGAATTCATTCCCCACCAAACTGTAAGACTAGCGGTGTTTCTGGTACCGGAATAAATGGGTGACAATTTGACTCCATAAAATGGCAAACATACAAAAGCCACAACACTTCTCAAGTAACTGAGTGACCAAGCCCATTTCGTAGCAATATGTGGATGCATGCGCCGTATGGCCAGTACACATCTAAAATGTACAAACATTAGCCAGTATATGCAATCAATTACACCAGATTTGGCCAAAGCCTCCACCAATCGTCTTTTACAGGCTTCGTAGGCTGGACCAGATTAAACAAATTTCAACCCCAATACATGGCAAATGCCTCTTCTACTCAGCAGATCAATCAACAATCAGTAATCTTAGCAACACAAAGCTGTAAAGCCTTTGCAAAAGCATCTATTGTGTTTTCATCTTTTCAAATGAGAAAACGAATAAACAATGACAAGATTCTTGTGTAACCTATCAGAAGGTTTCGAAAATTCTTCTGAAGAAATCATCATGTGAACGTTGCTAATCTGAACTTTTGCAAGCCACATGCTTTTTACATCAACACCCAAGACTGCATTACTGAACACATCAGCGGAACCACAATGGCACCTCATTCCACAGAAAATATGCATAGCATCTGAAATTTGTATTCGTACTGAATTAGAGCTTCAGCGGCCAGAAGATACAAGAACATTGTGCTCCTTTAGACGTTTCTGAAAATGAGCTAACTGATTCTGCAACTGCAGGATGCCAGCAGCCTTTTGGGAAAGGATTGCATTTAATCGGGATATATAATCGTCCAGCTGGTTTCCTGGTTGATCCGCCTCAACTAATAGATTCATCTCCTGAAATTGTTAAACAAACAACTCTCAATTACAACAACAACAACAACAACAACAACAACAACAACAACAACAACAACAACAACATAAAATAGATATAGAAACACTTTTCCAACTACAAACTTCTGGTATAATCAGTATCCATAACCATGAAACAAAGAGAACGTATACCTACTTTGACTCCTACAATAAAGGCCTAAGCATCAAAATAACACTGTTCCAAAACAGTATGTAATAAGCCACCAAATTCATGTTCATAATACCTCTCGAACAATGTCCATAGTTTCCTCCACTTGTTTCCGATGGGCATTCACAAGATTTTCCTCATCCTGAAAAATTAAACATAACACCATTCAGAGGCACACTCAGGTTTAGTGAAAATTTTCAAATTTCCACAAGAATGGATTCACCTTTAAGAGCGCATTCAGATCATCATCCGAGTTTGAATACTTGGCCTCTGTTCTAGGTGGCTCCTTCCACTTTGTCTGAGCATTTGCTCTCTTCAATTTATCTTCAGAATTGGAGACACTGTAAGCATCAAGCTTCTCAGGCTTCCTCCACATTGGCTTCTCTTGTTCATAGGAATCTTCGTCATATTCATCTTTATCAGTCTGTTCAGGCCACGAATCACCTGTATCATCTTCAAATGTTGAAGTAGAAGGTACAACTGCAGATGAAGAGAATGTTGTTGATTCCTTCAGATTCAAGGTTGAGGATGAGATTTCCTTCTTTGAGTTGTTCCCTTTTGAGAGGCTCTTCACCCTGAAATTCAAAGTAAAGTGCAAAGGTTTATATGAATGCAGAAAGTAATCGTCATAGGAACAAAATTTAATTCAACAAATGGCTACCTGTCAGCATATCTTAATGTATTTAAAGTATGCTCACAAGATCCAGCATTCGGGGAAATGCAAGATATCATAACAGTACGACTATTTCCAACGAAAGAGTCCCTCAACACTTCTGTTAATTTACTGCCTCTAAAAGGAATATGGTTTTGGTCATTGTCAAGCGCTCTAATGCATTCCTTCAGTGCCAGCAAGCTTTTATTAATCTCTGCTCCTTCAATTCTGCACAATACGATAAAAGGTAATCGGGTAGAACAAGAAGAACTTAGCAATTCAGTTTTCTTAAAAGACAAGGAAAAGCAGGAAGCGAAGTAGATACATACCTGGTTTGCTTATCATTGTCAGTGGTGTCTGCACCACGTTCACTTCCTGCAAGGTCTATGAAGGAGAGCTTCCCAATAACACGAGCAGGTTTAGATTCGCTACCATCAGCTGACCTTTTAATACAAAGCTGGAGAATAGCATGTGACCTGGAAGATTCCTCATTGGCACCAGTGGTGCCAGTACTTCTAGTCGCACTTCCTCTGTCAATGAGCTCCTTAATCATCTCCACATCAGAGACTCTGTATTCTTGCAAACCTACTATACATACTTGCTGTTTACCATCCTCTCTCATGCAAAGTTTCCTGGGAAGAATTAGTTTCAGTTATCCTCAATCCAAAGCTGCAACACAAACTGTTGGAAACTGTTGAAAAACTTACTTCCGATCATTAAGGAGGTCAAAGAGCTTTCCACCGTATATCTCAAAAAAACTGAAAAACAATTGAAAGCCCTGGTTCCGGTAAGTATGATGAATGAGCCTCAGAAGATCCCTAGATGCCTTCAGAGGTAGCGGTTTCATGGTATACGTTTTGCCACTTCCTAAATAAGCAAAAAGAATGAAATTTTTTAAAGGAAGGTTGTGTATAGAAAAGAGTCAGAAAAACCGAGCTTCTTTGCATGTGTATAGTTGACACCAAATTGATAATGAAAGTAAGATTGGAAGCAGTGAAAGGCCTCTTGCAAAATTTGCATATGACAAAATAAAGGGACTAGGCATCAGTTGTTTCACATGCATTGCCCTTGGATAATGGACTGATATGGCTTACATGACCCAAAAAGACAGTCACTAACCATATAGATATTCATATGAAATGACTGGAAGACTAATTCTGAAGATGGTGAAAAGTTTGGAAACTTTAGGCTATCATCATCAACAACTGCATCACCAGCAGATTAAAAAAATTTGTAATGATTCCGCAGAAAAGGTGAATTTGTATGATTCAAAAGCACTCTAGAAGATTTTCTAATTTTGTTAAAACTCACGATTATGACATTTCTGAAAAGATTGGGACTATAGAGAGAACTTGAGTACAAAAAGGTCAATAAACAATCAAATTCCTGTACTAGATAGTGTTTGATGTATCAAAATTATAGTCCATGTGATCTTCAACTAATTGATAAAGGGGTTTTAGTTCATGTGATCTTGAACCAATAAAGGGGTTTAAACATCATAATAATAAAGAAAAGACACAAATGATTACAGGTGTAAAAATAAATCACTGGCATCAGGACAGAGGGTCTGAGTGCAGCATTACAAAAGGTGCTTTAAAAGACTCACCCCACATGAAAAGAAAATTGTAACAAGATCCAAATGCAAGTTTTAAGAGACCACTATTATTCACACTTAGAACAAGCAACAGGAAAAATAGCTAAATGAAATCAAGAATACTTGTGTCAAGAGTAATAAGGGTGACAATGATAAAATACTGATAAGTGCAGGTCTCTTACCTGTTTGCCCATATGCAAAGCAAGTGGCTTTTGTGCGTTGGAAAATTATTGGGACAATGGGCTCCACTGTTTCACGATACACCTAAGGAAAATATGTAGCAGACCAAAGTTAACAAGGATCTGAATGCATCAAGAGTTTAGGGGTCTATTGTATAATCTTGTATTCTAAACTCACCTCATCATTTGAAACCTCCTCATTTAGAACAGCATCAAAGACAAACTCATGCTTCTCAACATACTGGGTCAGATCAACCTGCATTACAGTCACGTATAAGGAACTTGAAGTGAGTCAAACTCAAAACAAAATTATTTTAGTAAAAGCTTTGGCAATGCAAAGCAGCAAGACGTGAGCGAAATTTACAAAACACAAAGAGATCAATGATAATGGCAAACAATTAGATCTCCATATTTTAATCTTATTGCAGAAGTTTTTGGCATCGAACAAGAGATATCTTTGCTAGAAAACAAATTCTCCACAGGCAAATAATGGGAAACTGTTAGACAATAGCAATTTTCAGGTTGCTGGTATCTAAATTAGTCATTCTTTCCACCAGACTGAGTCAAAGCATTTGCATTTCCACAAACCTTGAGTTTAGTTTCATGGACCACTAGAGAGTTGAAACGTGTATCGATGATGTCTTCCTCATTCTTCGCTAATTCCTTCTTGTTTAGTGGTCGCTTACGCACCTGCAAATAGATAAACATCAGAAACAACTAGGACAAGTATTAACGACTTCCTTTTACGCGCAATACACATGAAAGATGGTAGACTCTTCTGTCAGTGAAATCATAATAACAGGCATTATAGCTATCGGTGGGCATTAGCAATAACTAATTGGGTCGGTTCTACTGAATTTGATTAGGATAATAAGAAAGATTCAGCACTATGGTAACTAAGAGTAGAATAGTAAGAGCATCAAGTGAGTAGAACGTACCACCACTTTGATCTTTGCAACATTGCTGGCCTTCTCTTTATCGACAGCAAAACTCTTCGAGACATTACTCTCAGGCAAGCCCCGAACTCGACCAGCTTGCTTGTTGTTTGCAAGGTATGGCTCCAAGTCATCAGAGCTTTTTGCTCGAGAAATATGATGCATAGAAGGAGCATCATACAGTCCAGCAACTGGCATCTATACATGAAAAGTGCACATAAGAGAACTTAAAAACCAAACTATAAGAAACTACAAAATTTCAGCAGAAAACTAGTCTGATATTACGTGAATGATCTGATGGCAGGGACACAAGGACAAAATGACTTGTATCAAACTGTTTCTATCCAGATAATGTGGTTGTAGGGTTTGCCTATAATGGTGCTATAATAAAATGTAGCTCAAGGAGCCAGAGTGCATTATCAACTCTCGAGTTTCTAACACCCAATTTCAACTCTCCAATGTCCAAGAGAATAAATAGAGAATGTAAGAGCGCGCGCACCAGGAAAAGAAACAAACGAATGGTTCAATTAGACCACCAGTTTGCAATGTTGTACCCAAAAGTCACAAGAATTTTCAGTGGCATTGTAAAATTCGAAACTTCAATCATATAGAACTTACTAAAACTGGATAAGAACTTTGTGGCACTATAAAACGAGATGCTCTAATCAAACAAATACTAACTAAAGAAGCAAACTTTACGCGATAAAAACAGTAGTCCAAACAAATATTTACATACAATCTCTTCCATAAAATACGAATGCGGATGATAAATCGAACCTCTGGGAGAAGCTCAGTATCCAAGGAATGTAGATCTAACAGTCCAGGACTAAACTCATTAGGAGACAACTGTTCATCACCATTCCTTCTCTGTCGATGATTCCCCGGAGGCGTTAAAGGCTCCGAAAACAAGTCACTTCCACCACTATAAGTCCTCTGTGCACCCCTAGACACTCGTGAACCCTGACCTCCACCATAATATCCATAATCCTAATTCACATATTAACCGATAAATCAAAACATTATAACACATTGTATAATAAAACACTGTATAATCAGATCTAATTAAAGCTAGGGTTAAAATGTGAAAATATTTAAAACCTGTGGTGGTGGAATAGAGTTATTTGAAGTTTGTAAATGCTGTAAACCAGCTGATTGTAACCATCTACCGTTAGATGAAGTTTCTAGAAAGTTATCTGAGTATTGCCGTTGATGATGTGCCGTCGATGTACCAGATCTTTGCCTTCCTACTGCATTCATTTTTTTTAGAACTCAAAAATATTAATCAGCTGAAGCCTAGATATTTATCAGAGATTAATATTGGATTAACAATCGAATGTGTGTCTTGAGTGGGTATTAAAGAAAGGTTTGAACTTTAGAAGAACATGAAATGAAATGAAAAAAAAGATCAACGGTTCTGATTGATTTTATTGTTTAAATCTTTTCACTGTCAACAGTAAAAAGTAAATCTAAGAAACATTTTCACTGCGAAATGAGATGATTTTTACCTACCAAATGGGACACACGATTAATGAGTAGAAGGATTTTGAATTTTGAAGAGAAAAGCTGGCACGTGGGAGTAGAGAAAGGCACGTGTGAGAGAGCGTGGGTGGGTTCGGTCCAGGTGCTGGGAGGCTAATGGGGTCCACTAATTTTTGAATTTGAGGATAGCAACACCACACAACCGGCTCACATGGTGGGGTTGCGTCGTTTTATGCATTCATTTCATTGGTTAGAGATTTTTGGTTTAATATTATTATCAGTATTTGTTTATTGTTTGAATTAATTAGTGGGTATGCTTTGACCAATTCTCAACCCGCCTTTGACTTGTATTCAAATTTCGTACATGAATTGGAGGGGTGGTGATTAGATTACGACACATGTGAAAGATCAATGGTGGAGTTCAAAGAATTGGACGTGCGAATATCATGGTCGGACTAATTTAAGAAAGGCTTGGCCGGTGACATTGTCCAACTATGGAATGGACCAGTTAGCTGCACTTTTAAGTTTTAATAGAAGATGGATTAGTATAGTTTGGAGTGCTTACATGAGGGTATACCTGGCACGGTTAACCGGAAATTGATGAAAGATTGGTCTGGAAGGATCCCCCGATAACCTAGGATTAGTGGTAATAGAGCTGATGTGGTATCTCGGAAACTGGGATGAAAGCGATTTCTAGCGCTGCTGGGCAGAAAGACATGTTACCTAGACTAGTAAGCAAATTTTATAACCAATGTGATTAAAGCCAATAACTTGCAAGACACTCATTATAATTTGGAGGTTAGGAACTGATTGACAGGACTGATCCTCTAAAGAGCCTTTTTGTTATGCCACTTGTATTAGGGAGCAGCTAGGGAGGTGCTAGGCGTCTCGAAGAGAAATTCCAGCAACCATAGCAGGGCTGACGGTGAAATGTAGAGGTCCAAGGAAAGTGTTAGTCAAGAAGGAGGCCTGCGTGAACTTGGTGGAGAGTAAAAACAAGGAAGAATAGAGGGTGAATAAAGAGAGGAATAAGGCTACAAAGAACGACTCTAAGCTAGCCGTTATAGCAGCCAAAACGACAGCAATTGAGCACTTGTATAAAGAACAAGAGGCTAAAGGTGGGCAAAAAAGATCCATAGGTTAGCCAAGGTGAGGGAGCAAGGGCTCGCAACCTAGACCAAGTGAGGTGCATTAGAGACGAGGATGACACTATATTGGTGGATGAGACCCACATTAAATTAATATGGCAGGCACGCTTCCACAAACTCTTGAACACAGAAGGAGACGAGTCTATCGTGATGGGTAATCTAGAGCACTCCGAAAGCCACATAATTTTTGGGTTTTGCAGGTGTATAAAATTGAATGAGGTTTGGGGGCAATTTCTAAGATGAAAGGTGGGAGGGTGACCGGACATATGAGATCTCAGTGGAATTTTAGAATAATGCCGGTAAAGCATGTATGTAGTGGGCAACTGGGCTGTTTAAGGAATGGAGATGGAGTATGATAATCTCACTGTACAAGAACAATAGGAACATTCAAAATTGTAACAACTATAGGGGTATCAAATTGCTTAGAAAACTTAAGAGTGAGTGATAGAAATGCAGATGCGGAGAGATGTTTGTAGTTTTTAGAATCAATTCAGATTCATGGGTGATCAACTATGGAAAGCTATTCATTTTGTTAGGAGATTGGTGGATCGATATAGAGACTACAAAAAAGACGTGCATATGGTGTTCATTGACCTAAATAAGCCATATGACAAAGTTCGAAGAGAGATGTTATGGAGATGCTTGTCATACATTTAAGCAATTACTGACATGTACGATGGAGCCAAGCTCAGGGTGAGTACAGTAGGAGAAGACTCAGAGCACTTTCTGGTCGAGATGGTGTTGCACCAAGGTTAAACTCTAAGCTCGTTTTTATTTGCCTAGTGGTAGATGAGTTGACACGCCATATCCACAGAACTTAAGAGTGCAAGTTTAGTGATGCACCTCATGAGTCAGATATGAAGTGAAGCTTGATTCGCAAGTTGTCACTAAGAGAGGAAACTTTAAGAATCTTGGGTCAATAATCCAAGGGTAGATGGAATGATGATGATGCCACTCATCGTATTAGAATGAGTTTGATGAAATAAAGACTCGCATCTGTTTTCCTATGCGATAAGAATGTGCCGCCGAAACTTAAATGCAAGTTTTATAGAGTGGTCGTTAGCCTAACTATGTTGTATGAGACAAAAATGTTGCCCATTCATGAACACACATGTTCAGAAGATAAAAGTAGCAGAGATGAGAATGCTTAGATAATATATCGGCATACCAGAAAAGATAAGATTAGGAATGAAGATATTTGGAACAAGGTGGGAGTGCCCTTTGTGGTGGACGAGATACGGGAGGCGAGGCTAAGATAGTTTGGGCATAGATGCCCCAGTGAGAAGATGCTAGAGGTTAGCAATAATAGGTCTGCGGAGAGGCAGAGGTAGACCGAAGAAGCATTGGGAGGTTGTGAAACGACATGACATGACTCATCTACAGCTCACCGAAGAAGTGACCTTGTAGGGACTTTAGGTACCCTATTTGCTCTTTCGTCCCCGCCGCGACACTATGGTTATTACTATGGTCTATGTTATTCTCTTGTTCTCCGATTTATATGACTATTATTGATTACTTCGCTTTTGTTCGATATTTTCTTTTTTCCTATTTTCGGGAACATATTGAGAAAGTTGTTGTTATGTTTCTTCCAGTTTTTCTAAAAGGTTTTCAAATATAACATGTGTTTCATAATCAGAAAAATGAAAGATTTACTAGCTGTAGTTCTGACAATTAATTTTAGTCCAGTTGTATGATTGCCTTTGCCAGAATAAACTGCATCCACATGTGCATTTGATCCATTATAACTTGAGGGGGCTTGAAGATAGATACATCAAGCAAACACTGTTTTTCCCTTCCAAAAGCAATACCAAATATAAAACTTGTTTTGCATGTTAGTATTATTACTATCATACTATTAAATTTTTGAGGGAACATGTCATAGCAATCATAGTGATGAGAATCCTAAGTGGAAGATCTGAGGAAACAATCAATTTGCAGATTAACAATAAAATATGGGTTCTCTTAGTGGCAAGGAAGTAAGGTGCCAAGCTCACAGATTGCTATATCTTACATTGTGCAGATGTCATGTTGGGTTCTCTTTAGAGGACTGAGTAGTCCCTCCCTTCCATTATTGGGCTGTCTTTGCCATAAGAAAAATACACAATTGTTTCTTTACAGTATACTATAAAGTTTACCTGATAAATAATCTTAACCTACACAGATGCAATATTAAATTTTACTTGAGCCGGGTGAAATCTTGTTTAAAACATCCTTATTTCCCACTTACGTTACTTCACTATGCAATTGTTTAAAGGAATTTTTACATGGATTCTACAGGAAGCAACTTATTGCAAGCAATTGAAATATGGAGTATAGAGAGGTATCTCTTCACAGAAATGCTCACATGAACCATTATCTCCTGGGGAAAATATCATCCACCAATTGGATCTCATAACACAATTGGCCTGGTTCACCATCCACTGAAGTCATTTCAAGTGTTTCCCTTGCATTCAGCTGTTAACAGTTGAAAAAATTCCTTATGCACAACTACCATGAACGAATTCAGTTCATGGTTTTCCTGATACGTGAAGATCAAAATGAAAAGGGGAGGCGATAGATTAGCAGCATGAGCCTATATTTCTCTCACAAAAATTCCCAGATATTCGACACAATAGCTCTAACAACACTGAGCTTTTGATTACTTGGGTCACTTCTTCATTTCTCTATCGTCTGTTCAGTCTTTTCCTCTGATTTAGTTTCTGCATCATAAGTTTTGCCAAAGCCAAGTTCTGACATGTCTTGCTTTGCCATCAAATTCCTGCAACACGCTCATGAAACAATAATAAGCTTCCCATCTAAATTACCAAACAAGGATGAATGATTGCTATTCATTATTATAGATTAAAAACTACATTACACGAGGACATATTAACGGCACATTTTAGTCAAACCATCTCGCTAAAACCCATCATTATTTGTTCAGATACCACAATAAGCCTCATGTTATCGCAAAGGAAACAATCATTTCTCTCAATTTCATGAGTTCAGAAAATCAAAGTTTTGCACTTCATGAGATCTTTTCTTCAACTATCTAATAAATTATCCGAAAACTCTTTCTTCTTTCACTAGTTAAAGGAGGGAAACTCAAAACAGTTTGCTTCAGATTCTACTGGTGATATCCATTAAGCCCACCTAAAGTACCAATATTTATGATACTGCTACTCAGGTAAAGGGCGATGACTCCAAATTAAACTCCCTTCATGCAGGGAATGGCTTGCAACAAATTCAAAATCAATCATTACTTTTGTAAACATGCTTCTCATAACTCACTAAAACACCAAGTAGAAGAAAGTTTGAAGTTGCATCATCTGGATAGAGAAATAGGTAATCCGCCATCATTTTCTGCTACAAGCATAATCATATTAAGTAATAGCTGAGATACTGCCAGCCCAGATAATTGATCATTTTTCACATTAGCAAAGTTTTCAACTTTTACGCCCATGGACAGATTTAGAGGAAAAATAAATTATATGCAAACAGCACATATATTCCGCGGCAAAATTAGCACATGTTGAAAATGTAGAAGATAAACTTAAAAGTATGCTATCAAGAATTATAAAAACTCGAACACTATACAGTGCAGCGACCAAAGCAAGTGAAAACCCTTAACAACTTCAGCAAGCCGTGTGCTGAAGTATACTGTATATCGAAGAAATAAATTGTGAAAGAAGTTCTTCAAACCAAACCAATGGACTTACTTCTCCATACGACACTCCAGGTACTTCCTAGAGAGGTGTCTACACTGCTCAGATTTATGCCCAGCGGATTTTAGACAACTAAGGTATTCCTTCTTCTCCTAAAATAGACCACAAAGAACAGAAAATAAGAAAAAGGAATCAAATGTATCACGAAAGCCTATTCGCTATCACAACAAATTTCCATCTATCTTCGTATGACAATAAAAAGTGACACGCAGAAAGCATCACCAAACAAATTAGCTAATGAGAGTTTTAAAAGGACTTACCACGTCACATAAATGCATGTGATCCAAAGGGAAAACTCCTTTTTCTGGTGGAACCGGTCTCAATCCTCTATTTCCACCAAATGCTCCCCCTTCAAGGAATTGACATAATTGAAGAACTAGAAAACAATACTCATACAAATAGGAGTAAAAATTATGTTGCTCCCTCTGCTTTAGGTTGTCGCACATTATCGGTGGCTTTGAAATACATCCTTTTGCTTCAAAGAAAGAAAAAAGAAAAAGAGAAAAAACAGGGTTCCATACTTTGCATTGTGTGTTTCATAATACGGCATTCAGACTAAGAGTCTCTTTTTTGCTTTCTAGAAGTAATATTTGCATAGTCTACTACATCTATTCCAACTACATATCAAAATCTCATCCTCTTGGCTTCCACTTATGTTAATTAATAATCGAAATATTGGAAGTTTCACAATGAGGACAAATAATCATACTGTAGTTATGTTCTAGACTTCTATGATTTATTTTATAATGGGAGCATCAAGGCCATCTAGGGTATCTACTACCTCAAACTAGAACTCGTATCGGGTAACTCAGATTAGCATTTTTTTTTTCCTTTTTGCGTTTATATGAAACAGAATTCGATCAAACTTGACAGTGTGAAGTATCAGAATCCATTTGACATGAATATTGATTAATCACTTATTGAGAAGGTGAATTAAAAGTTTAATAAGCTAATTTTGTACTTCATTAAGATAACTTCTCATTCTATAACAGTAACAAATTATTATACAAATGGAAGCTATCTAACAATAGAAGCAAAAATAGAGAGAAAATTTACCTGCACTCATTACGGAGATGGCAGGATATATAAGTTAAAGTCTCTTTAATTTGCTGATTATTGAAGATTTGAGAAGATAAAAGTTTCTCCTTTTTTAGGGCTTTGGAACTCAAAAGAACGTCCCCAAATAGAAGAGAAAACGAAAGAGACATAAAACGGTTAAGGGGAGAAGTGCACAAACAGACACTTTTCAGGACTGCTATTCAGAATGTAGCCAGTACTTATATTGCCTTTTACTCTTTTAGGATATAGTGGCTAAAAATGTAAATACAGCCCTTAGAGTGGGTTCCTGGTGGCCTCTACTTTTGATCAAAAAGTGAAAAATGACATGGGTGAACCTTAGTAGTACAACGATCTTTTCTCTTTTGTTTTGCTTTTGAATGGCGGGATCTGGAGTGCCTGTCAAGGGCGCTAGCGCATACTCCGGGGTGATCATTACCATCTGCACCTCACATCTCGGTACAGTGGAACGTGTAACCCGCCTGCTGTTCCATTCAATTACATTTGTTCCTTTAATCCATAGCTTAAAAGAATGCAACAGTGAGACTGAGGTGGTTTGAAATATGTGAAGAAGAGGAGCGTAGGTATTCTGATGAGGAGGTGCGAGTGGTTGGTAGTGCTGAGTCTACGGGTAGAAGTAGACCAAAGAAGAATTAGGGTGAGCTGATTAGACAGAATATGGCTCACCCTCAGATTCTGTAATAGCCTTTTCACCTTGGTAGGGTAAAGTCTGCGTATATCTCACCTTTCCCAGATTTCACTTGTGGAATAATATTGCGTATGTTGTTGTTGATGGCCATTGATTGGAAAGCGTGGATGCCAAGGATTGGGGTGGAAGGATAGTAAATAGTCGAGCGATTTTTTATCATATTAGCAGCAGTTTTATTTCTAGCTTATTTTCGTCTTTATTTGATATTGTTGTTTTCAATTTACTTTGGGTATTCTCGAGTCTTTTTGTAACTATTTCATTTATTTTTGTATTTTCGTTTTGCTTCTTTCAAACATATTTCTATAGATATTTTTATTTAGTCGAGAGCCTATTGGAATCAGTGTCACCACCTTGACGGGGTAAGGTCTGTGTACATCTCACCCTCTCCAGACCCCACCTTAGTGAGATATCACTGAATATGTTGTTGTTAGTGTTGTTGTGAGAGTTCGATTCCTCATCTTTACTCAAACATTTGCAGGAGAAATAGGTCCAATAGATAAAAAAGAAAAAAAGAAAAAAAAGAGGGGTTCAAATATCTTTGGTTGAACCACATAAAAATGCCTAATTGCAAATATGCAGAAACATTTCACATCCTTTTGTTTTGCGTAATCAGCATGGCGACTAGGCATTGGCAATAAGTTTCGTGAAAACAAGAAATGTTATTGCATAAAGGTTTGCAAGGTCGCGCTGCAAAATCTTGCTTGATGTTACAGTTATTGGAAATAACATCCCATCACTTCGCTGCCCAAATACTTGAGAAATTCATTATTTGATCAATCAATTTTCTTTTCTTTTCGCAGAAAATATTAGTAATAACAGTAATGAAAAGAAGGAACCATGAAGTTGCAAACGAGAGGGACATTCTGTATACAGGTACAACAACGCAAAGCTCTCTACCACCGAAAAATATAGACATCAAGCAGATAATATCCAGGAAACAATGTACAGTTTACTGCCCAAAACCTCTGAGGTTTCCCCAGAAGAAATGTGTAGAAAAATTTACAGGTTGTAAAATTTGGAAGCAAAACTTTTTAACAGATCATCTTATCCTACAATAGATGGATGTTGATCTGCCGTATGTCCTGAACTTGCTCCTGTAACGATTGGCAACAAATGGATATGTATATCTGCAGAAAATATAGCTAAGCTACACTCCGCGAACAAGTGTCAGGTGGTGTCAACCTACACATATGGGGGTGCCGAACTACCACTAAAACTGAATTCTTTAAGCTTCCTTTCTTGGATGAAGTTGGCTGCAAGACAGAATCTGATTTCAGTACAGATATCAAATATTATCAATTGAACCAAAATAATCGTGACAAATATCAAGATTATAAACTGTTCTGCCAAGAAATATTTATGACGGAAGGAGAATTGGCTAGCTGAAGAAATTTGAAAAAGTTTAATTAGCAGTCGGTTTATAAAGCCTGGTTTGAGGCAAGAGAAGCTCAGGAACTACTCTAGCTTGCTCGCAAACGATACTCACCACTCCTATGTGCCATCCGTGACTACTGAAGTCTTTAAAAGTAGCTGCATCCATTTCCTGCAGTATTACAACTGAAGATCAGCGATTTGGGGAATTATACAGCAGTATATGGGATATGGGTAAGTAGATACTATGAGATATACACCTGAATTCAGTTACTAGACAAGCCATATAGTGTATGTTAAAGTTTCATCTACTCATGATGTGGCAAGGGACTGGGAAAGAGAAAAGACATCATCTAAGTTTCCTCTTTATTCATTTTTGTCTATTAGAAATCATAATTTACTGATCCAGTTTCTCATTTATCTCCCTGGATTTTGGTTCCTTTTTTTTTTAAAAAAAAAAAACTGCAAGGTTATATCTCCCTTGCTTTTCATAAATCTCCATCAAACTAGGAGATGACAATCTTCTCATTTCATTTCCATTTTCCTAGCAAATTACGAACCTCAGACGAAAGATACACATCAAGATCAGTCAACTCTAAGCAAGGCAATTAGAATTTTGGTTTTAAGGGTGACTTACAATACTATAGATGGGAGGTATCATTCTCTCCCCAACAGACTTCATCACAGGCATAACAGAAAAGCGTGGTGCCAAGTCTTTTGACCTGAAGGTCCACCTGAGATAAATAAGAGATGAATGATTTCTCAGTTCAAAGTTGCAAAGGAATTTTCCTTCTAAGATGAACCGAGAATTGACTGAAAGTTCACTAACCCAATGTAAGAGAGTATACAGAATTGTGCCCATTCTCGAACCAACAATCGGAGCCAGTAGTTATGTATTGAATTGTCCACGTTTATAAGAATCTGAAAATCATAATACCTGCTAGTCAGAAGATTTTACAATAGAAACTGACTACTAAGACTAAATAAAGGTGGGGTGTTGTTACCGCCAGTTCTGCCACTGCCATCATGTGCATTGCAGTTTGAAATTTTCTGGACAATCACATAGATAAAGAATTAAAGCTCAATAGCTCATGAAACACGGAATACAGAAATATAGGGTACCATATGAAACTTGGTAAATATTGCATACCTGAGCATTGTATACTTTGTGTAGATTGCTTCATGCATTGCAGGGATTTCCTCATCCTCTATAAAGGTCAACTGTTCTTGCAGAACTATTAAGTTCTGTGATATGTGGTTGAAGATTACATAAAAAGAAATGAAGTAGCTAAGTGTGAGGAGTACCTGCATTACATACAGTTACAGAACATTAACATTAACATCAAGGGTGAAAACAATGAAGAAGTAGGCCATCTACATAACTTACGCAATGTGGAAAAAGAAAAGAAAAACAAAGGCAGTAGGCAATGCTGCAAACTCTTTAAAAGCCGGAACAACCTAGTGGACTTACAGAGAAATAAGGTATTGAAGCTCTGTAGCCGACAAGAGTCAAGTAGAAAATACACCCAAGAGCAGCTGTCATGCGGCGCTCTGGCACTGAAAGACGCTCACAGGTGATGCAGTATCCATAAGAAATGAGCAAGAATGAAACAAAAGTTATTGTTTGAAAGAGAACCCCGGTAACATAGACACCAAATGATATCCACAGAGAGCATACATGACTATAAAAGCATGAATACCTGCAAGACAACAACAAAATAAGGGGGGGAAAAAATAGAACATCCAATGAGCAAGTTTAACAACAGGAAGATTATATACAGTTGTTTAATTTTATAAAATAAAGGACATGATCTATAGTCTTAAATCTAAAAACCTTATAAAATGTTAGGATAAATCAAACATATAGCCCTCAAGAAACCTTAGCAGTTAAAAAGGCACTTCTAAAAGTAATATTGGATGGACCAGTTGTTTCATAAATTCGCATCAAACAGTTAAATTTTGGGGAGTGTAAAGGTAAACCTCCATAAAAGTGAGATTTGTGTTCTTGAAAATGAGACATGTTACATGTTACATCAAGTAAGGGTAACAGGATAGTGTAAAACTTATTTATTAACGATGTATATAACTTAAACTCGAAAAAATGGGAGAAGGGCCTTACCAGAAGAGGAAAGAGAGGGTAAGTTGCAAAGTCTTGATCATTGGAACAGAAACGAGCGTCCATTGTAATTTGTTCGTCTGTTCTAGTACACATAAACCAGCAAGAATATACAAACAAATTACTTTCATTGTTCGCAACAGTAAAATATCATATGATATATATAACCAATTAAACTACTAATAACTAGAGAGGAAAAAAAAAAAAAACAGAACCTGAAAATGGCGATTTTTGCAAGTGTTAAAGGTCCAAGAACAGAAAGAAAGGAACCAAATTAATGTTAAAATGAAATAAAGAGGTGGAAGTGGCCTATACTCTTCGTCTATGCTACTTGAATCTGATGAATTTTCCATCTTTCTGCTAAATTTTCATTCTCAACGCTTGGCCATGGCCTTGCTATTTATACGACACGTCCCACGCACGTTCTCCTTTTTTCTTGTTCATTTGTGTTTTGTCTTTTCCTATTTTTTGGGTTTTTAGTGTTACATAGTGTTAGAAGTCTATTGACCGAACTAATTCGGAATCATGGTAAAATAGATTTACTAGATTAGAGGATCTAAAAATCATTATGTCACAATCTTTGATGATTTTAACGAGGAGTGCCATTTTACCTTATGAAAATTTAGGACTTAACTTTTAAAAGTGCAGTTAATATTTCACTGCATGGAAAAGTAAAAGTAAATGTGAAAAACTAGATGTTTTAGATGTCAAATATTTTCAAATAAATATACTTATACATATAAATAATTACTAATAATTGGGACAAGATGTTACATTTTTTTTAATGTTGGTCAACAGATGCAAAACTCATGGGCTATATGAGTTATTAGAGAGAAAATGGGTGGAATAAAGTGGTTGAAAGTGCATGATGATGTAGTCATGTAACCAAACCATTTCTTCCCTAAATAGACGTGCAAAGTTGCTAAAACTTCGTGCTATAATCTAACTGATCCATTCAAACAGAATATGCGGCACGCATTCATAACACCCAAAATAAAAGGGAAATTTTTGATCAACCACTATAATGGTGTTCACTTTTTTCCTATTTTTTAACTTTTATATATTTCGTTAAAGTTTATTTTTGAGTGGCCTACGTCAGGAGTGGTGGCTTGAACCCAAAGGGGTGCCCGTCGTGATCAACTGGGTAGCCTTGATTAACGGAATATTTGAAGTGGTGGCTTATGCCAGGAGTGTTGGCCTGGATCCTAGAGGAGTGTCAGCCGTGACCAACTGGGCAGCTGTAAGGAAAATTTTTGATCAACCACTATAATGATATTGATTATTTTCCTATTTTTTCAACCTTTATATATTTCGTTAAAGTTTATTCCCAAAATCTTTGTTGTTCTTTCAAGGAATACGTTTTATAATATAGAATTTACTATTGAATTTAAAATGAAAAACTTTTTGGCCAGAGAATTTAGGAATGTGGATGAGAAAGATATCACTTTGATCAACTAACTTGCAAACTTTTGGGGAAATTAAGTGGATGGCTGATCTTTGAAATCATTCAAAGCAAATCCCATAAATTTAATTAGCTTTTACTTACGTATAGTTGCACAAATTGTCTCAAAAATTGTTAGTTGAACAAACTCAATTCCAAAATTCTCAATTTCTTCCATCCCACTCCATTACCACATACGCTTGCTCAAGTAAACAAAAATAGAATTAAGAAAATAAGTAAGAAACTGAGACTGCTTTTAACTAAAAAGATTTTGCATGTTATTAGTCCAATAATAGGAAAGCAGGTCTAACTTAATGGATGGTCACTCAACTTTTATTTTATTTTATCGCAACCAACTCTAAATAATTGTGTAGTAAAAAAAGTCCTTAATTTTGCCTAAATACCGCAAAAATTCACTAAACTACTTACGAAAATAATAGTACAACACGAAGGTTATCTAGCTAATTCTATATTACGGAAAAAACTCGAAGGAAAAATAATACTACTATACATAAGGAAATGAAAAAAAATGGGAATAAATAGCACTTGCATTACCTTGAAATTTCGACATTTAGAGTGGTTCTTTTTTTTGGTTAAGTTAGACCTTTGTAATAATCATAGGCAGAGCAAAAAAAGAGAGCAACTTCATAATTTCCATAAAAGATAACTGCGAATATTAACAATGTTTTGGTTCAGTGCCAGAAGAATTAGCTATCATTTCCTACATTTCACCATCATATGGAATAAACATAAGTAGAAGTTTTAACAATACTGAAGATGCCTCAGCTTTCCAAAATATTATGAAAATGCAAGGTTCAGAATCATCATTAACGAGCTCGTTTCTCCTCATCACCAAGAATCATCTGTATCAGTATCACTTTCTGTTTCCTATAAAGTAAAGGAACACCATAAAGTGTTAGTACAGAGTTCAACATTAAACATTTGGGGGTTATGGACATGAAAAGAATAGTTGTGGTTATTGTTAAAAGTTATGGTTATTATTAAGAGTAGAAGTTGAAATTGTGTGAGTTATGATGGAGGATTTCAAAATAAGATAAATGGAAATAAATGAGATAAAATCAAAAAAAAAAAAAAAATGATAAAGATACTTTTGGAAATTCTAATGACATATATATAGCTTTCTCTAATACTTGCTAATTATCGAAGTTCAAATGATTTATTCTTTGACACCCATCCAGAGAATTAATTCTTTGGAATCATAGCCAAAAGTTGAACACGATAATCAAAAGAAAATATATTTCTGATGGAAAACTTAGGTTGAAAAAACAACTCAATGAAATTGTGTCAAATTACTGTATGCACGAGGTTGTCTAACCATGTTGGCACAAGATGATATCATAATAGATACTTAGATTATAAAGAAAATTTACCTTCTGATGGGGACTCCAAATTAACTAGCAAGAAATTAACATTCATGACTTGGATAGGGTAAAGTTTTTTTATTATATCAGCGGATTCTAATATGTGACAACATATTAAAAACCACTTTTATTAGATTATATATTATTTTTATTTATTAAGAGATATAATGTGACCTGGTTGTGCACATTAAATCATGCACTATATTCTACTAACATGTAACCCTAGCAGGTTTACGAATTGCTTCACAAATTCTACTAGGAAGACATGGGAGAACATATAACAAATCAATTGAAGATTCCATGAAGTTCTTATTAATGCAAATAATTAGATTGTCTAAACAATGCATGTAAAATAAATAAATAAATAAGATTGACACTGACTAGAAAATAACATTTAAATTAATCTACTTGAAAAATTACTTGATCAAAAGCTTCTTCTTTCTCCTTGAAAAGGCTTCGTATCCTTCTTCTTTCTTTTACTTGAGAATACTTCTTTCTTCTAGCAGGCGTTTCATCCATCGTATCCATCACATAACCACTAGGAAAACAATCCGATTCATCAAAAAATAACCAATACCGATCGCGATCATTCAACGCAAGAGCTTGATAAATAAATACTGCAGGTCTTTTTGAATCTTGAAACATGAAAATATCCATAGAGTTATAACTTTCATTATGCAACATAGTAGCATGACGCAACAATCTTTCCAATTTTTCATTAACCGTCTCTAAATAGCTAAATTTATATTTATAGGGATCACTTGCAGACTCGTAAACTACAATTTCTTTGGCAGCTTTTCTGTATATTGCAACTTCGTAGCCTAAATTCAACAAATCATCTTTAACGTTCTTCCATGTAGCCACGGTAGCCCTAGTGAAATTAAATTGTGGCATACATCCATCCACAATTAAGAGCTTAGCATAACCTGGGCGTGGCTCCATTTTTAATGGGATACTTCTAAAGGAACGGAAAAGAATTATATGTAACTGCAAAAGGGAATATAGGTTTTCGCAAATCTAAGTAGTTTACGAGATTATGGGTAATATGTTAAATCGCTATAGGCTTGGGCCAAGTTTTGCAAACCAGGCTTCTGTGACTTGTGGCCCACGTGATAATATTGGGAATTTTTCAGAAATAGGCAGCCCACACCAATAATTACAAATAGCAGGCCAATTTTTTCTGGCACCATCCCAAAAATTAAAATTTTTAGCACTCGTTAAAAAAATACACCCTAGCTACCAAATCTCCCCCTCCCTGCCACTAAGCCGCCAATTGACACCCTTCCCGCCGGTGGTGTAGTAACTTTTTTGTATTTCACTGAAGTTATGTTGTTGATTTGGTCTATATCATTGCTTTGGACAAGTTTATACACACAAATTTCCCTCCAAAAAATAAATTATACATAAATATATATAGATAAAATATGTAGCAATGAAAGAAATACAAAAATATACACAAAAAAGTAAAAATTCATATAAACATCCTTAATATACAGATTTATTCACTTGTATATATACACTTATACAAATTTATACAATTTTATACACGTGTATAAACTTGTATAAAATTGTATAAATTTGTATAAACTTGCAGCAGACTGCTATCTCGGGAAAAGGGTGACATGTGGGGCAAGATTCGGAAATATGTGTTATTTTTTATAATTTTTATTTTTTACTTGTCTTTTAGTGTAAAAATCCCATAATATTGTATCGTACAACTAGGAAATAATTTTGTTTTAAGTGGGATTCGACTTGCCTTATATGTTAGTATCTATCCGTAAATCATAGACAGTAGTTGTATTGAAAAAAGGTAAACATTATATCTCTTAGTAAATTTAATCACTGTGTTTACCTTTGAGATTAGGGGATGGTGTTGTAATATGATTTGCAATAATACAAGAATCATATTGCAGTAACATATTAGCAGAAACGACTAGCAAATTTACTGCGCCTAGTACAAAAGGAAACAATCCCATATCATTAGGTTGAAAACTAATCACACGTTGTGTGCCCTTACTTTACTTTACAATTTCAGCCCATGTTTTTCAAGGCTAAGCAATGTTCTATTTTTTATTTTGTTTTGATAATTTAAGTGATGGTCTGATGGAAAAAGGATTGCAGTTTCATAGACGTAGTTTAAGTTGTAACTACGTTGCATAATTGAAGTGCATATTTTATAGTTTACCAGAAGGACTCTCCCCTTGAGTTTTCCCTTGTCCCATTATATATATATGGACCCTCCCAAGTCTTATTCCAATAGTATTACTCATAGTAGTACGTAGATATTCTATTCTTCTAATATGGCTCACGACCTCAGGTTCTTGGGACTCAGAGAATGACTGGTGACTAGAGGCTGGAGCCACAAGATTCTTTAGGAGCAGAGTAGGGTTAATAATGTTTGTCCTTTAATTTTGACTGGCAGAGGCCAATTGTAGTGTACGGCAATCAGAGTAAACTCGAGGCAAAAATGTCGTTTTACCCGACATTCGCACAAAACAATATTGTGGTGGCTAAAATGTACCGCATTGTAGTATTCTCTTTGTAGTCCTAGAAAAGATTATTCGCATCAGACATTAGGTGCTTATATCAAATCATATTGAATTAATGAGATAAGAATATGGTGGCCAGTGGCTTTAAGTGATGCATTTATTATATTATTGTATAACTTTTAGGATACGTAGGTGATTAATTATATGTATAACATTCATTCCATGTTATACATATAATTAGGTAAACGCATTTGTACTTCCAAGGCGACCAATTTTATGATATGTGAAAGACTATTACTACTAGGTATGAATATAGAAGTGTTTCTTGGCACCCGTAAATATATATATCTCCTATGTATTGCTCTCTCCGATTCATTTAAAATATCATCTTTAATTTGTTCACACTTTTTAAGAAATATAGTAAATTTAGGTAATTACATTTAATAGATGGGTCATTTGACTACATTGCCCTTCATCACTCTTCATTTTTCCAAATTGAAATAAAATTTTGTAAGACCGGCAAGGATAAAGTTATGGAAAAAAGTAATTAACATTTTCTTGTTTTTAAAAAGTGATACTTGTTTTGTGCTATTTTTAAAGCTAAAAGTGACACTTAAAAATAGAATAGAGGGAGTATTCTTTTAATTATAGTGGAGGATTTCATAAAATTGGTGTGCTTTACATATGTTGATGTTAGAAACTTGTTACGAGTTTTGTATAATCTAGTAATTTTAGGACAAACTCTATGTTTGTGTTAAAAAATCGACTTAATATGAATAATTTATTCAAAACACACCAAGCAAGAACAATAATAATTTTAAAAGTCATCATAAATTTAAAATCCCGAATCAATCTCTCATATTTTTTAGTGTATCTTCCTCTCCCATCTACGCCGATGATATTATCATGTCACCTTGCATAGGCGGACCTACATGTGTTGAAGGAGGGGTATCAATTGATACCCATTTGCGGGAAAAATACACTATGTAGATGGATAAAAAAAAATTTGTATGTGTATATACCATAGGTTGAGTCCCCTTAATTCTTTTCATATGTTAACTTGTTTAAATTTTGATACCCCTTAGCAAAAATTCTGGGTCCGCCACTGCCACCTTGTATTCCAAGGGTACAAAGTTCGTCTACATACAATAGTAAAGTACGAATAAGTAAATACGTAAAAGATATAAAAATGATGTAGTAAAAAGAATACTACGTTACGTTATTACAAATATAGCAGCCCTTTTTTGTTTGTTTGCTTATACTAATTACAACAGAAAGCTGGTAAGGCTATTTATTCTCCTGAAAAGGCTAGAGCCTTTAATTTCTCTCTTTGCTCACAGTAACGAGTTTGATTTGATTCGAGTCTGCAACTCTGCCCTAGAAAGTAACATGTCACGAGCTACAAATATGGTGAGATTTTGAAGTTTGAACACGTATATAACGGACAAATTTAACAAGAGTACTGTACAATGCCCAACGGACACATGAATGAAAGGTACGTGAATGACGATGATGTTAATGTTATTCTACCAAAAGAAAACTATAGTAAGTATTCTACCATAAAAGTCATTTTATTTGGCTTTTGGTACTCACAGTTCTGGGTTGCTTTTGTTCAATAGCTGACCCATTCGTCTTGTGGGTCCCTTTTAATTTTTCCGTCTCATAATTTGACTCGGCATAAAATTTAAAAAATAAAAAAAGACTTTTGAAACTTATGGTGTAAAATAAGATAAAGATGTTTGTGTAGTTGTAAATCATTTTATTAATGATAAATCTGTAATTTTGAAGTTAAATTGTTACCAAATTTAGAATGTTACAATTTTTTTTGGAACAGACGAATAAGAAAATACTGTCGATGGAGTACTATATTGTGTATTGGTACGTTGGTAGGTCGATAGTCATTTTGAACAATGAATTCGTCTTTATCATCACACCAGTAATGAAGAAGTGAATTAGTCTCTTTAGCTATAAATACGCACGCACTTGTCACTCTCTATTTACATTACCCAACGGGCACTTTGAAAATTTGTCCTTTCATTCAATTCTCATTGTTCGCCTTTTTCTGGGAAGTCTTGAAACTTATCTTTACTTCACTTATTAATACGAGCTCTATTTTCTCTATTCTTTGGTCCCCTAATTATGAGCTTCATTGTATTAACAACTTAGTCAGTTATTACTTGCTCATTTCTCGATTTGTGCGTGTCATTCTTGTGGAGGACCATTTAACATAACCTTCTCTGTATCGTTCCAATTTTAACAAATGTCTCAAGTTGAACTACCATGTTCAGAAACGGAAACCTCTACTTCGTCCGCATTGTCAGCTGACTTGTTGAAGGAACAAGAAGAGAGAAAACGGGCAGCAAAGCGAAAAAGAGAAACAGTTAAAAGTGAAAGCAGAGTAGACCAAGTGTACAGAGGAGTAAGGATGAGAAGTTGGGGAAAATGGGTATCTGAAATACGTGAACCTAAGAAGAAGTCACGTATTTGGCTAGGGACTTACCCTACAGCTGAAATGGCAGCTAGAGCACATGATGTGGCTGCATTAAGTATCAAAGGGGAATCAGCCATTCTAAATTTTCCTAATCTTGTTGGTTCTTTGCCTCGTCCAGTGTCAAATTTACCTAGAGATGTTCAAGCTGCTGCAGCTAAAGCAGCTGCACTAAATTTGGACCTAGTTACTGTAACATCCTCATCATCATCATCTTCTTCTTCTTCTTCGTCTTCGTCGTCATCGTTAAAGACAATAACGTCGGGTTCAGAAGAGCTGGGAGAGATTATAGAGTTACCTAGTTTAGAGGAATGTTTTGAGCCAAAGACTGAATTAAGGTTGAGTGATTCTGTTGAAGGGTTGCTGTATTCGCCATGGTGGGCATCAAATGACAGTGATTTTTGTGGTTATTTTCTTGAACAGAGTTTAATTCCTAGCAGCTTTGAGACTCTCAAATGGGCTTGTTAATGCTGGTGATAATGGAGCTTTGTGACCTAAGAACAATGGGCTTGTTTGTCTCTGTCTTACTTTCTAGTGGATTTTTGAAGTTACTGTTTAAGTAAATATATGCTATAGTATGATTAGCTGTCCATAAATATAGACTTTAATCTTTCTTATACGTTTGAATATACATAAGATATTTTCTTCTGATGTATAATTACTACTACTACTTCACTTACTTCATGCGTGTTCTGGGCTTTCTGGCTAAACTCTTGTCTTCATTTCTTATTGATAACTTGCAAAGTAATGAACGCATTGTTGTATAAGCAATGTACATCTAATTGATATACCTATGGAGTATGGATAAACAACGTCGCTATAGAGAGGTATTGATAACTGTATATTTAATTGATTTTCTTTTTTTTAAAAGAAATAGTAGTAGTATGTGTTTTAACTAAGTTCAACTCATTGTCACAAAAAATTACTCCTAGTATGTCTCATAAAATTTACCATTAGGTAATTTAAAAAAAGTTACCTTATTTGCTCATCATTACTCCTTTCTTGTTTTGACAAGTCGGGGCCTCCCTATCTATTATGAGTAGTACTATGTTCTACTACTCTCTCCTGAAAACAAAATTTAGACACTCATTTTGATGCGGAGTATTAACTTTCCATCTAGAATTCAACCTTCACCTTGACTACACTTCTAAAATAAAATGTAAACTATAGTCGATAAGGGCTGCAAACACTATGGAACTTTTCCTCAAGTTGAGAATTTTGGGTGTCTTCCAAGGAAAATGATATTATAGAAGAAAACATAGGTCACATGTCATTTTCTCAGTTTAAGTTGTTAGTCATTTTACAGTTTTTATCCATTTGGATGACAACTTTTATATATTAATTTAATCAACTATGGTGAGCTTCTTAAATAACGTATGGTCGTGGGTTTTGTGCTAAACAAAGAGTGATTTGCTGGTATTCACAATTTCAATGACTTGGTAAGATAATAAAGTCCTAAGTGGGCAATCATTATGCACCCTTGGCCTTTTTAATTTGCACCCACGTATTTGCCTCCAGCTTTTGTTTTCTTCTCACTTTCTATTTGATTGAAGTCGACATTCTCTAATTTAGTTATTAGGATTATACATGCTTCTTCCTTATTCGTGCAATTTCACCCTTTTTGTCTTGTCATTACTTTATAAAACTTAAATGTCAATAATGCTTATGCTTCCATGCATTTATCTTCCACTTTGTAATCATGCTTTGAACGCGCTTCAAATCAAGTTCACATTGTTTTATCAATGGAGATAAATTATCTATAGATAACATAAGAGTTAACTTGTACTAACGGATGGCAATGAAATCGAACTTGGTATTTCTACAAATACTTTGGTTTTTAAGACCTAACTCATTTAACTTCTCAGACATTCACCGATTCCACGCTTCGGCCACCTTATTTGTGAGCTAACAGGTAGGGACTTATTTATATGGTTCGCTACTTTTGCCTCCTCCTATCCATTGAATCTATTGCTTAGCGGTCAGGAGATTTTTATACAATTATTTTTAAAAGTTTAAGATGTTAGAAATACAAAGAGGACATTTTTATCTATTTAACAACTTTTTAATATGATTATCAAGTTATTTTTTAATGCGTGATAAAGAGAACTTGCGATACAACAAAAAAGAAAAGGAAAATTAAAGTAATAACAACAACGACGTGTTTAAGGTTGTCGTACTAGTTTTGCAAAAAAGTCAAGAAGAAAAGTGCTACGGTATTATAGCCGTTAATGATGTAGAATATAGATTATTAAGAATTTAAACAAAGGGACAAATAGATATAAGCATAGAGAAGAGAATATATTAGACTAAGGCTTTCTTTGTTTCATCCATGGTTTTCAATCAACCAGTCATTCTCCAAATAGCAGTCTGCCAAATTTAAAAAAAAAAAAAGTTGATTAAACATTTGAGGGACAATGAAGAATTATTAAAAGTCCTTTCGACAATGACAATTTCTATAATTCTCTCACAAGTATTTTATTTTTTAATTAACATGGTACTTACTCATATCCTTCACCAATGGACTATGAACTACTGTACATTTGCATATGGACCAAGGATGATCAAACACCGCTGTCAAACTTACGCCATTAATTTATTAATCGATGACTATTCTTTTTTACTTCTTTGTTATATTATAATGTAGCTACTCCTTTTTCTCTTCGCTAGGCCAGGTAAAATTGACACTTAAGACTCTTCGTCTTTAATATGACACCTTTTAATTAGTTACATAATGACTGATGGTATGTGGTAATCGTCACTCTTTTTGTTTGGGTACTTGTCTCTACCAATTATCAATCACTCACTTCTAATGCTCGTCCAATTAAGTATCTAGGCCTCATATATTGTTTAACTACTCCCAATTATGCTGTAGTATTCAATTGATTTTTTTTTCTATCTTTAAAAATAGGAGATCATTTGGCAAAAAGTTAAACTGTCTATTCAATTTGTGTTTTTGGTTTTGTTCAATATTTCCCGCAGTTAGGTGTTGTGCTAAAAATATAAATTAAGAATACATGCTGGCCAAATCAAATAAGAGAGAGAACTTATAAAAGAAGAAAAGAAAAAACTTGCTACTTATCAGAATTCAGAATACAAGAGCGTTTCCAAATTGTCGTTATCTCGAATAAACAAGCTTGAATTTCAAGAATCAGTAATCGGACTCAGTTGACAGCTGACACGAAGCACGAATAATGAGAGAGGACAAAGTGCAATTAAAAGCCTTTTTATCCATATTGATAGTTTGATACCATTACTACAATTTGCACCAAATAAACCAAATATCATCTAATCAAGCTTGTTTTCATAGTTTCTTGTGTTGATATTCCCTTCAACATATTGTACATGTGGCTTGCACAGCACCACGAACAATTAGCTGGTGATCAGATGGATAAGTTTCTTGTCAACTGTGGTTAATTACTTTACCATGATACTCCTTTTATAAGCTGCAAATTATCACATTGGATTAAGATTTCTGTGGGTTGCTTTTAGTAGTCTAATACTCAGACCATTTCCAGCCTAAAGGGGACACATACATTATCAAAGAATTTTACCTTTTCTCTAAAATGGAAACAAATGTAAAAATCCTTTTCTTGACGTAAAGTCGAAATCTTTTCCACAATCGTTCGGAATATACACGTGAATGTTTCGTTGTCCAGGAGACGAGAAATCCAAAAATTAAGAGAACAGCCAGACACTTCTTTATTCTTATTTTTCCTCAGCCTTCCCAAGTATGAATCGCCTCCTTTCCACCAGTAGAGTTGAAACCACCACAGGCAGCATACATCAAAAATAAAGTTTCACTTAACTACACCATTTCAAGCACCAGAAAAATGCAAACCTACACCTTATGTGACTAAGTTGCGTCAAAAACCTATCCTGATAAAATTTCAAACTAGGAACAATAAGAAGACCTTAAAAAGGAAACCTCATTAACTGGTAACCTCTATGTTGCTATTCCTTCTCATCAAAAGATTTCTACTGTTCTGTGACTACCAGGACATACTGCTGGACTTCCGTGGATCAGTTCTCAGCACGTACTAGCTTCTTTCAATAGCCTAGGGTCCATAACCTATTTAACATCGAAATAAAAGAATTGATTAGTTCAAAGGGCACATTCAGATGCATATAAGATAGATATTACTGATGATAAACACCTGAATTGTCCATTGGGTTCCCAGCAACTGCAGGTTCAGGCACCTTAATCTCAGTAACCACAGCATCTGATGTCAAAAAGGTCCTTGCTACGGAAGCTGCATGCTCCAAGCAACATCGTACCACCTAATTCCAGAAATGGGGAGAAAAAGTAGATATTTGAATTCAAAGATACCAAATCGCACATATACACTGAGGAGGAAACCTGTTGGTCACTGGTCCTCCGTCAAAACTCACTGATCTTGTGAAGTCCAAAATGTTAAAAAATAAAAAATGAAACACCCGACTTTTCACAGACAGTTGAAATTATCTACAAAAGCATTTAGTTCAATTAATGATGGGTCTCATCATGCTGTGCTGTGCTAGTAGAAGACTTTGAGACACTTACTTTTGTAGGATCAATTATACCAGCAGCCATTAGATCTTCATATTTGCCGGTGGCTGCATTGTAACCATAGTTTGGATCGTCATTGGACAACACCTGAACGAAAATCATAGAACAGTCAATGAATCATTGATGCTCTCATTATAATGTGACATAAACAGTGAACAGATTTCAATCTTGTTATACCTTCTCAATCACAACACTTCCATTGACACCAGCATTCTTGGCTATTAACTTCATAGGGTACCTCAAGGCTCTCTTTACAATATCAGCTCCAATCTGCAGTATTCATTAAGACTATCTAATGTCATCCACCTACAGGATACTAACGTTAAAGGATACAGATACTTATGGTACAGGGGATCTTCCTCAATGAATAAAAAGTCGCATCACCTTTTGTTCATCATTATCAAGAGTTCCTTTAATGGCTTCAACTTTGGCAGCAAGGCGCAATAAGGTACATCCACCGCCAACAACAATGCCTTCCTCTACAGCTGCCTTTAATTACCAAAGAGCGATTATTACAAAGTTAGATGATAGTGTTTTACCATGTACGACATGTCAAAACTGCATAGTTACTAGAACAAACCTTCGTAGCATTGAGAGCATCCTCTACTCTCAATTTCTTTTCTTTGAGTTCTGTTTCAGTTTGTGCACCAACCTAAATCATAACCCCAGATTACAGCGAGAACAATTACATTTCGCATTTAACACCCAAAAAACAACATCCTAAAGTAACTGAATCATCATGTAACCTGAATTACAGCAACGCCTCCCGAGAGTTTTGCAGCTCTCTCACTCAGTTTTTCTTTCTCGTACTCTTGTTCAGCTGCCTGCATGGACAATCCAATATAGTAGGATTGTGAGTAGTGTAACCAATTGACCCACATGAGAAAACTATGATTAAACAAAGTTGCACCTCAACAAGTCTTTTAATCTGCCCAATTCTTTTGTTTACTGCATCCTGTGTACTACCATCACCAACAATAGTTGTTGAGTCCTTCGTCAAAACCACCTTGGCAGCATGCCCTAAGACCTCGCTTCCAGCCTTGTCCAGGTATAAACCAACCTCCTCCCGGATGACAGTACCTGAGTGAATTTTGCAAAAATTAAACTTACTAGATAAAGAAACATAACTTTCATTGATCATGACTTGTGCATACCTCCGGTAAGGATAGCAATGTCATCAAGATATTGGCTTTTTCTCTCTCCAAAACCAGGAGCTTTGAGTGCTGCAATTTTTAATGCTCCTCTCAGTTTGTTCACAACCAGAGTGGCTAGAGCTTCCTGCTCTATGTCTTCAGCGATTACCAATATCGCGTACCCACCCTTGATTGCTTCTTCCAAAACATTAACTAAATCCCTGGCATTTGTTATCTTCTTGTCTACCAGAAGCAGCTGAAATTTTTTAGAACTATTAATCCATATACCGTTCTTGCATATACAGGATATAGTAGCACGCAAGAAAGAATGTCACGTTACGTCATACCTTGCAATTTTCATATTCAACAACCATCTTCTCATTGTCTGTTACGAAGTATGGGGAGATATATCCTCGGTCAAATTGCATGCCTTCCACAACATATAAGTTGTTCTCAGAACCTCTCCCTTCCTCAAGAGTCACTACACCTTTCCTACCCACTTTACTCATTGCTTCTGCAATCATATTTCCTATTTCATAGTTGTTTCCTGCACTAACAGCAGCTACATCTGCCAATTCACTGTCCTCAACCTAAGCATCAACAAGGAATTAGACCGCAACTTTAGAAAGAACAGTTGTTTAAAACCAAGTCTAGTTTTTGAAGATTTAAAGCACTTGTACTCGATCATCAGTAAACTTCAACATAGAATTGCATAATTTTCACCTCTTTTGACATCTGTTTCAGCTCAGCAACGAGGGCTTTAGCTGTCCTCTCGATCCCCCTGGTAATCTGTATAGGGTTTGCACCAGCTGCTACCACCTGAAGAACCAGCATTGAGTAAGCTACATCAATCCCTGCACCATCAAATCCTTCAAATTGCCAGCAAAACTGAAAAGCAGCTTCTTACAAACCTTAACACCTTCAGTTATGAGCCCTTGTGCCAAAACAACAGATGTAGTTGTGCCATCCCCAGCCAAGTCATTTGTCTTTGAAGCAGCTTGCCGCACCAAACTTGCGCCAATATTCTCGACAGGGTCTTCCAGTTCAACCTACAGAACAATCCAGAGCATACATTACAACATCTTCACATCCACATAGTTAAACCACAGTATCCGGGGTGACTACTTCCATCCAAATGTAATAAAATCTACTAATGGGGTACAAAATTTTAAATTTACATGAGTACTATGCGGAGAAAGCACAAAGTAAGACCAATTCCAGCAGTGATCATGGTAAATACAGCATATTTCTCTTCAAGAAGTCCCAACACATGCATTTTCTTTGATAGAGTTGCCAGAAGAAACACAATCGGATACGGATTGGGAGGTTTACCTCTCTAGCAACAGTAACACCATCATTTACAATTTTTGGAGATCCATATTTGCTTTCAAGAACTACATTTCTTCCTTTAGGACCAAGAGTAACACCTACTAGATCTGCAAGCTTGTTAACACCTGCCTGAGTTCGAAGGCCACGAAATAATGAGAGTTAACATAGTATACAACAGCATGATGTGTCCATGCAAGAAAAATGAATTAAAATTTCCTATAAAGCTTACTTGCAGCTTCTTAACAGCAGAACCATCCTGATTGAAGTGTAACTCTTTGGCCATAGCCTGAATCTTGGAATCATATCTTTTCTTTAAAACTGCACTCTTTCTCCTGCCCCCTAATGAACTCGAAGATATTGCAGAGAATGAAGATAAAGTTTCAGAAGAATTTATGACTTTCTTATCCACTGCATGGCTGGTGGAAGCGATCGAACAAACTGAAGTGAAGGTTGCAGCCATACTTCACAAAAATATCTGCAGCATAAGCAACCATTGGCGAACAAAAGCACATGAAGAAGAGTCCATCAAAAATACACACAGAGTAAACAGGAGGTCTGAATGTTCAAACACAGGTCCACTCTTGAATGAGGATGCAGGTACTATTGATAATATGACTTCCAATATCAGTAGGTCAAATTTGGCATTCTTCACAAGTCGGCATTGGGTAGAAACAAGTATACATAATAGGATAGAGTTATGCTATATATACAGAAATTAGGCTTGGCGATGGGTAGTTAGGCAGCAAGATCAAGTAAATCCTTCCATTACAGTATACTGACAGATGAGCATTTCATAGCCGGAAATGTTCAATAAAATCTTGTACACCAAACCTTTAAAGGTACATAGCATAACATTCGATTACATTACAAAAAGTAACTATCAACAAACTGCCTGCGTAAGCCTCATCTAGGTAACACATACACAGTATAATTATTACATGTTCCTTAAGTGTTATACTTCAAGGTGACTTCCATATATACAGATAGCTACCGATTCAAGTAGGGTAAAATGAAATGTATGCACACGTTATCTCCACCAAAGGTGGAGAGGCTGTTTCCGACTACTGATTCTGAGGCTATGGCCAATTTAAATACTGATTAGTTATCATACAGTCTTTCTATTTCTCAAGCTTATTACTAAATGAATCACACATTAACTCAATTAAGCGATATAAGTAGAACCGTAAGTCGATACATCTCTGTTATTAGTTTAACATGTGCTTTAGGATTGAGGCGTAGTTATTGTTATCTTTATAGTCTGAAAATGGAAACAAAACATCCCGCGTTCCCGCAGGGTCCGGAAAAATATACAATTAGAATGAAGGAGGAGGAAGAGTACCTGAGCTTAGCTAGCTGGTGAAGTGGAAGAATGTGGAAATGGTAATGAATTTAGGGTTTATAGAGCACACAAGTAGTGAAGATAAGGCTTCCTTCTATGGATAGCTCCACGTGAGAGAAAGGAATTTTCTAGAATTCCAATAATTTTTTGGCAGAAGAAGGGGTTGGTTATATTAGTGCGTTAAAAAAAGAAACCTCGTAGTTATTGTACTTGCATATTGACCCTTGTATTTCTTTAAATCTTCACACCTACCCGTTTACAATAGCAGCAATTGGATATTTTATGTTTTCAAGTAATTTACTTGTTGATATTTCTCGTTACTATTATGTAAATTTCTCTTTTCAATGGCAAGTACTAATGCCACAAGTTATTAGCTATATTCGTTTCTGATTGTTGTCTTTTTCAGGTCGTAAGAACGAAGAACCTTCAAATATGGACGTCAGGATAAGAGATTTGAAGTATAATTTTTTATCTCGTTTTTCTTTAAAATAAATGGTGGCAAATAGTTGAAGATTGTGAAAAGTAACCATTAAATTTATTAAAATAAAAATGAACTAAAGTACAACTTTGTCTTCATCCTCCTATTTTGAACTTTTAAGTAACTTTAGATTTTTCTTTAAAATGAGTATTAACAAAATCAAATATTGAAGATGGATAGAAAGAGTCCCTCAACTACTGTATAAAATAGAGATGAACGAAAATACAACTTAATGCAGAAACGAGAACAAAAAGAATAGATAATAGATAATGTAAACTCCCATTAAGAACAAGGGATATCCATACATGATAAATTCAAATGAGCCATAAATCCAATGAGAAAAATGGAAATCAATAGTCCAATCAAACCAAGGAAACCAAAACGGTTGAAATCAGCTAGCTAATAGTAATAATTAATCTAAATAACATTCTACTAAGAATGTTAGACTAGAAACTAAACAAAGACAATAACATGGCTCATGCTAAACCAACAACCACTGCAACACTAAAAATAAACAACATTAACACTGAAAACAATTTCAGTGGAATTGATGATATAACGGCTGCGGAGCTTGAAAGTGGCGATGGCGCTGGTGAAATTGGTTCAGGTGGAGAGTGAGAGATTGGGTGCAGTGGGTAAACATCTATGACTAAACGCTGGCCATTTTTGCAATGCTCAGGGTCACCACTCACAAAGTAGAATGAACCAGCCCTGTCAAGATTCACTGTTGTGTTCCCATCCTTTGCACCAGAACTTGGATGGGTCCTGTTGCAGTGATAGAATTCCCATTTGTCCACCACAATAATCGAGTCATTCTTGTACTCAAAACCTACACAGAGTTTATAAAACATGTTAAAATTTTGTAATAATCTTAACGTACTCACAATACTGTATAAAATGTACACACCTGTAGATCATGTACAAGTATGTCAGCATAAACAAGTTCATGTAACGTAAGTTAAAAACACTCGACTCGTGTTACATGTTAAAGTTATAATATAGCCTAAACGATAAACGTAAATCGAAAACAAACATGAACTGTAATCAAGAATCATGCATTATGCATAGGTATATACAGAGAAGAGGAAACAGAACGATGAAGTGATATAAGTGATTTGAGTTTTCACTTACGGAGTGAATCGCCGACGTGAAATTTCTTCCTAGAAGCCCAGTGGATATAAAGATCTGTTTGATTCACACCAGGTTGACGCCATCCCAGAGCATTACCAACTTTGAATTCCTCGCCAGCAGCTACAAAGGAAAATGAAAATGCAATGGAAAGAGCAGTGATCAAACAGAGAGTGTAGACAAAAGAAACCATGTTGTCTTCTTCAAGATGAATATATGATATTGCTAATGCTAGTAGTGTTTAGTATAATTAAGTTATGCAGTGTAGCGATGTGGATATTTGAAAGCTTAGGAAATTTCTCACTTTGCAATGTGGCTAAGGCTGTGATACAATGAAGCTATTTAAGAGCAAAATTGAAAGCTTAGGAAGCCGAAAGTTGCAAACGTGCTAGACGTGGAAGTTAAATGACTGATAGGAGAGTGGTCGTGGGAAGTTAAATTTTCTGTTTGACTCGGTCATATTTTCAACTGTCAATTTAAAGTAAATGCGAAAAGTATAAAATTAAAAAAAAAAAAAAAAATGAAGTTCTGTTTCCATTGATCATAATCCATTAATACCCATCTTTTTCAGTAAAAAATTCCCATCTTTTTTGGCTTAACCTAAAACGTGTTTTCTGGTTTTTTGTACTATGTTTTTTGTTCTAATTAGTAAAGTAGAAAGCTGAGGGAAAATGGTTAAACATTCTTGATTCTACTCCGCATCACTTGCAAGGTTCTAATCCCATAAAGGTCCTCTCTTCTAATAAAAAATTCTAACATATAGTCGGACATGAAAAGTTTCATGATATGATTTAGAACTTGTTACTTTAGGTATTCTGTTACACATTCATTAAAATACACTATTCAACAAGAAGCGAAGATTGAAATAAGCAATAAATGTGTATACATATCCTTCAAAAATGTTTTCATTCTAAATTGTTATAGTTAGCTAGTAAGAATTGGTTGGACCATATTTATCTAAGTTGCTCGGATCCTCCAAAATGGCGCCGCACCCGTGTCGGATCCTCCAAAAATGCACCACTTTTGGAGGATCCGACACGCACCCGACAACATTTTAGGAGGATCTGAGCAACATAGATATTTATCAAGTTCAAAAAACCAAGAACCACCAGCTAAGTTCACAATATAATTAATACATTAGTTTGCATTGGCATTAAGCAAAGCAAGCAAGTCTAGTGCTTAGAAAGCCGAAGTACATCAATATAATTAATACATTAGTTTGCATTGTGTTATAAGCAAGCCTGCACTATGGTTATGGGGAGCAAATGCGATTAATGGATACCCGTACGTGGAGATATGAGCATTTTGGGAAAACCATGCAAACCTGGCCGAGTTTAACTAATATACGCTGACGGTGTAAGAAAAAAATTTACACAAACAGGTCATCCCTATATAATCTATAGGTAATCTCCATAAAAAGTGGGATTTGAAATTTGATGATAAAACAAGTTACTCACTACATTAGGTAAAAATAACTTGTTCGTGTAAACTTTTCCTTACACTGTCAGCGTATATAAGTTAAATTCAACCTGGAATTTTTATCGCGACTAGAACTTAAGCTCACTTCAAAGTTAATTTCTAAGGTATTAAATTCCGAATTTTTGATATATCATAAATCTTGAAGTCTAGTTTTTGAAAATTCAAATGGATTTCAATTTGGACACACTTCCGTTGATGCCTAGTGGCTCTTTGTTAAAAAAAAAAAATAAATAAATAAAAGGACACACATCCCTTGACATATAAGAATTTTGGTAAAATCGCGCGAATCTAGAATTTTCTCTATCTGTCATGATTTGAAATCAACTTCAAAAAATAGTGTGCGAGCAAAAGTAATACTCTCTCCGTCCCAATTTGTTTGTCTTAGTTTGACTTTATACAGAATTTAAGAAATAGAGGTTGACTTTGCAAAATTTCAAAATTACCCTTATTTGAAGAATAAAAAGTAAGAAAGAGAATATAGAAATAAGTGGGTCCAATAAAGGTAAAATAGATATTGTGTTATTTAATAGTTGCTAGAAAAAGTAACTAGACATTTATTTTGGAACAGACTAAAAAGGAAAGGTAGACAAACAAATTGGGACTGAGGGAGTATCAAATTTAAAGACACAAGCAAAAGGCATAACTTCATATGGATTTTATAGACCTCTAAAAAGCGTATGACAAGGTTCTGCGGGAGGTTTTATGGAGGTGCTTGGAAGCTAAAGGAGCCCCCGTAGCGTAGGATATGTAAGATGGAGTTACGACCCGAGTTAGGGCAGTGGGAGGAGACTTAGAGCAATTCCCAGTTATGATGGGGTTACACCAGGGATCGGCCCTTAGTCCTTTCTTGTTTGCCTTAGTAATGGATGAATTGACGAAGCACATCAAGAAGGGGTGCCTTCGTGTATGTTATTTGCGGATTATATAGTTTTGATCGATGAGACTCGCAGAGGAGTCAATACTCGGCTGGAGGTGTGGAGACAGATCCTAAAGTCCAAATTAAAGGGTTCAAGTTGAGTAGGACCAAGACGGAATAATTGAAATGCAAATAGGTGAACATGAAATCAAAGGAGTCATGTGAGCAATATCAACCCTTAGATTAATAACTCAGATAAATTGGTTTAGTCAGATCAACTGAAGAATTAAATAGGATTGCCAGACATCCCATAACGCTAGAATAATTTCTCCCATTGAAATCTATCTCCTTACATTTAAATTTATTAGTTGCATTCATAATTTAGTCTATAGTTTTAGTTAGAATAATTCTCAAAACAAATCTTGAAAACTTTTCTTGTTTAGATAATTAGGAATTGTTTGATTTAGTTAATAGTTAATCATAAGTCCCTTTGGGTTCGACACCCGATCTTTGATCACTCTAGTACTTGTACGACCACGTATACTTACGTATGCATTTTGGAGCGACATACAACAAACGACACATTTTTTTAGAAAACTAATTTCGAATTCATGTAGATCGGGTCTAGAGGAGTTGGAAAATGTGCTTTATCATAAAGAAATCGCCGAAAAAACTTTTCGGTCACCGAAAGATGTCGGAAATGGAAAATTTAAAATCTCAAAAAAGTATGAACAAGATTTCTAATCCTTCCAAACAGTAAACTAGCTCGTACCATAAACTTGTAAATTTGGATACGGTACATGGCTACCAAGTAGCTGAAACTTGATCCAGCTTTAACACCAAAATAATATTATTAGGAAATTCTGGCAAATGAAAAAAAAAAAAGTTCAATTTTCTCACTAGAGAATCAACTAAGAGTAGTAAATAAACAGCAAACTATGAGCTGCAATTTTAGCTTAATGAAGTACGACAGCCAGCCGGTAAATCGGCGGCGCAGGATGGAGGCGACGTCGGCGCCGGGGGAGGGGAACGTCGCTTGCCGAGGGAGGGGAACGTCGACGTTGAAGTTGGAGGCGTTTTGGGGGGGAGGGGAGCCGACCAGGTGGGGTGGGGAAAGGGGAATCTAACAGTTCAATTTGTGGGCGAGAGGGAAAATTCGGGGGGGGGGGGGGTTAATTTTATAATTTAATTAAAATAATTGGTACAATTTGTAATTTTTTAAACTATCGGCATAAATAGTAATTTAAAGCATGTTAGTCGGTACATGCCGTAAAAATTCCAAAAAAAAAAAAGAAAAAGAAACTATGCTAGATGTTGCAATCCAATACAATGAAGCTACCAAAGTTTTAAGAAATTGAACCACTTGCCAAAAAGCTTCTCAAAGTCGATTGCATCTAAGGGCATCGATGTAGTCTGACCTATCAGTCGGGTTATGAGCTGCAAAATAAAACAAAATTTGAAGCATCATCACCTAAAATATGACGAAACAATAATAGGTCTATTTCCTTTAAGCAGCAAAATAAAGCGCACTCAGTGACCGTCAAAGAGACAGCAGCTCGTTAGTCATGGAATGGTCACATATAAAGCACGCATAGTCCCATACAAGTACTTCAACGCATAAAAGGTTTATCAAGTATAACATAATCAAATAAAGATTCTGGGATCTAGGAACGGTGAAATGTACGCAGACCTTTCCCCGGATGTTTTTGGTGGACCCTCGGCTTAAAAAAACCATTTTTGGGAAAAAGGTTTTTGAAATGAAGTTCAAATATTGAGGAAGATAGTTGGAGGATAGGGGTGTGCAAAAGAGAGCTCACAAAAAAGATTATGCTAGCATATTGCCGGAGATTGTAAGGAGATTTAAGACTGTCGGTCAAAGAGGAGATGGGGTGAGAAGAAGCATATTATAAAGATAAACTAATACGAAGAAGCATACTATAAAGATAAACTAATACTTTTAAATGTATCAAAACTTTGGTGGAGTCTCACACAACTATGTTGATTGCGCGAGACTCAACGTAAAAAATTCCTTGAACAAATAAGACAAGGTAAATCTTCACAAAAAAGGGGGAAAACGGAGAATGCAACATTGAAGGCCCCATAAATAAAATGCTGCAACTCAAGTATGAAATGTTCCTAGTTTACATAGGTACGCACCAGCACATCAATAAACAAGAAATGGACAAAGGAAGATACCAGCATAAATTATGATGTGGCCTCATCCACCATCATGCTAAGATGTAAAGGAGCATCATTTCTTGCTCTAACCACAACCAACTCAACAGTTTCTCCAACCTTGTTCCATGCGTTTTTGAATAGCTAATGTCGATAAAAAACGAACAATTATTAATAGCAATCGGAACTTCATGCATTCATATCTTCATCACTTTTTTTTTTTTTTTTTTTTTGCGAATAATTGCATGCAGGTTTCCTATGTGATAATTTTCAGTGTACGCATGTATGTGCCTCAGTTACTTTGGAGTTGGTTATGTTATAACGATGAAGACTAGCACCAATATACTATCAGGCTGGTCAGTAAAATATAGATAAAAATGGAATTTACCTCATGAAAAAAGTTAACCACAACAATAAAGATCAACATGGTAAAATAGCCAAAGCACTCCTAACATTTGAAGAAGCAACTACCATACTCTTGAGAAATTGGATTTCTATATTATAACCATAAGAATGGAGAACCTAATCCATACTAGAAGTCTCCAGCAAAACGGAAAAGTGAACCCTCATAGAATATATGCTACTCTCTCTCAAGCTTATTGAATCAGAAATAGTAATTGTTCTTTAACAATAAAAAGGTAACATACCTCCAAGGAGCTCCGGATTCTTTTTCCACCAAATTGAATTATAACGTCCTCTTGTTTTATCCCAGCAGATTCAGCAGGAGAACCAGGTACAACCTATTTGACAGTTTCAATTTATCCACCAATAAGTAAAACAATTTAGCTAATAAATTTAAACTAAACACATTTATGGGCGGAGAGTAACTTTAGAAAACAGAAATTCAAAAAATGCGTGAAAATTTGAACGATGTCATTCATGAAAACCGCTTGCAAAGAATGAACTACATTAGGTCACAAGGCATACTAAAAGAAAAGGCAGCAGATGTGAGGAACTTCTAGTTTTCACTATTATATATCACCAAGAAATCCACCTGGCAATCTACTCTTCTCCACTTAAATACCATGTTTTTTTCTGCAGCTAAATTTGAACTCGTGATATTCGCCTAACCCACACATCACGCATTGCGATCTTAACACTAAACGGAAGCCCGGCCACTGATGAGCATGACATTTTCAGTGAATTTTGACTTAGACCCTAAATGATTTAAGTATAAGACAGCATATTTGTAATGAGTAATGACTGCATCCCCACCTTCTCCAAGAACATTAAAACTAGAGAATTGAAGATATCATATGACACTTGCTGGATGATCAATACACCGTTCACATCATCAGAATTCTGAATGTGGTAAACTAACAAAATGCGATATGTTAAATCCAACAATGAAGTAAATGTTTGACCAAACAAACAATGATAGTAAATGCTCTAAATTTACCATTAACATAAAATGGCCAGGTCATATAAATGCATTTAGTAGAGGAAGATAAGCAGCCACCGAATCATGAAAAAATTACAATTTACAGGTCAAAAGAATTCATTCCATCTTAAAAACATCATGTAGGATAGTACATATATCATCCAAGGGCAGTGTCTATTTGACGTTTACTCTTTTATTGTACTGTGTCTCTACTAAGACATACCTTAAAGAAATTTACTTTACCACATTTTAGTTTCCACTGATACAACCTAAAACAAATTAGACGATGTTAAAGTATTAAATTTTTGTTTAAAGTAGCTAAACGGATCAAACATCGGGATAAAAGAAACACACACATACACACATTTTCCCACTTGGCACATTTTCACAAAATTGCAGGAATTGCAGAACATAATTTTATTCCTATTGTCTAATCTATAATAATGGGTAATGGCTAACACTAAAATTGCAGGCTAGATCGTACCAACAAAAAATGCCGTAACCTGCGCCCATGATTCAACAACTTTAAAATCACCCCATTGCCCTTCGTTACTTTTTCCACAAGCCATCAGCCCAATGATAAGGGATTATGACCCTATTAGTGCTGTCTACCACTTATCGCATCACACTAATCTAGAGTTAAATGTTCAGAAATATCTTATGTAAGCATTTGAATGCTACTAAATATTTTTGTGCACTAACACGAGCTTAACACCAAGAAGATGGTTTACAAGGGAATACATTGGTCAAAGGCATGGCAAGGTCCAATCATCTATGCTCAATCACCTTAAGGCCATAACATACGTCTGCCTTGGTTCTTACACTCAAGCCCGCAGGAAAGGCTCTAAGGCAGTCCCCCCTCCCCTTCTTCCTTCATGCATAAAGACAGTGACAATTATGGGACAGATGCAAAATTATGGGACAGATGCATTAAAATGTTTGTATGACTGTAATTGTTGCTTCATATAATTGACTCCCAATAGAAGGATGGCATAAAAAAGACAACCTCCAGACCCAAATCAGATAAATCTAAATTTTGATATATCAAATTTTCATCAAAATTATGGACTTCATAAACTTTGGCTGCCGTCCAATCAACACCCATGGCTCAAAAGAGACAACCTACAAACCCCGACGACCCGACCTTACAATTTTTTTGGGGTGTGTGTGTTGGGGGGGGTGGGGATTAGGAAAGAGAGTGACAACTAAAAGTTTTATTTCCGGTGCTGGGATATTGAACCTCTGACAAATTTAAAATTTTGATATTATAATTTATTGCACATCATAAACATATGGCTGCCCTTACATTATACCCACAACCCTTATAGATGATTTATGGAAACCACTCGAGGCTATTTTGATGCTAATGACGTGTTACTATTCACCAGAGCTGACTATGGTGTTCTAGATTCTCTCACTCTTACGGTTATATCCTGTAGGAAATGATACTTACCTTGTTGTCTATCTTTCATCCCTTGTGTCTTCAACTTTTCAAGATATAGAGAGTTTTTCTTTTTGCACTACATCTTATACAAAACGGTATCTCACAACCATCAGGATGCTTTTCAAAGACGCCTGGCCTATTCTACCCAGTACTAATGTTCCTTCTCTTGTTAAATGACTAATCAACCACAGAACAAAGGGACACAATACAATTCAAAAAACAATGGCTTTCCACAAAGAGGAGCGAAAATAGAGAGCATACCTCTTCAACAATGACGCCTTCCGAAACATCTGGAAAGTTCCGAATAATTCTTTCAGTAACATGTACAGGGGCAGCATAAAGGTTAGTTACTTCCATCCAAAGCCAAGGTCGACGTGGTTTCCTAAGAAAGAACAATAACTTAAGATTAGTACCAGGAAAAATCATGTGATTAGATTTTCTCTAAGGCCTAAACTCTCTCCATCACTTTGCTAATAACACCTAACATGTACAAACATATTATCAAGTAGCAATTCTTTAAACATCCAAAAGATAATACTTAACATTTTAGAAGACAAGTACATGCACACCCCACCCCCCACGAAACAAAAATTCAACATGGAAAATGAACGTTGAAAAAATGTTATAAATAAAGGTACAAAACCATAATGCCGTTTACTTTCTCAGAAAATAAAATTTTGTAATGCTCGTGGAAAGTTTTTCATTTAATCACTCCCAGGTTATTCTTGAAATTTTTAATTTTCAGCAGCTTTTCAACAGGCTGAAAGTAAGAAGGTAATAATTATCTATCTATATATATATAAGCATGAAGGTCCACCCTCCAGGTAGGGGTAAGGCTGCGTACATCCACCCTCCCCAAACACCACTTAGTGGTATTTCACTGGGTAGTAGTTGTTATATATAAGCATGAAGGTCCTAATAAATGTCATCCGTTTATGTTGGCTTTCACATGCATATCATGACAGTTGAACATAGATAATGCATATGCGCTTTACAATTATAGTTTTGTTCAATTAACTGTAGCAACTCAATATAGTTTATAATCTATGATTAATTAGCAAGTTCAGGGTTCAATTAATGGGTAGCAGTAGTTAGTCCTGGGGAGCCAAGACTCGGATAAGGTCGGTGGGAGGTGACTCGGAGCATTTTCAAGTTGTGATGGGGTTGCATCAAGGATCGGCCATTAATTCAATCCTTTTTTTCATAGTAACGGACGAATTGATGCGTATCCAAGGAGAGGTGCCTTTGGTGTATGCTACTTGCGGATGGCATAGTTTTGATACTCGCGGTGGAGTTAATGCTAAGCTAGAAGTTTGGAGACAGACCCTGAACTCCAAAGGGTTCTGCGCGGACTAAAACAGAATACTTGTAATGCAAATATCCCCATGAGGGACAACTTCAAGTACCTTGGATCTCTAATTCAAGGGAATAGGAAATTGATGACGATGTCACACATCGTATTGAAGCGGGGTGGTTGAAGTGGACATTCCCCTCTGGGACTTTGTGAAATTTTGTGTGATAATAAGATACCTCCGGAACTTAAGAGAAAATTCTACAGAGTGGTGGTTGGACCAGCATTGTTGATTGGGCTGAATGTTGGCCAGTCGAAATCCCCCATGTGCTGAAGATTCAAGTTGTGGAAATGAAAATGCTAACATGGATGTGTGGTCAAACCCATATGGATAAGATTAGAAATGAGAACATACAGGACAAATTAGGAGTGGTCTCTGTGGTGGACAAGCTAAGAGAAGGAGGCTGAGATGGTATGGACACGCGTAGAGAAGAAACGAGGATGCCCAGTAAGAAGATGTGAGCGCTTTGACATAGTAGGGGTGCGACGAGGTAGAGGTAGGTAGAAGTAGTACTGGGGAGGTAATTAGACATGATATAGGACCGCTCCAGCTTACTGAGGGCAAAACCTTAGATAGGAAGCTTTGGAGCTCAACGATTAGGTAGAAGGATGGGAGTAGTCATTTTTAATCCTTGTAATTTCTGTTTTCTGTTGTTTTCTATGGTTTTTGTATTTGCAATTTGCGTTATCTTTACTACTCGCCGTACTACATGACATTTTCTGCTATTTGTTATCTCCGACCTGATTTATGATTTCTTACACCTGGGTCGGAGTTTTTTCAGAAGCAGCCTCTACACCTCCGTGAGGTAGGGGTAAGATCTGCACACACTTTACCCTACCCAACCCCGCCATGTGGGATTCCACCGGGTATGTTGTTACTCAGATGTAAGTCAAGTTACCGCAGCTTTGGTGTATGCCAAACACGTTCTTGTTGCTCAATGTTGGTAAAGTTGGTTTCAGGAAAGGAAAATTTTGAAAAAAGGTGATGTCTTTCCGAGTTGGAGAACTGCACAGTCCACCTGAAGACTAGTCAAAGTCCATTTATGCACTCATACAAGTGAGATACACACCTTGTTCAGCATCATCAAAGTGTGTTTGAATGACAAAATATGAAAATATATAAGCCGCTCAAAAGCTATGTTGCTTAGACTCTCCAAAAAATGCTGACGGGTGTGTCGGATCCTTCGAAACTAGTGATTTTTTTTTTTGAAGAATCCGCATCGGGTGCGGCATCATATTTGGAGTCCAAGAAATTTAGCTCAGAAGGAACCTGGCTAAGATAATGTGCCAAAATGAAATATTTGAGGGCCTGTCAAGTAATTTCGCTAACATTAAACCTTTTTTTACATGTCAGCATGCCCTTAATATACAGCTTTGACCTAAAGGCTAAATTTGCTATGATAAGGCCATCTAAAACTATATGTAATATCAGACATATCTACCTCATTCCATTTATAAAGTGAGACAAACTAAAACCAAACGCATCCCTTCTTCTTCTTTAACCTCTTAAAGAACCCAGTGTGATCCAACATAGTGAGGTCTGGGAGGGTACGCAGACCTTGCCCCTATCTCATAGAGATAGAGAGTTTGTTTCCGCAACCAAATGCATCTCTAATGAACTAAAAATGCAAGTACACTAAACCATGACCACAAGCCAGATTGCAGTTAGACAAAAATATAACATTCACAAAAAAAATCATAGAATTATCAAAAGTTCTTTTTATGGCTTCAACTAAAGCATTGTTAACCAAATTTTACTCTTGATCACCACCTGTAAGTAAAGCTACTACCACTAGAGTTCGACCTCATTCCGGTGAAACTATAGATTTAAGAATACTGACAACTAAAACTCAAATATTTCACAGAAATTCTGATATAGAAATGAGAGAGATCCAATTGTACTATTGCAGGATGACATTTGATGTGGGAAAGCATGTAATGCTTGTTCATTTAGAGCTCTCTGGAACTCCACTAAGGTTGACGAGCCCAGAACAGTTTAGAGCGATATTTGATTTAGGTCCATTAGCATTCAAAACAATTTATTGTCCTCGAGAGGACTCAACTGGCTTGCCCGCCGAGGACCTCAGAAATTACAAAAATATCGCCAACATTTAAAATGTACCCAACACCTTATTTATTGAGAGACAATGGCTGGTAAGACAGACTAGAAAAGAACCAATATGGAATATTGGATTTAGAACATATTTTGTATTATTATTGATAGGGAGGATTAAGACTGTACTCGTAATTTTTAGTGCGTATAAAACTGCAGTTAGGTTTACAGCTATCATTCCTATTTCCTGAATCTCAGAGCATATATTCAGCTCATATGCTGTTTTGGCAATTCTGATGCATCAAGCATCCCTAGGACCATTAATTGTATACCCAAAACACGTCCGCTTGAATCCCAGACTCAAATACAAAACAATAAATTATAAATGACATTTTAGGATGCAAATTTGAGAAGGGTACAATTCATTACGATCTACGGGATGACAAAAGTATATAATCGACAATGCACAATCGTAGAAAAAGGAAATGGCAGGTGTATGCAGGTAGAAAATTAAAGCTAGGTTGGAGAATATTATTCAACACAAGATCTCTCATAGGAATGCTTTCTGTAACTTTACACAATTCAACATATTGAGCATGCTCTCAAAATATTAAAGAGATGAGATTAATACCAAGCTTCCTACAAATGCAAACCAGGCAAATATATGGAGCATACCTGCATTTCTTATAATTCTTCCACCATATGGAAGCAATATTGATTGGCAGGAATCTAGTAGGGATGTTAGCATGGAGGCATACACCAATGACTTGTCCGTAACGGTTGATAAGTGGGCCCCCGATACCACACTGAAACAAAGGAAAGGGAAAGGAAAGGACTAGAAAAGATTTCATTTTCTAACTGGAAACCGAACATTGACACAATAGACATAAATAAATATGCATATCATTATACATTAGTATGCAAAAGCAGAATGAACAATGGCATAACTACAAGAGTAAAAAATAAGCCTGAAAGAGAGGAACCTTTGTAATTCTGCATGACGCCGCCCAAAGCTCTTTACAGTCATCCTTGCAGCGATTAATGCTAGAATTGCCAGCCATAAAATTATGAACAGAAACGGCATCAAAAAATGAAATTGCAATCAGGTATGCAATACGTAATGTTTTGAGTATGAGTGCCGTGTATTTTAAAAATCGACCCAATATGTTAAAAAGATAGAATGTACATGAGAAAAATATATTTTAACGACTCATAATCCAGACATCCCCAAAAGGGATTATTTTGGGTATCTTGGATCAATCATTCAAAGAGATGGAGAGATTGACGGTAATGTCGCTCATCGTATCGGAGCGGGGTGGATGAAATGGAGGCTCGCGTCTGGAGTAAAAGGAGTATTGATACCCCGGTGAGGAAATGTGAGAGGTTGCCCATTGCGGGATTAAGGAAAGGTAGAGGCAAGATCGAAGAAGAGTTAAGAAACATGACCCTTGATAGGGGAACTTGCAGGTCAAGGATTATGGTGGTAGGGCAGTCAAGTCAAACTAAGACACATAAAATATACACGTGAAAAGCAAATTAAGCTTATATTTTTAAATCTTAGAGCTAATAAACTTGCCACTTGTTTAGTTGGTGGAAGAGTAAAAAGAAACGAACCTGAATACACCAGGAGCAGCCATGATATGATACGGCTTTATATAACGGCCAAGTGCAATGATTGGATCCCCAGGAACAAGATGGAAGGAAGTTGAATGTGGACGAAGTTGAAATGAGATATCTTGCTGATCCGGATCAACTGGGATAGAATCTTGTAGACGAGCCAAAGATGCAATCGGAAGGGGGTTGCCTGATTGAATCTTTAGGGCAGCTAAATTGTAATGAAAGTCATAGGCCTTAATTTGAGCATTGAAAGATGATCCATCTGATATGTACACTATTATCTAGAGACAGACAGACAGACGGACAAATTAAAAATCAGTTAATAACATCAATCAATGATTAATTGTAAGGCGCGTGTTAAACCTTGATATCAGGTGCTACAGAATTAGGAATAATTTTGTTTTTGTTTTTGTTCTGGTTTCCTCCAAGTGAAAGGAGACTAGCAGCGGTTAATATTATAGTACGGGTAGGAGAGCTTCTAATAATAGTTCCAGAACCTTGAGATATCTTCTCGCCCCCTGAAAACGAACCACATTAAGCTAATACATGTTGTTGAAATTCCAAAAAGTCATTTTTTCAAATATTCAACCAAACACAAGTCATGTACTAATTTAGAATACCAGAGAAACATTCAAGGGAGACCACAGATGGGGAGGCTTTTAAAGCTGTCCTCTTGGTATAAATATCCAAGCTGGCATTTTGAGGATATTTAGCAAACCTGCGGTAGCAGTTTTCCTTCCTAAATTCTTCGTCACGGCCTACACAATTATTAATTAATTAATTAATTAATTAATTAAAAAAAGAAGGCATAATCAATCAAAAACTACTGACAGTGACGCTCCCTCTTCCAAGGTGTGTAAGGCGCCTTCCAAGGGATCTTCCTTTTGCGACCAAACATCATTGCTTTCCCCTACTCACAGCTCACGACTGCTCCTTCAGCTCTAAACACAAAATTTATTACTGCACCTTCAGTATTATGCAGTTATGGAATATGATCGTTTTGTAAAAGCAAAAAGGCAGAAAATAATAAATATAAAGTAATAAAAGAATAAATTAAGGAGGCACAGACGAAGATGGATTTGTAAAATACAGAAGCACAAACTGAAATTGCAATTAGTATAGGAATGATACTTGTTCCAGAGCACATAAGGTAAACGAAACACAAAATTTATTACTGCTGGAGCAAAAACAGCTGAGCGCATAAGCCATTAGAGATAAACAGAGAAAAGAAACATAACGACCGATAAAATCTTACAAGCAAACGGATGCAGGAATAAACGGAGAGATTTAGAGTATATGTTTACACGACTGTTGAGCTTGAGACCTGATTGTTCAGACACCAAAGAATTAAAGACAGTGATGTTTATCAACCAAGGAATTAGAGCCTGTTTGGGTGGGCTTAACCTACTTTTAAGCCTTTTTACCGTAAAAATTTCGCAGCACCCGCTTTTAACACTAATAAGTTTAAGGGGCGTATTTGGCGTGCGAAAATAAGAAAAAATCTCAGTATTTTATTCTGAGGCTTTGAACATAACATGTTAGTTCAAAGTCCCAGTATAAAATCTCAGTACGTGATGTTCAAAGTCCCCAATATAAAATATTGGGACTTTATATACATAAGCCCAAGACATGAATCCCAGTTTTTTATACTGGGCCCAGTATAAAATACTTGAGTGTAAGTATGCGCACTCAGATGTGTAGCTATTTCTCAATAAATTTTGAAATGGTGGATAGTTCCCAATGAGCGCGTCCAAAAATAGCTACTTATCAAAATTACACGTGTAAAATGTAATTACTAGTAACAGCAAGCCCGTGCTAAAATCGGGCCCAAACTAAAGACATTAAAGTTGTACAGTTATTTAAAAAAAGTATAATAATGTGGGTCATGCTCTTATGTTTATATACCAAATTTCTCTCTTCACTTCTTATAAAAAAAATATTTAAGGGTCGTTTGGTAATTGGTTAAGTACTTTTATACATGTATTTAAAAAAACATTATATACGATGTTTGGTGATCACGCGCAGCTATTCTCTATAAAAGGGACTAAGCGGTCGCTGCAAATATAATTCGATTTTTTAAGCTCGGAGTCCAATCCCACATAGAGCTTAACATCTAGCATATTTGTTCCGCCAACTATATTACTCAAACAATTTCTAAGTAATAAAATTTATAGATTTTGTTTCTACTAATAAGTAATTACTACTCAAATTGAAAATAATAAAGATAAGCAAATAAAGATTGTTGTAGACAAGATTGAAAGATTCTAGGGCGTGGATTTCCCCTAATGTCGAAATCCTTTTCGCTACGTTTCTTATAAATTCACAGTAGTATTCTCTACCGATCGTGAGCACTCTGGTTGTTGTAATTCTCTTCCAAGTAACTAGTACAATTTACTAGACACATTCTTCCGAACTACGCTAGCTGACATTACTTAATAGCTCACTAAGATCGCACCAAGGTTTCCTTATTCTTAATCCCACCTTTAAACTCTTCGCATTGATTCCTTATATACGTTAGGAGTGATGTTGCTCAGCAATTACCTAAATGCATACTCTTTCCCAAGTAATATGCAATAAATTGGAATAGTCAATTGAGGATCTTTTCAATCGATAAAAATAAGAATGTAGTTGAACAAGTAGGATATGAAAACGGCAAATTTATATTTAACGTAAGCAAAAATTCATCTTCCAAAAGGTTTCATCAAACCCTAGATACGGTAGCTTAGTTACTCAAGAACACAAAATTAATAGATAACATAAGATTCATAAGAGAAAGGTAGAGAAAAACTCTTCAATTCGTCTTGTGAAATTGTCTTCTCTTGTGTTTGTAGCCTCTCCAATAATGTCTCCCCTCTATAATGTCCAACTTAAGAGGTATTTATAGGTTAGGGTTACAAAATACAATCCTACAACTAATAGGAATAAACATGTGCAGGTAAGTTAGTCATCACGGGGCACAGTTTGGGGCGTCAAAACTTCAGTGCTAGACGCCAACTGTAGCGCCAAATCCTCAGTGCCTCTCGCCATTTATGGCATTGAATTTTCATTGTTAGGGCACTGTTTGTAGCACTGTAATTCCATGGCAGGGCACTGCCTGTAGCACTACTGATTACATGGCTAGGCACTGTCTATGGCACCAAAGTCTCATGGCCAAGAACTGTCTTGTACCTTGGCATGCATATTAGGCATTTTGAATATCTTAGGAATGGGTAGCGGAGCAGCTTCTGGCTTCCAGGGTCTTTGAGAGAATTACTGTATGTCGACCTTTTTCAAAGTTGGTAGTGCCCCTAGATTTGATCAATCATTTCGTTGAGAGATTTATGGAGTGCCTCTTGACTTTCCGTAAACTGCTTGGTCAATGCTTCTATCGCGACGCTTATATCAGGGGTTACTACTGATCCTGCATTCAGCACTTAATTACCTTGCACCACAGGATCGACAGTCCCTGGCTTCGCTTGCAGCTATTGGGGACCCATCTTGCGGGGAGGTGTGAGAAGAACATATATAGCCCGTTAGTGGAGGTGGAAAGTTCGCTCCTACAGGTGGGACCTTCCTTCCCGGGAAAAGAAGGGAATTCAAAACGGTACTTGTCTTTTCATTGATCACATTTTGTTAGCGAATGTACTCGTGCAGAGTTCTGTCGTCCATGCTATTACTTCTTCACGAACGGTATCTATAATGTTTACACATTAATTGAAATGTTTAAACATTGTATCAAATGTTATAGCATCGTATCATATGTTTAAACGTTTGTTTGAGTTTTCAATAAGAATGAGTTAAATTATAAATGATTGCTTACTTTAGAGTATTTTTATTACCGTTTTCATTCATAAAACCTTCAAATTTCGATGAAAACATAGGTTAAATCTACTCATTTGATAGATCACTACAATCTTATTTATTGATGTTCATATAGATGAGTGACCAAGTTAAAACGGAGTTCTCATTCTAATTTTGATCACAACCATTCACATACACATTAAAACATTGTATTATTGGAGTTATTACTACAAATATGTGCACCTATCAATCAAAGTAGAGTATTCCACTAAGTTGTTTGTATCTTTCACTCAAACACCTCAAACTTGATTGGTAGAAACATCAATCGTCATTGTTGTCATTTCAAACACCTTAAATATCGATGGAATAATAATTTATATGGTTAATAATATATTTTGTCATTCAAAATGTGTAATTATTCTTCTTATCACTCAAAATATAGCCGAAGACTTGCAAAAAATAGATTGGTATAGCTAAACATATCGTAATATGTTTAAACATTACATAACATGTTTGCAACATATAAGCATATGTTCCGAACATATAGATCAATGTGTAAACATAAAACAATATGTGTCATCATCTAGGAAAATGTGTAAACATATTTACGATGTTTAAACATATGATATGATGTGTGATATATATGATATGACTATAAACATTTCGCGATATGTGTAAACATCATCCGTCAATGTTTCAACATAGTATGTTATGTTGTAACATATGTTATGATGTTGAAACATAGTTTATTATGTGCAACATTGCGCTTCTTGTTGGAGCATCTGATTTAATGTTTTTACACCCAACGTGATGTTTACTTTTATCAGTTGGATCTTTAAAATAAGGAAATATGTTTAAACATTAAATGATTAAGTTTCCGCATGTTATTATCATACTAAAATGAGAAGAAACACATAGGAAGAAGACAGAAATAGAATATTCATTTATAGAAACTGAATGCAATACAGTTATACGTTCGATAAACAAAATTACATGATATATAAAACTTGACTTGGATGAGGTTCACCCACTAAATATGCATTAAATAAGGAAACTAGATCATATATATAAACTTTAAATATATCATAAATTCACCCTTCTACAATCTCCATGCCTAGTTCATCCACAATTTCTGTAATTATTTGCATGACCCTTCTATGATCCCTGGCGTGCCTGTACTTTAAACGCCATAAATCTGCTCATAGTGTTTCCATGGATCGATTTATGTCAGCCATGTCTTCCTTTAGAATTGTAATTTCCCAATTTATATCGCCTCATCGTTTTCTTTGTGGCAGATTCTGCATTGGTTCGTTTGATCCTGCGTCAGACATATTTTTGTTGTTGAAGTCGTTTAAAAGTCATCATTTACACTTGAAGAGGCACTATGTGGAATGATTGTGTCTTTTCATTGTAGACGTATTGTTTTACAAACATCATATTTAAAAGAGCCATGTGGCAGTTATACGTCAACCTTCAATAAACAGTTATGGTAAAACATCAGTTATGAAGTTTAAACATCACGTGTGATGTTTAATGTATTCAGTGGAAGCTGAAACATTTTATAATATGTTCATGCATTACTACATGTGATGTTTAAACATATTTGGATATGTTGGAACATATGTTCTAATGTTTACACAATTGATGGATGTTTTAAAATATGGAGTGATGTTCCAAATATTTTCGCAAATATTGTAGCATTTATTCAAAAATATAAACATTTTATGAAATGTTTCCACATATTAACGATGTTTATACAGGTAAGAAGAAGAAGAGACAATGTAATTTCTACATACGTTCAAATATGTCACTAAACTATTACAAATGGTACAAATATGTCATCCGTTAAAAAAGTGTCACAAATATACCATTACTGTTATAGAAGTGTCTCAAATATGCCATCACTGTGACACCAATGGCTCAAATATGCCATTTTCCCTCATTTTTCACTAAGAGACTAATTTTAAAACTTTTTTAAAAACTATTTGCTCCATTTTTAATTGTAACGGAAATTATATAGACCTCAATTAAAACACCTCAACCTCATCTTTTTTACCCGACTCACCCACCCACCCACCCAACCATCACCCACTTGTTTATCTTCATCACACCGTTGCAATAGTGGCATATCTCCACAACAAGCTCTTCCCTCTCTATTCTTCTCTTTTTGTAAGCTTTCTTGGGTTTGTCTAGATATCTATATTTTTAAACGTTTTCACTTCATACAGCTGTAATATTGTGAATGTATATATTTTTTATAATTTTTTTTTAATAAAATCAGCGTTTCAATCATACACATAATATCCTTTTGATATGAACATGTGATTGTTTTACTTAGTCATTTTTAGTTGTAATTATATTGCATTGAATGATATTTTAGCATTTCTTTTTTATGTTTTTCTATGTAACAAATACTTTTCATAGATATCTAGTTGGGTAAGAAAAAATGAGAGTGAAGAGTGTTCTAATTGGGTTTATTTAATTTTTCGTTACAATTAAAAATGGAGTAAATAATTTTTAAAAGATTTTAAAATTAGTCCGTTATTAAAAAAATGAGGAAAAATGGCATATATGAGCCATTAGTGTTAAGGTGATGGCGATATTTGAGACACTTCTATAACGGCAATGACATATTTGAGACATTTTTTTAACGGATGACATATTTGTACCATTTACAATAGTTCAGTGACATATTCGACACTTTACAATTGATATTTGAGATTAAACAACACTTAAAATATGCAATATAAAAAAGTAAATTTTCGTAGCATAAGATGTACTACTCATTGTCTACTTACATGTCGTAATTTTCTTTTTACTGCATTCCTCAAATAATGTTACTGAAATGAAATTCAACAATGTCGGGCACAATAAATTAATCTTTTAAATTTATAATAAAAATAATCGACGAGGTTAGGGGTCAGTCAACAGACCTTTCTTTTACAAAAACAACCAAAAAGGTGATTTGAAAACATTTTGCATATCCAGCCTAGGGTTATGTCAAAAATGCAAAAGAAAAGAAAATTGGATCACACATCGGTAGGAATGCACACCACCAACTGCAAATTATATGAACCAACATCCAAAACTTTTAACACTAGTGATGTGGCCGCGCTATCGCGCGGTTAGGATTTCTCTTATATATCTAAATATTTAATGTAATCATAAATTGTTTTGCGAATTCAATTCTGACCAATATAAGTAATTATAAAAATTTCAATAACTTGGTAACATGACAATTTAAAGGCGGTTTATATTCGATCTCAGCAAACATTGCTTTGTAGACACATCAAACCTCTGAATGTTTAAGAAGACTAATTCATGCCAAAATTTATTGAGTTTCAAGAGATATATAAATAATTTTATAGCTAAGAAGAAGTTGTAAATGTGGACACGTTTCATGATGAGGTGTTAATTTGCAAGGCTCTTATTCTTTTCATCTGCTGGAGTATGTTCGTATGATCTTGTTTCCTGGTAAATTATAGGATTCTCCTGGAAATGTTGCCATGTATATATCGCTTTGCAATATTTCTTGTTGAGTATTGAGATATTGAATGCGCCGTTTTGAGTTTTTTGCATACTGGTCGTCTTGTGGTTGTTTATACGTATCAATTTAATGCAGAGATTAATTTTTGTTAAATGACCCTACATAATCTTTTGGATTGCAGCATAAGTAATTTACCTTGACGTTTGATTAGTGAATTTTGGCGTGTATGATTGAGAGTTTGTTTATCCATGGTTGATTTTTCCTGTAAGAGAAGTGTAAAGTTTGATCAGGAGAAATGTTACGCTACCCGGAGTGGTGGGGCAAATATGTTTTGATTAGAGTAGAAATAAATATCAAAGTAAAATAGATATTTATAATGAAATCGTTGTATCAGGCTATGCGATTGCTTCTTCTTGATGTCTTCCAAATCGATTCTCCAGCTTGTTCCCTTACTCGGCTCTCTGTTGAATATATGATTGAAAAATGTAATTTTGAATTGTTCAAGACTATGTAAATTCAGTGAGTAGGGAATGACATCTTTATAATTTAACCAAAAGACCCGTTAGTGATTATATTGTCATTTAAAACTTTGATTTGTGATTTATTGGTGTAATCAATTGCAAATAACCGTTACTTCAGTTGGTGTTAAATATATATATAAGTGTGGGTGATTTGTGTTAATGGAGTAAATGGATTATGGACATGAATAAATGTTAGTTATAAATGTTTGAATTAAAGTAAACTAAATGCAGTGAATGAAAGAGCCAACGTTGAGAGATTGTGATCATCAGGAAATAATAACGTAGTGAATGATTTGTTTGTGAGAATAATATAATATGAGAAACGTTTAATGTTGGATGAATGGAGAAATGCCAAAATAATTAGGTAAAAAGTAGATCATATCCCTTTATTTTTGGCGCAGTCCAACTCGTTGATGGTCACTATCTTCATCAATCACTCTTTCAGTATACATTAAGCTTCCTGCTTACATGAGCATTAGGTATAATCAAAATCAATTGATAACCATCGCTAAGATTAAGTTACAATTAATGTGAGTCTACTAAAGTGCCAAATAAATACATTGTATTTTTTTGCATTCGATGTTGAGTAATCCTCATCATCAATTTTGAAACATATATCAAGCTATCTGGAAACAGAGCATTGAGAAATAATCATAATCTATTAATCATTGCTGATATTATCTAATTGTAAAGCTTAAAGAATACCTGGTGCGTTTCTGCCATTGTTGGGCACAAATTTTGGAATACTTCTTGGTAGACAATATTTTTGATAAACCCAGGGTGTTCGATGTCATCGTCGGCATTGAGTATGGTTAATCCTTGCCTTGTTGTTACTCGGGAGACAGCTACATATAGTTGGCCATGGGTAAATACCTGTTTTGGAAGATACAATCCGACATGATTAAGGGATTGACCTTGACTTTTATTGATTGTCATGGCGAAACATGGTGATAAAAGTAGTTGCCGTCTGTTAAGCTTGAATGGCCACTTTGAATCGCTAGGGGACATAACAATTCTTGGTATTGTTACTCTAGAACCTATGTTCTTTCCAGAAATGATATTTGCGCTGATAGACCAATTACCAAGATGCGTGACAATCAATCGTGTTCCATTACAAAGGCCTTCACTTTGATTTAAATTTCTCAAGAGCATAACTAGCATTCCAACTTTTAAGTGTAAGTCATGATTCGGGATACCCGGGAAGGTTAGACTGTTCAAAAATTCGGTTGGGTACAACAAATGTTCATCGTTAGTGTTGATACTTGCTTTGCATACATTGTCTGAGCTCAAATATACTCTTCCTTCAGCTGGTATCATTTTTATAATCCTCTCATTCAACTCATGCACCATTTCATTTTTTGGCGTTAGTATTGCTCTTTCTTTCAAATATAATGGGTCGTTGTACTTTTGCAATAAGGATGGATAAACTGCCTCGAAAATTGATTCGATTGGATCATTGGACGATTTGATACATACATCGGGAGACAATTTGATTAGCTCATTCTTAATATCATCGTAGAAGGATCCATCTCCAATTTGTAGCATCCATTTGTCAAAAGAAGCAATTTTAGCAGCCTCAAAATCAGTTACTCTTCCACTGCGTAGTCGCATATTTTGCTTCAACTCATATATTGTGAAATATGGCCACAAGTAAGAGGAGTTTAGTGATGCATCGACATTCGACAATATCAGCTCGTGTACCCTTTGGAATTACTGGTAGTATTTGACAAAAATCTCCACCACATACGACTGTAAGCCCGCCAAAAGGTTTGTCAGAGCTACTTTCATACCGCAGTCTGAGGATATCTCTCAAGGTTCTGTCTAAAGCTTCAAAGCAAAACTTATTTGCCATCGGCGCCTCATCCCAAATAATCAAAGAAGTTTTTCTGAGAAGTTCAGCTAGCTGGGTTCCTTGCTTTATTTCACAAGTTGACTCTGCATTGACGTCCAACGGAATATGAAATCGTGAATGAGCTGTCCTACCGTTTGGTAATAACAAAGCTGCTATACCAGAAGTTGCAACAGGGAGAACTATTCTTGATTGTGACCTGAGTTTGGCAATTATTGTATTCCACAGAAATCTTTCCAGTACCACCATGTCCATTTATAAAAATTAAGCGACCTTCTTCCTTCTCAACGGATGTTATTATTGCTTCATAAGCTGACTTCTGACATGAATTTAGGAGAGCAAATGATTTGTTGTGCATTGTCTTCAACTCCTCTCTATCATAGTCTAGCTCCTCATTGATTAGGCGATTTCTTACTACACTCAGTAACGAAGGATCTGGTTGTGGCATACCATCTATATCTTTTAAACTTTTTCCCATTTTTAATAGGATGCTTTCGATCTCCAATAGTGTATAAGCTTCAACTTGTTTTTCAGTTAATTGTAAATCTTTCATCTGAAATCTTTTTCTCTGTAATGATGTTACATCTTCTGATAGTATTCCTTGGTTGCTCTCCCAAAGTTTGGTAGTATTAGATACTCGACAATGAATAAGTATTGTTACAAAGAGATGTCTTAACTCATGTCCACTTGCCCAGTGTGCCGCCTCATCCAAACAATCATTCCACTCTTTATCATCATCTAGTAATCCTAATGCGTAGCATGCCTCTCTGTAACTTTTATACTCCACACCGTTTATAGTTCGAATGCTTTCGAATGAGGTGCACCCTTTGACAAAATTTAGTAGCATTCTCAAATAAAAATGTTCTCCACTTGAAGGATGTGCAAAGTAGATTCTACCTACTGCTTTCCCACTTTCTCTTCTTGTCCACATTTTTAAAGTTGCATTCCAGACCCAACGTGTTGGAAATTCCGAATATGTCAGCATTCGTGCATCAGGGAATTTTTTGTTTATCGCAAACCATTCAGTGAATTTTGTAATTTCTATTCCAGGCTGGCTAAGCACGTTTTTAGCTCGCCTTGCTTCTTCAAATACTACTGTATTTTGTCCCTCTAAATGGAATGGCAATCGTTCAACTGATGGTTTCCTGTAATGTATGTCAAATTCAAAGATCCTCCAGCAAGCTTCTGCAGCCGATATGTATCTACAGTCGAGATATCTTTTGATCTCATCCATCTCCCCACCAGCATGTGCACATTGTATAGTTGCAGTAGCCCTATCTGACCCTTCATGCAGATATTTGAAGAGGTACTTCACCGATCTTGAGTAATTGCACAACTATACATTAATATGTGCGTCAAATTTGACAATTAAATTTCTATTGCGAGGGACGACAAATCTGTTGTCCAAGTAGACGCCTTTTTTTTTTGACTTGAGTACCTGTGTTCCTTCTCCTACAAATAGGGAAGCCTTCTGCATCAAAAGTTGATTGGTTGTTGATTTTTTTTGGGTAATGCTTCGTGCACTTTCCTTGCCTCATACACGGGCAATGAGGATCGAGTTCTCCACAAGGTCCATGCATCATGAAGTCTTTGACAGCATTATATCCATCAGGATCAACTTTCGGATCAGGTATCTCCGCTGTTATTATTTAGTCAATATGATCTATAGATGGACTTTTTATTGTGGGATGCAGGAAGAGCAGTATATGTGCATGTGGAAGTTCTCTTTTTTGAAACTCAATAGTATATAGACCTGCAGAAGTAATGGTATAAGACGTGCATACTTTACTGCTTTCGGTTTATTTTTGGCGTTGTAGTATCAAAGGGTTAGTTGATATTCTTCCACCAATCCTCAGACTTGGTAAAATATGTATCACATAACTAAATGATTAAAAATTAAACAAACTTTTTATGCAAATGTATTAAAGATGACAAAGTCTATAAAACAATTAAACTTCGAAGATAAAATTTGAATTTTGGATTTAGTAATGTTGTATTAACAGAAAAATGCCTTTCACTAACAATGTTGTTGTAACTTTACAGATAAATGAGTAATGCTTGAAATACGTATTTAAAAGGTTGAACTTACATGCAATTATTTTCCCAAATGATTGTTTATTTTTCAAGTCTTGCATTAGTTGGAATAGTTTGATATGAAAAACTCTGCATATGATGTCAAGGCGGCTATCATCGCTCTGTCGTCCAATTAAGCGTAGCATTTCATTCACTTCTGGCCACTTTGGGTTGCAAGTAAAAGTAAGGAAGATATCTGGATATCCAGCCCACCTACAAATTGCCATTGCATCTTGATAATTTTGCACCATGTATCGAGGTCCACCAGTGTAAGATGCAGGCAGGATTGTAGTTTTCCCAACCATTGAACAATCTGTATCACCTCGGAGGACAGGCATCCATTAATCCGCTGTACAAATCAGCTCTGAGCTTTTTTTTATTATTACGGATAAAGTGAAATTTTCCTTCTTCTATTGCCATGTAACTGTCAACAACGTATTGCTGGAATAGTCTTCCAGCTAGTAGAAGAGTGTGCCCCTCATTTAATCTTTGTTGTATCCTGAACGCATAAAACTGTCTCATTGTCAATTTTTTTCTCTTGTATCTTTTCTTTTTTTTTACCATCCGCCAGAAGAATTCCAAGTCTATATCCATCCTCACCAAAAGGGTGTATTAATGGATAAGACAGAGACATGAAACTTGGGTGTAAATCTGTGATTCTTTGAAGTCCATTTTTTTGATGTTCTACAACATCTCGCTGGAAGTTTTCATCACTGAAATCACCAACAATTAATCCTGCAACTTCAGAAGTTGTTGGCATATTGTATTGTTGACCATTTGTTGGCCTGTTGGATAGGAGTCGTAGGCGAAAAACAGATTGTGGTTGTTCTTTAGATCGATCCCTTGCCATCCGAAATGATTTTACCAAAATATTATGCTCGTCGAGCATTTCAGATAATCCCTGAACAACTGTAGGTTCAGCTTCTTTTTGCAGCAGAGAATTTATTCTGTTACTTAACTCATTTTCAGTATCATATACTCCTATATATATATAGCTGGGCAAAGTGTGGTTTTTTCCCACTTTCGGGCGACAAAGAGCCAATGCGATGTTAATTTTGACCACTCATTCTGAAAACGTATGGGCCCTTTGAACGATTGATAGATCCATCAACTCGGCCTCCCATAGACGTAAAGGCAAACATGGAGTTATAAATTCTTATGTTTTTTCGAAAGTTCATAACTTTTTGTCCAGAATCTTTTCCCATAAGATAATTGAGATATGGTGGTGCTTCAGGCAATAACGGCAATCGTACACGACCTTCCATACAACAAAATGAGAATTCAGGTCGCGATGTGTGTTTAGTTTTCCTTGTCCGTTCTTCATACCATAAAATGGCACCACAATATTTGCATGTATACGTTGGGGGGCCAAAATTCCAAGTCTTTGTGTAATGACCTGGGAAATTCCAACATTATAATATGAGTTCATGTAATTTATACATTGAAGTAGCAGGAAATAGCCCTCTCCTTCTTGAGGAGCCATTTTTGTATTTTTTTTAGCATGCTCTTGCCTAAAGCTCAAAGGAAACAGTGATAGAAACATATTAAAAAAATACTACCCTATATCGAAAGAAAAATGCACACAGAATCTTACTCGGAGAAATTGAATAGAGATATCAAATTAATAGAAGATAATACCATTTTGTTGAATTGGGACATCTCTCCTTTGCCAGTTTGTTGACTTCATGAATTTATTGAATTGTTTGACAGCATGTAAAAGCACAGTTTTTTTTTTTGTGGTTGATACTTGTACTTCTTTTGAATTAGTGCGACCTTACGCTTTAATCGCGCACACCTACATTTGCAATTTTTGATCGCAACTAATTCCTCGCTGTTTGGATTAAATTGGACAGCTGATGCGTATCGCTTGAGTTTTCTCTTTACCATCCTCTGTTGCCAAGCCAAACTGCTAAAATTTGCTTTAGGTGTATAATTTCCAACGGGATATTCATTGCGCCACTGAATTCTTTAACAATAGCAGATACCCAATCCATCAAAACCAGTTTTTAGGTGTTTCAATAGCAGAAGATATTTGAAATATAAATGCTTGATAAACCCAAATTTAAGGAAAAACACGTAGCAAAGAAGGATGAGAAGCAAATTTTCTTTCAGTAAAAAAACTACAGTGAAATATGGGGCATAGAGGATTATATCAGTGCTAATGTTGTAACTTGTAAGTGGTAAAAAGGGTGCATGTTTTCTTCTTTATAAGTATAGGCAAAAGAGCGGTTGGTTTCTTGGGATTTATTGAGTTATATTGATATTTAATAGGATGGTTTAGGTTACATATTCGTATTTAATGTTAAAAAGATACTTTTCTCAGTGCTTCTTGTTGTCACTTGTGAATTGGATATTTGTTTGCATCAGCTGAGATGATTGTGCAAGGGCTTTTTTAGTAACTTGAAGATGTAGTTCCCATAGTGCCATGTTTAAGACGAGAATATATTGACTACAGCCGAGAAAACAGAGGTGCCGAATAGAACAAAACCTGCACCGAAGGAGAAAAAGTTGGAGCAAAGAAGACAACTCCTGCGAAGAAGGCTAAACAGCCTAAGTCTATTAAGTGTCCTGTTGCTAAAAGGGCTAAGAAAGTTGCAGCTTAGGGTAAAATGTAGATAAGTAAATGTAGGAGAAATAAGTGTTTGCTTTCAAGTGTGTAAATATGATGGAGTGATAAGAGCACTTCTTGGGTTGCAGAAGTTTGGCCATAAGCGTTTTGTGTATGGATGCAATTTGAGTTGTTACCTTTTATTAACCTGCTTTGTTCCAATTGCCTCTACAGGACCTTATTACTCCATTTGTTTATTAATGCCATGGTCAAATTTAGTAAGTAACTACTCCATGACTGAAGAATTAAGGAGGCGGGGTATCATTTTCTCTGGTGCAATTGCTTGTTACTCTTAAGTTTTAATCTATAGACAGTAGGATCATGTTTAAACCCTCTTGTGGGATCAGCTGTTAGTTGTTGGTTTGTGAAAGTGGAGTCCGAGATTTGTTGAAATCATTCAAATACATTAAGATTTCTAGAGGTTCTTAAATTTTGTTGTTAGTTCCTAAATTCCTAAATTCTGCTTCAATGTGTATGTATCTATGAGCAAAGATCTATAGAATTTGTCTACTCTTTCTTAGAAATCTCTAGGTGCTTATATTATTAAAATTCTCCTCACCTCAGCAGATCTTGCTTCTATATTCATGCATTTAAAGGATTATTTCTTATAAATTTATTCTATCTTATGACTATTATTTGTATCTCTGAATCAATTAGTTGTTATATTTAAGATTGCGTTAATATTATTTAGTGCAATAAAGTGTCTGTAATTGATGTAAATAATGACTTTGTATCAGTGCCTCACCACCATAGCTGCTACTCCCCGCAACACGCGTTTCTTACGGCAGGAATGCATTGTGTTTTGTTATGTAACATAGCTTTGGATCTTACATTCATGTATTGTGTGACGCGCATGTACACCCACACAAATTTGATATGCGCACTACAGCTCGATTATTGGCATCAAACAATGCTAGAAAGCTGCAGACACTTGCAGCTCTGAAGAACTCACTAGAATGACAACCTTGAAGGATCACCTGGATTCCAGTTTGATGGATTTGTAACCTTCTGATTGTGTTTTTCAAGCTTACTTACACCTTAGCGATTATGTCTATCAACTCTCAAGCAGTCTGATTTGCACCTCATCTACATAGAAACAGGATAAACACTGACACGACAGAAGTTTAAGCATTGGTAGAGAATGGTTCAAAGCTAGCTACTCAATTGTGAATGAAACTTGATAAAACATAGTACATTACTTTTCTTAACATACCTCATTTCTAAATATACCCAATATTGCACTGCAATTGAGTATCCGTTGACAAATAAATCAATAATTAAAGCTGAGATATGTTATTTAAAGTGTAAAATAGGTACTGTAATGCAATAACTTCTCAAAATGACACACCTCATACTGGTAACCTCAAACATTGAGTATTTTGAATACCCATATAGTACCTTAAAGTTCAAGCTTAAAGGGTGTGCCATTGTGAATTCCAGATTGGGGTAAAGGTTAAAGCACCAAAAGTGCTCTGCTTGACCAAAATAAAAATTAAGGAGGACAAATGAATATCATCTTAAAGAAAAGTAGAAACTACACAATGACTTAGTAATTTTCTCAACTAACAAAACATTAAAAGGTCTAGAAGCAACACATTCTACTGCTTTCATTTTTTGTCATCCTCACTGACGTCCTCATCATCTATAATTACATTTCTTCTCTTCCTACTCTTAGCGTCATCTTTAGCATGTTCAACCACTACAACATCTTCCAAGTTATCGAATGAGACATCAACAGGTTCCTCTGCAGCAACATTTTTGGAGAGTCCGGGTAACTATAGGTAAAACAAAAGATTTTACCCAAAGAAACCATCCGGGTAACAACCAATCAAATTTTCCAACTAATTAAATGAAAAGAAAGATCCTTTATATGAAGTTTCTGAAAAAGGTGAACGCTTTTCTCTTTTTTTGTCAATTCCATGGAGTTGCTGCAACAATTGAAGAAGCTTTGACTGAGCTATCAGATGCAGATTACTTCTCAGCTGTTACAAAACTTCTTATGGAAGCCTACTGACCAACATGTTTGGCAGTCAAAATTCCACCTTTAGTTGTTCATGTTGATTCCTGCATTGTGTTATTTAAATTGTTGTATCATTGGATTCAATTAGAACTGACACTGATGGTTATGACTGAACAATGAGTACTAAAAAAAGAACGTGTTAGAACTGACATTAATCTGAAAATATCTTTGAAGGTACAACCTTTTTTTTTACTATAACTAAGAGACAAATTATTGAGTATTGGGCTGAAACAAGTTCCAAGTGAAGCAAAAATGTATTAATTTAGAATACAGTTTATACATGTTTCAACTTTTACCTGATAAGGATCAATGAACTGAGACTCGGGATGTTTTTGGAGGTGCCTAGCAGGGGTACTTGCGCCTTGCCCCTAACATCATTAAATTCAGTTACACATATGATACACACAACTTTTTGAGCGTTCAAGAAAAGATAATTTACTGTTTCCTTTACCTTTTCCTTTTTTTTTCCCCTTTCCTTTTCCTGTAGCCTGAAGGACCTTTTGTTTTCTAGAACCAGCAGCCTACAAAAAATCATGTTGTAAAAAGTCAAAAAAGATAGTCAAACACCTGTTGGTTCTAGAAAACAAAAAAGAACGAATACAAATGACTAGGGTAATGTAGTATCAAACCTGAAGATCAGGACTCAATGTCAGGGACTTTGCCTCCTCCTCCTTCCACTCCTTCAAAACTTGTCTGAATACTGAACAGTGTATAGCACAAGCGTCGTCCATTGAAGTATTCAAAATCATCCCCACAACTTCCTTTTTAACATTAAAAACAGGGGCACCAACACAACTCATTTTATCGAGGGGTAAACGATTCATCCCATAGCCAAATTTAGATATTTGTATAACGGGGATACAAGGATTAAGATGTTGGAGAAAACTCAATGTCGGTTCCTCAAGAACTTTTGTCATGCTTTCTAATTGTTGTTCATGCCAAAAGTCATTTTTAGTCCGATATGGACTATGCATGGGTTTGTCCTCTAAATGCAGATCCACATTAATATTTTGACAGGGATGTGCAGCTCTACCCACCAATAATGACCCTACCAAAAAGTTATGATTGCATATAGACAATAAAGTTTCCCCTGCAGCAAGTTGACCCCCATCATTTGCAAGCTCACAAGATATCCAATCACTTACATTACTTACATTTTCAAACTTTTCAATCTGAAGCAGTGCAACACCCAAATTTGGCTTTCTGCATAGTGGATTGGCCTGATACCATTCTTGTTCATCTAGCCTACGTAATGAGATTGAACAACTACCACCGGACTTGGTAAAAAGATCATCACAAGTTAAAACCACATTAGTCTCGACAGAAAAACCGGTTACGTGATATACAACCCTTTTCTTCTTGAAAACACATGAAACCTTAATTATCCAGACAATCTTCTTATAGTGATCATAGAACTTATCCAACTCATAGTCCACAAAATCAACATTAACACTAGCTACTGTTCGTGAACCCTGTAATACTAAAACAAGCACAAGTCACTACAACATTTTAAAACACGAGTGGAACAAATGAAAGGAATATAAGTTAGAGAATTCTTAAGATGAAACATAACAAGTCATGGACATTTACTCTAGCACAAAATGGACAAAAACAAACTTCTTTTACATGATTTATCTGAATAATAAGGAAAAATTAAGAAAAGCATTGTGGATTGATGCCAAATGCCAAGTCAAGATAGCAAAATCTTACTTTATTGATATGAGCTATTTTTACGAATTCATATTTGCCGAAGCAATACAAGATTCCTTGGGGACAAAAATCACCAAAACAAACGAGTATTGTTGGGCTAGGCTGTGATCTGCTTACTGGTGAGACGAAGATCTCTTATATTTAGGTGTCCAAACCTTGTCTCACCAGCACTTACATAAAAGATTTTGGATAGTGCATTCCTTCAACTTCTGCCAAGGTCTTCGTGTTGCTTCATGAGGAACTTTCCAAAAAGATTATGAGTATTGCTTACTATGATGCTATTGGGAAGGCACAAATCAACTAATAAAACAATATGGAGTTGTAATACCAATTGACCTCGGAGAAGCACAAAAATTTAAATACTTGGAGTTGCTCATCAGTAGTGGCCTTATTTATGTATGAAATGATCAAGCTAAATGGGCTACAGTTTCTTTTCAAAAACACTCTGGCCTGATGAGACATTGGCTGCTTTTACCGATAAACCATCTCTCGAAGAATTTCAGCACAGGGCAGAAGCAATTGCAGACACAGAACCGAGAAACGAAAACTTCAACTTTCAAAAGCGTACACAAAATTAGATACCCTTCGTTTCATTGCAAGTAACCACACTTTTAAGGGAAAGATGAAATATTCTTGGTAACGGAAACAGTTTGAAAGAGGGATGTAGGACTATAAGTACAACACGGTTCATTACATTTGCAACTGATTAAACAGTGTATATTAAAAGTACAACACAGTTCATTACATTTGCAACTGATTAAACAATAAACAGTGTATATTAAAAATAGAAAAATAGTAGCACAGATGCACAAGCTAATTACTAATAAATCAAATGAGGCTAAAGAAGCGAGCAAATCAATATATAAGAAAGGATAATTTACCTTTTTCCTTTTCCGTGCAGATGAGCCTCGAGAAACCTTGTAATCTCCACCCTACAAATAGTTACTCCGGCAAACAAATAAATACCAATACAAATTATTTATTCAACGTAAATAACAACGTTGAACCTGATCTGTCCATTTGAAAGCTTACTTTATCATCGTGATCTATTATGACCGTTCTTATTTGTCAAACGAAAACCTAGATTCCTTTGGTACACAATAACAAACCAGCGATTTTCCATCACTCAATTGATACATCTACAACAACAACAACAACAACCCGCTATAAATCCCACAGGTGGGGTCTGGCCGTCTGGGAAGGGTAGAGCATACGCAGATCATACCCCTACCTCATAGAGGTAGAGAGGCTGTTTCTGAACTCAATTGATACATCTATTCTACAACATTATTAGAGGCCACATTTTCTGAACGATTTAAGCATCTCTTGGATAAATGAAAATGAATTTCAGAGAAGTACAAATGCATAATAAATTGTTCTTAAGGTTTATTTTGTTATTCAGGTGTACATGTTTTTCTTTTTAATTTGATAAGAAGGTGATAGATACTTTAGGAAGAAGACAAAGGATCGAAGGCCAATGGAAGCTGAAAGTAGGCATTAATATGGACTTTCTTTATGCTTCTGCAGACAAGGAATAATGATACCATTGTAATAAGCTGAGGTTCTTTCATCTAAACAGCACAAAGGAAACTATATTTGAGCGCATTATTATAAAATTTCAAGACCAAGGTCATTAAAATTCAAATATAGGTAGCTTTGTGCTACAATTAGGACACATTTATCCTACTTCAACGAGCGGTTAGATGCATGACTAAATACTCGAAATTGTTAAGTGTTTCTAATGTAGATAGGTCAATACGGTTAGGGGATAACGTGTAACGTGATTGCTTTTCTTCACTATTGACTAACGCGTGGGTACTTATACTAGTAAATTAAAATAGAAAGACAGTAGCACAATAGTTAATTACCAAAAATCTAATTAGGCAAAGGATGTCATAAAATTAATATAAGAAAGGATAAGTTACCTCTTTCCTTTTCCCAGAGGATGAGCCTTGAGAAACGTTTCGATCTCCACCCTACATAAAGTTACTTCGTCAAGCAAATAAATACCAATACAAATTGTTTAATTCATCGTAATAACAAAGGTTGTTGAACCTGATCTATCTTTTGTAAAGCTTCTTGAATTAAAGAACCATGAAGCGCGAAACCAAACCCTAGACCATCAAGGTGGGCAAGCATACCCACAATGTTGCTATTTAAATCGAACACAGGGCTTCCTGAATTACTGTACGTACTCTCCATGCCATTTATTTGGATAACAGGAACTCCAGCCGTAAGGTCTCCAAAATCACATCCAAGTTCGGTGCTCCAAATATCACCTAACATTCTATATTCAGGTGGGCATTTTAAGGCAGAAGACTTATAATCCCAGCAAATTCTATGCAACTTCAAGGCTGGACTATCTACACAAGGAAATGTTACTTCCCCGACGGTAAGTGACATTGGACAGTCCATCAAAGTTCCTATATTTAGTAAAGGCTGTCCAACCGACAATGATAAATTGCGTGGAAGTCTAGCAAATGGGTATTGCTTTCCACGTCTACATGTAACTTCAAGCAACACAATGTCCCATTCTTTTTCAAGATAAACTATCTTAGCACCTAGAAATTCAGCATCATTGCAGGGGCGTGCTTCGAAAGTATATTTTCTTCGTAAATCTCGGGCAGTCGTAATGATCAACCCACTACGATGTACCATAAAACCATCTCTATAACAAACTACATTCTCGTCAGCATATTTAACAACCCAAACAAAATGCTGACATGAATTGTAAACATTCTCCAACATCTCATTTGTATGACCTGCGGCCTCTGAATCCATGAGAAATTGGAGTTCTGGGACGGTTGAATTGAAAGGAAAACGGGTTTAGGCAATTAGGGATTCGGGTCGCGGATTGGGAACGGGTGTAAAACTGACGGTTGAATTGAAAGGAAAACGGGTTTAGGCAATTAGGGATTCGGGTCGCGGATTGGGAACGGGTGTAAAACTGAATTGGGGGAGGGAAATGGGTGTGCTGTAGTGTATATATGTATATTGCGTGCATATGCTAGATTTCAGCACATTGAGCGAAACTAGCCCCTTTTTAAATATAATTAAATAAATGGAGTAATTATACGCGTAGGCTAAAATTAAAGCCACATCATACTTTTTCCTTTAAATTTAACTCAATTACTTTGAATTTTAAAAAATTAATTTTAATTTAGAACAATTAGACTTTAATTAACATGACCGGGACAAAATTGGGTGTCAACAGCTGCCCCTCTTTACCTGAAAAGGATGAAATAGTTTTCAGGGTAAAGAAGTTGACGAGAAACCAATTTTGTCCCGAGAAAACCAAGACTTTGATTTCCAAGGACTAAAAGGCGAGGCTTATGGACATGGCCGAACTCCGGTCCTACATATCTCGGGCTGAAAGAGAATCAGGCCATATGTAGTTCAACGACATTTAGACACGAAAACTCGCACGATTGATAGAAAAGTCGCACGAATAGGAAAGAATTCAAACTAACGTCCTAATCCGAAAATAAAAGATTAGGATTGGATTTGCTTGTTCGAGTGCGATTCTTCAGATCCTCGTTGACGAGTCTAGCTCATATCAACGATTGCCCCAATTCACTGCTAAGAAAGAGTTCCACGTTATGCTCCAAATGTTGCTGCGGCGTTGCTAAAATCCTGTAATAAACTTGACAAACGGTAAGCGAGCAACTGATAATAAACTATAATAATTGGAATGAGAAATAAAAGAGTGATAACATAAAATTGTAAATGCGGGTTGTGATATCATCAATAAGTTCTTCTTTCGATCAACTGACGAGGTGCTCCGCCCGGGGAACCTCTAGGCTGATCATTATTCTGAAACAGTAAAGTGAAATAATAAGTAAAGTGAGAACGAATTGTAGGATGCAAGGTTTTCATAAGATAAGTTAACTAACGAGACATGATGTCTCAAATCGAATCATCCACTTCAAATATAACATGCCAATGTTGTAAGACAACCGACATCGCGAAACACTCCGAAAGGGTGCTCCAGCCAACTTGTCTTAGACTATCAATTTACCTTAAATATAACATGTCAATATTGCAAGACAACCGACGTCGCGAAACACGCCGAAAGCAGTGCTTCAGCCGACTTGTCTTAAACTATCAATCTACTTTAAATATAACATGCCAATATTGCAAGACAACCGACATCGCGAAACATTCCGAAAGTGGTGTTTCAGCCGACTTGTCTTAAACTATCAATCTACTTTAAATATAACATGCCAATATTGCAAGACAACCGACATCGCGAAACACTCAGAAAGCGGTGCTTCAGCCGACTTGTCTATCACTATCATCGACTTGAAAGAAACCTGCATATCCTATTTGTGGGTGGAAGGACCCGAGATATCCTATTTGTGGGCGGAGAAACCCGAGATATCCTATTTGTGGGTGGAAAAATCTGAGATATCCTATTTGTGGGCGGAAGGACCCGAGATATCCTATTTGTGGGCGGAATGACCCGAATATCCTATTTGTGGGTGGAAGGACCCGAGATATCCTATTTGTGGGTGGAAGGACCCGAATATCCTATTTGTGGGTGGAAGGACCCAAAGATATCCTATTTGTGGGTGGAAGGACCCAAAGATATCCTATTTGTGGGTGGAAGGACCCGAATATCCTATTTGTGGGTGGAAGGACCCGAGATATCCTATTTGTGGGTGGAAGGACCCAAAGATATCCTATTCGTGGGTGGAAGGACCCGAATATTCAATTTGTGGGTGGAAGGACCCGAGATATCCAATTTGTGGGTGGAAGGACCCGAGATATCCAATTTATGGGTGGAAGGACCCGAGATATCTAATTTGTGGGTGGAAGGACCCAATGATATCCTATTTATGGGTGGAATGACCCGAGATATCCTATTTGTGGGTGGAAGAACCCGAAGATATCCTATTTGTGGGTGGAAAGACCCGAATATCCTATTTGTGGGTGGATAAACCCTGAGATACCCTATTTGTGGGTGGAAGGACCCGAGATATCCAATTTGTGGGTGGAAGGACCTAATGATATCCTATTTGTGGGTGGAATGACCCGAGATATCGTATTTGTGGGTGGAAGAACCCGAAGATATCCTATTTGTGGGTGGAAGGACCCAGATATCCTATTTATGGGTGGAAGGACCCGAATATTCTATTTGTGGGTAGATAAACCCTGTATGTTGCAAAATCTGAAATCGCCTGGCTTGTGCTGGTGATGCGATAATCGAGCAAAAACTAAAATTACAAAGAGAGAAATAGAGTTGTTCTGCATATGCTATAAGACAAATATTCTTCGAGGAACTAATAGTTGCGAGTTCTTCTCGTTTTGCTGCTTGAGATTTCTGCATTCAAAGAAAAATTGTAAGTACTATAAAATTTCTGGGAAGTCACGACACTTTGCATTGCTCCTTCCACCTTGATGCTGAACTTTGCGGTAAATACAAAATTTGCCCCTGTTTAATCAAAGAACAATTGTCAGTTTTTGATCCAATAACGGTTGGCTTGTTTGAACACCTAATTTGGCTTCAAATCTGCATTTTGCTTGCATGGCAATCAAATGTGTTGTTGCTGCGAAAATCTGACATTCTTGAAACTCTCCCTTCTGCACAAGAGAAACCTTCTACAACTGCTTTGGCTTGGGTTATTTGGGATAAATGAAATTTCATTGATTTTGGGACTAAGGCCAATAAGAGTAGCAAAACATAACGTAGTTCATTACAACTAGGATGAACAAAATTGCGACAGAATAGTTAAAATATAAGATAGTTGGGCAATGAAATGCCATTTCAAGCTGCAAAAATGCGGTCTTTTCAGTCTTCTTAGCTTGCAAACCGTTTCTTCTTTGAATATCTTGGGGCTGATGCCTCGCCTTTAACAAAAATTGTGCCTGCGGGAGGAATGTTGCAATTACCACTGAATGGATCTTCTTGCACTATTATTTTTCCATTATCAATCAAGCTTTGAATTTTGTATCTCAAGCCACTGCATTCTTCAGTATCACGATCTTGGATGTTTGAATGATAAGCACAATGCTTTGACGGATCAAAGTGTGGAGGCAAGTACTTAGGAATTGTTCCTTTTCTTGGTTATAAAAGTCCTCCAGCTTGCATTTTTTCAAATATGCTTGTCACGGACTCTTCTAGAGGAGTGAATGTATTCGACTTCCTCTTATTTGACACCGGATAATCGGAATATGATTGTTGAAACTGACTTTGAGAGCCTTGCAAATTTGAGGGTTTCTCTGATTGAGTGGTGTACCCAAATAAACCAGAAGGAATTTTTCCTGCTGCTATGCCTTCTTCTATCATTTTTCCCAGTTGGATCAATTCAGAGAAAGTGCTTGCATTATTGACAACTATTTTGGCATAGTATATTCCTTCTTGCATGTCAATGAAAGCTGCTATTAACTTCTTCTCAGACAAGGGATGGTGCATCTTAGAAGCCTCCACCTTATATTATATTCTTCAAAAGACTCATGAGACATCCTCTTAATGCTGCGCATATCAAACACGTCGGGATCTCCTACTATGTTGAAGTTGTATTGTTCCACAAAGTCATGAGCCATATCCTCCCATGTGTGCCATTTGGAAAAATCTTGTTTGGTATACCATGCAAGTGCCATTCCTGATAAACTTTGAATGAACAATCTCATCTGCAAAGCTTCATTCTTGCCAATTCCAATCAATCTGCTGCAAAAATCTTTCAAATGAGCGTAGGGGTTTCCCTTTCCATCGAAAGTGTTGAATTTTGGTATCTTATACTCATGTGGAAGCTCAATGTCCGGGTGAATGCATAAGTCTTCATAACATAAACTCTGAATGTTCGTAGAGCGCAACTCATCTCTAATGACCTTGTGCAAATTGCGAATTTGTCTCATCATGTTATGTGAATCAGTTGTCTCAACTTTTTTTCTAGGCAATTCTCATGGGCGCACTATCACTTGATATGATTGGCTCCCCACAGCAGGCATAGTGCTAAAAGGTGGTTGGCATAAATTTGCAGCTGGCCAAGCATTTGGATTGGTAAGGTTTTCTTGTGAGGTTTGTGGATATACGGTATGTATAGGCATTGGGTAATGGGGCATTGTTAAGTAAGGTGGATTAGAGGTAAACTTGTATTTGGAAAAGGTTTGCTAGTGTTGACAATCCTAGTCCTTTGGACCACATGTTCTTCAACATCATCATTCTGCGCTTGCAAGATACCCATATCAGAACTGGTTGCCTGAAGCTGCTTTGCCATGTTGTTTTGTCCTTGATGCAAATTCTCAGCCATTTCAGTATTCAATGCTAGCCAACCTTTAACAAATGAATTCTACACATTGAACAAAAGCAAGTTAATACGTAAAAATAGCAATGCATGCATAAGGTTTGAAGTATAAAATAGGCCATTAGGCCGAATGGATGGGATCAAACTCCCGACTCAATAAAGGAGTAAAATATTTGAGAGTTCGAAACTCAATGATCAACAAAATTTGATTTTTTTAAGATACGAGTTGAGAAAAACAACTTTGAGAGTTTTTACTAAATCAGTATGTGTTTTAGATCATTTTGGCTCAAATCACTAAAATGGTTGGCTTATTTTGAACATCGATGCTTTGCTCGACTATCAATTCTTGCTTGCAAAATAACAATCTGCACCAATCCTTGAAAACTGCTTCTAATAACGGCCAAACCAACTCAATGTCTTCAACTTGCTTTTTGCAAAATTCTGCCCCAATTATGACTTCAACATTTCAACTTGCTTGGCGAAAATTTCCCCAGTTATGAATTCTGATTCTTCGAATTATTTTGCAAAAGCTGCCCCAGATACGACTTTCAATACTTTAAACTGCTTAACAAAAGCTGCCCCAGTTGTAATCTCTCACGACTTCTACTTGCTTTTCAAAATTTGCCCCAGTTTCTATCTTTGAGAGATTTAAAATTTAAACACTAAAGGGTCGAGCCCGATAGAGGAGCATACATATCCCTCCTTTGGAATCAGAACGTGCGTAGTTCTACTTTTCCAAGCTTGCTACGGTTGCTTGGACCCTGTTAACCTTGTCTTGGTTGGATTCATCACTTTCTTTCAAGTCAATCACATCAGTTTGACGAGTCATAGGTCCTCTTTTGATGTTCAAAACAATTAGCCCTTTAGCAACGCATACCGAATTTAATAAAATTTATTAAAGCTGAAACCGACGGGTCAACTTATTCCAAAATGGAAAAATTGAGACCGTGCTGAAAAGACCGAAATTTTAAACAAGACATTCATTTTGCTAAAGCAAACGAGATGCGAAAACACTTGTTTAACTCTGAAGTTATTTTCAAAAGGAAAACACAGTTGCAAATACTTTAAAATATGACGCTAAATAATTTTTGCAAAATGACAAGACTGGGGTTAAGATAAACAAAATAACATTTAAAAGCCGTTTTAAAATAATGGTATGCATGAATTCAGATGATAGATAAATGTGTTCATAAAGCGGTTAACTTTTACAAAAGATAGGTTGAAGTAACATAACGTTAAGCTTACCATACCGCCGAACAAATTCAATCACAGCGCAATTAGTGCCAACAAATTTCAGGCAAGCAACACATATTTAGCAAGTAATCGCATATTAGACAGATAATTTGATATGTGGCAAACACAAGTAATTGAGCGTAAATAAAATGCAAACGCGTCCTACTCTGTAAGGTGCCTCTTTTGTGCCAGAGGTAGGCCTAATCGTCAAGTTGCACGCACATGTGGATATTATAACGACACAAGCCGTTTGTCAATACAATATCTCAGATATAAATAAACCGACATAATTGTCAACTTCTCAAATTTGACATGGCAAATGGTTTGGGATTCGTTATGATATCCACACGATCACATAATATGCAATATCGTTGGGTTTCAATAACCTCCCAACAAAAAGGCGGTTTCTTAATTCCTGGAAACGGTACCAAGGACCGGGTCCAAACTAAAGTGTATATGCATGCATGTCCTAAAATCTCCTTCTAAGAGTGGGCTAGCGGTTGAGGCTGACTCGACCTATGCGGGATAGACCTGGCCGCACAATGCAGTAGAACTGGCCATGACAAAATCAGGCAACATCAATATCCCGAACTAATTTTTGATGACACAAAAGAAGTTTCAAAGAGTGAGGTAAGGGCAATGCCCTTTTTGCGTAACTACCCATCAAGCGGGTGCCCCGTGATGAAATCGAGGAGGTGAAAGAGAATTGACAGGCTCCATGAGGGAGGAAATATGAACGGAATGCAGACTATGCACAAATAAAAACATGCTTCAATACATTCATCCACAACAATTAATTCTACGCATACTAGTTTAGGCATTCAAACAAACAAAGAGTTAAGCTACGCATACATACAATCAACACATATATAAATAAAGCAAATTCGTGAAATTCTTTTGGTTAGAACCATTTGCGTATCCCCAGCGGAGTCGCCACGCTGTTGAACCCTCCTAAAATTGCACACAAAGTATGCATCGGGATGTATTTTCAACAAAATGGGACTCCAAAGGCCTTCTTTGGAGTTGCCACCTAATTTAAGGATTATTAGGAACCTGACGTTAATTAAAGAGTGCAATTACTCCTTTTACTTAAAAAGAATTTATTAAAATCAGAGATTCTGAGTAAGTGGTTCTATTAAATTCGAAAGAAGGTCCCTTGTGGGAGCACTTTCGAAAATCCGCTAAATGCGGTTAATCCGGCGGTTTTCACGAATTTGTTAAGGATAATAAGTATATAAAATTAATTTTAAATAAGGATAATAGAAATAATAAAAATAAGATAAGATTTTAGTTATGCCGATACTTATATAGATAAATGACCAAATTTAAGATCAATTAAATGGATAATTAAATAATGATCAATTGATTAATTAATTAAATAAATAAATGTTAAAATAAAGTTAGATAATTAAATAAAACAAACTAGATAAATAATTGGACAATAATAAAGGATTAATTAATTGATTGAATAAATAGATAAATAAATAAGCAAATAAATAACTTAATTAAATAAATGAATACTTATCAAGTTTAATTAAATAAAGGAGTAAATGAATAATAATTGATTAATTAGGCCGAGTATACCTACATTAGTGGAGAATTATAAGACGGGCAAGCATATGGTACTATGATGTGACACTTGAATTTCTTTGTGAGTGTGAGAGAATTCTTTCTATCTTATACTTAATTTAATATATTCCTTTTGGTGTGATTGGGACTAGACTTTGATTGTGAGGGCATATGGATTATGAAAGATAGGAACTTTTATTAGGCCCTAATCTTGAGCGAGTGAGCACGGCATGAGTAGGTTAGTGTGTGGAGTCAATTCTTGAGGCTTGGATGTTACTACTTAATTGTTCTTGAAAAGTATTTTAAATTGTGTGAATTGTGAAAATGGGGAAGTTGTGTGCTTGTATGCTTGGTGACTAATTGTTGGTATCAACCTATTTCATAGATGTACTTCCTTGAAATCGTGTAGCTCCTAAGTTGTTGAGTTTGATTGTTCGAGGACGAACAAGGTCTAAGTGTGAGGTGTTGATGCGCGACATATGTTGTGTATTTGGCACCAAATATTTATGACTTTTGTTGTGTTTTCATTGTTTTACATGCTCAATAAGTTGGAATTAACATGAAGAGCTAACTTGAGTTGTTTTGGATGTTCTAGGAACAAAAGGAAGGAATAAGAGCGTGAATTGGATAAAAACAAAAAAGAAAAAGTGCATACACCCATGCATGCTTGGCATGCTCTGGTGTATGCGCCTAAGGAGAGCAAAAAGCTGAAGAAAAGAAGGCCAAGGGAGCATACACCCGTGGGTACAAGGCATGCTCTGGTGTATGCTCCCAAAGTGAATCCTAGAGCTGCAGGGAATAGCAAAAACGTAGGAAACTTATTCTACTCTGTATTAAAACACTTGTAAACATATTCTTAGAAAAGATTACACATTCTTGGAAGAGAATACAGAGAAGGAGGCTACATTACAAGAGTTTTTCCTAAAACCCTTAATTCTTCATCTTTGTAATTTATTCATTCGTGTTTATTATTGATATGACTATCTTGAACATGAGTGGCTAATTTACCCATTCTAGGGTTGATTGAACCACTCCATTACTTATGTTTTACAAGTAGTGATTTTGATTAATGGAAATTTGATTATTCTTCCTATCTAAGTGTTTATGTTTTGTTTGCTATTAATTGGTAGGATCCCCAATTGATTGTGCCCTTTATTCTTGTGCATTTAGGAATAAATTCATAAGTTAGGGTTAAACACTTAGCAGTATTTCAACCTAAAACGGAGGCATCACTTAGGTTGTCAATAAGGTGATTTGTGACCATTGACCTTGATTGTAAACAATACTTATAGTCTTAATTATCTTCATTAATTTAATTGGAAAATTAATTAGTGAGAGTCATAGCTATTGCATGGGAGTGAATAGTTATGAACTTTGAGCAAGTGTTCAATAGGAAGAACCAAGTTGAAGTTATTGAATCACTGTTTTAATACATAGGTAGGAGTTGGGTAGATCAATCCTAAGCTTTACATCTCTGAGTTAATCTAATCTTTAATAATCGTTTTTACTATTGTTACTTTTATTGTTCAGTCTTTGTTACACAAACTACTTAATTAAAATACCATTAGAAGTTAGTTGACAAGTGAATTAGTTAGATTAACAATTGAATTTCGAGTGTTCTCTGTGGGATTTGACCTCAGGACTTTAAGTATCGAGCTATATTTGTCGCGACCGCTTAGTCCTTTATATAGGGCGTAGTTGGACGTGATCAAACGTCACAGTTATCATTGCCATGAGCAATACTGCAACGATTTTTTAAAACCTCCATAACGACCCCCACAAATTAAATTTAAAATTTGTGGAGTTTTTCAAAAACTATAGTGAAGGTCTATAACCCACTCAATATAATCTTAATTCTCCAAATTTTTCATTTATGGCGCTTTGAAACTGCCACAATATGATCAAAAGTTTCTTCTTAAAGTAACTTATAGCACAGTATAACCGCCACAGTTTGTCATTATTTTCTGATAATGTAATTTCAGAGGCTTAAGCAATGGTGCGAATCTTACTAACAAAAATATACCAAACATGCAAGGTAATAACAAAAATATTTACCCATGATTTTATAAGTAAAATTTAAAGTATACAAGAGGGATACCAAATGTATACATGATGTTTGGCATTTTATGCCAATGTTTCCTTAATATTTCTGCATGTTTGAGCTTGTTATTCGCTCGTTTTAGAGTTTATGAATGTGGTTTTGCATTGATTTTATGTCGTGTGTATGTAGGTTGTTATGAAGTGCATTTGGAGCTTTAAAGAGCATGATCGAGCAAGAAAAGATTGGATTTTGATTGAGGATTGGATTGAGCACACGAAGGCACGACACGAGCGAGCAAAGGAGCAAGGAAAGGAGCAGTTTGGCTGGGCGCCACAGGAGGCGCGCCGCACCAGCCAAAGCGCCCAGCTTCTGGCGCGTTTGGCTGTGCGGCGCGTGGAAAAGCGTGCATATTTCGACGTAGTCTGCCTAAGGTCGCGCGTTACGAGGCGCGGGGCGCCCGTTATAGCGCCCTGGAGCGGATTTTTACTTCCTATTTCGTCTAGGCTTGGGTCTAACTTATTACTAGGTGTTTTGTAAACCTTATAAATACTCTTTTACTTAGTTTTTTTTTATAGGAGTTCAGACTTTGGAGCAAATTGGAGAGCACATAACATCTTGAACAAGGGTTTTTCTTCCTTCCATTAATCTATTACATCATTATTTCATTATTACATCAATTCCTTGTGTTGTTATTATGAATATGCGTGGCTAAATATGTGTTCTAGGGTTAGAGTATTTCATTAAGGTTGATGTTTGAAGATTGATTTCCATTAATTGAATCCCATAACAGGTTACTTATTCTTTCTTGATTTCACTTGTGTAATTGTCAGGGCCCGATTATTACGCATTATCTATGGTTTTTAGATTGAACTCGAAAAAAGGAATTTAATTACGTAATAAGAAAGAATAGAACTAGTTTGTGAACCCAGGCATCGGGGAACCAATTTGTGAGTAGGATAGACATATACTTGCTCGCCTAGTTTAACTAATTACAGAATTCGTTAATGCGTGCACGTGATTTAACCCATAGACATATAGGGATTGAAGTAGCCTGCATAGACTGTGAAGAATCGAAAGGTTTTCACAGGTACATTTAATCTGTTAGTTAGTAATCCGGGATTTAAGAAGTGGAATCAATTGTAAAACTCAACTGGATTGTTTGTAACTCTGACCATGGACCGTCTCCTTATTACTGATAACAACCAAGTCTTGCTCCATTGTTTGAATTCACTTTTACCATTTTAATTACCGTTCTTTAGTTAATAAACTCATCACTATTGGAAAAAGATCCCTGAATAGTTTATATAAATTGTTTGCTAGAATTCAGTCTGAATAGTTCTCGTGAACGATACTCGATTTATCACTTTATTACTTGTCGACCACGTATACTTGCGTGTGCGTTTGGGAGCAACAATACATCCAATATCACATGTATACATCCAGTGTACAACATGCATTCAACAAATCCATACATCCGATGTATACAACAAATCCATACAACGTAACTAATTTTCAGTAATACATAATGTATACGTACATTTTTTCCACATATATTTATGTATACAATATGGATACATCAAGTATACGTACAAAAAAATAATGTAACATTATGTAAACATGTATCCACACATGATACATAATGTATATAACTAATATCCATAACGATTTCTACCAGAAAATTTAAATTTATTTCAATATAACATATACGCTAAAGTAAAAAACCAGGTCGGAGTTAATTTTTTTTTTTAAAAAACAGATCTGATCTTTGAAACCATAATTCAACACGCAGCAACAAACTCACATCTTCAGAAAAAACAAAATTTGCATTTGTTTATTCTCTACTTTTAACACTTATTTGAATAAGGCTTATACTTATTCAACGCGCAGCAACAAACAGATCTGATCTCTTACCAAAAAAATCAGAGAAGAACGCCGGCGACTGAACGGCAAACGACGAGACTGTACAACGACGTCGTCGAGATCTGAAAACCTGTACAATGCTGTCGACGGAGAAGAAATGAGATCAGTGTTGGCGCAGATCGAAGCTCGCCGGCAACGACACCACACCGCTAATGCTATTAACAACGCCAACGAGACGAAACATTGTTCGCAATGCCAGCGACGCTTTGTCCAATCCAATTCTCTGAGAAGCGCCGAAGTTATTTTAAAAAAAAAACAGCTATGCTACGATGCCGGAGACGCTGTGTCCAGGGCGACGTCGCAGTCATTGCAACGCTGATTCAAGCGCCGGAGGAGACGAACAAAGCAGTAACAGTGACTGCTTCTGTTGCCGGTGATGAAGCAGTTGGTAGCGTCGCCATCGTTCTCCGTTGCCTCCGTCTCTGACTTGTCATCACCAGTGACGACATGGAGGAGCAAGGGAAGGGGTGGGGGAGGGGCAAGGCTAAGGTGGGGGTTGGGTTTTCAAAATCTTAATTATGATTTTTTATTTTCAGATTTTAGGGAATACAACTTATATAGTAAAAAATTGTAGCAAAAAAAGATAGGGAGGTTACTTAAATGGCTTATTAATCCTATTAATTATAAAAATGGCTAAAAACAGAGAAGAGAGGCAAAAAAATGACACTCCATGTATTTTCCTCAAAAAAATAAAAAAAAAGAAGGAAGAAGAAGAAGCAATTACCAGCACATGGATGAAATAGTTAAGTGGATTTCATTTATACTCCATAAATTGGAAGAAATATTTAAGTGGGCCCATATTTATACTAATATTAAATAAAATTAAAAGAGAAGCAAATTAAGAGCGCTATTAAATGCCATTGTGTTTTAAACAAATTAACGATTTCAATATAATAGCTAAAATAAAATATAGAAACAGAAATATGCTAAGAAATCAGACTCCAAGACTAACTTCCTAAACCCCAGCCTTACTTTACCATATGTAATAACTGCACACATCATCCATCCTACAATCAAACTACCAATGTTTTCTACCATCAAATGTTTCCCAAAAGTCTATTACATTTAGGAGCAAAGCTGCTACCCGCCACACTGCAATCTGCAAAATAAGCCGAAAATTGAAGCATCCTGTTAAACCGTAAAAAATAAGCTTAATCTATTCAAGTAACAAGATCTAACTAATCAGCACAACGCAAAAAACTTAAGATCCTCGCAGATTAGATAACTAACTCCTCTCTTTATCACCTATCAAATGGCATCTATGTGTGTCTAACACAGTTTTTTATTTGTATTGCAAATACTCAAAGAAGAACATGTGGTGCCAACAATTATATTTACTCTCCTCAACTACATGTTTTTCAGTCATGGAAAATTAGTGGCATCTTCTTTAACGAGAGTATGGCCCTTATGGACCAGCTGACCGGACTAAAAGGCAGCGGAGGCTACAAAGTTTACAAACAGTTTGAGCAAAACCAATGCCTATTAGGCATTTACCACTAGATGCAACAAGGTAATTGATGGGATTAAAACTGGTAAAAATCAATTCGGTACCATCGAAAGCATTTGAAATATATATAAATCAATGATGTATCCTTGTTTAGTATGAGTACGGAGAACCAGTTTTAAAAGAATATAAATTGTGATAAGAATAGCAGAAGTGCAGAACACATACCGTCAGCACAAACATTATTAACAACTCAGAATGCAAGTTACGAAACCCAATCACAATATGTTATATTTCCATTACCTGCAACCCTTGAGATAATGTGATACTCCAACATAACTGGACACCTGAGATACTGAACAAATAGACGCTTAGTAATATACATAACATAAATACACATCAGAATGTCAACAAAGAAGAATGGGTAGAAGATGATACCAATAAAAATTATTCACATGAGGCCTCATCCACCACCATGCTGAGAGATAAAGGATCATCCTCACCCTCTCTTATCACAACCAACTTTGCAGATTCTTCAACATTATTCCACATGTTTTCAAATAGCTAATGCCAATTTAAAAGGAAAAAATCAATAGCAATAAGAAATTGGAAATTAGACTGCATGCATGTCTTATCCTTGCTTGTGTAGATGCTTTCCAGTGTGTGCACATACTCAAAATATCAGGGGCAGCTCAGCCTCAAGGAAATATATATATAATGCGTCAAAAATATTACAATCCGCAAATTAAGACATTCATGCCAATGGAGAAAAATGCATCAAAAGTCCTTACACCTTTCGCCTTTAAGTTGTTACAAAATGAGATGATACTCTCTGTTGAATATGGTCTATTTTCAAATGGTGACGATTCATATATTGTGCGCCACTATAGCAAAATAGATGGCGGACGACTTGTTTATTGGAATCCATTAGAGGAGGTTATTCGATGTTCTTGCCAAGAGTTTGAATTTTCAGGAATTTTGTGTACGCATTGTATTCGAGTACTTAGTTCTCATAACTATTTCATGTTGCCTGATAAGTACTTTTTGCCTAGATGGAGGAAAGAAAACTCTTTGGTTCTAGGCAAGAAAACTCTTTGGTTCTAAAGTTTACTCATACGACGAACCCTCCTAATGATGCCAATGAGTTCCATAGTTTGCAGTCTATAATAAGAGATTTGAGTCTTGAATCAATGAAGTCAAAAGGTCGTCTAGACTGAGCTAAGAAGGAATTAGAAAGAGTCCTACAAGTAGTTCAATGTCTTCCTGAGAATGAACACATTCATGAAGAGCACGGACAGTTTATTATTAGTCAGACAACTGAACACGATTCTTCAGATGATGATTATCATGTTGAAAATCCCCAACAATCTCAGACAAAAGGAAGGAAGAGAGGGAAAAGGTTAGTTGGTGGCGTCGAAGCTGCCAAAAAGCCAAGGTATTGTCATGTCCCTAATTGTGGTGGAATCGGTCACGACTCAAGAAATTGTCCACTCAAAAGAAAAACAATTGAAATTCCAATATCTCAATCTCCTAACAAGTATTACAGTAGTTCCTTATGATTCGTCTCTTTTTGCTAAGTTGCTATGTGTATATGATGTATACTAAATAAGAAGTGGATTTTTTTTACTGTAGGATTCCAAAAGGATGGAGAAAGAAGCTTTGAGGTGATCTTTGTGGTGCAGACAAAATCTTGCTCAAGAGATTCTATATTGTTTTTTGTTATATAGAAAATTTTTGGTTATGTAGGGATACAACTTTGAAACAAATCATTATGTTCCGGCGCTCAGCTGTAAAGATCGTTGAAGATTTAATTTATGCTCAATTCTCAAAATGACTTCTTTTTAGTTTCAAGTTTTTTAGTGTATATTGACTTCTTTTTAGTTTCTAGTTTTTTACTGTATAAGAAAATTGAGGCTAGCAGAAGGGTAATGGGCTAAAGCTGGATGTCCTTTGTCATCAACAGCTGCTCCCTCACAAGTTTGGGATCCTTCTTTAACAGCCAATATGACTAAAAGGACTAAGAATACTGGAATAGCTGGAAGTCCATACCTCCAGCTATGGTGCTAGTCTGCGAAAGCATATTAAGAAGATGCAGGTCAGCCACCATAGCTAGTACTTAAATGAATAGATTAATCAATTGAAATGTAAAATTTATAAACTTTGAAAGTAAGATAAGATAGTAGTAATTTTTTCTCAACAGAGAAATTGGTGAAGACTATAGGACGAAAAAATGGAAATATGGATACTACAGTATAAAGTAGAGCTCGAAACACTCCATCTAGTAAAAAGTTAAGTGATCTCTTTTAGTATTAATTTATACACGTTTTACTGAGCAATTACTGGAAACATACATTGATGGAACCCAAAAATACAAAAGCTTTCTTGAGATGGATACAGAGTGTTTGAACGTGTAACAGTGGAAAGAAAAAATATTGGAGGTTTTAAGTAAAAGACAAAAAAGTCCCTATTTTAATGAGGTGGCAGGGGTTTTATTGTGAAATCAAAAGTGGGTAGGGTGCTAACCTACTACACTCATGTAGTAGGTTAGCAAATCCCATATATATATATATATATATATATATAGGGATTTGCTAACCTACTACATGAGTGTAGTAGGTTAGCATTGTACCCAATTTTCAGTTCACAAAAAAACCTTTGCTATTTCATGCCAACACATTAAAATAGGGATAGTTTAGTCTTTTCAAAAAATTCCCTCATTTCTTCCCTGTTGCTCCCACTCAGACACAAAACTCTTCAAATCCTCTAGGTTCCGCCGTCAATGGTGACCACAACAACGATAACAGAACCTCTAAGTTCCATTTCCAGCCACATCAATTCAACTCTTCTCACTTGTGCATATTCTTTTTGGGTATTTTCTTTTAGTCAATAATAAATTTGGATTCCAAGAATTTAACATCTGAATTTGGAGCTACGGGAATTTTGGTATTTCGTGTAATCTTGAGATCAAAACTTTTGAAAGCTATGATAGTTGTTTGGATTCGTTTATTTCTATTCCAAGTCTACTAATTTCGAGTTAAGAAGAAAAAGGCATTTTTTTTATAGTCCTCTTTCTTTTCTTTTTTCTTTTTCAGAATACCTCCTATGATAGTTTAGTATTATTGTCAGAAATGAAAAATAGAGATGCATTTTGGGAATATCTTGAGGAGCGAACCTATCCACCACGGACCAAGAAACGGAGAAACAACCAAAATCTACTCCACTACAAACCAGACTTTGAGTTGTTTTTCAAAAGGCAATCTATTATTCAGAAGCAAAAGTAAATGTAGTGAATGGGCAGTAAATACTAGGAGTATCGTTTTATGGAGGTTCATAGAGAAGATTAGTATCAGTGAATAGCAAAGAAGATTATGAACTATTCAGGGAGAAGAGATGAGGGAATTTTTTTAAAAGACTAAACTATCCCTATTTTAATGTGTTGCCATGAAATAATAAGGATATTTTGGTGAACTTAAAATTGGGTACAATGCTAACCTACTACACTCATGTAGTAAGTTAGCAAATCCCATATATATATATATATATATATATATATATATATATATATATATATGATTTGCTAACCAGCCATTTTTTAGTTTCCTTAAATGCCCCCAACTGCATAAAAACAATGGATTAATGTGCGGGTTATTTGGTCTTTCCACCAAAATCCATACCAAGTTCTCTCAAACTCAATTCCCCCTCTATGTCTATTGTCCAGATCTCAGCTCTAGAGATTACCCACAGATGGTGCATGACTCCATGTCACGACTGAGACGTCCATGGCGAGCTGGCTAAGATTCATTTTATTCCAAAACGAATGAAGCAGGTCTACCTATTACCAAAGCCTCTTCGGTTTCCATCTTCCAGCAAATGAGAAGCCAAATCTAGATTCTCGAATTTTCCAAATTGCACAAGCAAAAAGTATACAAGAGTCAAGTTACTCTGTTTAGATAGAATTTCAAAGACCAATATCGAAAGATTGAGCAATTTGTTTCTGATATGAACCTGAGGCCTCAACCTCGTTTCTACATGATTGAAACACACAAAAGTTGCTTTTACTCTTTGCGACTGTTGGGAATTTTGGATTGAATACCGAGAGCGTCAGACACATTTTGAACACAATAAGAATTAACCTGATTGTCTGCTATATGGTGCACCGCAATCACATGCCCTCCCATGTAATGATGAAAATGGAGACTGCGACAGCAAAGCTGAGTGACGCAGTCGCGAGGATGATCAGACCAGTTGATCTTCGCGATAGAGGTCTCCAAGTCGGTGACAGTGGGAAGTAGGGGTGCCCGTGGTACGGTACGGTACGGTATTTCACATTTCGGTTCGGTAATTTCGGTTTTCGGTTTTTAAAAATGTCATACCATTACCATACCAAACTAATTCGGTATGGTTCGGTATTTTCATGTTCGGTTTCGGTAATTTCGGTACGGTAAGTCGGTAACCGTAGTTTGTTCGACTTCGACTTCGACTTATATATAATAGATATATGTTGCAAAGAAATGCGAAAGAAACTAAGAAACTTCATCTGAAAATTAACAATAAACCTTCACAATGCATCAACGCAAAATACAAAAATACCACAAAACATGTAGCAAAGCTCCAATGTACAAATAACACTAGCCGAAATCTAATTAAACCAACTTTACTACACAAGCTTACACAAAAAATTTCATTATTGAAATTTTAATTCTACTTATGATAAGCTAATATATCTTTTACACACAGAACAACAAGCTTTTGAGTTTTGACGGTGCTTGGAAGACAACTCTCTAGTAAAGAATTAAACTAGATTTGATGGTATTGATACTATTTTATTTATAAATATTTATAAGTTTTAATTAAATATATAATCATATCACAAGTTTTAGATATTCTATTTAGAATTTTATTAGCTCATATTTAGATTAATTGAGTTATTATGAATTATATAAATATAATATATGTAATTTGTATATGTAATTAAGTATTTCGGTATTTTCGGTATTTCGGTATTTTCTTTATAGATACCGAATACCGTACCAAATACCAAATTTTTTAAAATTTCATATCAAATACCGTACCAAATATCAAAATACCATTACCAAAGTAAAAAATATTTCGGTTCGGTACGGTAATTCGGTATTTACCATACTATGGGCAGCCCTAGTGGGAAGAGGAGCTGAGAAAAGGCAAAGGTAACGGGAAAGCACTTATGTGCACGGAGATAGCGCTGGAAAGCTAGGTCCAGTATGGTGAAAGCAGACTATTTAGCAAGAGCGTCTTATAGAAAAAGCAAAAGGACATTATGGAACAGCAACCATTCTTAGGAATTTTTTAAAAATTTTTAAAAATACGAGCTTTGATTAGACGAAGGATTGAGGGAAAATGCAAGCTAACGGTCTAAAGTATTCTTAGTTAATTCCCATGAACTTGTACGAGATTTAGAGGTAAAATCATGTACTTTCCAAGGTTGGTTTGTGTAGTAGAAACCCTAAAGTCTCCCAAGCGAAACCTTTGGATTTGAAGGGGCAAACGAACTCCAAAAGAGAAATTGGCTGTAGTTTCGAGGGGAGCCCTGTGATCATATTGGACAAGGGTATCGACCCCATTGATTGAGGGTAGAGTTTGACCTACTGGCCGTTTGACTTTGACCAAACCTAAAATAGTGAAATGGTCTGTTAAGGGTTGACTGTATTAAGCATGATTCGCGTAGTTTGAGTTGATCCAGAGACCTGAGGATGTCGTATTGGATAGGAGGAGCTGCTTCGGACAGGGATTCCTGGTAAGGAACTTTAACCTTTTAGTGCTTACTTTTCAAAGCCTCCAGACTATGTTTTACCTGCCTGGCATGTGTTGTGACAAGCGTGCTTGGATGATTCGATGGTCTTAGGGCCAACAGCGTAAACCTTACTGTAAAAGTACTATACATAACAATGAACAACCTAAATGCAGAAGCACTAGAAACTCCAGAAAAGTGGTAATGAGACCCCTCTGTAAAGTCCATATTTCGCTCTCACGAGCTTAACGAAGAACCTATGGAATGGAAATAAATACGCAATATACCTCCAAGACACCCTGAATTTTCTTTCCACCAAACTGAATTATGACATCCTCAAACTTTATCCCAGCAGCATCAGCAGGAGAACCACGTACGACCTATCAGATAGTTCATCAATTATTATTAATCTTAACCACGTTTATGAGCGAGCAATAAGTACAAATTCAAAACATGTGGGAAAAAGTTGGACTATGTCATTTACATTTATTAGAAATCAACCACGTGAAAAGAATGAATTACATATACATAGATGAAAATTATGGATAGAATTTAAGATACATGACATGTATACCAGATACATTAGATCCAACAAAGAAGCTAAGTCTGCAAGGAGGTTAGAGAATTGTGTGGAAGGTTCTGCAGAAATATGGAGGATTCTCATGGAAGAGCCTAGAATACTAAGGATTTGCATTGAAGGTCCTTGGAACCTCCTAGTTTTGTAGAATATTCTAGACTAGGTCCTTATCTTATAAATAGTGGAACATAGATGCCACTTACGGATTGAATCTAAGAGATTCTTTCCCAAAACATCAAAACTAGAGATGCACCCATATTTAAGTGTAAGACACAGTTTGCCATATCAGGACAAGGTGTTCATATGTTTCTATTAAGAAGAATTGTCTAAACGGTTACTAAGATAGTTGAGGAGTTTAATTGATAATACATGCCAACTTTGAGTGGCATCGATGTATTTGGCCAGTTGAAATATCTTATGACATTTTCTTGATAATGCAATTCCACATCGACAAAATGTTGAATGTCATAAACAGTGATAAACTAACAATCTGAGATACATTAGATCCAACAACGAAGCAAAGTCTGCAAGGAGGTTAGCATTGAGTGGAAGGTACAACAGAAATATGGAGGATTCTCATGTAAGAGCATAGAATCTTAAGGATTTGCATGGCCTCCTTGGAACCTCCGAGATTTGTAGAATATTCTAGAGTACGCCTTATCTTGTAAATAGTGGAGACTTGTAAACAATTTATATTTATAACAATTTATAGTTTTATAATATCACCTTGCGATGTAGGATATAACGGGGGCCATTTGTTTGAAAATCAATCAGGAATTAGCAATATAAGAGCTTTCTTTGGCAAACTCACTCTTACTCTATAACCTTTTTTTAGCGGTCCTAAGTGTTGAGGCTCACTTGAATTGCAAGAGGCAAGAAAGATCAATAGCAAATTGTCCAGTGTCGCATTTTGAATTCCAAAGACATGAAACCAATCTACCGAAGAACTGTAAAATTCCTACTTTCTTTTAACAACTATGAAATAAAAGGATGCAATCACATTCAAACAGCAACATTTTCAATAAAAGCACTGATAGAGAGCATACCTTTTCAACAAGGACACCTTTCAAGACTTCAGGGAACTTTTGGATGATCCGTTCCAAAGTTTCTATAGGAGCTGCATATAGATTAGTTATTTTCATTCCAGAGCAAGGTCGGCGTGTTCTCCTATGATAGAACATCAACTTAAGATTAGTCACATGTATTTGTTTGACATGTACAATCAGATAATCAAGCAGTAAGAATTCAGCATCCAAAAAATAAATGATAAGTCAGAACTTTAAGATTTTAATCCACAAACCAAGAAACAAATATCCATTTAGGAATCTCAGTATGGCCTAACACAAAAACTTGAAAAACTATCACTTAGTATAAGGTAATAAAATGTATAGTTATAACAAAATCTTCAATTCAATCATTTGCAGGGGTTTCTTTCACACAGCTGCCTAACAAGCTGAAAATAGAACATGCTAATAACTCTATAGGTCATTCTATATGTCGTTCATTCTACAAGCCATTCACCGTGAACCATCCTACTATCTGAACTTTTTACATCTCCTACTTTTTAAAAGTCACCACTTATGATTTATTTCTTAGAACAGATACCACTCTTGAACAGTTCGTGTAAAATCGGAATACTTACATAGCTGTGGCAAAGCCATTAGAAGAAAAGAAAATAAAAAGGCAGCCTGCAGGGTTGGAGAAAGGGCCACATCCCAACGGGTGTGATATACACAGCGTACCTTAATGCAAGCATTTGAACAAAAATAAAAAGTAAATACCAAGATGATGAGGGAACCCGCAGCCGCTGCCCTTTGAGAGCATACAAGTGCAATAGCCCGCAAACCACACTAGGCAAGCCCCGTGCGACGAGCTCGACCCAGAAGGCAAACCCCTTGCTATCGCTTGCAGGGGCTCGAACCTGAGACCTCCAATTTGGATGTCCCAAGCTCAAACCAAATGAGCCACCCTTGCGGGTTAAAATAAATGTCACTTCCTAGTCTATTCGTTTTTTCACATTTATTTTAGCAAATCTAACAGTAAGTTGACTTTCTTTTTTTCTTTATGAGTATCGTAGCTCATTATCTGGTAAGAGCTTGGCCTGTCTCCAAAATTCTGGCTTTTCTTTCTCTCCATATGATCCACCAAATACAAGTAGGAATTAGTTTCCACCAGGTCTTCTATTTGATATTTGCCCATCCATTGTTGTTAAGTAGAGCAGCAATGGTGTTTGGCATTGTGGAGGAGATTCCATGAAATGTTTAGCAAGAGATAAAGAGGCTGAGGAGTAGGACAACACAAAACAAGATGGGAAAACTGATTCCTATTTGGTGTTTAAACGATAAGTAGATTTCACTAAGAATGTTCATTTCTCGCGTGCATTCCAGAAAAAAGTATCTCCTCTGTAAGACCAGGAAAATACTCTACAGTCTTAAAGGAATCTGCAATACTTAAAGCTTCCCTATCATGTAGGTTCCTCCTAAAGGTGATGATCCACCCCGCTTGAGTTTTTGGTTCAGCAACTGTTATTACTGGATTGAAGCAAAACTAAGTTAACAGAGAAAACTGATCCTTCTGATGAATGTGGCCAATCCATCAACAACAACTACCAAGTGAATCCCACCAAGTGGGGTATGGGGATTGGGGATGTACGCAACCTTACCCCTACCTTGTGAGGTAGAGAGGCTGTTTCCAGAAGACCCCCGGTTGAAGAAAGCATTTACTGATCTGCAACTCCACTAAGGTTGACGAGCCCAGAACAGTTTAGAGTGACATTTGATTTAGGTCCATTAACATTCGAAACAATTCATTGCCCTCGAGAGGACTCAACCGCTTTACCCGCTGAGGACCATAATGTGGCCAATCCATGTCACTCCAAAATAATTTTGCCCTGTTTGACTAAGGGAATAGTTTTTTTATCTGTTCCCTTGAAGATAAATTTGTCCTAAACATCCTTCAGTTCACCTTCGGTGGAATTGGGAAGAAGTTCCCTCCCTCCTTTTATTTCCTTCCCTTGTCATACAACGCACTATTGTTTTGAGAAAGTTAACAATATGTTCACATCCGCATTAAGTAAATGTTGGCAGCCAAGCTGTACAGATAAAAAATAATAATAATAAAAGAAAACTATAGGGCTCCAAATACTTATTAAGAGCATCTCTGCCTCTACCACGTAATTCTCCTTATACCAAAAATCAAAAGGTCAAGATACAATTTAATTTGATTCTCTAGACTGCTATTGCTATCTTTTCTAAAATTCAGGATGGGTCCTGGGTTGTGACCATACCTCATCTAAAGTTACACCTTGATTAAGTTAAATCCCAAACAAATCAGGAAATATCTCTTCACTAAAATTCAGGAAACCCCCCCCCCCCCCCCCCTCTTGTAATAACAGCCTTAACTTTTGGGATAAGTAAACTCTTTTATATAAGGAAAAAGTGAGCTATTCTTTCTCAAAAAAAAAAGTGAGCTATTTGGAAGAGTAAACTCTCATAATAACGGAAAACATTTAGCCTTTTCGAAAACCTCCAAAACAATATTTGAAACTATTGTAAGCTACATTGGAGATAATCCATGACATATTTAAGAGTTTTACATTAGCAGATCACTGTGACTGACTCCAGTTCTTAGAAAATGTTTTGAAATAAGAAACGCTTAAAAGTCTTAAACAAAGTGATACCTTGGACTTGAGGCATCGATTGAGACATTCTTGTTTCCGAATTTGCCTTTAATTTCAAATATAAGAAAAACAGGTTTGTTCATATGGATGGACAGGTTGTTTTGAAGATAAGTGGAAAGGTAAAAGTTTTCTCGGAGTTTGGTTCCTGCCCAGCTGTTGGGCTTAATGCTAGCAGCTTTCTTAAACTTAGCAACGGCTTCTTCCCTTCAGAATTCAGTAGGAGGAATAAAGAAGCTAATGGTTCCAACCACGGGCTTAATAAAGAACACAATAGGCAATTACACCGATCAGGTCATCAATTACGGTTAAAGAGTTCTGTTGCAGACTACTTTTTGCAAGATAGGTGTCGGCGAAAGGAGGTGAAGTTATTTTTCAAGAAAAATGAGGGAAATTGTATTTAAGATGTTTAAATATCATGCAAGTGTGAATGTGTGCTTGAATGAACAGTATCACAAAAGTTGTTGAGATTACAAAGTAGTTTTCGACAATAAGAAATTAAATTGAATTCATAAACAATTAAAGTATTATACTATTCTAAATGTCCTAAAGTAATAGATATATAGTTCTGACCCAAAGGTTAAAGTCTTACGATAAGGCTATCTAAGATATATACTGTTAACCTTTCTTTAAAATAAAGGCTCTAAGATATGATTTACACGAGACAAGTGAGACAAATTAAAACCAAATGCATCTCTAAGGAATTAAAAATTCAAGTAAACTAAACCAGGCCCTAGACAACATGCTCTTTTTTTCCTTTCTTTTTTTATTTGTTATTCCTCGAGAATTTCAACATGATCTTTATTCGTATGATTATTTTCGACAAATTTTTACCACTTGAGACTTTCATCATGTATTAACCTGTTTTTCCTTGCGCTTATTGAGCTTGAAATCTTTCGTAGGGGTAAAGTTTGCGTACATCCACCCCTCCCCAGACCCCATTCGGAGATTTCACTGGGTTGGTGTTATTGGGTATGTGAAAACAAGACAAATTCAAATATTAAATCACTCTCAAAAGGACAGAACTAGCAGAAGAAGGCATCTATACCACTATGGTCACCAAAAAAAAAAAAAAAAAGTTTCCCTTGCACACAGCACCACAAAAGTTAAGCCTTGCACACAGCACCACAAAAGTTAAGCCTCATTCTAGTGAAACTACGTATTTAATAAGTGTGCCGGTTACCCCAAAACCTTAAAGAGATTTCACCAACTTTTTACATACTGATTTATAGACAGTGAATCTAAAAGTAATATTGCAGAACTCTGCTGATGTATGAGAGCATGCAGAGCTTTATGTATTCATTCAAATACAATGACAAGACTTTCATCACACAACTTAACACAGATCATTGCTAGCACTTGTACTAACTGAAATTACAACAACAAAATACCAAGTGTGATTCCACGAGTGGGATCTGGAGAGGGTCGGTTGTACACAGACCTTACCCATACCTTGTGAAGGTAGAGAGGCTGTTTCAGAGTGGCCCCCAATACAAGAAAATCGGTTTGAAAACAGGCTTGAAAAATACAAGAGTAGAAGGCTAAGTTAACATTTTAGAATGCAAATTTCGTGAGGGTCTTCTTTTCTTATGGGTGCTGTTCATTACCACATCTAGGGGATCACAAAAGTATATAACCTGGACAATGTACACTTCTAGAAAAACACATATAAAAGTTAAATATAGGTGTAGGGCCTGTAGGCAAGTGCAAAATAGAAAGCTAGGTCAGAATATGTCTCGTATTTACTAATGAGCTGTGTCAATAGGGTCAATTATATACAATTTGAGACACCACGCATGCTTTTTAAATAGAAGCTAGGCAAGACTATGTTCAGTGCAGATGTCTCATTAAATATTTGCTTTGTTACCTATGTCGGTAGGGAAAATGGTTCAATTTGAGACACTGCATGCTTTATATGATATTCAAGCATTATACTGGCAATTGCACAAAGAAGAACGGTGACAACACATATCAAGCATCCTAAAAATGCAAACCAGACAAAGATTCAGTGTGTACCTATATTTCTTATAATGCTCCCACCATAAGGAAGCTATATTGACTGGCAAGAAGGCAAAAGAGTATTTATATTCCATGCAAATACCGATGACCTTTCCATGGCGGTTGATAAGTGGGCCCCCATTACCACACTACAAGAAAGAAGGTAAAAAACTTCTTCACTGCCTTTTTACTAAAGATCTAACATATGATAGATACAGATAAAATACGCACAACATTTTTCATTGACTAAAAAAATACATATATACGTGTGCGCGCGCGCATGTAACACACACACACAGAGAAAAGTGAAAGGAACAAAGATTAGTGTGAATGAGTGTTACTCTAGTAATTCTGCAAGACGCTCTCAAAAGCTCTGTACAGCCCCACTTGCAGCGATCAGTGCTAAAAAGGATCAACAAAAAGATTGTAAGAACCATGTCTCAATAACCAACCGGTATGGCGGTATGCAATAAGCAATAATACGTGTGAGTGCCTGTGAAACAGCTGAGTTAGGTAAATAAAGAAACAAATAGTTTACCACCCATCCAAGCATACCAATCAGAAAACAAATCTCTTACTTATGCAACTAAAAAATAAACAAGACAAAAAGAACAAAAGCATGGCATATAAACATTTAGTTTTGAACAAAACGTAAATTTGGAGTTTATAGACACACAGAGAGGTAAAGATCACAGTTTGAGAAAACCAAACAGTATCAGTCTACGCCCTCAAGATGATAAATGCATATTACAGAGGCAGAACATATAGTCTAAGAACCAATTACAACCAAAAGCCTTCTCGTTTAGGATAGCCTAATTAAGCCATGCATATCTCATAATCATATTAAGGTACTGAATACCAACGGAAAATCTACATTCATCAGTATTTCTATGCACACTATTTTCACTAAAGTTAAATAGTCATAAAATGGATTCTTTCATAGCCTTTTCCTCTCTTGGAAAATGTGCAACAAAACACAGGTGCTTGAATAGTTTACCGCTTTTACCAATGACTGTTGGCCTATTTCCCTGATATTATATTACGCAAATCAGATACATCATCAATTAAGAGGAGGTTGAGTTATTACCATGAATTGATTGCATTTGTAGAAATCTACTACACCAAAGGGATTCTTAAATATACAAACATGGGGGGGGGGGGGAGGGGGGAGTATATGGTTGGACGTTATTTTAAGAGACAAACACCTTTTTGACTAAGAAGTAAAGGTCTAGTATCCCAACTAAAACATTAAAAAAATAGATAAATTAGAAAGCAAATTGAACCAATTTTGTTACATTTTTCAAGCACCATAACTTCCCATCCTCCCAATACTTTATTTTGAGTAAATGATAGCAATAAATAAAACGTAAAATAAAGACATTGACCTGAAAAAACCAGGAGCAGCCATGATGGAGTATGGTTTTCTAAGAAAACGGCCTAACGCTATAACTAAATCTCCAGGAATAAGATCAAATGAACTTGAATGTGGACTAAGTTGAAATGACTCCTCTTCCGGAACATCAAGGTGATTCGGATCAACCGTGATAGAATCGTTTAAATGCGCCAGAGATGCGGATGGAAGCGGTGTGTCTGATTGAATCTTTACAGCAGCAATATTGTAATGGAAATCAAATGCCTCAATTTGACCATCAAATGATCTTCCATCCGATAGGTGCACAACAACCTAAAGAAATAGTTGTAACTATCAATAATCAAGAGATCAGCAATTCAAAAAGTGATTATAAACTGCAAAAGTGATAAAAATAACCAACCTTGATATCATCTGCAACAGAATTTGAACTTCTAGACCTTTTTAGGAGACTTGCAGCGGTTAATATTATACTATAGGTATTACCACTTTCTATAATAGTTCCAGAACATTGAAATATCTTCTTTTCCCCTGAAAATGAACAAAAAGTAACAACAGTAGGTAAAGTGATTACAAAAGGTGTTAGAATAAGAAAAATCTCAATCATTCAAATCTGGAGGTATGGTCTGTGAACCCACTGGTGTATTTCACCCACTAGCTGCTACCGGCAACCATTAACATCATAAAACACTATTATGGAGTGATGAGTACCTGAGTAAGATTTAAGACTGACGACAGATGCATGAGCTTTTAAAACAGCCGTCTTGGTATAAATATCAACGTTACAATTTCCAGGAAAACGTGTAAACCTGTGTATATTGTCCTTTTCATTCTTCTCAAATTCACGAAGGGCTGCATAATATCACAGCAAAAGCAACATAAACAGATGAATATTTGAAATGAAGAGATAGATAGTAATGGGGAAATATTTATCAACTCACTCAAAGGAGGTGCACGTTCCTCCCTTTTCCAAACTGGAGTGAATGCTCCCAACCACCTTCTCATGTAACTAGTACTATCAGAATTCATAATTTAATTCACCTACACAAATATAAAGGCCGTCAAATGCTTTTTAAACCAAAGGTGTAACAGTTAGTAGTATATATATTTTTAAATAAGAAGAATGAGTGACTAATTTAATCTAAATGGAGAGACATGAGAAGTTTATTCATTTATAGTTGCTGGTGGTGGTGCATTCTGTTACATGGATGGAATTCGGGGATTATTCGTTCAGATCTTCCTATTACTATTCCAGGTAAGAATCAAAAAACAAAACCTCAAGGGATGGATGGATGGAGCAAAATACCTGGAACTGACAGTATATTCAAACTCCCACAGCTCACCAAGTCGTCTATTAATTTACGACTAGTACTAGTATTCCACTTCTTCCCAATTTTTACAGTCGAGCTTCCCCTAAACCCTAGGACCAGCTTCTCTTTTATTTATATTTATGTATATATATATATGCAATAGTGATTCAAAGTTAGGCAAAGGTAAATATCGAAGACCACCAAAACTAAAGATATAAGAATTAAAGAGAAGATGAAAGAGGCGATTGATAGAACGAAGCAATAGGTTAATGGATGAAAATCACAATTGATACGGCTTTTCAATTCTAATTCTCAAGTACAACATGAACACAAAATCCAAGTCAAATCTACATTTACTTTAACAGATAAAAAAAAAAAAAGCCAAAAAAGGGTTTTTAGAAGAATTACCAGATGAGGGTGTAAAACAATATGTCTGGAGTAGAGACTCCTAGAACAATGGAGATGACAGTCTAGCATGGGTAATTTCTAAAGCTAGCGTTGGAAGAGGGAGAAAGGGCTGAGTCAGCAAGATAGTCCAAGGGTCTAGAGAAGGTTTAAACAACTTAACATAATGTCCCATATGTTTGAACAACTGGAGTTTTCTAAAGGACACGTGTTAAGACGTGAGTCCTTTGGTCGTCTAACGGACTCACGTTTATTACCAAAATCGAAATTCCAGACAGTATCTTCCCTGAAAACTGATTCTTATAAAGCTGGATCGTACGCAAAGTGGAACAAGATTCCAACGACCTTGGTATTTCAGCAGATAACTGATTAACATAAGCAACAACACCAAAGAGAGTACCTCCAGCACACAAATGCTCAGGCAGGTTTCCACTAAACAAATTCTGTGAAACTTCTAAAGCCTCAAGCTTTGAATGAAGTCCCATTTCAGCTGGTACACTTCCATTCAACTTATTCCTAAACACTTTAAATACCTTCAAAGTTGGAATCTTTCCAATCCCTTGAAGAACTTCTCCATACAACTGGTTTCCAAACAAATTCAAAAGCTCTAAACTACTCAAATCACCAAAACTCTCAGGAACTCTCCCAGTCAAATTATTATTAGAAACATCGAACTCGATCAAACTTGAAACATTCAAAACTTCAGGGATCAAACCTAAAAGTTGATCTCTATGCAAGTAAACAAACTTCAAACTTTTCAACAACAACAATCTAGAAGGTATATTCCCTTAAGTTATGGAATATGATCGTTTTGTAAAAGCAAAAAGGCAGAAAATAATAAATATAAAGTAATAAAAGAATAAATTAAGGAGGCACAGACGAAGATGGATTTGTAAAATACAGAAGCACAAACTGAAATTGCAATTAGTATAGGAATGATACTTGTTCCAGAGCACATAAGGTAAACGAAACACAAAATTTATTACTGCTGGAGCAAAAACAGCTGAGCGCATAAGCCATTAGAGATAAACAGAGAAAAGAAACATAACGACCGATAAAATCTTACAAGCAAACGGATGCAGGAATAAACGGAGAGATTTAGAGTATATGTTTACACGACTGTTGAGCTTGAGACCTGATTGTTCAGACACCAAAGAATTAAAGACAGTGATGTTTATCAACCAAGGAATTAGAGCCTGTTTGGGTGGGCTTAACCTACTTTTAAGCCTTTTTACCGTAAAAATTTCGCAGCACCCACTTTTAACACTGGTATTTGGTTTGAAGTCACTATTTTCTTTGATCTTACACTAAATGCCACTTTTGGGCTTTTACTAACGAAATTTTAAAATAACGAGCTTATTTATTGTGTTAAAAGCTTTTGGGATACTTCAGTCATTTTAATAGAAAACGTATGCTTATCAGCACTTTTTACCAAACACTTCAACAGCTTTTTTCAGCTTAAGCACTTCTATCCAAACATGTAACAACTTATTTTTAAAATAAGTAAAAGTGGTGCTTAAAAGCTACTTACTTTAAGCCCACCCAAACGGGGCCTTAATCAGAATTGTCAGGGTATTTACCAACTTTTGTGGAAAATTATAGCCAAAAAATCCCTACTTTTAGCCGAAATTTCAGAGGATGACTATGGTATTATCAGTAAACTTCTATGGGTTTCCAATAAAATCATAAAGGTATACCTGCAACTGCATCATGTACAGTAAATGTGAAGCATCCATAATAAGAAATTCCAATTTTGTCCAAGCAGGACAACCAAGAGCAGCTATGTTTCAGTCTTATATATTACGAGAGATAGTATAAAATGGTAAAAATTCGCTAATTGATTTGTAGTTTTAAAAAAATTCGCTGAGAAATAGCCATCACTAATAAGTTTACGTAAGGGGCGTATTTGGCGCGCGAAAATAAGAAAAAATCTCAGTATTTTATTTTGAGGCTTTGAACATAACATGTTAGTTCAAAGTCCCAGTATAAAATCTCAGTACGTGATGTTCAAAGTCCCCAATATAAAATATTGGGACTTTATATACATAAGCCCAAGACATGAATCCCAGTTTTTTATATTGGGGGACTTTGAACATGTTAGTTCAAAGTCCCAGTATAAAATACTTGAGTGTAAGTATGCGCACTCAGATGTGTAGCTATTTCTCAATAAATTTTGAAATGGTGGATAGTTCCCAATGAGCGCGTCCAAAAATAGCTACTTATCAAAATTACACGTGTAAAATGTAATTACTAGTAACAGCAAGCCCGTGCTAAAATCGGGCCCAAACTAAAGACATTAAAGTTGTACAGTTATTTAAAAAAAGTATAATAATGTGGGTCATGCTCTTATGTTTATATACCAAATTTCTCTCTTCACTTCTTATAGATTTTGTTTCTACTAATAAGTAATTACTACTCAAATTGAAAATAATAAAGATAAGCAAATAAAGATTGTTGTAGACAAGATTGAAAGATTCTAGGGCGTGGATTTCCCCTAATGTCGAAATCCTTTTCGCTACGTTTCTTATAAATTCACAGTAGTATTCTCTACCGATCATGAGCACTCTGGTTGTTGTAATTCTCTTCCAAGTAACTAGTACAATTTACTAGACACATTCTTCCGAACTACGCTAGCTGACATTACTTAATAGCTCACTAAGATCGCACCAAGGTTTCCTTATTCTTAATCCCACCTTTAAACTCTTCGCATTGATTCCTTATATATGTTAGGAATGATGTTGCTCAACAATTACCTAAATGCATACTCTTTCCCAAGTAATATGCAATAAATAGGAATACTCAGTTGAGGATCTTTTCAATCGATAAAAATAAGAATGTAGTTGAACAAGTAGGATATGAAAACGGCAAATTTATATTTAACGTAAGCAAAAATTCATCTTCCAAAAGGTTTCATCAAACCCTAGATACGGTAGCTTAGTTACTCAAGAACACAAAATTAATAGATAATATAAGATTCATAAGAGAAAGGTAGAGAAAAACTCTTCAATTCGTCTTGTGAAATTGTCTTCTCTTGTGTTTGTAGCCTCTCCAATAATGTCTCCCCTCTATAATGTCCAACTTAAGAGGTATTTATAGGTTAGGGTTACAAAATACAATCCTACAACTAATAGGAATAAACACGTGCAGGTAAGTTAGTCATCGCGGGGCACAGTTTGGGGCGTCAAAACTTCAGTGCTAGACGCCAACTGTAGCGCCAAATCCTCAGTGCCTCGCGCCATTTATGGCATTGAATTTTCATTGTTAGGGCACTGTTTGTAGCACTGTAATTCCATGGCAGGGCACTGCCTGTAGCACTACTGATTACATGGCTAGGCACTGTCTATGGCACCAAAGTCTCATGGCCAAGAACTGCCTTGTACCTTGGCATGCATACACTACAAGAAATCTGCCATATTGTGGCGACTAAAGTCGCCACTAAAACTCAAAAAATCGCCACTAAAAACTTTCAGTGGCGACAAGAGGGTTGCTGCACTACAAGCCAATACTGAATGTTTTTAGTGGCGACATTCACTGATCGCCACTAAAAGTTATAATTTTGTGGCGACCTTTAGCGCCACAAAAGCTAAACACTGATGCTACAAAAGATGTTTCACAAAGTAAGTTTTTAAGCTAGTCGCCACTGTAGATTAGCTTTTCGTGGCGACTTAAGTCGCTGCTAAAACTATTATAGTTATTGTGGCGACCTTTGTTTGCAACAAAAAGAATCTATTTGTGACAGGTTTTAGTCGCAACTAAAGCCATTTTTCAACTGCCATACAATTTCAAATTCAATGGTAGCCCTTTTTCATAAATTAATATACAATATATTTCTATCATACTTATATAAATATTAAAATCATTCAATATAAATCAATAGAACACCAAAAATACTTACAAAGCTGATATTATAATTACTTTCATAACTAAAAAGTCTACATAAAAGTATATACTACATAACACTTCATCGTTCACTAACAATGTATGCATATACATGGCCAAAAACTAAAACACTTAGATGCCTTCAAACTGTTAATTGCCATTATATGCATATATATATACATATGTCCATAAAAGAAAAATATTATGTGCATTCAATCTCTTTCTTGGTTAACCCCGGACGTGATCATCTTAAAAATATTGTCCCTGTTATCAAGGAAAAAACAACACATAATTACTTCAATAATTCTCATAATACAATGCAAGAAGTAAAAAATGCGACCAACTGTATAGTAGAGTAAAAAATTACAACTTTATGTAAGAAAGCAAACTAATACTAAGCAATTATAAGTTAGTATAGACATATTCAGCATTGCTATTGACCATATTTCCTCTATCTCACAATACAGACCAGGAGGCTATTTGGATCTCAATTTTAGAAGGAATTTCTGGATAGGGAGCTTTAAGAACTGAAAACCTATACACTTGCTAAATTAATATCTTTTGAAAATTAAAACATATGGAAGAGATTAAAATATTCAACAGTCCAGTATTTGAATTATCCAAAAATAAATCACTCTTATATTCTAACTGACTGCACTTAAGAATAAGAATTCATTCTCTCAATATCCTTTATTACATGAATGGGGTTCATAAAAAATTGCACTTCATTTAATGTTCCTTTTCTTTTAGGATACATACTGTGCAAGGAAGTGTCAATACCCAGAAAGTATATAAGTTCAACGCAGTCCTAAAGTGAGGTGTAACAGATGGGTATAACCTGGTGTTATGAATGCAAAAACTATATAGTAATTTTTATAATGCAATGCAAGAAGTAAAAAAGGTGGCCACTGTACATTAGAGTAAAAAGTTACAAAACTTATGTAAGAAAGCAAACTAATAACTAAACAATGACAAGTTAGGATAGACAATTTCAGCGTTGCTAGTGACCATATCTCCTCCATCTCACAATACAGATAACGAGGGTTTTTAGATCTCCATTTTAGGAGGAATTTTAATAGTAGGAGTTTGAGGAACTAACAACCTATATACAAAATTAGGAAATCACTGCCAATGATCAGGTGGAGGACAACATGAGATGGAAAGCTCAAATGATGGAATTTACTCAACAAAATTCACATTATGTGTTCCCACAGAGAGATCACAGAATGATGAATGAGCAGAATAGTTTTAAATCAGCAGAAATCAACACAATAAAGAAGCGCAACATCTAAGTGTGATATATCAAAACATAGTTTAGGTACTGATACAACTCACAGTTGAACATCCTACCATTGAACCTTCCGGACGAGCCTTGTTGCGTACATATGACTTAGATATTTGCAAATACCTGTATGAAAATATCGCATTAATATAATGTGTGGCAGTAAAGGTAAGGATCTGAAATAATAGAACACATTTACCTCTCAAATGGGTATATAAACGGATACTGAACTGGTCGGTCAAAGAACGCCGGAGGAAAAATAATTTCGAGTTTCCTTAATGGGACAGCAGTTTCAGCCTCAATACTTTCCTGCCGAATATACGATATAGATTTTAGAACATAAGATATGTGCAGTTTGTGTTTGTTTTCCAAATATTTCTCTGCCATTCATTTTCTTGTCGAGTTTCAATAAAACAACAACATGGTCTACAATGCAAAGAGAAAACAGAATATTGCACATTGAAAACTACATAGGACTTCCTATTCTGATAGTGTAATGAGTTTCAATAAGACGCACCATATTTCATTAAGTGTTAAGTGCTGCTATTTTCTTCATCGCAAGTAAAGGTATGAATCCCCTGCACGGTATATGTAAGGAAATAAAATAATAATACATTCTAGAGCCTCCCTATGATCATATTTCCTTCAATAACTATAGATCAACTAGCTAAAGGCACAAGCGAAGCTCCAGAACCTCAATAACTCTATGTCACCCCTACTCTGGTCTATGGTGCTTCTTGGAGTTAAATGTCTTACAAGCGTTCATAATCCATAAAGTCACCAGCTATAAACTAAAGCTTTCTGAAATCCTTTCCTATAGTTTTAAAAATTATACTTTTATGTTGGTTACGTAACATGCAATATTGCAGACAAATATATTGAAGATACATGATCCAGATCACATAACGTCATTAGAACAACTATAGAATTACAAGAAATTTAATATATTTGAGCAAGTAATCCAGCAAATATAATACAAACAATGGGATAAAATGCATTAGTCATATAAAGTACTAAACCTCTTCTAATTGAATTTTTAACTCCTACAATAATTATTTTCAATCAGACTTGGCACAAGGATTGGTGCAAGATTTCTAATCATTAGGCCAATAAACTCAAATAAAGAAAACTTCAAGAATGTAGTGCAAAACCGACCAAAAAACCTTTTGACTAGGTAACATATTCAAGGCCCACAAATTAAGCACCTAGTCCTTGACATTCAATATTTTTTTCTTCTTTGGTTCAATGTTCACTCTTTTAAAGGATTCTTTTTCTTAGCTTATATTTAAGTGAGCAAGTAACTGTACATTAATTGAGAAACAAAACTGAAAGAAGGCTTTATTTTCTTTGAACAGGTCAATGATTTTTATTAAGATAGTACCAAGATGGTACAACTAGATACAAGATACTGGAGTGTGCCACAAATTTGAGAATACTACTCTCTTCCTCCTAAATATTCTAGAAACTCCATATATTGGTCTATGTTTCCTACTACAGTACTTATAATTTTGGGTTCCTATCCTTCTTTTTCTTTTTTGGTTCCTTCTTTTTTTTCACTTATAAGAAGATATGTGAACAGAAACTTTCACTAACAAAACCAACCAAAAGATTACAATTTTGAGTGAGAGTAGTGAAACTATGCAACCCTTCTCTTCTCTACATAACTTCAATGTATATATAGAGAAATGGGATTAGAACAAGGCCAACTTTTAAACAAACTAACTCCAAGATCATGTTCAAACCTTTATTTCACACATGTTTGACATACATTAGAGACATAGCTGTATATTCACAACGTAAACTAGGATTTTCTAGTGATGAAGATACTAAGAACATGATATCTAAATTCATATTAACACGAGTAAATATAGCAGTAAGAAGATATGACTCCTACTTGCATATATGGATAAACAGATCGAGATTTTGACAGAGCATCAACATCTCAACTAAATCTTGACCAAACATCATATGTATTAAGCATTAAATAAAACAAGAAAGGGAAAGACATCAAAAATATATTTTTCTAGAGAATATGTCGTGAAGGATACAAATATGCATATATTCATATAACAACAAATCTATACTAAATAGATTGTTTAAACATAAACCGAGAACTTACTTGTTGTTCTCGTAAGTGGAAGCGGTAGGATCTTGAACCGTGGCTGGAATTACTGGCCGTCGGTAGTTGTCACGTGCTTGACGGATCAACTCCTTTACCCACAGTCTAAACACCTAATTATTTGAGAGAGAGATAGGAAGAAGAGCTGTATAGAAAAAGTGCGTTCTTTTTTATGGTGTATTACTGTTTTTATTTATAACTTATATGAAGTAGTTGTCCTCTTATAGGACTCTACTAGGTAACAACTTATTTACCAGGATAAACTTTAAGAGCACCCCTTATGGGTGGACTCTTAACAGATAATTACATGTCGCTTATTCTCAAATGATCTAGGCTTGAATATGGACCAAAGATCGGGACAAAAAATAAAATGACCTCCACAGAGTAAGAATCAAAGCAGATATAGCTAGGTATTAACTATTAAAATTAAAACTCAACCAAACAACTGAGTAAATGCCTCTTACTTGAAGCTCTAGTTAGCCAAACCATACCAGAGATATTCACAAGATCCTAATTCAAGTTTACTCATTAAAATCTAGAAATGTATCAAGTTAACTAAAGCAATCCTTTAAGAAGAAAAACATAAAGATATTATAACATAATCAAGCAAGCAATCACACTAACAACATCAAAAGGTCTAGAATTTCAAAAAGAAATGGCTAGCTAAATACCCATTTTGTCGAAGAAAGAGATACGAGTACTGAAATACCTGAATCATCGTCTATCCTCACCACCAAATAGGGCTTTAGATGATTGTTCCTATAGATTTACAATTGTGTCAGAGAAATTAGAGATGAAATTTGCAAAATCATTTATGAAATCATCATCTTAATAAATGGTTGTACTTGATTGAGGGTGAAAAATGTGAAATTTTGTTAGATCTTCTATTAGGGTTTTTTGGGTGTAAGCTGATGAAGCAAGAGCAGACCATATAAAGTGATGGGTCTCCTTGTGTTTACAAAGTTCTTTATTACTTCTTTCAAGAAAAAATAAAATAAAAAGATGTATTGTGGCGAGACTGCTGCCACAATAAACATTTAGAGGCGACTTTCTGATAGTTGCTACAATAAACTTGGAGCCAAATTTTTTGATCTAGCGGGAATTAAAAATTTTGACGTATTTGCAGCGACTCAAAAATAGTCGCCACTAAAAGTATAGTTATTGTGGCAACTATTGTAGTCGCTACAATAAATGACTTTTCTGCGGCAAAATTAAAGGTCGCCACTGAAAGTCGCTACTAAAAATCTAGTTTCTTGTAGTGATATTAGGCATTTTGAATATCTTAGGAATGGGTAGCGGAGCAGCTTCTGGCTTCCAGGGTCTTTGAGAGAATTACTGTATGTCGACCTTTTTCAAAGTTGGTAATGCCCCTAGATTTGATCAATCCTTTCGTTGAGAGATTTATGGAGTGCCTCTTGACTTTCCGTAAACTGCTTGGTCAATGCTTCTATCGCGACGCTTATATCAGGGGTTGCTACTGATCCTGCATTCAGCACTTAATTACCTTGCACCACAGGATCGACAGTCCCTGGCTTCGCTCGCAGCTATTGGGGACCCATCTTGCGGGGAGGTGTGAGAAGAACATATATAGCCCGTTAGTGGAGGTGGAAAGTTCGCTCCTACAGGTGGGACCTTCCTTCCCAGGAGAAGAAGGGAATTCAAAACGATACTTGTCTTTTCATTGATCAAATATTTGTTAGCGAATGTATTCGTGCAGAGTTCTGTCGTTCATGCTATTATTTCTTCGCGAATGGTGAGGTGGACTGGGGCCTCTGCGGGGTATCCTCTCCGAGGGACTCCTACTTTGCCTTGTCCGATCCGGGGTTCTACTGCATCCCCCCTGTGTCTAACAGAAAGATCTCTAGAATCCCATGGAGACTAGGAGCGAGACCCATGATCGTGCTGAAAGTAGTTTGGCTGGGACTCATCAGACCTAGATGGCTCGGAGGGAATGGGAGTTTGAAATTTGCTACCCACATCATCGTGATGAGCGTGTTGTGAACCATTCTGCTATGTTAACCGCAACAACATTTACAAAACAAAGAAGCAAGAGAATCTATAGCGATACGGGGAAGTAATAAATCAAACTTGAAGGGAGACCACAGATGGGGAGGATTTTAAAGCTGTCCTCTTGGTATAAATATCCAAGCTGGCATTTTGAGGATATATATCAAACCTGGGGTAGCAGTTTTCCTTCCTAAATTTTTCGTCACTGCCTACACAATTATTAATTAATTAATTAAAAAGGGTTGCTGTTGAGGAGAGGGCTAGAGGCAAAAAACCGATGGCTGAGTCTGCAGAGGCGGACCCCGCACTAGCCGAGGCGCCACGGTTCCAGGGGCAGGCTCCGGTGAAAATGCACAGAAGATTGAGAGCATTGGAGGAGTCCAATTATTTAGACCGTACGAGAAACAATTTGGGGCGGATCGCCCCCTTCATCGGCGGTATGGAGAGGGAAGTCCTTTCAAACCAGTCTGCCTCGGATGTAATCGAGCAGATTGCCGCCGATGCCGTTAAGGTTAGCTTGTGCTTGTGATTTTTTGAATTTTCTATTATGCTCTGTTATTCCTCTAACCATGGGATTATTTTTCAGCAGTTGGTCGTTTCGCTTCGATTATTGGAGATGGAGAGAGAGCGAAACCAAGAAGTGGAGGAAGCCAAAGCTGTTAAAGCTGCTTTAGAGGAAACCGAAGCCCAGTATCGGAGGAAGGTGATGACGCTACAGGAAGAGCTGACTGAAGCAAAGGCTCGAGCGAGAAGTGTAGCTGAGGTCACCGAGGATAAGATAAGGAAGATGACCGAGGACACCTTACGAAAGGGAGCCAAAATCGAGCATCTAAACTCTGAGATAGCGAAGCTCAAAGCTCAGATTTTGGACGATGCTCGCGTATCTCATGAAAAGATAAGTGAAAAGTCCTCGGTCATCCGAAGGTTAGAGCGGGAAGCGGAAGAAATTCCGACACTAAGATCCGAGGTGATCAAGCTTCGGAATGAGCTCGCTGAAATATCCAGGGGTGCAGTAGTCGCGAAGTTGACCGAAGATTTGGCCATGGCTAAAGCCAAACATGATGATGTTGTCAAAAAGCATGCAAGTAGGTCAAATGAATACCTCATAACAATCAAGAAACTCAAATAGCAAAATGACCAGATCCCGGGGCTTGAAGCCAGGGTAGCTAAGACCAAAAGGCGGGCCAACATCAGGGCTTCGAAGCTTCAACTCGAAAATGATTGGAACGTGGTCAAAGCAAGGCTAAGTGCTCTGAAAGAGTGCAGGGAGGGAATTCCTAACCTTGATGTTGAAATAGCTAAAGCCGAAGTTGACGCTGCTGCATCCCAAAAGATCACTGACAGCCTGCCGAGTGAGCTTTTCGGTGAAGAAATTGATGATGAAGTTGAAAGCACCCAGGGGGAGGATGGTGAGCACCCCGAGGATAACACGACTGGATATGGCGAGGCCAACGCCGAGGAGGGGAACCCTTGAGAAGGGAAGAGTCCCTGGTCCTGGCCTATGCTTTAATGAACATTTTCATTGCTTTTTTTTTTTTTTGTGGCCTTCGGGCCTTGTAAATGTTTGCCTTCGGGCGTATATATATAAGTTTTGCCTTCGGGCTTTTTGAATGGAATATGCAACTTTCAGATTTTGCTAAGTGTTGGTGTTTTAATTCAATTCCATGTATGTTTTAACCGAACCCTTGTATGAATAATATGGGATTGTTCAAAGCGTTGGTGTTTATTCAATTGTGTGAATGTTTCAACCGAACACTTGAGTAAATAAAATAGAATGCTTGCAAGACTTTAATAAAACCAATGCGAGCTTTGGAACGACGTCTCGTTCTCGAGCCAATGTATAGTCCTTCGGTGAGGAATCAATAAGTAGAAATAAATAGATGTTTGAATCAAGTTCATTTCATTGCATAGATCTGAGCCGTAAATGGCTATTTACATTGGGCTAAGTTAACATTATAACTTGAAGCCGCTAAGGAAAAATACATGAATGCCGCTAACGGGTGTAAATACAAAGTTCCTAACTACTCTTCGGGTTCGAGTCCCCGAGTGTCGAATAGATGCACTTCGGCGAGGCGGTTTCATTGCAGACCCCGGTGATCCCCGCTTCCCACTATCCCCTAGTGTTATGGTTGTGAATCTTGATGAAGATCCGAGCACTGGTCATCGTTGTCTGCTTCATGAAAAGGTCAACAAAATGAAACGAAGAAGTGAGTCAATTGTATTCGACCGAGGCCATAGGAGCGATTTGAATGCTCGGGGCCGTGGGTAAGTAACAACTTTATGATTAAGGACTTTATACCTTAACGCTTAAAAGTAGTATCGCTTGAGGTTGGCAACGTTTTGATTCGAGGGCTCCGGTTCACCACTCATGTTTTCAATCTTGTAAGACCCTTTACCAAGGACCTCTCTGATTTGGTAAGGTCCTTCCCAATGAGCGACAAGTTTCCCAGCATTTTTCTCTTTGGTTGTTTGGGTCACAACTTTTAGCACATAATCCCCTACCTTAAAATTTTTGAATTTGGCTTTTCTATAGAGGTAGGCTTCGATTTGTCATTTTTGTGCTTCCAACCTAATCAAAGCTGATTCTCTCCTTTCATCAAGTAAGTCCAATTCAACTCTCATAGCCTGTTGATTAGCATATTCGGTTGCATGTGCATACCGAAGGCTAGGCTCTCCTACTTCGGTTGTAATGAGAGAGTCCATACGATAGGCCAGTGAAAAAGGTGTTTCACCGGTGCTGTTCTTCTCTGTAGTCCTCATCGACCATAATACCCCTGGTAACTCTTCGAGCCAAGACCCCTTGGCTTTGTCAAGTCTCTTCTTGAGATGACTCGGCCTGACCATTGGCACTTGGGTGATATGGATCTGACACAATTCTTTTGATTCCCCATTGCTTGAAAAAATAAGTAACCAAAGCACCTATGAACTGAGGACCGTTGTCACAGGCAATCTCCCTCGGCACACCGAACCTGTATATTATGTTCTTCTTGATGAAGTCGATCACATCTTTTTGCTAAACTTGGGCAAGGGCTATTGCCTCTATCCACTTGGTGAAGTAATCAGTTAATACCAATATGAACTTGACACTTCCCTTCGCCAAGGGTAGAGGGCCCACTATCTTCATGAAGGGTTGTGGTGATACAACTGAATGAAGAGGTTCAGCCTGCTGATGAATTAACGGGGCGTGGTGCTGACACTTATCACATTTTTTGGTATAAGCCTTGGTGTCAGCGCTCATTGTAGGCCAGTAAAAGCTGGCCCGAAGCAGTTTCCGAACCAAAGATTTTCCCCTGGAGTGGTTGCCACACTCCCCTTCATGTACTTCGGCCATGACATATCTGGCATCTTCAGGACCCAAAAACTAGGCCAACGGGCCGCTGTAGATCCTTTTATACAAGTTACCGTCAACCATATGATAAAAGGCTGCTTGGGTTTGCAATTTTTTTGCTTCTTTATTATCGAGGGGGAGAGTCCCCGAGTTGAAATAGTCAAGAAAAAATTATTGCGCCAATCCCAAGTGTTATTCACTAAATTAACCTCCAACTTTAGCTCCTTCAGTTGGGATGATAGCAACCGAACCACTGAATCAGTCCCCGAGTGCTGATCATCGACCGCGGAACCGAGGTTCACTAAGGCATCGGCTTCGGTGTTCTTTTCCCGGGGTATTTGTTGGATTTTCCACTCTTGGAAATGAGCCAACATTTTTTGTGCTCGGCCTAAGAATTTTTGCATTCGAGGCTCACGGGTCGTGAATTCACCGAGCACCTGATTTACAACAAGTTGAGAATCGCAGCTCAACTCAATTTTATCAGCCCTCATTTCCTTGGCTAACTCCAATCCTGCCAAGGCTGCTTCGTATTCGGCTTCGTTATTAGTGACTTTGTTGAACCGAATAGAATGTCTCACTCTCTTCCCGTTAGGAGCTATTAATACCACACATAAGCCCGAACCCTTGGAATTGGTAGCCCCATCGATGTAAAGCACCCAGACCCCTGAAGTAAGCCCCTTGGACATTAAACACTCTTTTTCAGCTTCGGGGAGTATGCTCACACTGAAATCAGCTACAAAATCCGCTAATACTTGGGATTTGATAGCGGTCCGAGGTTGGTATGTGATATCATACTCACTTAACTCTACTGCCCATTTAGACAGCCTTCCAGACAGCTCTGGTTTATGCAATATATTCCTTAATGGGAAGGTTGTGACTACGGCTATGGGGTGGCATTGAAAGTAAGGGCGGAGTTTTCGGGCAGCAATAATTAAAGCCAGGGCTAACTTTTCTAAATGAGGATACCTTGTTTCAGCATCAAGGAATGTTTTGCTCGCATAGTACATGGACTGTTGTTTGCCATCTTCTTCACGAACCAGCACCGCACTCATAGATACTTCGGATACCTCCAAGTATATCAACAAGGTTTCCCCCTCCTTTGGTGTGTTAGCCAAATACCTCTTCAGCTCTTTCAATGCCTCTTTTCACTCCGGTGTCCACTCAAAGCCTTGGTTTTTCTTGAGGACTGAGAAAAACTTATGGCATCGCTCCGAAGACCTTGAGATAAACCTACTCAAGGCAGCGACCCGGCCAGTTAGGCATTGGACATCTTTTACACCGGAGAGCTCTTCGAGAATTTCCTCAATAGCTTTGATCTTATTAGGGTTAGCTTCGATGCCCCGTTCAGATACAATGAAACCTAAGAAATTTCTCGAAGCTACATCGAAGGCATACTTCTCCGGGTTCAGCTTCATGTTGTATTGCCTTAGAATAGCAAAGGCTTCCCTTAGGTGAACCAAGTGGTCTTCAATTTTTGTCGATTTGATCAACATATCATCAATGTAAACTTCCATCGACTTCCCAATGTGCTCTCTAAACATGCGAAATACGAGGTATTGATATGTCGCTCCGACGTTTTTCAAACCGAAGGGCATCACTTTTTAGCAAAAAGTGCCCCGGTCGACGATGAAAGAAGTCTTCTCTTCATCCTCTTTGTCCACGGGGATTTGGTTGTACCCCGAGTAAGCATCCAAGAAAGTCAATAGTTTGTGTCCAGCCGTGGAGTCTATCAACCTATCAATCTGTGGCAAAGGATATGAGTCTTTTGGGCATGCTCTGTTGAGATCAGTGTAGTCAACACACATTCTCCACTTGTTATTCTTCTTAGGCACTACAACAACATTTGCCAACCATTCAGGATACTTGACTTCTTTGATGAAACCATTATCTGAAAGCTTTTTGGTTTCATTCTCGATTGCTTTCTTTTTCACGCGTGTGGTCTTTTCTTTTGTTTCAGCATGGTGAAGCGGGGGTCTACATTCAATTTGTGGGTTGTGATCTTCGGAATGCCAACCATGTCTGAATAAGACCAAGCAAAACAATCATTGTTGGACTTCAATACTTCGACAATTGCTTTTTTAGACTCCGGGTCAAACTCCGAGCCTACAAACGCTTTTTTCTCCGTGGAATCTTTGAAAAGTGTGAAAGATTCCAACTCCTCTATGGTGGAGTCCTTGGCCTTTTGCTTCCGAGGCTCCATTATGCATGTCGGGATCCGCTCTGGTATTTCATTCTTACTGGGCCCCGGTGATACTGGTTGCTATTTTTTAGGCCCAACCGGGGCGACTCCATTCTTCAAAGCATCTGAGTAGCACTCCCTTGCTACGAGTTGTTCCCCTTTTATGGACGGAACTCCCCATGGAGTGGGGAATTTAATCACTTGATGAAGAGTGGAGGGAACAACCTCCATGGAGTGGATCCATGGCCTGCCGAGGATCACACTGTATGCCATATCCTTGGGCATAATTTGAAAGAGGGTTTCTTTAGTCACTCCCTCTGCATAAGTAGGGAGCGTGATCTCGCCCAATGACTTCTCAGTCGAGTTGTTGAAACCTGTTAAAATTATCGCTTTGGTACGACCTCGTTCTTTACCCTCATCTGTTTAACTGCCTCGTAGCTGATTATGTTCACTGAGCTACCAGGGTCAACTAAAACACGCTTTATGTCAAAATTCCTTATCATAAGCATAATCACCAAGGCATCGTGATGAGGGAACATCATCCCATCACAATCCTCATCGTTAAAGACGATCTCTTTTCCCGAACCCCCAAAGCGGGTTCGTTTCTCAATGGTAATTGACAATTTGGCAAACTTTTTTGCTGCGGCGAAGTTTACCCCATTGACCTCTGAGCCCCCGGTGATGACATTCACTACTCGCTCCGGTGGTGGGAGGGGCTCGTGGAGGTTGATCCGTACCTCAGGTTTTGGTGAAATTATCCTTTCCCTTATCTGTCAGGTATTCCACCAAATACCCTTTGCTCAATAAATGTGCCACCTCTATGCGCAAAGCTTTGCAATCCTCGGTGCGATGACCATAGTCTTGGTGGAAATCGCACCGCAAGTTGTTATCCCTTTTGTCCATCAGGGTTGTCATTGCCTTCGGTGACCTGGCCCCGGGGATAGTCTTTATTGCCTCGACTAAGTCAGCCATAGAGATGTTGAAGTTGTAATCTCGAATACGAGGCAAATCCTTGTCTTTTCCTACGAGGGCTGGCCCCGTGGAGCTCTTTTGGTTGGTGTTAGAAAACACCTTTCCGTAGAGGCGTAGGCTAACGGGGGCGTTGCCAAACCTTAAACTCACATGTTGCTTACCAGAGGGGTACGGTTCGTATCGTCCCCCCTCGACTCTTCTTGGCGCCTCGACGCGAAATGAAGACTCTGGTCGACTTCTGAAATTCGACCCCTTGCTAGCAGCTCTTTTCGTTGCTTCTTCCAGCCTAATCTTTTGATAGGCCCGGTCATACAGCTCCCTCCAAGTTAAGGCTTGAACTTGTTGGAGGTCTTTCTTAAGTTCATACGCTGCCTCGGAGTTCATGACATTAATTTTGTTCTCAAAAGCCATGATGGCTAAGTTGTCGTCCATCTCTGGCAACTCCATGCGTTCAGCAAGGAATCGTTCGATGAAAGCTTTAAGGGCCTCCCCTGGCCGTTGCTTTACTTCGAAAATATCCTGCTTTCTTTGGAGGACTTTTTGAGCCCCGATATGAGCTTTGACAAACAGCTCAGTGAGCTCATCGAAGGTAGAGATGGAATTGGCGGGTAAATTCATGTACCAACATAGCGCGCCCTTATCCAAAGACTTGCTAAATCTCTTTATAAACATCGACTCCTTTTGGGCTACGGTGAGATCATGCACCATGATAGTGCTCATGTATAACATGATGTGATCGCGGGGGTCGGTGATTCCTTCATACTTCGTTTTGAAGTCTACCTTGAAATTTTTTGGAGCTGGCTCCGATGCTGCCTCGGCTGTATAGGGCAACATCCTGCATCGGTTTAGATCAATTCCCACCGGTGTCTTCTTTACATCGGGGACATGTTCAATACTTTTCAACACTCCTGCCTCGACATCTTTGGTGATCTTCTCCACATCCACCGAGGATGTGGCCTCAGCCACAGAGGGGATCGCCAAGTTTTGTGGCGTTTGTGTGTGTGTGCAGTACCTGATCCACCAGATGCGGCTCCAGTTGGAAGTCCCCCTGTTGCCGCACCCGTAGGATTGGCGGTCGGAATGCTTCTATTGGGAGACGGTGGTGGGTTTGTACCTATGCTTTGGTTGTTTTGAGAGCGAATAAAGTCGAGGACTTCACTGTTGAACGAGGACTGCTTATCCCATTGATTTTGCATGTCGCGAAGTGAATCAATCATATATTTCTGAAAATCTTTAACGGACCCCGAGGATGAGGGGATCGTCGATGGTGGTTGTGGTGGCACAAACGGTGCTCTGGGGTTGTTACCAGTTTACGGGTTGGTTCCTCCGCCGTGACTGGATTGTGCATCAATCGGGGTATTCTCGTCCGACATATTCAAATTGATCGAAAATCAACGTAACGAATTGATTTGACTTTGGAACAAATGTGTTCTTGCTCAAATCCCCACAGACGGCGCCAATCTGTGTTGGCCCAAACAATTTGCCTAACAAATCGTATTTCGGATTCGAGATTCAAGCAATAATTTGTATCAAAGTCGTAAACAAGACAATAAACAGTTAAATGAGAAGAAAATAACAGTGAATAAATGAGATTTATTGATATTTGAGGTTACAATTTGGCAGAGTTTCTATATATAATTTCTGGATACAATAAATGATGAATCTAGGCCTATTTATAGAAGAAAATAGGCTTCCATCCATGATCCCACGTTCGCCAGCTCGTGGCCCACGTTTAGCACTCCTCAATAGTCGGTTGAGGTGTGCTGAAGTGGTGATCGTGCCATATAACCGTATCACCGAAGTCGAGGCATTTCACCGAAGCTGAGCCATATAGCTTCGGTGATGAGGCCTTGTTATTCGGTGGAGATGCTTCACCAAGGGACCTTGATTTGTAAAGAACCCTTGATGATTGGCTTGGTCGAGGCGTTAAACCATTGGTAAGCTGCCTTTGGTGTTTTGACTTCAGTCAGCGTTGTGCCACTCCGGTGGTCAAGCCTTCGAACAGCGGTTCGACGGGCTGAAAACAACGGTACGGTGAAATTGGCTTGCTTGGTCAACGTCGACCAAGCGCTCTGGTTTCTACCCCATACACAAACAGTAAAAAAAGAGGAGTAACTCACATCAATAACATCAGAAATTTTGCAAGTAGCGTTAGTATCTGCCCGAATATACTGAATATGATGACCTGCTTTGCCAATAACTTTACCGATCTGTCTTGACGGTACAATTATACGGTACACTACATCTTGTGCTACCTTCACCCGCATTTTCAGTAGCGGTGCAAGGTCGGGCGCCGATGACTCTATCTCAAGCTGAGGAGCCTACTATCAAAATTCCTAACTGGTTTTAATATTTAGGATGAAGTCGACTGGACGGCCTGAGAAATGTAGAGGGACATCTCCATGAGAAGAGGAAAGGCTCAGATTTTTATTTTTCAGAAAAAAAAATTAACTCATAAGAAATCACATGCTCAGGTCGAAGGGCAACCTGACCAGCACATAACTGGCGAGAGGATCTGGAGAGAAAGCTAACAACCATTTGATGAATGTGTTGAAATTACAAAGTGGATAAGTGGGTCTCTCTCTCTCTCTCTCTCTCTCTATCCGAGCATCAGTTCAACTCTCTTTGTCTCTTAGTTTTTGAGTTAAACTTTAGGAATATTCTTATTGTATTTAATTATTATTAATATTACTCCCTCCGTTTCAGTTTATGTGGCCTCATTTCCTTATTAGTCAGTTTAAAAAAGAATGATCTCTTTCCTTATTTGGAAACAATTTACCTTTATGGAATGATTTCTAGCCACACAAAATAAAAGTACTTCATTCTACCGCACAAACTCAAAAGTCTTCCCTCATTTATTAAACTCCGTGTCAAGTCAAATGAGGCCACATAAAATGAAACAGAAGGAGTAATACTAAATTAATTAAAAATATAATATATTATAGCAAGGGAATTTTGATATTTTAACAATAACTTAAGGGCCTTCATACTTTTAATATAATATAAATATTATATAATATAGATATTACTAGTAACAGCAGGCCCGTATTAAGCCCGGGCCCAAACTCAAGACAGTAAAGTTGTACAATTATTTAAAGAAAGTATAATAATGTGGTCATGCTCTTATGTTTGTACCAAAATGGTTAAAATTTAACTAAACTACTAGTTAGTTAGCAAATTTAATTAAAATTCAACCAAAAGGCAAGTTGAAATGAAATTGGCCCACAAATCTCATTATATTATTATTATTATTATCGTCGTCGTCGTCGTCGTCGTCGCGGCCGCCGCCGCCGTCTTTACCGAACAACAACAACATACCCACTGTAATCCCACATGTGGGGTCTGGGGAGGGTGAGATATACGCAGACCTTACCCCCACCAACGTGGAGAGGATGTTTCCAATAGACCCTCGGCTAGAAAGAAAAATAATTTAAAAAAAAACACGCGTGAATACAAGTTGTATGAATTAAGGTAAAATAACATGTTATAAGAGAAAATTGGAATTAACACATAACTGTTGCTCCCAAACGCAGACGCAAGTATACGTGGTCGACAAGTAATAAAGTGATAAAATCGACTATCGTCCCACATAGACTAATGTAATAACTGTATTCTAGTAAATAATTTCCTAAGAACTATTCAGGGATCTTGTTTAATAATGGGTGTGATTATTACTAACTAAAGAAACAATAATTGAAAAGCAAGTAATTGCGTCAATGAGTTCAGAGCAGTTTTAAGAGCTGTTATCAATATGAGAGAAACGGTCCAGAGATAGAGCGATAACAATCCAATTGAGTTTTGCAGTTGATCCTACTTTTGGTTTACCAGACTGCTAACTAACAGGTTAATTATATTCGTGAAAACCTGTCGATTCTTCACAAGTCTATGCAAGCTACTCTAACTCCTAGATGTCTATAGAATCAAATCACTGGCATGCATTAACGAACTCTGTATTTAGTTAAGCAAGGTGAATAGGTATATTCCTATCCATATCCACAAATCAATTCCTTGATGCCCAGGTTTATAATCAAGCCCCATTTTTTCTTATGTGCATTCACAAGTTCCCTCTATCGAGTTCAATTTGTAAACTGTAAATAAAGTTCAATTATCGGGCCCTGATAACTAAACAATTAGGCTCAAGAAAGAATAAACAATCTATAATAGTAAACCAATAAATAGGAATCAAGTTTCAAACATCAACCTTCAAGTACTTGCTCTAACCCTGGAACGAATGGGGTTTAGTTACACATATTCATAATCACAAAACAAGGATTCATGAAAGAATAACGAAATATTGTAATAGAAGATGTAAAGAAATTAAACCCTTGCTCCAAAGTCTGACTCTCTTCTAAGAATGAATGAATAATCTCTAAGAATATGTTTACAAGGGTTTTAATACAGAGTAGAATAAGTTTCCTAGGTTTTTAGCTATTCCCTACAGCTCTAGGATTCACTTTGGGATCATACACTGGAGCATGTCTTGTACCCAAGGGTGTATGCTCCAATTGGCCTTCTTTTCTTCAGTTTTTTGCTCTATTTTACTCGTTCTTGCCTCGAGTCCATCAAATCAACTCCTAAGATCACAAATACGCTAAGTGAGTACAAGAAACACAATTATCACATATAACGAGCACATAAAGTATCAAAATGTAAGGAAATATTAAGGTAAAATAGGCAAATATTGCCGAACATCAATAACCAAAACAAACACGATCATCAATAGTTATAACTACTGGGCCTAAGATGGAGCTAATCTATATATCGCATAAATTCAAGACACACTGATGTCTAGCCTTCTAACTCCTTGACTTCCACACACTTCTGTCTTGGGTCATGTCCTCGGTGATCTGAAGCTAGGTCATGTCCTGTCTTATCACCTCAACCCAATTCTTTTTCGGTCTACCTCTATGTCTCCGTAGACCTAGTACTGCCAACCTTTCACATCTCCTAACTGGGGTATCTGGACTTCTCCTCCTCACATGACCGAACCATCTCAGCCTCGCTTCCCTCATCTTGTCCGCCACTGGTGCCACGCCTACTTCTCACGGATGGCTTCATTCTTAATCTTGTCCATCTTGGTATGCCCACACATCCATCTACACATTCTCATTTCTGCCGCATTATCCTCTGAATATGTGTGTTCTTAACTGGCCAACACTCAGCCCATACAACATAGCTGGCCTAACAACTGCTCTGTAAAACTTGCCTTTGAGACTATAAGGCACTCTCTTGTCACATAGTACATCAGAATCGAGTCTCCACTTTATCCAACCTGCTCATATGCGGTGTGCGACATCTTCATCAATTTCTCCATTAGCTTGGAGAATCGAGCCAAGGTATTTAAAGCTTTCTCTCTTGGGAATGACTTGCGAGTCAAGCCTTACCTCCACCTGTGACTCGTTTGGTGCATCACTAAACTTGCATTCCATATACTCTGTTTTTGTCCTGCTTAACCTAAAGCCTTTAGATTCCAGCGTCTGTCTCCACACCTCCAACATCTCATTGACCCCGCTACAGGTCTCATCCACCAGAACTATATCATCTGCAAAAAGCATACACCACGACACCTCTCTCTAAATACTCCGCGTTAGTTCGTCCATCACTAGCGCAAATAAAAATGGGCTAAGCACTGAGCCCTGATGAAGGCCCATCACGACTGGAAAATGCTCAGAATCCCCTTCCACAGTCCGCACTAGAGTCTTGGCTCCTTCATACACGTCCTTAATCACCTTGGAGTACGCTATCGACACACCTTTCGATTTCAGACATCTCCACAAAACCTCTCTTGGGACCTTGTCATACGCTTTTTCTAGGTCTATGAACACCATATGCAAGTCCTTTTTCTTGTCCCTATATTGCTCAATCACCCTCCTCAGCAAATGAATTGCTTCTGTGGTTGATCGTCCGGGCAAAAATCCATATTGATTCTCGGAAATAGACACAGCCCTCCCCACCCCCTGATCTACCACCCTTTCCCAAACTTTCATAGTGTGGCTGAGAAGCTTGATACCCCTATAGTTGTTACAATTTTGAATATCACCTTTATTCTTATACAGAGGAACCATGCAGCTCCATTTCCATTCCTCAGGCATTTCTGTCGTCCTAAGGATGACATTGAACAATCTGGTCAGCCACACTAACCCTGTTCTGCCCGTATTCTTCTAAAATTCGACTGGGATCTCATCTGGCCCTGTCGCTCTTCCCCTTACATCCCGCAGATTGCGCCCCTAACCTCCTATACTCTTATACGTCTACAATACCCATAATCTCGGCGAGTCTCTGAATGTGCTAACTCACCCAGTACAATCTGCCTGTCGCCTCCTGAGTTTAAGAGGTTGTGGAAGTACGTCTGCCATCTTCGCCTAATCTGAGCCTCTTCCACTAGCACGGTGCCATCATCATCCCTAATGCATTTCACTTGGTCCAAATCTCGAGACTGTCTCTCCCTTACTTTCGCGAGTCTATACAATCTTCGATCTCCCTCCTTTTCACCTAGCTCTTTATATAGGCGATTAAATGCAGCAGATTTAGCCATCGAAACCGCTAACTTTGCGTCCTTCTTCGCAGTCTTATAGCTTTGCTTATTCTTTCTCTTCTCTTCCTCATATCTGCTCCCAAGGAGCTCCAAGTATGCAGCCTTTTTGGCTATAACATTCTCCTGAACTTCTTTGCTGACACCCAATTTTATCCCGAATTTTTTTTCGAATTTAATAAATTATGGCAATATTTTATAATTAAGGATAATTTTGAAAATTAAATATAATTGGTTAATTTCTGAGTAAAAGGGTCAAATTTTGCAATGCATAGCCTAATTTCTATCCTACCCGTGCAATCACCTGATTTTCTCATTTAAATCCTAAATTGGGATCAAAATCGCTCCTTCATTTAAATTACAGCTTATTTATGCAAAGCCCATATCACACACACAAAAACCCATCATTTACCAATCTTCCCCTCATCATACAAAAACCCTACATCCACCATTATAAGAAAAAACACCAGCCGCTGCATCTCAGCCCCACTCCACTCTTCATCTCCCTGAAACGGGACACACTTACACCCTCTCACTATCACCTTCCACACGCCGTTAACACCCGTCCTTCTCCCTCTATTCCATACACAGTAACATATACATTTTAATACGCACGAACATCGAAGAACATAGTAGATCTGGAAAAGGTAGGAGGAGATCGGAATAATGGGATACCACCGGAAAACCCATCTTCCGATCGACTTCGTGTTTGTAACCATCGGCGTGGCCCCTGTTTCCGTTGTTCTCGTTTGATTCTGGACGATTTGTGATTATAAAAGAAAACGGAGGAGTGGCAGCGGCACCGCTGCTGGAAGCAGATCGGTAGTTGCTCCTCCTGCCTTTTTAGTGGCTAGTTTCGTTCACTGCCCCCATCAATTATCTCACTACGTTTGAATGGATTTTTGATTGGTGATGCTCGTTTGGTTGAGATTTCTGTCACGTTTACAGATTTCACTATCGTCCTGTTTATTTGAATTTGTTTTTTTTTTTTGCTCAATATTGTTCTGGATTTTTCTGTCTTACATGATCTGCCGTTGGGTTCTTGTACGCGATTGTTAGGTTGTTGTTGGCATTTATGATTCACGCGCTTGTGAAGTTGAAGAGTAGGACTGTGCAGAGGGTGGTGATGTTTTTTTTGGGGTTGTTCGTTTCATTCTGGGCTGTGAAGAAGGTGATTGGATTGGATAATTGGAATAGTGGGTATGGTATTCATGCTTACTTGCCTTCAAGTTGGAAGTGATAACAATATAGCTTGACCCATTACTTGGTGTTTGCATTTGACCCGTTACTTGAATCATGTGGTTTAACCCGGTTGAATTATTGGTTTGACCCATTTACACGATTGGACTGGCTTATGCATTGACTGGATTTTCTGAGTGCAGGGATCCATTTTGGATAAATTTTATCCATTATGGAATATTGAACTGATTTGAACAAATACTGCGCTAATGGCCGATGAAAAATACATACATATGTATTGAGGCCTCGGGATTAATTTGAACATGATACTACACTTGAACCGTCCCGTTCCCGTGTCCCTAAAGCAAAAGGCGATGATGAATGCACTTTAATGCAAAGCAAGTTGAATAGAGTAGTGGGTTTGTTGCTTTGGCATGGCAACACGGCCCGGGCTCCGTGTTTGCAACCGTACCAAATCCCGAGCCTCTATTCGACGCGCCATACAAACCTGAGCCTAAATTTTGCAAAGCAAACCCCCTTATTATTATTATTATTATTATTATTATTATTATTATTATTATTATTATTATTATATATATATATATATATATATTTATTATATTATTATTACTTTATTACTTTATTATTGTTATTTTATTAATTATTACACTTTATTATTGTATTAATCCAGTTTAATTCACATTCTATTGCGAGGTACATCTTTGCACGAACAACTCGGGAACGCTTTTTGGCTAATTTACAAATGGGGATAGTCTGTTGCATTGGAGTCGTTTGGATTGAATTCGGACTCGAGCATTCAGAAATAAGACTTAAAAATTTTAGAAAAACCAAGGCTCCCGCGAGTTGATCATTTCTCGGGTTTTATCTTTAAACTTTGCCTTTCTTTCCTTAGAGATATTTATGCAAATAAATGTGTAGAATATTTATTTATCAATAGGATTTGATTGTTTGTATATTGCTTTACTTTAGGTTCGTTGTCTTTTATTTTTGAAGTCGTTATTTAATTTATTGCAAACTGAGGCCAATTAGCAAAATGCGTGCAAATTAAAGTATTTTTCATAAACAAGTTTTATTTCAATTAATTATTTTAGATAAATTTTCTAGAAAAGCATATTTTGCAAATATTTGGAAACCTGTCGGATTAATCGTATTTTACGGAATTTCGGAAATGCCTTAAAAACCTTCTTCCGAAATTAATAAAACCTCTTACCTTTAGAATCTCTAAAAGAAAGACCGTCTTTTTTTATAAAAACGGAGTTTTTGCACGCATTCGCTAATTTGGTTCCCTGTTTTTCTTAAATTGAGTGGCGACTCCAAAAACTCCAAAAGAGTTAGCCCATCCTGTCGATATTCCGGAATTTATCCTTGTCGGGGTAATTTTTGGGTTCAACACTCTTCATCCACCACCAGTCCCCTTTATGTTTATAAGAGTTTCCTTTTGAAACTCCTAGCACCTCTCTAGCAGCCCCCTAATGTAGTCTGCTGTCCTAAACCACATACTACTCGCGTCCCCGCAACTTTCCCACGCACCCCTAGTCTCCTGCCTCTTCCCCAACTCTTGAATTTTCTCCACAATTAAGGTCCCCCCATTTAATTCTAGGACCCATTTAATTCTAGGATGCTCTTGCCCAACTCCCTTCTTCCTCGGCATTCTAATATCAAGCTCCATCACTAGCTAAGTGGTGGTGCTCGTGCTTCGCACTGTCCCGAGATTCGTCTAACATTTATTACAGAGAAACATATATTATTCCTTTACAATTGGCAAACATCCATATGCAGTTGGTCTAGTTGGTTGAAAATGTTTTATCAGGATAACCTGTATATTTCTAAACGTTGATCACTTTCTAATGCCGCACAATCTCTAATTGACTATATAAACTGATATAGTTGGTAAACTCACAGCAGCCACTGTCAAAATTCATAATGAGAACAGAAATTGAAGCCAAGAAGAAGCTGAGAAACCAAAGTTACATTTCGTTGTCGAAAACAGAATACAAAGCAAAGTTATATTTCATTGTTGGAAACAGAATTACAAGCTTACAAGTAAGCTAACCAAGTGCCTATCTAAAGAAATTGAGCTACACTGCTAGTCAACTAACACCGTAACAAGCTAGCTAACTAACACAGGCTGTAAAGCCTTCCAGACTTAACTGAGTTGTTAAATAACATTAGTCGTACACTTGAATCAGCAGTGCCGCAGCTCCATATTACACGCCCAGTTAAATTGTCGGATCTCCATTGAGCTGCTCCACATCATCCACTGCTGTTCCACATCAGCTTGATCGCATACAGCAGCTCATATCACTCACTTAGCAGATCCTCATCATCTTGCACTGCTTGACAGCGACTTTATTCAAAATATGTTGATATAAGAAGGCATTGTAGCATATTAACAAATAATTCTTTGCAACTTAGGTTCATGATGATAAGTCATTCCACGTTCAAGAAAATTTCGGATCACCAACCGTTCCAGAGCTTTAACAGCTTCTAATTTTCGTACAGTTGGCAATCTATTGTCCATGTAGTTCTTACCCTGTGGACACATTCACTAGTTTTTTACGGACTATACAATCAAGGCATAGTGATATTATATAAATCATGTAATTGTCCGTTGTATTTGAAAGCACAATACCACCATTAACTTCAGCGCATCTAATAGTGCAGGCGACTACCTCAGTTACTACTAGTAAAAGGATAATGAGAAGAATTTTTGTCTTACTCTAACAACATTGAATCAATGTCTCACATTATTCCTTTTAAGTTCTGAAAGTCTTATGTGCAAATAAGCACTGCAAATAAGCACATAAGAATACAACAGGCTCTACTTCACTCTAAAAAAATCTCCAGCTTCTCGTTTTTCATAGCAATCAAAATTTAATGCAGGATTAAAAAGATTCTAAAGTTTAAAGAGTTAGATGCTGAGAAGCATTTGAATTAGCTTTCCCCGATGAGCATGGTGACCATCAAAAGCTTTATGTTCAGGCTGAAAAGTCAACATAGAGCTGCAATCGAAATTTTCTTACCTCCAAACATTTTTACAAATAAGACTAGGTAAGTTGAGTGAACATAATGAGTGTTTAGACAATATGACGACGAATCATGCACCTGATAGATATTGCTACATGGGAAACAATGCAATAGGTAAATTGGCAAACTATTTGTACTAATATCTTTCTGCACAAACCCATCTGAAGAATGTCAAAGATAGATACAAACCTTAGACCCAGTTAAACTATATTTTGAAAACCTGAGCCTAAATTTTGCAAAACAAACCCCCTTATTATTATTATTATTATTATTATTATTATATATTCTATTATTATTATTATATATTTTTTTTTATTATATTATTATTATATATTTTTTTTTATTATATTATTATTATTATTATTTTATTACTTTATTATTGTTATTTTATTAATTATTACACTTTATTATTGTACTAATCCAGTTTAATTCACATTCTATTGCGAGGTACATCTTTGCACGAACAACTCGGGAACGCTTTTTGGCTAATTTACAAATGGGGATAGTCTGTTGCATTGGAGTCGTTTGGATTGAATTCGGACTCGAGCATTCAGAAATAAGACTTAGAAATTTTAGAAAAACCAAGGCTCCCGCGAGTTGATCATTTCTCGGGTTTTATCTTTAAACTTTGCCTTTCTTTCCTTAGAGATATTTATGCAAATAAATGTGTGGAATATTTATTTATCAATAGGATTTGATTGTTTGTATATTGCTTTACTTTAGGTTCGTTGCCTTTTATTTTTGAAGTCATTATTTAATTTATTGCAAACTGAGGCCAATTAGCAAAATGCGTGCAAATTAAAGTATTTTTCATAAACAAGTTTTATTTCAATTAATTATTTTAGATAAATTTTCTAGAAAAACATATTTTGCAAATATTTGGAAACTTGTCGGATTAACCGTATTTTACGGAATTTCGGAAGTGCCTTAAAAACCTTCTTCCGAAATTAATAAAACCTCTTACCTTTAGAATCTCTAAAAGAAAGACCGTCTTTTTTTATAAAATCGGAGTTTTTGCACGCATTCGCTAATTTGGTTCCCTGTTTTCCTTAAATTGGGTGGCGACTCCAAAAACTCCAAAAGAGTTAGCCCATCCTGTCGATATTCCGGAATTTATCCTTTTCAGGATAATTTTTGAGGTTCAACAGTATGGCGACTCCGCTGGGGAGCAATAAAGGTTTTGACCATAAAGGTTTCAATTGTTTGCAACTAGCATGCCTAATTTATTTGCTTTATTATATCTGTTTGTTTGGTTTGCCTTATAAAGCATGTATTGTATTAATTTGTACATAATCTGCATTCCGTTCATATTTCCTCCCTCATGGAGCCTGTCAATTCTCTTTCACCTCCTCGATTTCATCACGGGGTACCCGCTTGACTGGTAGTTATGCAAGAAGGGCATTGCCCTTACCTCACTCTTTGAAACTTCTTTCGTGTCACCAAAAGTTAGTTCGGGATATTGAGATTGCCTGATTTTATCATGGCCAGTTCTACTGCGTTGTGAGGCCAGGTCTATCCCGCACTTGAAATATTCTACGGTGACATCCGCTGAAGCATATGGATGATGGTTTGGTAGATGTTGCACCCCACAGGTGTGCTCTTTAAAGTATTTGGTGATCACAAACCTGTTGGAATTAACATACTTCATGGCGCGCACCATCCACCTGCAGCGCGCTTCTACACACGCCACGACATACAGGGATTTAGTACTCTTCTTTGTTTTGAATGTGAATGGCTTCTTCATTGAACCCATCTTAAAAGCCACAACCAGGCTCTTCTTGGTATCGAAGGTTTTCCCAGGTTTTCTGTGCAATCATCAACCACATCACCCAAGTTGCTGCCTTGAGTGGGAGCATATTCGGCAACATAGTTGCTCCCATTTACAGCGGGTTCTCCAACCTCTGGATCTTCAATAGCATTTTCTTCTTCACTATCCTTATCACCAGCAGTATCACCAACTCCAGCATCACTGCCATGATCACCCGTACTCTCATTGAATAGTGGTGGTCGTGGTGGTCTTGCAGAATCAGCTGCACCATTAGTGGCAGCATTTGAGCCTGCTTGAGAGCTCTCGCCAACAAATATCTTTAAAATAGGTCTGCTACCATTATTTCCAACATCGAGCATATAGATATGCAAATCATTATCATTCCTTATAAAAGAAGGAGCCACCTTACCCCTCGTAGGAGCAACACTAAAAACATAGCTAATTGAAACCTCGTTGCGATGGCACGTTAAGTTGCCGCGATCGATTAATTGGTCAATTAACTGACCGTAGGTACATTCCAAATTTAATGCAATAGAGATTGTTGTCTTTGTCCTAGATTGCCAATTCCAGCATTTTGGGGGTCTCAATCCATTCACCCATAAAGTCAGCACCTACTACTACGAAACCCCCCATCTACTTCAATGAAGTCGATGATCAACCAAATGTGGTCGATGGTCGATGAAATAATGCAGTAGTTCTGCAACAATGGCGAACGAATAAAAAACAGCTTGAACTTCTTACCAGTTGAAGAAATGAAAGGATGTATGTGCAAAGACGGAACCCCAGACCAATTCACCTCAGACTTCCATCCACATTAATTGCATCGAGACGTTACAGCCGCAACAAGAAATTTCAAGAAAAACGGGTTCCAAAAGATGAAACAGTTATAGATCGAGATGACGCAGTTCTTGATAAGTGAAATGGAGCAAAAAATGAAGCTCAAATAGCCTTGAAGGATTCAGGTGGTTCTGGGCGGGAAAGCTTGGAGGGAAGAAGAAGGCAACTGGGGGTCTAGGGGTTTTGGTGAGAAGATTTAATTATTTTTTTGCTATTTTAGGTAAATAATAATTGTTTATATAGTAGACCAAAGTGTAGTTTTTGTAACTTGGGGGCTGGGGGTTTGAGCCTAGAGAACTTGGGTAAAATCATTAGTGTTAAATGGTCATTAAGCAATTAAAGGGTTATACACCTAATTTTTAAGACTTGAGGGTTATTCCCTCTATTTTCTTCATTGCAGAGGCCTTTTAGCCAAGTCACCCCAGTGTGTTGTTCAAGCTCTAGATGCTAGGCCTGAGCGTACATATCCGGAGGATGTTAAAATCCCAGATTGGTTGTGGTGCAAGTTGGTGTCTCTTTGTACAATTTTATCCGTTCTCACCTCCCGAGCGAGCTGTAGAATCGGGTTAGATCCAATATACATTTACTTGTCAAGCTAAGTGAGCTCTCCCTTTTGTTTTGTCAAATTTCTAATCGATGTTAGTGACACAAACTACTGAGGTGTAGGGAGAGTTCCGTTTTTAAAGAAAGTCGGAAGACATGCACAATAGCATTGGAGCCTTCAACAGAATTCAAATGGAGACTGCCTACGTGAAAGAGAAAATTACATTACATCACATGAACAGCCCCATCATCAAAGACAGTCTTCTTACAGCCTTTAAAGGGGAAAAGTGAAAGAAAGAAAGAATGAGAATCGAAACAGGGGGCAACAGTGAAGTACATATCTCCCATCAAGGTTATTTCAAAACCTTTTCGCACTCGTGTTTCAATAGTTCCGACATTTCCTTTTCTCTACAAGAATAACCTTAAGCTCTAATTCAAAAACTGCAGATCGCATCAAATTCAAATAAAATAAATAAATGAGAACCAACAGCGGAACCACTACATTCCATGCTTTTCATATTTCAAGCACTGTGAAAAAGGGACCATGGCTTAAGCAACATTTGTTGAACAGTAATCAATGGTACAAGATCAGACTTCCTTTTTTACTCTATAAAAAGAGATTTAGCATGATGCAGTCTTTCAGGGGAACCAAGATTAGTCTTGCGAAGTAGAATAGAGCAACAAATTTAACTTCAAGGAACATAGTCAAAGAAGTAAGAATTTCGGGGAGACTAGGTTTATTTCAGAGGAGCCCTTTTTTGCAGCTTCTGCAGCTGCTTTCTCTGCCTCAATCTCGCCAACAATGGCATCGATCTCAGCTTCCTCGAGTTGTCTAAGGCCATCCTCTTTTGTCATGACAGCAACTTCTATATTCTTTCCGCCGCTCTCAACAACCTGGTGCAGGGAAAACAAATCAACTTTTAATATAGTCCCAAAAAAAAAAAAAGCAGCACATCCCAAGGAAAGAATGCTGAAACAATACTACCATGAATATTATTCCGTTAAACTATCCCATACTTGTCAACTACTTGAATTGAAGTTTAAGTCGCACCTCTGAGTGTGGATACTTATACAAGAAAAATTGCAACGTAAATGCTGATCTACCTCCTCTTACGCCGAAAATAACAAATCGGGTACTGATCCCTCGGGGATGATATTTCGTACAGTCTGGCCAGATCGGGCAGACACTCAGTCTAGTCACGTCAGGCGGACACTCAGTCTAGCCACATAAGGCGGACACACAGTCCAGTCACGTTAGGCGAACACTCAATCTAGCCACATAAGGCACACACACAGTCTAGCCAAAAAGGCGGACACACAGTCTAGCCACATAAGGCGGACACACAGTCTAGCCAGTGAGGCGGACATACAGTCTAGCCACTAAGGCGAACACACAGTCTAGCTAATGAGGCAGACACAGTCTAGCCAGTAAGGTGGACACACGGTCTAGCTAGTAAGGCGGACACACAGTTTAGCCACATCAGATCTAGGCAGATCATATCATGTCCAACCCCGCGCAGAGGGTGGAGTATAGATTCATGATATCAAAATACCGGGTGAGAAAGCAGCTATCCACACAACCATGTTTCACATATCATGCCAAGAATAATTATTGAGGGATCACAACCATAGTAGTATAACCATTCAGATACACAGACAGACGTTGAATAGTTATCACAACAGGAATACATCCATACATTCACCACTTACGCACCTAGTGAGAGCAACTTAAACCAATATTCTCACATAATCAGCAAGGGACACACCCTGGGTAATCGACAAGAATCACACGGGATACAGTCATTCAAGCACGAAGGCGGTCACCGCGTAAATAAAATAACCGAACATAGCCACACAGTTACAGCTGAATAAACATTAACAAATTACATACGAGGTTAGCAATATTAGAGACCGTTTGATCTTTTAGTATGTTGTTGCCCATCTATTAGAGACTATTTAGTATGAGTATTAGGATCTAGGTTGTCGTCTTGAGCACTAAGCTAAAGCATGTAAACCTACGTGGGTGTGCACTTGTCACACCACACCATCTCTGCCATTGTTCGTTATCAAAGCATGACATCAACAACAACTACCCAGTGAATCCCACCAAGTGGGGTTTGGGGAGGGTGGATGTACGCAGCCTTACCCCTACCTTGTGAGATAGAGAGGCTATTTCCAGAAGACCCTCGGCTGAAGGAAGCATTTACTGATCTGGAACTCCAATAAGGTTGACGAGCCCATAACAGTTTAGTGAGACATTTGATTTAGGTCCATTAGCATTCAAAACAATTCATTGACCTCGAGAGGACTCAAATGCTTTGTCTGCTGAGGACCATTATCAAAGCATGACATGTGTTAAGAAAATCCGAATCAACAAGGTTCAGAAATTTCCAAAATAAAATACTACCAGAGCTAACTTTAACATATGCAATGACATCAATACAGTGGCAACTCTCAATCCCATATATCATGAAAGCTCCATAGAACACAACTTAATTTAATGGATTGCCACTACTGCACACACTAATGCAACCACATGTTCCAGGAATTTCCAACTGCAATCTAATACAATCAAACTACCAAAGGTTTCTAATATTTCCCAAGACTCAATTACCACTCTATTTGCCACGACAATCTGCAAAATAACGCAAAATTGAGATAACCTATCAACCAAAAATATTATGAATCAATAATACGCTTATTCCATTCAAGTAACAACATCTAACTAAATCAGTACAAGGTCCAACATTTAAGATCATTGGAAGTTAGCACAACTCGCTAAATTGCCTGGAAAACAAGCACTCCCAAGGGGTAGTCTGACACATAAATCTCTTATCAGCTGCAAATAGACCATGCTAAATGTAACTTGGTCTACATTTTACAATAACAAAGTTGTATGGCTAAGTTGGTTTATACTTATTTGCATTACACCTACTCTAATACATTCGGTTGAATTACATGTTTTACTAAATAGCTTTACAACTATGGAAAATTAGTGGCATCTTCTAAACAGACTGAGAGTATGACATTTAAGGACTAAATAAACGGACCAAAGGCAGCTGATACCACAAAGTTTAAACCAAGGCCTGTTAAATGGTAAAATCAATCGTATACCATCTTACAAAAAATCAATCACATATCCTTGTCTAGTATGAGTATGGACAATCAGATATAACAAATAATAATAAATAATGATGAACAGTTGACGGGAAATACACAAGGAACAAATTATATACCTGAAACCCTTAAGATGATATCACAATCCAACATCATCACACAACCTGTGAGATAGTGAACAAATAAGACACTGAGAATGAAGGTAAATCATCACAAAAGGGGGGTTGTGATTGAAATGGGACATAGCTACTCCAGGAATTGAATGCACCTCATAGCATAAAACTGCACGTGAAAATGTCAATAATGAAGAATGGGTAGAAGATGATACCAGTATGAATTAGTCTGATGTAATCTCATGCACCGCCATGCTGAGATGTAAAGGATCGTCCTCTCCTTCTCTTATCACAACCAACTCTGCAGATTCTCCAACCTTGTCCCACATGTTTTCAAATAACTAATGCCATTTAAGAAGTGAAAAAATCATTAATACCAATAGGAAAGTGTACTTTTCACCGCATGCATCTCTTCTCCTTGCTTGTGTTGATAGTTTTCATGTGTATGCATGTGTATGTCCTCATTTCGCTTATATAAGACCGAAACTATGTTCTAAGATTTCACATATATTGGTTTTACTATTTGTGACAATGTTGGAGTCACTCGGGTTGAGTTCTGAAAGGAATAGACACCTTTAAAACACTGCAAGTTTGCTATATGGTGTACCAAAATCGCGAAGCAAGCTTTGTGTTAATGATAGGCAAAGGACCGGATAGCAAATGAGGCACATAATCACGAGGTCTGACTCCGCTATAGCAAAGGGTAGTCAGGCAAAGGTTCCAGGAAAAAAAGTATGTGAACCAGAGAACATGTCCGTAAATGCATATAAGTTGCCCGTGATCGTGAGGTGCCAACCCTTTGCCCAGCACCGAGAAAGCGGACTATTTCCTGCAATAGTCAGAGGGCCCTGTATAAAAAGGACAGAGCATGGGTCTGCAACCATTCTTTGGCTCTTTCAATAGATTGTTTTCATGGTTTAAGCTTGGATTTGCAAGGGATTGAGGAAGAAGTCATTGTGATTTGGATGGTGGTTTTGTGTAGTAGAAACCCTAAATTCCCCCAACCTAAATTCGTGGATATATTGTGCATGCATATTTCCAATTCTTGTCTCAGGTAATGATTTAGGAGGTTTTCTGTAATAGGAACCCTAAAATACCCCAACCTAAATCTGTGGGTATATTGCGCATGCATGTGGTTGTATTTTGAACTCTTGTCTCAAGGGTAAATAAGGGACGGGTTAAGAATCTTAAAGAGACTTAACATGTTTTATATAGGTAACTTAGTGGACAATCCAGTTGCCGTGTGACTATCTCAATGTTGTTCATCCAGCTTTATAGGTGAGCTTAACACTTAACGTTCTATCTTCTTTTTTTTTTATAAAACCGTGGTGTTCGGGTCAGCTTGCACGCACCTCGGCTAATTCCACGACGTGCCTACAACCTCCTACCAGCCACAGATACTAAGTAACTCTACCCACCAAGTCTATAGTGTCTATGGCTTTGCATATTGCACACCCAACATATGAGACATGTATTAGTCCAGGAGATGCTCCATGACATGGTGAGACCTTCAGACTTTGTATTTCACTTTATACTTGGCCTATTCTAAGATATCGTATGGATGCTAGACGTCGACTCCGTTATATCGTCCGTAATGTTCAAGGGTGGAATGGATTGTATTGGTAAATCTGGAAGCCTAGCAGGTCGTGCTTATTGGGTGCCAGTCATGGCGAAGGGGTAATTTGGGGTTGTCACAACTGAACAGCAGAAGAAAATAGTGTTCTTGGCACAACATAGCACATAAACTATCAGAAAACTCAATACTGTCGGTAACATCAAACTGACATCGATTAGACCTGATCAAAAGGCCAAGGTGAAATGAGACACCTATACTTCTCTCGTTCAAGCTTAATGAAGCCAAGGAATGGAAAATACTACTCTTAACAATAACTAGAAGAAAGTAATATACCTCCAAGAAACCCCGAATTTTTTTTTCACCAAATTGAATTATAACATCTCCATACTTTATCCCAGCAGCTTCAGCAGAAGAACCAGGTACGACCTATTAGATAGATTATCAATGATCCGCCAATAAAGTTAAACTAATTTGATTATTACAATTAAGCTAATTGCGTAAATGAGCGTACAATACCTTTAAAAAAAATGAGCGTACAATAAATTTTACAAACAGAAGTTCATAACATGTGGGAAAAAGTTGAACAGCATCATTTACTATTAATACTCAATAAACCACAATTTAATAATAATAACTCAATAAACCACAATTTGAGACAATTTAGATTAAGTAAAAACATAAAATTAAAGGAAGAGGCCAGAAGAGATCAAACATCATGACAAAAGCAAAAATACATTTAGCACTAGGCCTGTGACATGGTAATTACTGTTTCATACGAGTGGACGAAATGCTTCACAACAAAGGGAAGCCTGAAAAGCGGCAACCAAATCTCAAAATTCGAAATTTTTTATATATTGATTAAGCAGTACATAAAGATCTGCCGGCCCACAGGAAACAATTATTTGGACTGTTACATGCTTAGTAGGATTGACATTATTATTAATAGTACTATTATTATTTTAGAATAGGATTTATGTTTTCTAGTTTATTAAGGATTAGGATTTTATTATTCTAGAATATTCATTAGGGTTTCTAGTTTCTTAATGGTTAGGTCTTGTAACTCCCTATTTAAAGGGCCACATTGGATGAATGAAACCTAAGTCATAATTCAAGAAAAGAAACAAGAGATCAGAGTTCTCTCTTAATGAATTCTAAGGTCAAAGCTCCCTTTAACGAGCCTAAGGTGAGAGCTCCCTTTGATGAGCCTAAGGTTGGAGGTCCCTTTGATGAGCTCTACTATCTTCATCGCCCCGTGACCCGATCCCATAAATATAACATGGACCAACGGTTAGACGAGAGGTATACAAACAAGCCGAACATTAGACGGAGGGTATATTTAGACCTTTTGAAAAGTACAAGTAAATCTAGACCTTTTTTCCTTTTAAAATGTCAAGATTTACAATCTAAATATCTAAGCACATGTTATACAAACAACCTCAAGTCCAAGGCCCAGCCTATTCTACCTACTTTCTTTAACAACTATACATCATTTAAATAGCAATGATTTCCACAGAAAAGGTGCAGCAACAGAGAACATACCTCATCAACAATGACACCTTTTAAGCCGTCAGGGAACTTTGGGATGATTCTTTCCAAAGTTTCTAGGGGAGCTGCATATAGATTAGTTACTTCCATCCCAAGCCAAGGTCGGCGTGTTTGCCTATGATATAACATCATCTTAACATAAGTTACAGGTATATGTGTGATTACATTTTATATATGACCATCAACTTTTACCATTACTCCATACATGTATGAACAGAACATCATAGTAAGAGTTCAACATCCGAAAAATAAATGATAAGAGGAAATTTACAGATTCATTCCATACATAAACACTTGATACGTGGAATTCAAAATCTAATCCTGTAACGATTGTTGAAGCTCCGGTGAGCTCAACGATGGATAATGAAGCTCCGGTGAGCCCATCAATGAATAGTTAAGCTCCGATGAGCTCAACAATGGGGAATTGTTAGGGAAAGAGAAAGAAGAAAAAGGATAAAAGGAAGTAAAAATATTCATTTCATTAATCACAATCTTCAGTACTTCTAAAAACAGAATTTATACGACAACTACAAAAGGACTAAAGTAGAAATACTATGACCTATGGGACTATAGTGCAATTAATAAAAATGCTAACAACCCAAAAAGTGACAAATCCTCATCTCTTATGGATATGTTGGACCTAAAGTAACCTATAAGGGAAATCGGGTTCTTGTGAACTAACAAGAATTGAATGAGACCTGATATAGAAATTAATGACCCCTAACTGCAAACATTCAAACATTCAAAGATTCAGAGCGTACCTATATTTTTTGTAATGTTCCCACCACAAAGAAGCTATATTGATTGGCAAGAATTCAGAAGTATATGAGTCGCCACGCAAGCAGATACCAATGACTTCTCCATAGCGGTTGATAAGAGGTCCCCCCTTACCGCACTACAATAAAGAAGGAAAATTTAAAGACTTACTATCCTCTACTTGTTAAAAGAAAACTTTTTACAATTGCACAAGACTTTAGGCAGCCAGATAGTTAAGGTCCGCATGATTTGGTTAATAGGAATTAAATAGGTGAGTAAATGGAACAGTATAAATGCTAATAGCTGGTATTTTGGAGTCAGCATAGCCTTAATGCTTAAGAATAGATGGTTACCAATTTTAAAAAAAAAAAAAAAAGTATAAATTCTAATCATGTTCAACGAACAATTCACAGCCTTTATTATGTCCTCTCTTTTACTTATTCACATTGTATAATAGTATCTACAATCTTGTCAGAGACTATTCCGCAGCCTTTTCCAGCAGGAGACTATTCTGGTGATTATTCAAGCGGTGGCACACATCATTCTGCTCTTTTTTATCAGCATTCCCCGCATCCTTCGCTTTACATAATTTCTTTACAAACTTTAATGTTGACATAGAAAGATGATTCCTCCACACACTAATTTCTATACATCACACCAAAATAATTAACTTTGTATGATTTGTTAGACAGAAATTAACTAGGTTAGGTGAATTGTAACACTATCAATTTGATAATGTTCAATGAACATATCACAACCTTTAATATGTCTTGTCTCTCTTTTATTTATACTACTGCCAAAACCTAGCATACGATAGATATAGATAAAATATGCATATCATTTGCAATTGACTAAAACAACATATGCAAAATTGAAATGGACAAAATTATAAATTAAGATAGGGAGTTACGCTTGTAATATTGAAGGATGCCACGAAAAGCTCTTGGCAGTCGTAATCACTGCGATCAGTTCTACAAGGATCAAGAGAAAAATTGAAGAAAAAGTGTCAGTAACCAACATGATACTTAGGTATGGAATAAGGAGTCCCTGTGCATGTGCAATTGTCTTAAAAATGTACACATTATGTTAGCAAAAACAGCTTGATTAGGTAAAGAGAAAAGCATATTTATACCACCCACAACCAGCACATACTACTGTTTCATCTTTGCATTTAAATATAAGAAACTGAAGAAACGCTTGAGGACTTCCTGCCTAATCAATAATATTTAACATAACCACTTCCAAGGTATCTAGTCTACCTATGAACAAAGATCCCTATTTGCAAGTGGATGTATCCAACTTCCTTAGTCATTATGCATATCAGCAGGGAAAAGAAAAAACAAAAACAAAAACAAACAATGCTTTGCATATTGAACCACAATGATATCTAAAATCACGGGGGAAATCCCTTGCCCAAGGACAGGAAATTACAAAATAATGACTGAAAATGAACAGGTACACAGCATATAAAACTTTAAAAAGCACAACAGTATCAGTTTAAGTCCTAATAACCTTCAGGTAATGAAATACCAATGGAAATCCACATTCATGAGTACGTTAGTGCCAAAATATTTTCACTAAAAGTTAATTATCCTAGAATAGATTCTTTCATTGGTCTTTCTCCTAGAAATGCACATACTAGTACTTGAACAATTTTAGCAATAACCCTCTATGTTGCTTCCCAAAAATTGTTGACCTTGTCCTGTGAACCTTTATTAACAAATGCACAAATCAAAGATATCATAACCATTGAGATTGTTGACATATTTTCAAGAATTGATTGAATTTATACAACAAAATTTTTTATATAAAAATTGCTACAAACCTAACACTTAAAAGTAAAAGTATACTACTTTAAATTAAAAAGAAATTCTTGGTTCCTTTTATTTTGGAGGGGGTGGGGGTGGAGGTGGGGGGATTTAATCTAAAAAATGGTCGGATTGTATTTCACTACATGCACTTCTTTTCGCCTAGGAAGTAAAGGTCTAGTAACCTAACAAAACAATAAATTAATGAAGTAGAACCAGCATTTATTTATTTATTTTTAGCCCTCATAGACTTCCGCTCCTACCACTCCTTTATTTTGGAGCTACTGAAAGCCAAATAAAAATACCGACCTCAATAAACCAGGAGCAGCCATGATGGGGTACAGGTTTTTAGGATAACGTCCCAATGCTATAACTACTTCTCCGGGAATAAGATTGAATGAAGTTGAATGCGGACGAAGTTGAAAAGACTTCACCGCAACAGGAGGGTGGTGACTCGGATCAATCACGATAGAATCAGTTAAATGAATCAGAGTTGCGGTTGGTAGGAGTGTGTCTGATTGAATCTTTATGGCAGTAACATTGTAGTAAACGTCATATGCTTCAATTTGACCATGAAAAGCTCTTCCATCTGGTAGATGCACAATAACCTGAAGAAATGGTTATATCTATGAATAAAATACACAAAAATGAATTTGGTTAAGACGTGATTAGACAAATACAAAAAGGAAACCAACCTTGATATCATCGGCAACAGATTTTGTTATTGAAGAAGGCTTAAGAAGACTTGCAGCTGTTAATATTATACTATAAGTATCTACGCTTTCTATAATAAATCCAGAACGCTCAGATATCACCACATCCCCTGACAATGAACATATCATAATATGATTACACAAGAAGTCAGAACTAGTAAAAGAGCAAGCAACAAATCAAGCGTACCAGAGGAGGCTTCAAGACTGACGACAAATTTGGAAGCTTTGAAAGCAGCCCTCTTAGTATAAATATCCAAGTTCTCATTTTGAGGATAAAAATTGAACATGTGTCGCTTCCTATCACACTTGTTTCGTTTATTTAATTTACGGATACCTGGGCAAAGGTAGGTTTACATTAAACAAACAACAACAACTAGTGAATCCGACCAAGTGGGGTATGGGGAGGGTGGATGTATGCAGCCTTACCCCTACCTTGTGAGGTAGAGAGGCTGTTTCCAGATAAATAAGGATGATTTTGAGTGAGAAACTGACCGCGAGAAGGCAACCTTCGGTTTCTTCTCCAAGCTGGGGTGAGAGCTCCCGCCCAATTCCTCCGTATGTGACCGTCGAAATACATAACTTACCTACACACATATATAAGGATCTAGATAGAGTTAGAGTTATTGGCAATTTCACATTGATAAAATATTAGTAATTTTAGAATTCCCCATGACTATTTGTAGTGGTTCCGGCGGAGAGAGATAAAGAAGAAAGAGATGAAATTACACCTTGTGGTGGTGGCGGGTTATCACGTCGCAATGGCTGCTGATGCTGATGCTGGACTTGATCCTGCAACTGACAGAAATAGGAGTATATATATTTTTAAATAAGAAGAATGAGTGACTAATTTAATCTAAATGGAGAGACATGAGAAGTTTATTTATTTATAGTTGCTGGTGGACCAGCATTCTGTTACATGGATGGAATTCGGGGATTATTCGTTCAGATCTTCCTATTCCTATTCCAGGTAAGAATCAAAAAACAAAACCTCAAGGGATGGATGGATGGAGCAAAATACCTGGAACTGACAGTATATTCAAACTCCCACAGCTCACCAAGTCGTCTATTAATTTACGACTAGTACTAGTATTCCACTTCTTCCCAATTTTTACAGTCGAGCTTCCCCTAAACCCTTGGACCAGCTTCTCTTTTATTTATATTTATATATATATATGCAATAGTGATTCAAAGTTAGGCAAAGGTAAATATCGAAGACCACCAAAACTAAAGATATAAGAATTAAAGAGAAGATGAAAGAGGCGATTGATAGAACGAAGCAATAGGTTAATGGATGAAAATCACAATTGAAACGGCTTTTCAATTCTAATTCTCAAGTACAACATGAACACAAAATCCAAGTCAAATCTACATTTACTTTAACAGATAAAAAAAAAAAAGCCAAAAAAGGGTTTTTAGAAGAATTACCAGATGAGGGTGTAAAACAATATGTCTGGAGTAGAGACTCCTAGAACAATGGAGATGACAGTCTAGCATGGGTAATTTCTAAAGCTAGCGTTGGAAGAGGGAGAAAGGGCTGAGTCAGCAAGATAGTCCAAGGGTCTAGAGAAGGTTTAAACAACTTAACATAATGTCCCATATGTTTGAACAACTGGAGTTTTCTAAAGGACACGTGTTAAGACGTGAGTCCTTTGGTCGTCTAACGGACTCACGTTTATTACCAAAATCGAAATTCCAGACAGTATCTTCCCTGAAAACTGATTCTTATAAAGCTGGATCGTACGCAAAGTGGAACAAGATTCCAACGACCTCGGTATTTCACCAGATAACTGATTAACATAAGCAACAACACCAAAGAGAGTACCTCCAGCACACAAATGCTCAGGCAGGTTTCCACTAAACAAATTCTGTGAAACTTCTAAAGCCTCAAGCTTTGAATGAAGTCCCATTTCAGCTGGTACACTTCCATTCAACTTATTCCTAAACACTTTAAATACCTTCAAAGTTGGAATCTTTCCAATCCCTTGAAGAACTTCTCCATACAACTGGTTTCCAAACAAATTCAAAAGCTCTAAACTACTCAAATCACCAAAACTCTCAGGAACTCTCCCAGTCAAATTATTATTAGAAACATCGAACTCGATCAAACTTGAAACATTCAAAACTTCAGGGATCAAACCTAAAAGTTGATCTCTATGCAAGTAAACAAACTTCAAACTTTTCAACAACAACAGTCTAGAAGGTATATTCCCTTAAAGATTATTATAAGCTAAATCAATCTGCTCAAGACTTTCGAAATTCGCGAAACTTTCAGGAACTTTACTAATCAAATTACAATCTCTCATCCAAATATACTTCAAATTCTTCAAGTTACTGCACTTTGTACACCGACACATTATTTAAGTACTCTTTTCTCAAAGTCAGTTCACTTATATAGTATGTTACATTTGGTAACGCGCAAAACAAAATGTCTAAGTTCAGTTTTGCTATTTTGAGTAACACCTTCTAATAGGTTAGTTTTACCAAGCTGTAGAATCATTTTCTTTATGAGAATTATTACTACAAAGTAAATATTCTCCTTCTTTTGATACCAATCTCCCTAGAGAGCGTTTCCTATCAAAAAAAAATTCTATTTTCAAAATATGAACACAAGATTCTAGTTAGGTGGAGGGATCGTATCCATCCACCTTCAGTATTATGCAGTTATGGAATATGATCGTTTTGTAAAAGCAAAAAGGCAGAAAATAATAAATATAAAGTAATAAAAGAATAAATTAAGGAGGCACAGACGAAGATGGATTTGTAAAATACAGAAGCACAAACTGAAATTGCAATTAGTATAGGAATGATACTTGTTCCAGAGCACATAAGGTAAACGAAACACAAAATTTATTACTGCTGGAGCAAAAACAGCTGAGCGCATAAGCCATTAGAGATAAACAGAGAAAAGAAACATAACGACCGATAAAATCTTACAAGCAAACGGATGCAGGAATAAACGGAGAGATTTAGAGTATATGTTTACACGACTGTTGAGCTTGAGACCTGATTGTTCAGACACCAAAGAATTAAAGACAGTGATGTTTATCAACCAAGGAATTAGAGCCTGTTTGGGTGGGCTTAACCTACTTTTAAGCCTTTTTACCGTAAAAATTTCGCAGCACCCACTTTTAACACTGGTATTTGGTTTGAAGTCACTATTTTCTTTGATCTTACACTAAATGCCACTTTTGGGCTTTTACTAACGAAATTTTAAAATAACGAGCTTATTTATTGTGTTAAAAGCTTTTGGGATACTTCAGTCATTTTAATAGAAAACGTATGCTTATCAGCACTTTTTACCAAACACTTCAACAGCTTTTTTCAGCTTAAGCACTTCTATCCAAACATGTAACAACTTATTTTTAAAATAAGTAAAAGTGGTGCTTAAAAGCTACTTACTTTAAGCCCACCCAAACGGGGCCTTAATCAGAATTGTCAGGGTATTTACCAACTTTTGTGGAAAATTATAGCCAAATAATCCTTACTTTTAGCAGAAATTTCAGAGGATGACTATGGTATTATCAGTAAACTTCTATGGGTTTCCAATAAAATCAGAAAGGTATACCTGCAACTGCATCATGTACAGTAAATGTGAAGCATCCATAATAAGAAATTCCAATTTTGTCCAAGCAGGACAACCAAGAGCAGCTATGTTTCAGTCTTATATATTACGAGAGATAGTATAAAATGGTAAAAATTCGCTAATTGATTTGTAGTCGTATCCATCCACCTTCAGTATTATTCAGTTATGGAATATGATCGTTTTGTAAAACCAAAAAGACCGAAAATAATAAATATAAAGTAATAAAAGAATTAGTTATCGAGGCACATACGAAGATGGATTTGTAAAATAGAGAAGCACAAGCTGAAATAGATAACTCGAAATTGCAATTAGTATACGAACTTCAATTGGATTTAAATTTTGTAGTTAGTTGATACTTGTTCCAGAGCACATAAGGCAAACGAAACACAAAATTTATTACTGCTGAAGCAAAAACAGCTGAGCACATAAGCCATTAGAGATAAACAGAAAAGAAACATAACGACCGATAAAATCTTAATTAGGCGCCAGATAAGCTTAATGAATGAGACTTGGCCACGTAAGACACATACTAATTCCGGGGAGTAAAACATAGATGCGTACTTGAATGAGCGTGAACTAATTTCCTGAAGATTTATTTTCTTTTGGCTCAATTTTACCATTAACGTTATCTTTTGGCTCAATTTTACCATTCTTTGGACAAAAAAGTGACGTGGCATGGGCAGGGCCACCTGATTAAAATTGAGCCACGTCACTTTTCCGTAAAAAAATGGTAAAATTGAGCCAAAAGATAACGTTGATGGTATTTTTAATCCAATATGTGGAAGGTTGGTAAAAGTGACCAATTTTCAATAGTTGAATGGTAATTTGACCCATTTTCGAATTTACCTCAAAATAGCTCCATGATAAAGGGATATCTAGTGAAATTACAACAGGCTCAAAAACCCGGAATGATATTCCCTCCAGTTAAAGATTGTGCAGTATTATTCAATAGATATATATACTTTGAGGGCAACCGTTTACATAACTTGTCTGCCTAATTTTCATGATTATTAAAATTTGATTAAATTGCATTTTCATTTTAAGTTGTTTACAAATAAGTAAATACAATAATATTAACAATGGATAAATTAGAATGACAGGTGGCATTGAATAATACTTTTAACAGGAGGAGATCCCATTCCCAAAAACCCTCGCCCATTCCCAAAAACCCTCGCTCCAATCCGAAAAGAAGGACCAGAGATTCTCAGTTTCAGTCATGGTGTTTATATCTCATTTCAATTCTGCTGACCTATGGATGGAAAATTGCTACGAGAAATGGAAGGGACAAGTGTGGACAGTTGAAGCTGACTTTACTGATGATGACGGTGAACCTTGTAGCACATTTGGAAATGGGTTTGCTGTCAGGGATGATCTTATAATGACATGTTCTCATCTGTTCTTTGGACTCCGTGATCTATGCAATATTAAGGTACGCAAGATGGGCGGAGATACGTATTATAAAGTAGAGGAGACTCATATTAAAGATGAATGGGGCATTTGTATATTAGAAATTGCCAAAATACATGATTGTATGGTTAGCAAACTTGCAGAGGATGGTACATTATCTGTTGGACACTCTTTGCTGGTAATAGGGACTAATGAGATCACTTGTAAGGGATCATTCTATTCTATTAGAGTTGGATATCCATGCATAAATGACGTCCCTTTACCTGAAGACGATGGTAGAACTTGTTTAAAGCATTTTCCCAATAATCACACTTGTTTCCAGAAACCATATAGAGTTGTAGGTGACTTTTTCTATGGTCTTTATGAGGATGATTTGGAGTCTGATAGTCCTACGGAGTCTGAAGAAGAAAATAATATTTTGGAGCCTGACCAAGAAAATACTCCTAATGTTTTGGAGCCTGCCCAAGAAAATTATCACCCGGATGCTCCTATTATACTATTGACTGGCACTCCTTTTGGATATGGGCTATCGGGTAGCCCTGTGTTCAATATGAAAGGGGAGGTTGTTGGATTTTACGAGGCTGGTTCTAATACGACTCATATTGCTTTCCATGTTTCCATATTAAAAGCATATCTGAAAGAATTTACTCTAAAAGAAGGTTTGTCACTACTCTTTGGTTGCATAATGTTTAATTAATTTAGTTGCTTTCATATCCTATTTAGTTTATGTTGATTCTTGCTGTCACGTTTCTTTCCGCAGCAACTACAGCTACCATGGCAACAGAAACTGTGAATCCAAAAGCATACCCACTTGCTGATTCTCAGCTTACAACAACTATACTGGATTTGGTTCAGCAAGCTGCTAATTATAAGCAGCTTAAAAAGGGTGCTAATGAAGCTACAAAGACACTAAACAGAGGAATCTCAGAATTTGTTGTCATGGCGGCAGATACTGAGCCCCTTGAAATCCTTCTGCACCTTCCGCTCCTTGCTGAAGATAAGAATGTGCCCTATGTCTTTGTCCCTTCGAAGCAAGCTCTTGGTCGTGCATGTGGTGTCCCCCGACCTGTAGTTGCTTGTTCAGTGACGAGCAACGATGGAAGCCAGTTGAAAACTCAAATTACTCAATTAAGGGATGCCATTGAGAAGCTCCTCATCTAAATGTTGAGCCTTTGCAGCATGATGGGCCTCAACTTCACCCCGCCCGTGGGATATACTAGGTAGGTTGTTGTTGATTATATTTTTGATGTATTTCTTAGTTAATGGTCTTAGTACTTGATATCAACTCAAAAGGATCAACAACCAGTAAACTGGTGCAGTAGAGTATGCATTTACCCACTATGTATTTCCAATTATGGAAACAGCAGCTTGTGCTGAAGCAGTTGTAGCAGCTCCTTTGCGCTTTTCACGGGTGTTATTCCCTTCCCTTTGCCGTTTCAAACCTATAGTTTGGCCATCGGTTCCTGAATTTCAAAGGATGAGATGGAAACATATAGCAACTTTGACTAGAAATTGACGTCTCTGTATCCTGACATTTATGCATTACTACTGCGCATCACCTTTCCTCTTCTTCTTGGTGGCTGCTTTCATATCAAGAAATGATTATCACACTCAGATTTGACCTATGTTGACTTAGAACTATAGGCAGCCCAATCAATACTGTGAATGGAGTTTGTTGTTGTTTACTCCCATTAAGAACAAGGGATGTCCATACATGATAAATTCAAATGAGCCATAAATCCAATGAGAAAAATGGAAATCAATAGTCCAATCAAACCAAGGAAACCAAAACAGTTGAAATAAGCTAGCTAATAGTAATAATTAATCTAAATAACATTCTTAGTAGAATGTTAGACTAGAAACTAAACAAAGACAATAACATGGCTCATGCTAAACCAACAACCACTGCAACACTAAAAATAAACACCAATAACACTGAAACAATTTCAGTGGAATTGATGTCATAACGGCTGCGGAGCTTGAAAGTGGCGATGGCGCTGGTGAAATTGGTTCAGGTGGAGAGTGAGAGATTGGGTGCAGTGGGTAAACATCTATGACCAAACGCTGGCCATTTTTGCAATGCTCAGGGTCACCACTCACAAAGTAGAATGAGCCAGCCCTGTCAAGATTCACTGTTGTGTTTCCATCCTTTGCACCAGAACTTGGATGGGTCCTGTTGCAGTGATAGAATTCCCATTTGTCCACCACAATAACCGAGTCATTCTTGTACTCAAAACCTACATAGAGTTAAAAAAAACATGTCATGTATATAACCGAGCTTGAAAGTGGCGATGGCGCTGGTGAAATTGGTTCAGGTGGAGAGTGAGAGATTGGGTGCAGTGGGCAAACATCTATGACCAAACGCTGGCCATTTTTGCAATGCTCAGGGTCACCACTCACGAAGTAGAATGAGCCAGCCCTGTCAAGATTCACTGTTGTGTTTCCATCCTTTGCACCAGAACTTGGATGGGTCCTGTTGCAGTGATAGAATTCCCATTTGTCCACCCCAATAACCGAGTCATTCTTGTACTCAAAACCTACATAGAGTTAAAAAAAACATGTCATGTATATAACCGAGCTTGAAAGTGGCGATGGCGCTGGGGAAATTGGTTCAGGTGGAGAGTGAGAGATTGGGTGCAGTGGGTAAACATCTATGACCAAACTCTGGCCATTTTTGCAATGCTCAGGGTCACCACTCACAAAGTAGAATGAGCCAGCCTTGTCAAGATTCACTGTTGTGTTTCCATCCTTTGCACCAGAACTTGGATGGGTCCTGTTGCAGTGATAGAATTCCCATTTGTCCACCACAATAACCGAGTCATTCTTTTACTCAAAACCTACATAGAGTTAAAAAAAACATGTCATGTATATAACCGAGCTTGAAAGTGGCGATGGCGCTGGTGAAATTGGTTCAGGTGGAGAGTGAGAGATTGGGTGCAGTGGGTAAACATCTATGACCAAACGCTGGCCATTTTTGTAATGCTCAGGGTCACCACTCACAAAGTAGAATGAGCCAGCCCTGTCAAGATTCACTGTTGTGTTTCCATCCTTTGCACCAGAACTTGGATGGGTCCTGTTGCAGTGATAGAATTCCCATTTGTCCACCACAATAACCGAGTCATTCTTGTACTCAAAACCTACATAGAGTTAAAAAAAACATGTCATGTATATAACCGAGCTTGAAAGTGGCGATGGCGCTGGTGAAATTGGTTCAGGTGGAGAGTGAGAGATTGGGTGCAGTGGGCAAACATCTATGACCAAACGCTGGCCATTTTTGCAATGCTCAGGGTCACCACTCACGAAGTAGAATGAGCCAGCCCTGTCAAGATTCACTGTTGTGTTTCCATCCTTTGCACCAGAACTTGGATGGGTCCTGTTGCAGTGATAGAATTCCCATTTGTCCACCACAATAACCGAGTCATTCTTGTACTCAAAACCTACATAGAGTTAAAAAAAACATGTCATGTATATAACCGAGCTTGAAAGTGGCGATGGCGCTGGGGAAATTGGTTCAGGTGGAGAGTGAGAGATTGGGTGCAGTGGGTAAACATCTATGACCAAACTCTGGCCATTTATGCAATGCTCAGGGTCACCACTCACAAAGTAGAATGAGCCAGCCTTGTCAAGATTCACTGTTGTGTTTCCATCCTTTGCACCAGAACTTGGATGGGTCCTGTTGCAGTGATAGAATTCCCATTTGTCCACCACAATAACCGAGTCATTCTTGTACTCAAAACCTACATAGAGTAAAAAAAAAACATGTCATGTATATAACCGAGCTTGAAAGTGGCGATGGCGCTGGTGAAATTGGTTCAGGTGGAGAGTGAAAAAGGGAAACTATTGATTGTAGATAGTTTCTCTTCACGTGACATTTGACTTGTAATGAGTTGCTTTCAAAGTGATTTCATAGCCATTAAGAAAGACTCCTTTTGTGTAAATGCTTGAAATTATGTTAAAAGTTTCGTAATAATCTTAACGTACTCACAATACTTGATATAATGTACACACCTGTATGTTTTGTACAAGTATATGTCACGATAAACAAGTACTTCATGTAACATAAGTTAAAACACTTGACTCGTGCTAACAAGTGTAAATCGAAAACAAACATGAACTGGATATCAAGAATCATGCATTATGCATAGGTGTATGAGTGATTGACTTACGGAGTGAATCGCCAACGTGAAATTTCTTCCTAGAAGCCTAGTGGTATAGAGATCTGTTTGATTCACACCAGGTTGACGCCATCCTAGAGCATTACCAACTTTGAATTCCTCGCCAGCAGCTACAAAGGAAAATGAAAATGCGATGGAAAGAGCAGTGATCAAACAGAGAGTGTAGAAGAAAGAAGCCATGTTGTCTTCTTCAAGATGAATAAATGATATTGCTAATGCTAGTAGTGTTTAGTATAATTAAGTTATGCAGTGTAGCGATGTGGAGATTTTGAAGGTTAAGAAATTTCTCACTTTGCAATGTGGCTAAGGCTGTGATACAATGAAGCTATTTAAGAGCAAAATTGAAAGCTTAGGAAGCCGAAAGTTGCAAACGTGCTAGACGTGGAAGTTAATAGACTGATAGGAGAGTGGTCGTGGGAAGTTAAATTTTCTGTTTTGACTCGGTCGTATTTTCAACTGTTAATTTGAAGTAAATGCGAAAAGTGTAAAACAAAAAAAGTCCTGTTTCTATCATGATCCCATTCCAGTAAAATCCCATATTTTTTGGCTTGTGAATTTTTCTAGTACTATGTTTTTTGTCTAATTAGTAGTAAATTAGAAAGCTGTGGAAAATGGTTAAACATTCTTGATTCTACTCTGCATCACTTACAAGGTTCTAATCTCATAAAAAATCTCTCTTCTAATAAACAAAATCTAACATATAGTCGGACATAAAAAGTTTCACGTTATGATTTAGAACTTGTTTCTTTATGTAGTATTCAGTAAAACACTCATTTAAATACATACTTCAACAAGAAGCAGAAAACGAAGTAAGCAATATATGTATACATACATATTCTTCACAATGATTTAGTTCTAAAATGCTATAGCTTAGTAAGAAATGGTTAGACCATATTTATCCTAGATCAAGAAACCAAGGACCACCTGCTAAGTTCACAATATAATGAAGTACTACATTATATAGCATTGACATTAAGCAAAAAGCAAACAAGTCTAGTGCTTAGAAAGCCGAAGTACATCAAGAACCACTGATATGATAAGCAGAAAGCAGCTGAAAAAAGTGAAGGCTATCGAAGTTCCAACGCGTTCGCAAAAACGATGCAGGGGTTTGCAATAATTTGGCAATGGAGTATGTTGAATCCCGCTGTGATTCAGACTGGAAACACTTGATGCAGATGATCCAGCACTAACCAGCGCCAATGCAAATACCTGTAGTAACAAACTCTCACATTGCAGAACATCCTAGTGGTTATAGAAATAATATGCATGTTCAAACACTTTGATACATGGTCATGATCAGTTAGGTTATTCTAAATTCTTTAAAGTACTAGTATGTTCTGCTATGAACTACTTCTTGGGTTAGCACTGTGATATTAATCTGCACAATTCAAAACATGATACTCAATAATCAAGCAATTTATAGAGACAAGTTAGAATGCTTTGCTTGGTTTATTTGCTACAACCTGCTAGAATCTTGTGTTATAATCAAGACAGCAATATATGTGCATGACTAATGGATTTTTTTTTTTAATGCAACTTTAGAGGTTCTACTTATCCTCCAGCATGATTAATGCAAACATATTTAAGCAATGTGGACAGATACTTTACCTGATCCCCAACAAAAATAAGCCATCGGTACATTTGCGAAGAAATTAAAGGTGATCCTCGCAGAAGTCTTGACCCAATAATAAGTAGCTGAAGTATTGAATGAATTGCAACAGCTGCAGATACACCAACCAGGTACCTGATTGCCAAATTCCGAATAATTTAGAACTTCTTTGAACATTGTGATATTTCATTATGGTACGTGGTATGGTGTTTCCTTAAAAATACCTAAACGACCCAGTTATACTGTAACATTTGCTAACCATCCACTTCCCCTTTTCGACATCCAATAAAATTGGAACGATTCAGAGAAAATTATTGAATCACATGCTCCAACTAATTAAAGTTATCGTGAAATTTTTAAGCATTGAGACAACTTAAATAATGTCTCTCTCAACGAGCATGACTATTTGATTAAGGCCCATAGTAAATGCCTTTTAGAGGATATTGAATTAAAGTACAAGAAACAATTGCAAGCACCAACGGTAAAAGATTTTCAGGACTCGTTTGGTATTTGTGACAAAATCACCCTCACGGGCCTTTGTGTAGGTTTATGGTTTACTTTTGGGAGTTTGTTGACCAGAAAGTATAAAATAAAATTGTGGGTCCACCAATTCTGAAATATAAAAAAATTTCAGACAACTAAACTAATAATGTGAGGCACAAAGTAAGTTTCTCATATTTTCCACAGCTTGCAGCGTCATTTCAAAACCAAAAACAAAAATAATAGAATAAAAGAACAACGACAACATCAGATCAATGTGTCACCTACTCAAAAGGTCACGAGAAAGTGTCAACCAGACAATCCCCTAGAGTTTGAGGAGATTTCCAGTCACAGCTCAAAACATTCATCAACATGATCAACAACAAGATATAGGCATCAACAGAGTTCACAATAGTTAACTAACAGAAAATAAAGGAATAAAATGATAATGTGAGGAGAAGTGTTTACTCAAACGAGTGAGAGTATGACCACTTGGACTTTAAGGGGATGTTAAATCCAAAGACAGAGATGGTAGAAGCTTGCTTGGCTGTAACCATAAGTGATAGTGCTGTGACTGAAGTCGCAAGACACAATACCCTTAAGACAACATGCAAGACTTCTGCTTTCTTGCTAACACTTCCAACCAATGAGCCACTCTGGCTCATCGTCACAGTCTCCATCTCCAGCTTTGTCTCCGGCAGCTGAACTCCAACATCCGGTGAACTCTTATGGCCGTTAATCATCTTCTCACTCACTCCACTAGTGTTTTGCACTAGTTGTATTTTCTTCTTATTGTGGAGAGTCAAAGCGAGAGAGCTATTTTTGAATTGTTAAAATGCGGACAGTGGGGTCAGGGTCCCTGATAAATGAACACGTGGCAGGTATAGGTAGGACCAAGGAATCGCCAATGGTGTCCGTGATTGAACAGTGCAGTACACTGGAATTAACGCTTTTGTTTTTTGTCAATTTACAAAGGCAACACTGCCCCAAATGGTTTACTTCTTTGGTCTTAAACAAAATCTATGCACTTAGAAAAAACGCTGAACAATGGGACAAGCTTTAGAGTCTCGTCTATTTGAGTAAATAATTAATTGCATATCATCGTTGAGAGAATGCAGTACATAATTGTGGTGAAATTAGACTAATAACGTTATAGAATACTACGTTAGTAACGGGCTCGCTAGTTAACAGCGCTATTTTAGTTTTCCTCATTTCAAACAAAGGTAAACACGAATTTTAAGCATGATTAAAAATTCAAACCACCATATAGCAACCATTAGATCATGTTGCCAATAAAATGCCACAATTGGAAACTATACAAAAGCAAATACAAAATAATAAATACACACTAAAACCACCAAATCATTTAGCCTTGTAGTACTTATAACACCACGAAAATGGGACAAGATTAAAGAACTTGCAGATACACTAGCGCTAGTTCAATTCCAAGCATTACGCACAAAAGATCACGAGAAAATACAATAGCACGCTCATTACTTACACTTGCATAATATCGACAGAAAGAGGGATAGTAAACTTCTATATTTGAATTATAAGAAACCCCAACCTCCTCTTTTTTACAGCAAGGACTAGTCCTTGATGAGCGAATACAAACACAACATTAACAAGAATTTAGAAAAGAAACAAAGAAGAGAGGGAAAGGGATGTGGAAGGGATTGAGATCCACAAAGACTTAGAACTCAACTGTATTTTGGGGTCAATGTGTATTCGGATGAAGCAGCTTTGAAATAACATAAAAGCTTGTAGAAAGAACAAACAAATATGGAAGACTACACACCAAACATCAAGTCCACAATCTTGGACACAACAGATCTGGCTGGGGTAGCAACAGTTCCAGATGATTGCTTCACACCGTTGCTGCCATTTTGGAGATAGTAAGGATGAGATGAGGATCGAAATGGAATGGGATCATTGCTTTTACTGGAGGGAGCATGTGGTAAAGGTATAAATCCCTGTTTGTTGAGTCTGTCATTCAGTGTCTGACGTTGCATGGGATCCACTGGTTTAACACCAACCATAAGGACCCCATTTATCTGCATGCCATTTTTGCTAAGCGCTTTCTGAGCATCAGCACGATTCTGCACGTAAAAGTAGAGTAAATAAATCACAGCTTTATGGTCCTGAAAAGCTTCACAGTCCAGAAGACTAGTATACTGTTAGCGAAAAAAATCCCACACAAAAATAAATACAATGAGGAGCTAAACCAAACATAAAAGCACATCCAGCCAAAAAGAGTGTACAGAACATCCACGATGCAAGTGACATGTTTTCACCAAATGGAAGTTCTCACTATTCATTGACTCCACAGCACAGGTAGAAATCAAACCAAGGCAGAGCTGTTTGGGTAAGGTTGCACCAGCAGTCCCAGCTACAGAGACCAATGCAAGGATAGGAGATTTTCTAAAAGAAGTTAAAAGCTCATAGCTCTCTGTTACTTTCACAAATACAGTTGACAAACGAAAAGTGCAAATTTGTTTTCAAAGTTTTCCTTTTTATTTAGCCGAGGGTCTATCGGGAACAGCCCCTCTCCACCTTGATGGGGTAAGGTCTGCGTACATCTCACCCTCCTCAGACTACACTTGTGGGAAATTACTGGGTATGTTGTTGTAAACAAAAATTGCAATTTTGTTTAGTCATTTCCTAAGGAACAGAAAGTCGCTCAGCCAAATCTATCTCAACTTACTACATGCATAGAATAAGAAAAATTGCCTCTGGAAAGTAAAAATGTACATTAGGTGTTCCTTGGTACATGGTCAGAATCAAGCAAGAACATAACAGAAAGGTTTACTGACATTAGACAATCCCGGCACCAACACCAATAATGCAGGAGCAACACAAATATTAACATCGCGTCTTGTATATGAAGTACCTGATAGAGAATGTGCATCCAGTTAGCATCTCTGGGGCCCAGAATGTGCTTCACAATGACACCACATTTCTCAAATTCCCGCAAAACTAAGTTTGTGTCAATTGGGGAAAACCTGCATGTAATAAGATGAAATCATGTTATCAAATAATTGAAATGGTTCCTTGTCTTCAAATAAACATTAATCTTAGAGTCAAGAACAGTACATTAATAAGAACACAACTGCACCGATCGAAACAGAAATAACACTACTGAGTCTAGAACTGTGAATAAGAGCAGAAATTTGGTCCCTATAGAACAACTCAAAGAGAATGAAAGGAACATATAGATCATATAAGTTGTAATATTTGTATAATATACGGATCAATACATGTATCACACGCAATTAACCCAGCTTACACAGCAAAAATAGATCATGTATACTTTTCATGAAAAATTGGTGGTGCAAAATAACACAAAGTGGAAGATACAGGAGCAGAACTTGTTTCCCTCGAAAGGATATATCCCTTGCTTTCATTTTCAGGGTCGATGTGAGGAGAATGGAATTCTTAATAAGAAGTAAGTAAAGAATCAATTGCAGCTACATCCGCAGAACCTTTAAGCACAAACTTTTGTTAATACCACAAGGAAAATGTATCCCATAAAGGCATTTCTGTAAAAGCCTTGGCACACCAAGGGAGACTGAAAAGGCAATCCAGAAACGAATCAATGTTCCTCTTCTTAATTCAAGCACAGGTGTCATGGAAAGGATGAATAAAGCAAGTTCCTCTTCAGGATAATATCTTTTATTTCTTTAATGGCCTATTTGGATGGAGGGATATGGCCATACGTACTTCAAATTTTCAGATACACTTTAGAGAAAAACGGAGTCAAAATAGAAAACCGTGGTCTATGAGTACTCACATAGCCGACCACACTTGTTTGGGATTGAGGCTTTGTTGTTGTTGGACTCAAAATAAAAAACCAAATCAAATGAGAGTAAAACATTTGAAAACTTGCTTTTTGCGACCTTGAAAATTTAAAATTTAAAATTTGAATCCCCTAAAATCCAAATTTCTCCATCCAACAGAACCTTACATAATTGTACAAGACTTAGGTAATCTCAAAAGATATCCTCAAAAACCTACGATAAAAAATGACACTGATGCATCTTATTCTAGCAGAAAATAGTGACAACTCTATCCAAGTGGAAAGAGAAGGTAAAACACAAAAGAAACAGAAAAGCATAATAACAATGGAGGATGTTGCTAAACATACTTTAATATGCAACTACGAGGTCCAAAAATAACTTAAAGGAGCTCGCAGGCAAATTAGATATTATGTGGCATCAGGGATTTTACAAGCAGCTTTATAATGATTCTAAAAATACTAGCCTAGCAGGTATACAAGTGGAAGCATGGCCAATAATGTATGGAAAATAATGAGTCATACCCATAGACAGTGACCCATTCTTCCTCGTCGAGGTTTCCTACAGGGAATGAGTTCATCCTGATCTCTGGCCTCGCAACTTCCCTTGGTGGAGGTAAAGTTATCAAAGCACCAGGCTGAACGACACCTTCTACTGGCGAACCTTTTCCCTTGTCGTCCTGCTCAGCACTACCACTACCTTTCGTAGGTGACCACCAGCTCAAACTCGGCAAAGGGCTTTGCTGACTCTGTTGCTGCTGCTGCTGCTGCTGCTGCTGCTGCCTACCCATCAAGGCATACGAAGTGCTTGCCTCAGACTTACTCTTAGGAGTCGAAAACTCCCTTCCTGAAGTTTGTACTGGGGTTCTAGGATCCGTTTTTCCTTCTGGCGAAGTAACATAATCAGGAATCCCATATTCAGGAGACACATCCGAGCGATCCTCGAGTGTAAACATTGGTGGCGGTGGAAGATCCGAGCTGGCAAAATTCTCACGCCATAAGGCGGAAACAGCTGCTGCCTGACCCGGGGTACTGAATTTCGACCCAGATTTACGGGATGAAATAGGCGTAGCTAAATCCTGGAAGAACAATGGTTGCCTTCCTGATTTTGGGGTTCGATGCGCTACTGCACTCATTTCTCTTCTCAGCCCTTAAACAGATAGTAATAATTAACTATTCTCAGTTCAAAAAATTAACTAAACTAAACTAAAGGATACACATGTACGTATATAACATATCAAATTAAAATGACCTAGCTAAATAAATTGAAATGCTTTGATTTTTGTGACAGGGAATATTAATTAAAATTTACATAACGTAACTTAAATTTCTAATAGTAATTATTAAAGGTACCTGATGAGGAGAGACGGCAAAAAGGGGAGCTGAGATTTGAAAAATGGGAGGGTTTTAGGTAGAATGAAAAACCCTAGAAATTTTGATTAGTGTGTGTGAATTCAAAATAAAGGCGTTAGCTCTACGCCAGCTGACAGCGGTGGGTTTCTGTAAAAATGACTTTACTGACCTTTTCGTTGCACTTTGAAGCATATAATGTGTCTGGGCTTTTTGGTCTTAATGAATAAGAATTTCAAATTTTTACAATTATTAACCATTTCTCTTCTTAATTTTCAAATTTTTGATTGTTTTAACGTGCAATTTGTCAAACTTTAGCCATTAATTAATAAAGAAGAAGGTCTTTTCAATTTATTTTAACCACCCCGACGCTCCTAAAGATATTGTCATCACACTGCGTTTGCAAAAGTGTTATGAGTAATACTCAATATGATAAATTATTGTTCAAACGCCTAACGATTATATAATTATAGAAATAAAAGTATGTTTACACCTTTTTTATAGTAGGTGTATAAGATATAGGAGTATAGGAGTGTGCTGCTATACGTTGATGCAGGTTTGGACAAAGAAAGACTCAAAAAGCGAGTATTGGTGTTGTACCCTACGAGGCTAACGATGATGTGCTTCATGCCAATGGTACCCCTATCCCATCTGTTGGTAAACTGTTGATGGCTGGAGCGTTGGCAATTCAGTAGATGATACATCTTGCTGTGAAGCATTGTTGAAAAAAGATTGTCATCTTATCATATTCAAGAAGTATGGTTTAAATGCTTAATAGAAGAACAATCTCTACTTGGGATGTGAATATTATCTGTGAAGACGTTAATCATGTTAGGGATTACCTTGATGATGGAAGTGTAATACTTGTAGTCATAAGTTAGCTAAGTTTGCTTTGTGTAAATGAAGTCCCATGGACCAATATCTTTTCTTTGTGGGTAAGGTCCAAGGCTAGTAACTCGTATGTAATGTTGACTTATATTTTAAATTAATGCAACTCAATGTTAATGTAAAAAAAAAAAAAAAAAGATATAGGCAGGAGTACTAAGGTAATTTTCACACAATTCAGAGGTGATCGTGGTTAGCCGATATGGTATATACACAAAGTTATTCTCAATTGGACAAACTTGTTTTGTGAATTAACCAATTGCGCAAAGAATATGGGAACATTAAGATCACTTGGTGAATTATTGAATGGATCAACTGATCACAGTGAAATCATGCTGACCTTTTGTAAGGAATTTGTATAATCACAAAATTAAGGTTTCCTAACCTGCCAACATTAACATAAATCTCTACTTAAAAGGAATGCTTCATAATGAAAAATATCCCTTGCATTGCTGAATTGATAAGCTTGGCATTATAGCTACTACCGCAATTAGAGGCAACGTACATAATGTACATTTTGCAATCACCTTAATGCCGAAACACTATGAACATTTGATGACAAATTATAGAACTTTACACTAGTAACTAAACAAGGAACATAAGCTAATGCAGCAACTGAAGTGTTGCATCTTTATTTGGAGTGAATGAAGTTTCAAAAGGGAGCAGAGAGTGGTTCCTTAAGCTTAGATTGATCAGGCGAGTCAATTATAGCCGATGGGTAGGAGCATTGACAGGATGCCTCTATAACCACATTTGTCTTCACTAATGCAGGGACAACGTAATCTTCTTCGTTGCAATTTTGTTCTTCCTCAATTAGCAGCAGCGCCTCCTTTATTTCAACAACTGGCTTTTGTCCCTATGGTACATTTGAATATAGATGTAAGTGCTCGTATCAACATGGAAGTTTAAATAGCAATGCATATGTGTGTGTGTGTGTGCTATGTGTGTGTGTGTGATGGCAGCAGACCTCTAAAAATATATCTGATGCTTCGTCCGGTTCTGTATTTTGTACTATGTCAACAGCAACTTCCTGCACATCATCATAAAAACTACTACTTAAAAGAAACATATATAAGCATAGGAAATTTAAAATGTGGAAAGAATACAATCAAAGAGAAATCAACAAATTAAACTAGGGAGAGGCATTACTCGGGCAAGGTTGAGTTGACCTTGGTTCAATGTCTTGGGCTCCATCTCAATGGAACAACAAAAGTTTGCCATAAATAAATGGATAAAAACTCAATATAATTAACTGCATGCAAAGAGAAGAATAGGCCACTGTCCATCACAAAACTTAAGATGAACATGGCTTACACAATTGCCACTGCTGATTAAATATAGTTGCAAGCTTGTGAAGTTACCAATGGGAGTTCACGGAGTCTTGTTGGAAAAAAATTGAGGTGGGAAATTAAGGAAAATGAAGAGAGGCAAAACAAAAAGTCTTCAATGCTTGCATTTAAATCTCGTGATGATGCACTGGATTGAAAACGATCATGGATTTCTTGAATCAGTAGAAGTTATGAACAAGAACTTCACGAGCCCAATGCTTTCCCCCCTAAGTTAGTTGGTTGACCTTAGATGTGGCTAAGCTTCAAGTATAGAGGTAACATAAGTTTTCTATATCTGTTGAGGAGAGGTTGTGATGTATTATCCCTATTTTTCGTTGGTAACTTGCCCTTTAGGCTTTAGGTCATGCTTGCATTTTTATCTCATATTTGTACAAATATGCAATTTAGTTACATGATTGAACTTCTCTATTCGACATGTATAAGTCCCAATTATTGTTGGAGAAACAAATAAACATAATGTCAATCATTTTCTTGAGAGGCATCTCACTTAAAAATGGGAAGGGTGAAAGATAAAGATATCCATATATGTAATGCGTGATGCATAGTTAATTCTTGAGAATTGATAAATGAAGACAATGCTACCTAGTACGGCCATAGTATAGGTTAGCAAAAGTAAAAAGAAAATTAATATCCGTTTACACACATTTAGATTCCAAAAGGCCACCTTCTCTCGTTGAATCAACGGTTAAGTAAGGTAAGATATTATGGGTTCTCCTAAATCAAGCTTAATGGCATGGGTTATAAGATTATTGCGCTTTTTCCCCATGACTTTGAAGTTGGGTCAACAACAACAACACACCCAGTATTATGTCATTAGTGGGGTTTGGGGAGAGGATGAGACGTATGTAGACCCTCGGCTCAAGGATAGTGTTACATTAGGAAGTCGGGTGATTTACAAAATAGGACACTTCTCGTGCTTCGTCATAGACTTCGCCCCCATAGACTCTTACAAATTTAGCTCCCGTTAAAAAGTTCATGGTGGTCACCAGATCTTTCAATTAGAAAAGACCTGGCGTCTGGCGATCGTCCGAAATTTTTGTCTGGTTGTCACTAGCAACATTTCCTGATGGAGACTATTTTTGAAACTTTTCTTATCAGGGTCAATACTATAATAGCAGCTCCAACTCTATCTATTTTATGCAAAAGCTGGTTTGAAGTCCGACACATGATCGGGGAAGTTCATGCAGAGTCACTTTTGAGCGCGCCACTATTGTTCCAACCATTTTAGGCGTACCTTTGCGAAGGCGGCCGAATTGTCTATTTTCACATCATCGGGATTGAAGTTCAACTGTTAAGTCATATTGACCCAACTTCAACTATTTTTTTTTTTTTTTTGCTCAACTTAAACCACATGTTTGAATTTAATTTGAAGTTAATCCTAATTTCATGCTTTGCTGAGATTTGACTCATGTGCAGATTAAAAAGAGTGAACTTCACATCATGGGCTCAAGTTAAACGCATAACTTTAGCTTGATAAAGATACTATGATTGCAAAAAGCAATTGAATATCTTACTCCTCTTTTGATTATGTGCACTAAAAGAGTAAGGACGGATACCTGGTTTAAAAAATAAACAGTGTCGCTGCATAGGAACATCCTGTGAAAATTCATTTACTTGCATACACCCTCACACTTAGGTTTACATTAAGCCATTAAGGGGACTAATTCTAGACGATCAACTACTCTCATTTCCCTGTTGTCTTTTCTGCACATGAGAGCAGTGTTCAGAATCATATTGTGCCATATCTTTTTTAAAAATTATACATATATTGAGGTCTAAATTTTGATTTTAACCTAATTAGTTCTTTTGTTTGTCACCTTCGCTAAGCCTCGGAAATTCAACTAATCTTCAACTAGTTAGGGAACCTACTCACTCTGAGCATATTCCTATATATTTTATTCGTCCATTCACGTGATTGGAGTGTGACAGAGTGGAGCTCATAACATGAGCATGACTCTCTTAATTCATTTTATAATCCCATAGTTTTAAGTAATTTTTTTCTAATTAACTACAAGTATCTGTGACTAAATTATTGAGCATCTCGTCAGTCTTCACTACTCTTCAATAGCTAGCTATGAGTGCAGAAATTTGGTTCGTTTGTTTATACTTTGTTGTAGGAGTTTTTTTTTTTTTTTTTTTTTGGTTTCCCACCCGGTGTCTGGTACCCTCATTGAAGCCTCGACTAATTCGGATTCGCGCCGCATAGAGCCCCATTCGGGGGAAGCTCTTCCTACCAGTGATTTTTTCATACCCAGGGCTCAAACCCGAGACCTCTGGTTAATGGATGAGTAGTCTCATCCACTACACCACATCACTTGGTGGTTTGTTGTAGGAGTTAAAGTAAGGGCTATAGGTACATTACTAAATTATTAATTAAGGAGACCAATTTTTTTTAAGTTGCTTCGGCGTCTTTTCCAATTATAAGATTTTTTGTTAGAATATTATAAAAGCTGATTCCCTATTTTTATAAATAAAACTAATATAGGCAAGATCAAGCACTTTGATGCTATAATAAAGAAGTCATGTGACTCCCATGCATCTCTATTTTGGTTGTGTCTATCTTCTTCTATAACCACTTTAATTTTTGTTAGTACTTATTCATCATTTAATATTGTGGTTCAATTAATCTTTATTGTTTTCCTTTTTCCTTAACAAATAGTACTTCATATTTCAATATGTTCACTGGTCCTTTCGTTAGACTGGTTGGAGAAATATATATCATCATAAATTCACTCATAATTACCAGAAAGAAAGATTGCCCACCAAACTTTTCCAATCAACAAAGCAATTTATATAGCACTATCAGTTTTTATTTGGCGTATTCAACAACTAACTGATCTCAATTCACCTTCTAATGATGTGGTCTACTAAGTTCGCCCACCAAATGCATTTGATCATGACGCCCGTTCACAGCGACGAAAGCAGAATTTTCGCTAACAGAACTCAAAAAAATCTAGTCCTTGTATAAAAAAACTTTTTTATTCATATATACAGTGTAATTTTTTGACGAATATTAAGGACATTAGGTCCACCCCTGCCCACAGTATCCTTCTTTCCCCACTATTTAAAAACGAAAATAACCAAGGTGAACAAAATTTGGTTTAAATATTTTTCGAGAACTATCGAAAATGTGCAACTTCCTATAAAATCAAATTAGGTGAAATAAGGAAAAAATATTGTTATCTGTAAAGAGTCACTGTCACAAAAGGGGGGTAAGGTAGGGAAGGAGGAGACAAGAATAATTGCAACGTATTACCAAATAACATGGAAAGATCCCTAGACATGAATACCCAGCCATGCTGATCAATACCCACCTTTGGCCTTTGGCTTTGGATATATTATCCACAGTGAGCAACCCCTGCACAAACAGTCATGCATTTCACTTATTGCATGTGCTACTTCTTTCCTCTCCACATGCATGTCTACCACCAAAATGGATTCAAAGTAAATTTTGCGAAATGCATATAAATGCGTAAAATATTTTTTAAAAAGCACTCAATCGAATAAGATTAGAGACTTATTTTGAACCTTAATTTAGAATTCTGAATTTTCTTTATCTCTCGACCTAAAAGATGAAAAAGTAGAAAGAAAATTGATCTAATACGTAAGAAACATACTAGTATATCAGTTAGATTCAGATAACTATATCTCTAACAATACAGTGTCGTGCTGGACATTTCTGTGCGTACATACATTGTACCTTCAAGTACTAATTATTTTTGTGGGTTCGTATTACTTAGCTACCCATGCAGGAACAGTTGGCTCCCATACTTTGTCTCTTTCGTATACTCCTGTATAGTTTTCTTTTTTATCTTCACAATCTGGTACAGAACTATAGATTTGAGAGGTGGGGCTCGGCTAGAATTTATTTTCTTTGAAAGAACTCTCCTATGTATGTAGATACAAAATAGAATTATAGAGGAAGCCGGTAAAGAGAATTAATTACTATTCCATCCATAGGCGGACCTAGGTAGCATGAAGGGGTACTTCGCCCGGAAATTACATTGTACAAGTAGGTAAAAATATTATTTTTATGTAGATATATCATATATTGAGTACCCTTAGTTTTATTTATATGTTCAATTATTTAATTTTGATACCCCTTAGTGAAAATCCTGGTTCCGCCACTGATTCCATCAATATGTCCATTTCACTTGCTGTACAATAGTTCAATGACCTTAAGAAATCTCCTTTAAACGAAGAGTAACAAAATATAAACGGAATAAAAAGAGCGTTACAGGAAATTACTTATATAACTCTACATTTGATAGTTTTATGCCTGTTACCAATAGTTGTACTGTACTATTTTAAATTTCACCTCAAGGGAATCAATAATAAAAAATAAAAAACTTCACCATGTATATTGGAGTTTTGGCTTCTTCCCGTTTTCAAGTACTCCTAGGGTTTACGTAGTTTAGTTTTCCTTTTTCAATGACTGTAGTTTTCCTTATATATAGTTCTTGTACGTCATATATATTAGTAGTACATGACTTAAGATGTTGAAAAAATGGTGGGAAGAGTTATTGATACACTCATACATGGATAAATTTAAACAATTGAATTGCACACAAATTGTTCAAATTTTGAGAAAATAATTAGGAGATTGGGTAAGATAACGTAGTGGACCCTGCAGGGGTGCAAATGTCTAGTATCGGGTAGACAGTTATATTGGGGCCAAATATAAGAGTAGAATTATTTTAATAAACTCTCTCGTCCTTTGACCTTAGGGTATCGCAGAACATAATTTAGATAGTAGTACCACTACTATATCATAGAATAGAAATTTTGTAGTATTCCTTTAAAATTCTACTGGTTCTAAACTCTTCCTCGTTCTTTTCCCACATTGATTCTCACCGCAATTCCATGCAGCTACTTCGTACACTGCACGATGTTCTTTAGCTTAATTTTCCCCCCAACCAAATAACATGCTATTGGATTAGGTCTTTGGTCGCTGAAATCTATGCTATAATTTATTCAATTTATTCCAGAAGCTATGGGTCAATACCATTGATCTCTATATCTAGTTGCACGACTTATTGCTTTGGTCAATTTAATTTAGGGATATGAACAGCTATATATGTGCAAAACCATTACAAGATATTCATAATTTCAGTAATAAAAGATATGTATAAGTTTCAGTAAAAAAAAAATGCTGGGATAGATGTGACAAAAATGTTGAAATAAACTAATTAATAACACCTCGATACACCAACCATACTCATTTTCTACTATTCTTTCTACGTAGAAGTTGCTGAAATAGTCGAGTTTATCAAGTTCGTTTTAGAATTTCTATTGCACTACACTTGAAAAGATGGGCTGATACCTATCTTTTAGGAGTAGTAATCACAGAGATTAAAGGAAAACGTTCTTGACTTCTTGATTTTCGTTTTCAAATTTAAGAAGACGAGTAGCTAACTTTTCAAGAGGTAATGGAATTTGAGACATGAAAGGACCCAGGTTTTAGTTGAGCCCGTGAGCCCTCCATGTGCAAATTCCTCACCTTTCAAGTTTTCAAGGTATGGCAATAGCCATCACCGTGGCCCATGGCATTGACAAAGGCAATATGCACCATTGCACCTAGCTAACTTGAATCATTCCCCCACCAACTTTCCAGCTTATTACAGATATTTTTCATCTCTTTACTTTGTCGATAAGCGAATATAATCAAATTCCTTCACTTTTGTCCACTTAATTCATAGTGTTGAAATTAGGATTTTATGCGCATAAAAATACAATGGTCTTGCCATTTTTTAATTTTTCTGGGTTTTTATCTAGTCTGTATTATATCTGTGTTGAGTTTTGACTAATTTGAATTCGCACTTCGAACTGTGTAGTCCTACTTTGGGGAATAAAAAGCTCCCTTCCACAACAGTTTATTCTCAAGGCTCGAATTCAAAAGAATTATATTTCCATGATGAAAGATGAAGTTATACTTAGTACTTACCATTGCACCATAACCTTTTACAATTACCATGTTCAACCATTCGACCTTATGTAATCTGCAAGATGGCGTAATTGTGTCTACGTCTTTTCACGCATTGCATAAAACATAAAACTTTTGAAAAGATTAGTTATAACTAAATAGTAAGGGAACATGATAACCACATAGAAATTTACAAAACTAGTCTTCAAACAAATCTATAAATTAATACCATAATTAGGAGAAACGTTACAGAGCTGGTCTAATGTCTAATTGCCACTTAATCTTTTCTTTTCTTTTCTTGGCCCCTCAGGAATTACAAGGAACCTTTTCTTTTAATCCTGATATTCAAAATTCTAAACTAGCTAAATGAATTAAGAAAATGGATGTTAACTTATAAAACTTTAAACGTGGAATTAAGGTCCAAACTAGTACTAATTCTTCTAGCTACTACACTAGCTAACAGTAGTACTAGCTAAATGAGGTGCCTGAAATTTGGACCACAATTTTGATGATGAATCAAGAAATCATCACCACCATTTGATACACCGAAAATTGAGGTTTGACTTAGCAACTGATGCTGTTGATGAGGATGATGATGATGTCTCTGCATCTCCTTTTGTCTCCGGAGTTCCAGAACCTTCCTGTGCGAATTAGAATGCTTCGCTGATATAAACGTCGGGCTGGCAGCTGGCCGATACTCCGGGACTAATCTCCCGGACTTGTACCTAACTCCACAGGCATTGCACAGAGTTTTTGGTCCTAGTGGTCCTGTACGCCACTGGGGTGTTTTTTCAGAAGCACAGTGCAAGCATTTCCGTCCCGGTGTTTCCACACTCTCTCGTTTCTTCGGAGCTTTAATGACTTTACCCGTGAAGGAAGTGTTACTAGCAGAATTGTTGCTTTCAGATGATGATGTGGCAGGTGATAGGAGCAACTGAAGGCGTGAGGACCAGTCGCAGGGAGCGTTGCGTGAGCGCTTGCTGCGTGCTTTTCCAGGAACAGAGGTGTCCGCGGGGAATGCTGGTGGTGATGTAGTTCCAGTGGTGGCGGAGGAGGAACTGTCGGTGGTGGCGTTAGTGGTGGAATTAATGTTTGCTACAGGAATGAGCTGAAGGTTTTGAATGTCGTCACTTGAGAATGATTCCTCCACAAAATTTGATAGCCATTCTAGCTCAGCCAAGTCATCATACTGTTGAAAACAAACAAAAAAATTTCCCCAGTTAATTTCCACTCAATTTTCATAATTTCAACAATACCTAAACTAGAAACAGAGTCCTTCTTATGGGAAAAAACAAACATTATGAACTCGTTTAAGTTTTGTTCACCGACAGACGGTATAAGAAACTTAAGCAATTATATCATACAACTTCTATCACATGTTAAAATTCAATAATGGTAGACGAAAATATTTACACTTGCATCCACAGTAAAAATGATGCATGAACATTTTACATTTAACACGTGGTTAATTTTGTTAAATTTTAGATATTAAGGTCTATCCAATCAGAGAAGAGAATTAATTACACGTAATAATTTGAGTCTGAAATTGGCGGAAAAAAATTAGACCAAACATAGTAACATTTCATTTTTTTACCAAAGAAGTGTAAAATTGTGAGTAATTACCGGAACGCAAAGCTCGCTGCTAGGAAACGGAGCATCAGTGAAGCTGCGGCAGCTAAGGTTACCGTTGAAATTTCCATCTCCACCAGAAACAGAAGAATTACAGCTATCAACAACCGTAACAGTGGAAGAATCAGCAGAATTATTACCCGTAATACTATCGAAAAAAGCGTCGGTCATGACGTCGTCTTCTTTTGGAAAATCCAAAAGGTCATCGACCGTAAAATTATTATTGTTGTTGTTGTTGTTGTTGTTGTTGTTCTGTTCGTCTACGACATTAGAGAAATAGCCGTTAACGAAGAATTCTGGTGCTTCCATTGTAAAAAAAAAAAAGTGTGAGGTGGAGTATCACGATAAAGAGAGTAATAAGTTGCTTAAGAGAAGCAAAGTAACGGTTCCTTTGAGAATAATTCTTTATAGGTGAAATATGAAGCTGAGAAAAAGGAAGAGAGAATGAAGGAATTGAGTGTGAAGAGGACAGACAAGTGCTGATAAGCTGAAACTAAGGGGTCCGGGTCTAGGGGGTTTTCATAGTGTTATCAAGGTCTTTTTTGGAATTTCACATTTTCATTTTTGCCTATTTTTTATCATCTTAAAAAAAAAAAAAAACACCACCCCTCCTTATACAATTTTGCATTAAAATTGGCAGTCACTTGTTACTTATGTAAAGTTGTTTAATTTTATCTTAAACACAAGCAAATTTGAATATTAAGAACTAGTTAGATTTTTTTTTTGAAACGTGATGTGCACAATGATAATGAGGTTTTGATATGGTGCAATGATTTCAAAATTTTACTTTTTTTTCTTTGTGGTAAGTGACATGATACTTTTTAAGTTTGAAACTTTGCTTAAAGGTCAAAAAAAATTGAATACTAAAGGTGCCAAAAATGGATGTCACGGCTGTCATGTGCTAGGCGAATAATTTAAATGCAGAATCTGTATGGATTTATCCAAAGGTTCTTTTTTTGTACAAGTAAAGTTAATTAATAGTTACTGTAATTAATTAACTAAAATAAGCCAAAGTAGAAAGTATTAATGAAGTTAAAAATAGGTTAATTAAGAAAGATTAATTTAATACTTAAAAAATATTACAAATACAACCCCTTTTCCCTTAAGAATCGATCTAGCAGGTTTTGTCGCCGTGACTCCACCATTAGTGTCCAAGTTTACAGCCGGATTATTATTATTTTCCCTTCATTCCTCGAGAATTGTGCTTTGCCCCCTGAATTTTTTGAATTATTTTTTAGGTTTTGATGTTTCCTGGGCACTGCAATTTCTACAATTTTTTAACTCAATTATTAGTACTACTTTCTTACCTTCTTAACTCTCATGTTAATATATTCCTTAACCCACGTTTAAGCACGAACATTACAGCTCAACCTGTTCAAAATTGCTTGGTCATGATGATATCCACATTACCATATAGGAAGTTTCACTTTTATCTACACTCTTATTATCTTATAATAATAATAATCATCATCAATATCACCATTTTAATACCTTCAACTAGGTAATCTAGCATTGACTCCCTTAATTGGAAAATTTTATTAGAGATGGATCAAATATGCTACTCCCTCCGTTTCACAATGAATGACATGTTTCGAATTTTGAGAGTCAAACGAGTATAGTACTTTTTATGTAGTTTCCAAGTATATAAATATCGTTTCAAAATACTTAAAAATTATATGTTCAAATATACGGTCAAAATAAATTCGTTTTATTCTCAAAATCAGAAACATTTCATCCTTTTTGGAACAGAGATAATACTATAAAGTTTGATTGTGCAAACAAATAATTGTATAGTTCTTTTTGCAACTAAAGTTGTAAAATGTTCTATTAGTTCTCAATTCATAGACATAAAATTGAGTCGAAAGTAGTAGTGAAATTCTCAAAAGATGCATATGTATCGCTTAAGTGCAATTGCTGTAGCACAATCTTTTTGCTTTTCTTATCTCTTCTTTTTATTTTATTGTCTGATATTTCTAATGACAATTGTTATTGGGCGGGATAATATCACAAATCCCAAGGTGAATCGCAGTTAAAACAGATAAAGTTAGTATACATTAACAACCAATCATTCGCCCACCTTTTCTCGCAGCTTTTCCTTTTTTTACTTTTATGTTACTGTCTTTTGTTTTCTACAAAAATATGAGAGTAACATCCTCTCCTTCTTTCTTTTTCTTCCAAATTTCCCTCAATTTGTCAGCTTTATTTTTTATTTGACTAATTTGAATTCATATAAAAATTTATTATCTGAGAAGATCAATTGTTTCCATACCAAAATTTTATTTACTCACAATATTTGAACTAAGAATTTTTAATTAATAATGAATAGTTACCACCGAACACTGCCTCCTAGTGATGAGAGAGTATTTTCTACTACTCCATCCGTTTCAATTTATGTGGCAGTATTTTTTTATTGGTCTGTTATAAAAACAATAACAACATTCTAAATTTGGTAACAATTTAACTTTAAAATTACAGTTAATGATTTACAACCACACAAATATTTTGACTTATTTTACACCATAAATTTTAAAAGTCTTCTTTTATTTTTTAAATTTTGTATCGAGTTACACTATAATACATAAACTGGAATGGGGAGTAATAGACTACTACTAGTAGTTGGCTTTGAAGTAGTATAAGTTAGATGTGTGGGGCCTTTGAGAGGGTTCGTGGGGTCCGACTAAGCACGTGACAAAGTTTGGGGATATTGTCAGTTATCATGTGACTGACTTTTAAACTAAAGGGACTAACATGTTCAATTGTTCATTCAAAGGACCAAACCGCCGGTGCGGTGCTTCTCATATCAATTTAAACATGCATTATATAATGAAAGCGACTTTTCCTAATATATGATTGGGTTTTCTCTGAGAAGTAATTTGTTTTAAATGTTGATTCTAAGTATTCGATGGGGACATGGAGTTTTCTAAAATTAGGTTCAACTATATTACTTACTAGTTTAAAACGTAGAACGTCTGATTTTTTAAAACAACAAGTACTACTAGTTATGCCTGGAGGTCGAGGATTAGGTAGAAGGTTAGATCGTATTGAGATATTTTTTTGTATTTCAGTGAGGACGTAGCGCTAGTATAGATTTTTAGAGAACCTTAATTGTAGTGTTGTTATATTTATATCTTTATCTTCTACGATTCTACTAGTGTTGTTATTTTATTTACCAAAAATAGTTGTAATATTTGTATGTCAGGCATTTGTCAATCCTTGTATTTTGAGAATGCATTTTCGGTTGCCTTCTTATACAGTTTGCAAAATATTGTCGTCTTCTTACTACTTTTTTTTAGCCGAGAGTCTTTTAGAAATAAATTTTCTACCGCACTCACATTAGGGGTATGGTCGGCATACATCTCATCCTCCCCGACTCTACTTATAAGATTATACAAGGTATATTTTTGTTGTTGTAAGTTTTACTGGCTATTCTAATTTATGTAAAGATGAAATAAGATTTTTGAACCTTGTTATTATTAGTGATATAATGAAAATTTAAAGTTAAAATGTTTGCGGTAAAAAAATATAACGTATTAGTGAACTATACCAACATAAAATAGTAGGAGTAATAGATGGTGGAACAAAACTGAGGACTCTGCCTAAATAACTAGCAAACCCATTGTTCGTGGGCTTTTTAGCCTTTGGATTGTCACGAACTCTAAAAGAGTCGTCTCTTTCTCTTTGATGCTTCTCACACGAGCGTCAACAGTGCTAACGTGGTTGCACGTGTAAGGTTATCACGTGGATGTTTCACAATGCACGTGCCTTCCGCCTTGATAATTGGCTTTAAGATTGTCTTGGCGTTCAGTAATCTATTACATTGCTCCCTCAATTATAGCTTCTTCATTCATGTTGTACACTCTTCTTTTCTGTTTAGTTAAAAATAATAATTATATAGCATCTCCAGAAAAATATCTTGATACATTCCTGTAATCCTATCACAAGCTATGAAGAAAACCTTTAAGCAGATTATTCCGTTACATGTATATTTCTAAGAAACAATATTTTCCCTGAGTAACATCTCGAGAAAAGTGCAAGAAGACACTCTTACAAGTCGTTTGGTAGCAATGTGACTCATCCCGAGATTAACAATTCCAGGATTATAATCCCGGGACTAATAATCCTACCACTCATGTGGGATTGTTAATCCCACCTTTTTAATGTAAAGTTGGGACTAAAACTAACTAGTACTCCCAACCAAACATGGATAAGAACAATCCTGAATTATATCCTGGGATTATAATCCTTATCCCGGTTACCAAACGACCTCTTAATGCAAGTATTAAGGCTTTAGTCGGTATTTATTTGTCCAGAAATTTTGAACTATAAAACTTAGTTTCAGAACATATGAAAATCTAAACTTCAACACATAGTGGTTAAATTAGTAAAGTTTAGCTCTTAGGGTGGCTAACTGGTGCGATTTCCACAAACAAATCAGACCTTAAGGACCAGTAGTGGGACATTGAATTGGAAGCACACTAAAGTCCAACAAAGAAAATACATGGGCCAACCTTTCTCAGAAGTCTGTACTGCTAATTCTCTAGTTATCACTAACAGACTTCCCAGGAACCACAAAGGCTTTATAGTTTGATGTTATTGGTGTCAATAAAGTGTTGGTTGGATTTTCATTTGAAAAGAGAACACTTAACAGAATCAATTTACTGAATAACCTAAAATATTATATTTCATGCTTTCAAACAGTTTTATCCAAAAAATCAGCCGAAAAGCAACATGTAATTTGTGCACTGGGCATGCTCAATCACTTTAAATTATAATACAAATGGTTAACAAGTGGCATAAATAAGCAATTAGAAAGAGTTGACACAAGCTGTAGATGTACAAGTTAAAGACATAGAAGTAGGATATAAGTTATGTCATCATGATACTGATCTAGCTGATAAAATGGTTACAAAATCACAGCAGAACAGTTGGGGAAGAAATCTGAAGCTCACAATGTCGAACATTTCTTTCTTCTTCAGACACCACATTAATCGTGGTTATAGCGCATTAAATGATGAAGCAAAATCCATAGTAAGAGAATCCATATATCATGAACAACTTCAAGTTCCCTTATTTCTTTATGCACAACAAAATAGCTAGAATTCTGTTAATATTATGTAATCCCCTAAACTTAAATGAGTATCCAGCAACAATCTGAACTCAAGAGAGATAATAAAAGGTGTTTGAACTTTATGTATCTACTGTTGTTACTGGTTGCCACTCACCATCTACTGCTTCATTCCACAATGTAATGTTGTTATTTCCATCTGCGACAGCCAGTATGTTTCCTGTTAGTGACCACGACACTCTCCACACAGGGGTACGGAAATCATTCAGCACCTTGCCCTCCCATTGATCGCCTTCCTTACCGACTGTCCATATAATTACTCTTCCATCTTCAGAAGCACTTGCAATAGTTGACTTTGGAAGCCCCAAGTTAGGGGCCCAAGCAACATCCCTAACCCAATCAGTGTGCATATGAAGAGCTGGGAAGCAATCCATTTTCCAAGTTCCGTTAAACAGCTTCCACACTTTAACTGTATTGTCACAGCCACCAGAAGCAAGCTTCTGAACATGACTAAGCTGATCAGCATTTCCAAGAGAGCCAGGAGCTGTTGATGGCGCCCATGAAACAGATGTAACACCAACTGGATGAGCTTGATCGATCCGTGATGTCTCCCAACCACCATCTGATGTTGCAGTGAAAACTGAAATGTTCCCATCAGACGATCCACAAGCCAAAGAAAGACCCAACTCATGAGGAGCCCAAGCAATTGAATTGACTGAAGCTTTATGGTCATCAAAAACATGTGCTAAGCTCCAATCATTTTGAGTGCCTTCCTTCCAGATAATTACCTTCCCATTAGAAGAACAGGAAGCAAGGAGGGACCCAAACTTAGGGTGAGCCCAAGCTACTTGCCATACTGGTCCTTGGTGACCACTCAAAGTGGCGAGGAGCTGCGAGGATGAACTGCTGACCCCTGTTATCTTAATGGTGCAGTCTGAAGAAGCTGTTGCCATACGCTTGCCATAGTAATCCATTTTCACATCATGCACCGCATCAGTATGCCCACTTTCAATCTTCTGTGCAGGCATTTCTTTCAACTGCTTTTTAATATCTCTGCAAGTGGATTTTTTTAACTTTTGGTGGGAAAAAAATCCTGAAGGACATCCTAATATATCTAGTTGATGATAAATTCAGTTGGAAGATAAATTATGTTGTTTCAAAAACTAGGCAAGTTCAATTTCATCTTATAACTGCATGAAAAGATGGCTACCTTATCACGGTACAATCAAAAAAGACTTGAGCAAAATGAAAAATAAATGGAGAATCTAAAGTGAAATATGATAAACGGGAGCATGGTTGAAGCTACCCGACTTTACTAAACAAATGGATCTATTAGTGACATCCGTCATAGCCAAAAACATTTTGAACACTTGGTAAATACGGACACCAAAAGGTAGAACAGAAATAGAGGACATAGGTAGGATATGCCTAGTTGAAACTAAAAAACTTGTCATATGAATAAGATAAATAGATTCACCTATACTCCACTCAGATTAGAACTACCCTACCAATACTGAACAATCAGAGAAAAAACTAATGCCCAAATGGCTTCACAGTCACACTTTACTTTTAATGTTGCAACTGCTCTTTCTATCCCATTTTATGATGCAGCTTCTTGTTTGCAGCGTCTTTATACTGTTCAACTTTTTTAAGAGTTAGAAGAGAACAACAACTTTGTTTGAGTGTTTGCTCTGTGCTATCTCTGTAAGGAAAAAAGGAACACTAGGAAACAGGACGGATGTTATAAAATGTGCCCTGGATCTGTCAAAAGAGATTAGTGGATGAAGCCTCAATCTCATTTCACTCCTCTCAGGTTGTCGAAAAGCCAGTTCATGACATAACTACAGTTTCAAAACCAGGAAATTGATTTCTAAACGCTTTTAGACATGGAAAAAGAAAACCAATTATACAAACACCTTGCTGCTTATTCAGATGTAGAATTTTTGAGCTGCAAACAAGAACAAAAAATTCATTACAATTACCATGAGTCCTCTTTCTGTTTTCACTAACACTTCGAGAAACACACAAAAGTGAAACTAGATACTAAGCTTTTGTCGAGACAAACTATCTCAGTTGCTTATTTCTTTTTCTTTCCTATAAGTAATGTGCGGGAATATTTTGATTCGATATATAGTTCCTGCAATAGCACAAGAGTTTCATAAGCAATTTCAAATCCTTGTATTTACTACTCTGTTATGGTGTCCAGATATTTAGCATATGTGACTCAGTCAAATTAAGTTAATGACTTATGCATTTGAGTAATGCAATCACTATGACCTTCACAGCTCTTTAATAGGAGTAATAGATATATGCATTGTTGACTGTAACTAGACTCCATTTTTGGCCATATATTACAACTTCTGCAATCAACAACTTAAAGGACCACATTTTTGAGCTACCCTAACAGATAACAAGAACAATTTTTTTTAGATATCATCAATTTGACCTTTTTCACTTTAACCGTAAGGATAGCTGAGTTGGTACAGCAAGTCGTTTCCCATATGAAAATTTTGGGTTCAAACCCTTTTGCCAACAACATTCTTAGTAATGCGAGTAGGAGCGAGGTTTACCAAAAGCACACCCGAGGTACAGGCTGGGTGTTTCCTTATAATTTTTTTTTTGGTTGACTCATCTCATGTATTGATCTTAAAAAAACATTGAAAATTAAAGACGACAACTTACGATATGATTTTGCCGGAGTTTACGAGGAATTCGCCGCAGGAAAAGAGGTGACCAAAAATCAACAGAACAAAAACACTGCACATATGAAGTGGGTCCAAATATATCCTATTTTAGGGTCTTATCAATATTTTATTGACCTGGGGCCTACAGGTGATGCTATATTAATCAATTAAAACGTGACATGTCATCACGTGGGCCCACCAAACTTTTCCACGTTGTCAAACGTGGCGAATGGGTACAATTTCTCGCCTTTAGACTTTCGTTGAATCCTTTTTGTCTCGTACCTTCCCTAAGGATCAAATTCCAAATTGCACGAATGTTAATTCCAAAGAATTAATTATTAATTTATTTTTCAAATCAATTAAGCAATATATTTACATTGTGACTATTATGAGTATTAAGCACCGTTTGTTTATAGTTTTTTGTGATATTTTTTTGAGAATTTTTGAGAGAAAAACTGTTTGTTTATGCTATTTCATCAAAACTTCTCCCAAAAAGTCCCAAAAACTCAAAAAGTGCTTAAAAACTATTTTTGTTAAATTTGAAAAACTATTTACAAAATTTTAACTATTTTTTTAAGTAAATTCTATGTCCAAACACAACTTCAAGTTCCAAAAATTATTTTTCAACTCAACTCCAAAAACTCAAATTCTCAAGTTTCAACAAAATCTATGTCGAAACGCTAGCTAAGTTTGTCATTTTTTTATATTATATATGTATCCCTCGTACTCACATTCTTGTTTCATCTTCTATAGCGCATATAATATTAAATATGTTATCGGATAGTATTATTTTCTAAAAGATGAAAAAATGATAGCGAACTACGTATAAAAATTATGCTGAACTTGAAGATACTGAAAATTGTAGAGATTTTTACATGGAAAGACACCTAACCTATGAAAATTATCAAAAGGGCCCCTCTTTTACTACTTTTCCCGAAATGTCACCCCTCCTTTTTTAAAGTTTCTCTCACTCATAGTACCCACATATTTAAAGAAAGAAAAAACCCTAGTCCTTTTTTTTTCTCTTCTTCATTCCTTCCCATTTTTCCTCTTTTCTCTTCCCCCTTACAATACCGTCCCTCCCCTCCCACCCCTTCCACATCCATTGCCACCCTCGCCATCACGTTATACGATGTCGCCTCCGCTATTTCTTTTTTTTTTTCTGAATAACAATGTCGATTTTTTGTTGTATATTCCAGTCAAAACCCCAGTGAGGAGTTTGTTTATCACGTTTCTACTTCTTTTTTTCACTTTTTTCATAAAATCCGGTGAGATCTATTAATTTTTTGTTAAAAAAAATTATAATATTTATATCTAGTATTTTTCTTATATAAAACTGTATAAATCTAGTGTATTTGTTAAGCTTTGGTGTAAAAACTGCCCAAAATACTTTATAAATTATTTTTGCGAGTTAATATAATTTTATATATTTTTATACAAGTTTATACAATTTTGTAAACATGTATAAAAAATAAAAATCTTTATATTTGTGCATATACAGTGAATAAACATATTCACTGTAAGTACACTAGCCACCGCCACCGGTAGAGTGGTCGGCGGTAGGTCTGTGGCGGGGGAGGGTGGGGAAGTGGCACTTAGGATTTTTTATTGTGAGGGAGAGTTCAAAAGGGATGCTATGTTATATCATTTTTAAAATAAGGGGGATGTTATATAATGTAAGAAAAAAAATATGACACCTCATTTGTAATATTCTTTCTTTGAGGACCTAGTTTTGAAAGAAACCCAAAATTGTAACCATACATGATACTTATGTTGATTTCAATGAAAGAATTGGCTCTTTAATTGGAGCAACAAAACAGCTCCTGAGTATATCGGATATTGCAGTCAAAAGGTGACATGATTTCAATATTGAATTGCAGTCAAAAGGTGACATGGTTATAAGATTATAATGTCCTTACATCCTCATAAAATGCTTAGTTATTTTAGAAAAATTAATACTTGGATTCGAAAAAAGAAAAAAAAAAAAAAAAAAACCGACCATAAACTATTTAGCCTAAGCATTACGTTTGAACAATTTTTAAATTATAACCGTTTTATGGTAAATCGCCAAAGTTATCTTAGAAGAGAACAAAAATATGTCTCCTTTGTAGCGAGTAAGAAGCAGTCAATGTTTGAAATCTTTTAAAAGACTAACCATATTTAAACACTGAAATTTTTGAAAAATAGCCACTAATGTCTAGGAATTTTTCATGAGACTTTGTACTAAACCCTAGAAAATTTTCTGTATTTCAATTCAAATTCTCATAACTTTATATGTGGCTAGTTTTCAACAAAATGTGTGTTTTTAGAATCTGGTTATTTTTCTTAAAAGTTGCAATTATTAACTGTTTCTCTTGGAGCGGCTAACAACTGGCTACGGATAAAAATCACACGAGAACATGCTTAATTGGGCTAATAAGCGCCAGAGGAAGTGCACAAATAGTCACTTTTGCCATTTTATTTAGGGAAAAGTTAAAAGCTCAAAATTATTAAATATTAGTCGTTTAATCAACGTCACACCAACTCTATGTTAAGCTCTTTGGGTGTTAGGCGGCAGTCTTGTAGTTAGTGGATGTGAGGTCTTTCATTCCATAAGAGATTGTAATTTCACTCTTTCTCCTAGTTATCATCTTTCCGTAGGTCTGAAGTGGACAGATCAACTGCAAATATTTTGGCGGAAAAACAACAAAGAACTTGTAATCTTTCATCTGAAGTTAGACTCAACTTTCGTATGTTCATATAAAAGGTGGATGCATTAAAAAAAAATTAGAATGTGGCTATGCCTTGAATGGAGTTGTACAAGTAAGCTACCAAAAACCGTAAAAATTTCGTCCAGCGGCCACTTTTAATACCGGTATTTAGTTTAAGGCCACTATTTTCTTTGGTATTACACTAGAGGCCACTTTTGGGCCTTTACTAAATAAGTATTGACTTAAGTTGTGATCATTGACTGAAGTTCTGTCCATATGGCCCTGGACTGAAATTCTATCTTTAAAGACTAAATTTCAGTCAATATGGCCCTGGACTTAAGTTCCATCTTTAAGGACTGAACTTCAGTCAATATGGCCCTGGACTGAAGTTCTATCTTTAAGGACTGAATGGTCCTGGACTGAAGTTCTATCTTTAAGGAGTGAACTTCAATCCATATGGCCCTGAACTGAAGTTTTATCTTTAAGGACTGAACTTCAGTCAACATCCCTGGACTGAAGTTCTATCTTTAAGTAGTGAACTTCAATCCATATAGCCCTGGGCTGAAGTTCTATCTTTAAGGACTGAACTTCATTCCGGGTCCTAGACTGAAGTTCTATCTTTTAAGCGAAAGTGTCCACAAACTAAATGTTTTGGTATTAGTGGCCTGTGCCCAACGACCAGTGGCAAAAGTGGTCTTTCGTGCACTTCCCCCCACAAACCTTACAATTCTAGACATAAGCTCTGGTACTCGTTGTTATTTAAGTTTTAGCCCCAGCGTAATAACACATGACCTTTTATGGCGGACAGCGCAGATCTTTTAGCTAAAATTCTGGTGATCCGCCAGGATTGTGTGACGATAAAGTTAAAAATAAACAATAAAAATAAAAACTCTTTTTAAGGGAGTCAAATATTAAATGGTGACATTAAAATACCTATTTTTGCTGATCATTCATCCAATATAAAACTGTAAAGATTTCGCGTAGGGGCCTGTTTGGCGCGTGTAATTGATTTGTAGCCACCAAAAATAAATTCGCTGATAAATAGCTACCTCCGGACAAGTCCCAGTATTTTATACTAGGACTTTGAACATGTGTAGTTCAGAGTCCCAGTATAAAAACCTGGGACTGAGACTTTATATATATAAAGCATCGAGGGACTATCTTATTACTACCTCCGTCCCAATTTATGTGGCGGTGTTTGACTTGGCACGGAGTTTAAGAAATAGAAGTTGACTTTGTAAATGTTCAAATTTACCCTTGAAAAAGTAAGAGAGAGAAGATTGTAGTAACCAAAAAGTTTTTTGTGGCTTTAAAGTAAGTAGGGCCCAATAGGGGGTAAAATAGAGATAGTGCATTAAATAGTTGACAAATAAGGAAATGTGACATTCTTTTTTTGACAGACCAAAAAGGAAAGTGTGACGCATAAATTGGGATAGAGGGAGTATAAAATAATGATACTTTGAACATGTATAGTTCAAAGTCCAAGCATAAAAACCTGGAACTTTATATATATATAAAGCACCAGGGGACTATCCCATTATAAAATAATGGGACTTTGAACATGTGTAGTTTAAAGTCCTAGCATAAAAACCTATGACTTTATATATATATAAAACACCAGGGGACTATATCATTATAAAATAATGAGACTTAGAACATGTGTAGGTTAATGTCCCAACATAAAAACCTGTGACTAGTCCGGAATGTTTGCCAATGCTAATGTAGTGTATGTGCGCACAGTGGCTATTCTTCAATTCACTCTTAAACAGTGGATAACTCTCATTTAACGCGTCGAATAATGGCTACGCATCAAAATTCCACTATAAAATTTACATGTTTCGTGTGTAAGATATTTGTATGTAAAAGGTATAAATCACAAAGCTCCTTAGGATGCTACATCGAGCCCTAAACAATCACTCTTCTGATTACCCATTTTGCTGGACCATGAGTCTGATCCGCTTTAGGTCAAGCATGCATGCATATCTCTAGACTTTATATGTAGGTTCTTAAACTTTTCAGCTATCCATGTAGGACTTCGTTCGCACTCCCAATCTTAAATTGTCAGCACCTAAAAATACTAATTTCTCACTCCAAACAAGAATTGGACTCTTAAGTCATATCGTGTTCTCTGGTTATGAACCAACACACACAAATATACTAAAGACGGTATTATAGAGGTATACAATTCATAATAATCAAATTTCATAAGAGTATTGCCGTTTAAGGATGTAAATTAGTTAGTGGGCTGAGGTGAGTCAAATTTCGTCAAGTATATGTTAAAAGTGTACATATATATGCGTAATTTAAGTTAAATCAATATACATTTAGATGAAATCACTGTAATTTATTTTAGATTTTTCTTATTTAAAAATAATCCAAGTCATGCTAAACATGCATAGTTAAAGAAAGGGGTTGGGTGGTATGAGTGTCAAACGGGGAGGAGTCTAACTCATTAAAATCTGGACCCGGACCCATTCCATTGGACCCGCAAAAATTTGTACCCAGACTCATAAACCTCTTAAAATATTCCTACTCGTACGAGTATTTTTTTCTTAACGAATACTCGTACGGTGTACCCGTTAAGACCCTACAAAATTAGCGGGTATTAACGGATATACCCGTACCCGTTAAAACTAAAAAAAAATTGAGATATTAGCTAGAATTCAGACAGTTAGCAAACGGTCAGCCAACTTTTTGAGATGTTGGAAATACTTGGTGATACCCGCCACTCTTTAGGTAGTAATGCTTTGGATGTTCTAGTTTGTTTACGAGACTAAATTAGATCGGATCAAAGAAACCAAGGAATTGAAGATTCACTAGAATAAGTCAATAAGATGATAAACTTGAAGAAATCTTGTTAACTGACGACAGTCAAACAATATCAATGACACCTATACCAGAGCACGAGGAAAATAATATAGACTAAATTACACAAAAGATTAGGCATATTTAAGTTTGTAATTTGAAATTGCATTATCTATTTTTGATATTAACACTTTTTAAATTTGGAAGTTTAATATTTCAAACTTTAATAATTCAAGTATTTTAATAAAAGTAAGTCTTTGAGCTTTTTCTATCATTCATCTTTTCTTTTTTATTTGTTTAAGTACTTAATAATATTATTAAAAAATAAAATTGAAACCGGACCGGATTTGCTAAGATTGGAATCTATACCCGTACCCGCTAAGATTCGGATTAGTATAGATAATTTTTTCTTGTCCGAAACCCGAATTCGTTAAGAACCCGTAAGTTAAACTCGTACTCGGACCCGTACCATTAACCTGCGGAGTTTACAATTTTACAATTCGAACCCGAATCCGAACCTGTATACTCGTTTGACACCCATGGATCGGGGGTTTGCAAATTAGCACATATATAATTTTGATTCATCAACTTAGTATTATTTTAATTCTGATTCATCAACTTAGTATTATTTTCTTACCGGATATTTAATACCCACTGTACAACTCATTTAATTTGCACTAAAAAATTTCATGTTTGGGATAAAGGTTCTACCAGCTCGTTGCCATCTTATGAGCCCGTTTGGGTGAGATTAAAAGCAGCTTATAAGCTAATAAATATATTAGCAAATATTTGATAACTTAAAAATTTATGATCTTATAAGAACTTATATGCTTAAAAAAGTCAAAAGTCGGAACTTAGTATCTGCTAACTTGTCAAAAAGTGGCTTATAAGCCCTATAAAAAAGCTGCTTATAAGCCTAACCAAACAGGCTCTATATGTGCAACGAAATGACATGAGTCGATGTCACGTAAGTTCTGTCACTTTTATGTCGTATACAAAGGAGTTACAGGCAGCATTACAAAATTTCGTATATACAGTGTAGAAAAGTTGGTTTTGTATACTATACAAGTACAACGTAGAAGACTAGAAGTATAAAGTAGTTGCCTCGGCTTAGTAACAAATAGAAGCAAAAGTAATAAATAGAGAGAGAATGGAGAGGCGCATGCAAAAACCCTCATCATGCTGTCCTCTGTGACCCACGCATACTTCCCATGCCTCCCCCCTTTTCTCACCCTTCCATATCTCTCTCTTTTTCCCTCTTTTGCCCCTTTCATCTTTTTAATTCCTGAATTTTCATACTCCCCGTCCCATTTTACGTGACACAATTTGATCCGGCACAGAGTTTAAGAAAATAGAGAATTATCTTGTGAAGTTTCAATTTTGCTTGATAGCTTTAAAAGTATAGAGATGATGTATTAAATAGTTGTCAAATAAGGAAATGTACCATTCTTTTTGAGACAAAAAAAAAAAAGATACCACATAAATTGGGACAGGGGGAGTACTAATCTTTGCCCCTTTATACCTTATTTCTTGGTCTTGGAAGGCCTTTTTCTTTTTAAACTGAATTTTTTGCTAAATTAGAATTTTTTTTCATCATATGAATAAGTCGATCTCATAATCATATCTACACTTTGTGTAATTTTTTTTATATATACAAGAAGTATATTCATATAACTTTCTGCAAAAATAAAAATTATTGGAATTTCAATGTAGACGTACATAAAGTAACATGTTTGTCTTTCACTAGTTCCTTTCCACAAACTTCCCTTAATTGTGAGTAATGCTATTTCTTATATTCAATAAGTAGGTAAATTGATTCAAAACTCAAATTTGTATGTTCTTTAAATAAGATTAGTTTCATCAAATAATAATTACACTTTCTTGCAAACTTTACTTAAAATTTATACTCATGCGATAATTGCAAATAATCAAATTAGAATCTTCGAAACGTTACACAAAAATCATGAAAAACTTACGCAAAATAACTTGTCTTATCTTGCTTTTACTAGTTTTGATATGCTGTTACAAAAATTTTACGATACTAAGGTTGTGTGATTTATGTAATACAAAATAATAGACAATCATATGCATAAAACATCCTGTGTTTATGTAGGGCTGAGGGAAGGGATGCACACACTAATAACATATTTTCACTACTCTGAATACACAATTTATATTCCCTCCGTTCCAATTTATGTGGCAGCATTTCCTTATTGGTCTGTTCCAAAAAAAATGACAACATTCTAAATTTGGTAACAATTTAACTTCAAAATTACAGTTTTGCCAATACTGAAATGATTTACAATCACATAAATATCTTTGACTTATTTTACACCACAAGTTTCAAAAGTCTTCCTTCATCTCTTAAACTTTGTGTCGAGTCAAATTATGACACGTAAAATGGAACGGAGTGAGTGATTACTATCTTACTAGTCGTTCTATTAAGATTATTGTGGAGAAATAAATAAAGGGGGTATAACAGTCCTAAAAACGTCACAATCAGAAGTATACCAAATGAGGTGATAAAACAGCGGTTAGCAGAGTAGTAGTATAGTGTAGTAGTATCGTAGGGTGGGTTGATTGGTCTGAAAATAGAGTTAAAACAAAACAAACAAGAATATCCTTACTGTCTTATAGCCGAAAGAAAAGAGTTATTGACAGACGGACCACTAATATACTACGAGTACTACTACAACAACTCATCACTTTGCTCTATTTTCCACTTTCCCAAATCCAAATAAATTCACTTTCTCTCTCTCTCTGTCACTCTCAAATCCTCTGTTTATACCTTCTTGTTTCTGTTACTTGTATTAATTCAAGATCCTCCTTATCATCATCAATACAAAGATCTTTTTTCTGCTCTTTCTTTAATTTCATGCTGTTTGTATTTTGAATATTTAGCTGGTGTTGGTACTTAATAAGTAAGTAAGAAGATCTGTTTGTTGGGTTGTTGAATTAATCTTCTGAAGAAGCTTAAAGTTGGTAAGTTTTTATCTTGTTTCAAGATCAAAGGAGATATAATGGAGAAGAATGTGAATAAAGAAATAGTTTGGTTTTTTTGGTAATGGTGAAAAGAAGAATAGTAGTATAAGTTTAGTTTGTTGGAATAAGCTCTGAAATCGAAAGATATACTATAAGTTTGTCTAGTGCTTAACGCCAAGTTGGATATAACGCACCGTTTCAGTTAAGCTTCTTTTAGTATTACCAAGAAAAGGTCACTTCGAAACTATTCAAGTCTCAGACAATTCTCATTTTGTTCAAGAAAAGGAAAGAATAATGCTAAAAGCCTCAAGTTGTTGAATTGTTTTGAAGACAAAGGGGAAGTAGAGTGTTCTTGTTTTATTGGTAACTTGTATTGTAGTAGTATTCTAAGAGGGCTTTGTATAGATTTGAAAAAAGAATATGTCTTCCTGCAAGGATGGTAAGGGAGTGATGGATAACGGCAAATATGTCCGTTACACACCTGAGCAGGTTGAAGCACTTGAAAGGCTTTATCATGACTGTCCTAAGCCAAGTTCTATGCGCCGTCAGCAACTTATCCGTGAATGTCCTATTCTTTCCAACATTGAACCTAAACAAATCAAAGTTTGGTTCCAGAATCGAAGGTACTATAATTAATTTTATACTTCTATTCTCTTGTTAAGTCTTAAAATTTCCATTCTTGATTTGTTAGCTTCAGAGATTAGTTAAGTAGACTCTCTAAAAGCCCCCAAAAAAAAGTTCATTTAAACTGGAACAAATGGAGTTTCATTGTTGCTATTTCCTAGTTGAATGATATAAAGTTTGAATCTTTTTTTTGTTGGGTTAATGTAGATGCAGGGAGAAGCAGAGGAAAGAGGCATCAAGGCTTCAAGCTGTGAATAGGAAGCTGACTGCAATGAACAAGTTATTAATGGAAGAGAATGACAGATTACAGAAGCAAGTTTCTCATTTGGTCTGTGAAAATGGCTTCTTTCGTAGACGATCTCATAGCGTAAGATTTTTTCCACCATATATGTAAAACAACGCTCCCTCATTCCTGTTTATGTGGCTTGTTTCTTTTTCCGAAAGTCGATTTGCATTAAGCCGACATTCTAAAATTGATTTTTCACCATATTGATATGAAAACTTTTGCGACCTATAGTACTTTTTGTATAATTTTTGTATATTTAAATTTAGTTTTAAAATATTGAATTAATTGAGTTCAGTTTAGATTCAAAGATTAGTCAAATTAACTATCGAGAAGCAAAAGCGGTCATATAAATTGGAATGGAGAGAGTAACATTTTCAGTTATTGATTATGTAGTTTCCTTGAAAAAAATTAAAGAAAGTTGATGATAAGGTGTGATTTTTTCTGTGAATGCAGACACCGCTTGCTACAAAAGATACTAGTTGTGAATCAGTGGTGACGAGTGGTCAACACCACTTGACATCTCAGCATCCTCCAAGGGATGCTAGTCCTGCAGGGTTAGTAGTGGGATTACAGTTGTTAAGTCCTTTTCTTGTAAACATCGTGGTTTGTGACAATGTCCTTGTTTTTTGTGTTTTTTTGTGGCTTATGGATGGCATTTTGTTCGTGCTTTTCCAGGCTTTTGTCCATTGCAGAAGAAACTTTAACAGAGTTTCTTTCGAAGGCTACTGGAACTGCTGTTGAGTGGGTCCAAATGCCTGGAATGAAGGTATACTTTTTTGTTAAAATAATGGCTTTTTCACAAATAAACAAATTGCTAGTAGTACAAAACTCTTTATTCCCAGGGTAGTTGGCTGGAGAGGGGGGGGGGGGGGGGGGTGGTGGAAAAGTTTTTGGTACTACAAGCAATTTGTTTATTTGTGAAAAAGCCATTATTTTAAGAGTGTTATCCTACCATCAAGAGTTTGTACAATTAATGTTTCGGTTCGGTTGTCTTTTTCTTGTTACCGTACTTTTAAAACTCACATGAATTATGCGGTAGTTCGCGGAACTGAATAGCAATGCACGCGTTAAGTAAACCAACAAAAGTGGCTTCAAGAAAATATCCATTCGGTTGTCGTTTTCTTGTTACCGTACTTATAAAACTCACGTTAATTATGCGGTAGTTCGCGGAACAGAATAGCAATGCACGTGTTAAGTAAACCAACATAAGAGGCTTCAAGAAAATATCCATTCAGTTCGGTTGTCGTTTTCTTGTTACCGTAGTTATAAAACTCACGTTAATTATGCCGTTGTTCGCGGAGCTGAATAGCAATGCACGTGTTAAGTAAACCAACAAAAGTGGCTTCAAGAAAATATCCATTCGGTTGTCGTTTTTCTTGTTACCGTACTTATAAAACTCACGTTAATTATGCTGTAGTTCGCGGAACATAATAGCATTGCACGTGTTAAGTAAACCAACATAAGAGGCTTCAAGAAAATATCCATTCGGTTCGGTTGTCGTTTTCTTGTTACCGTACTTATAAAACTCACGTTAATTATGCGGTAGTTGGCGGAACTGAATAACAACACGTGTATTAAGTAATCTAGCATAAGAGCCTTTAAGACAAATGTCCATTATAGTACTACTTTCTAATTAACCATCCCTCACTTGTTCTCTCATTCGATTTTGACGTTTTAATATTTTGAATAGAAAAACATTAATTATTTATTAATTCATTTATGAAATATTCTAGTGTTAACTCATTTTCAATTTTCTCTTAAAATTCTATCTCATCTGATATAATTGGAAACTAATTATGCGAAAATGTATGTTCATTTAAATTCATGTTGTAAGTTAAATAGATATTTACTAAATGTTAACTTGGAGAAAGTAAATAAATAGACCAAGGGTATTCTTAGCAACAAATCTTTGCAATTTAAAATAAACATATCTTTCAGATTTTTTGTTTTGCAGGGAACCTCTAGTTTTAGGGAATCCTTAGTTTGTCTTAAAGAACAAGTTATTCAGTACTTGAGCGAAATGAGTCCAGATAATCCAGGATATATATAATAGAAAACGGGTGTTCTCTTTCCTTCGTAAATGATGTCAATAAATGACCAAGCAGTGGGCGACTCCTTCCGCCAACTATAGCGTGGACTAGATTACACGGCTTTGCAAGTTCTCTCGGAAGCTCAAGCCCTTTTTCTTACCAACATATTTTGATCAGTGTTTTTTGAAATTATCATTTCTTATCAGAGATAAATATAAGTCATATCGTAGTTAACTTATAAACTATAATACAAAGTGTCACAATCTTACAGTTTTGGCATGTTTACGCTACTATATTTTTTGTGCACTAGTGTCCTCCCTCGGACTCATATTTGTAAAAAAGTTATCCTCCCGTAGGCTTATTGCTTATGAGGGCAGAATGTTTGTACATTACCACTTATCATCTGGAGACCTTGAGGATATTACTATATCACGACACACTTTCCCGTCAATTTTTCACTGTTGCCGTATTATTTCTGGTACAGATTCTTACTACTGGTTTAACTATATCTAATCATATCTCTGTTTAAATGAGTAGCCTGGTCCGGATTCCATTGGAATCATTGCTATTTCTCATGGTTGCACTGGCGTGGCAGCTAGAGCTTGTGGCCTGGTTGGTCTAGAGCCAACAAGGGTAAGTTGAATATCTATTTTGAAGTTTATGCTTCTTACACTATACCGTGATATTAATTGTCTGAGATCCCTCTAGGTTGCCGAAATCCTTAAGGATCGACCTTCGTGGTTTCGTGACTGCCGGGCTGTTGAAGTTCTCAATGTGCTGCCTACTGCCAATGGTGGAACCATTGAACTTCTTTACATGCAGGTAGGTTACTGTACTGTTACTTCTTGTACTTGTGCATTCTGTCCCTCTATACTTCATGAACTTATGAAAGTTCTTTTTAGCTTTATGCACCAACAACGTTGGCACCTGCCCGTGACTTCTGGCTCTTACGGTATACTACTGTTATGGATGATGGAAGTCTCGTGGTAAGTATTCATTATGTCTAGCACTCTTCTAATATCTGAATTTATATTCTTCCAAGTATACACGATTTGCAAGTTTCTCCTTCGTGATGTTTCTGAGTGTCGCTCAAATCTGCCAGCAGATATAGCAATCCTGCTAATAAATTAGCGGTTTATTACCACAGAATACTTGAAAATGTCTCCAGTATATGCCAAATGGAGTATTTTCTCCGCTTGTGCTTTTACATTTAGGATGAGTTGTAAATTAACACGTCTTATTTAATAAAATGCTCAGGTATGTGAAAGGTCACTTTCAAATACTCAAAATGGTCCGAGCATGCCACAAGTTCAGAATTTTGTGAGAGCAGAAATCCTGCCTAGTGGATACTTGATTAGACCTTGTGATGGGGGTGGTTCAATTATCCACATAGTCGATCATATGAATTTAGAGGTAATGTCATCCATATTATCTTATTTTCTGTTCTCTTTTACTCTGCTTACGTCTGCACTGTTATGATTTACAACGTTATTGTTGTTAGGCATGGAGTGTGCCAGAAGTTTTGCGCCCGCTTTATGAGTCATCAGCAGTTCTAGCTCAGAAGACAACAGTGGCGGTAAGAACTTCTGTTCAAATTGGTTCAATACCACGTGGAATATCGGAGAATAGTATTTGCAAATTGTGACTTAATCTCATCCTTCGGGCAGGCACTACGTTACCTCAGGCAGATTGCACAGGAGGTTTCACAGTCTAATGTCACTAACTGGGGAAGACGACCAGCAGCTCTACGTGCATTAAGCCAGAGGTTGAGCAGGTTTGAATATCCTACTTTTGGATGGATGCTTTTCAGTGTTATTGTTTTTTTTTTTTTTTTTTTTTGTTCATTTTCTTTTTTAATTCAAACCCTTCGAAATACTTTTGGCAGAGGCTTCAATGAGGCTCTTAATGGTTTAAATGATGAGGGCTGGTCAATGCTTGGTAGTGATGGAAATGATGATGTTACCATACTTGTGAACTCTTCTCCTGAAAAAATGATGGGCTTAAACCTTTCTTTTGCAAATGGATTCTCCTCTCTGAGCAATGCGGTTATGTGTGCAAAAGCATCGATGCTTCTCCAGGTCTGTTTACTCTAGCACGTTGATGCTAAAACTATTACATTGAATCCTTACTGCCTGATTGTGTAAGTAGATGATTAAAGCCTTCCTGTTTGTGTCTATTAATGTTTGATTTACCTTTAGATCTTCCTTATTCAAGGCGGAAACATGCTTTTCTGCATTGACCTCTTCACAAACAGAAGTTTGGTATTTCAGTCTTTCAGAGGCCGTAGAGACTACGAATTGAATTATGTGACTTGCGACTAGTTTGTATGAATATGTGGATATAGACAACCCAGATGGAGGAGCAACTATTCTTATTTATAATTTGCTTAAAAGAAAAACATAATGTAGTTAATAGGGCTTGCTTTTGGAGTTTGTCTGTCTACTAGTATTATCTTTGATGTTTTTTCCCCGCTCCCAATTTTGGAGGATACATAGTGTTTCCACACTTCCCCTCCAAGGTGACTAGAACCCAGGACCTACTGGTCTCCGGTGGAGGTGATTTACCAACTGAGCAACCCTCACTTGTCATCTTTGATGTCAGTTTTAGGACTTCTTTTAATTTATTTTATTATTAGTGAAATACTTAGATAGCCCTTAAAGTTGCCACCAGCTATCAGATAGGCAACTCAACTATCCTAAGGCCACTAGACTGTAAGCTTTGGTGGTTTTTTGATGCCAATACTCATTTTTTATTGTTTGATTCCTTTTTTTTTTGGGTGGGGGTGGGGGTAGCCGGAGCTGGAGGGGGACCTGTTTAGGGATGGCGAGGGTTGGTGGCGAGCTTTCTTAGCTGACAATGTTGTCTTCTTTTTTCTTTCCCATTTTGACGCATTCGTCTTCTTTTTATTGTCCAGAATGTGCCTCCTGCTATACTTCTCAGGTTTCTAAGGGAGCATCGATCCGAATGGGCAGACAACAATATAGATGCTTACTCTGCTGCAGCCATTAAAGTTGGTCCTTGCAGCCTTCCTGGTGCTCGAGTTGGTAACTTTGGGGGTCAAGTGATTCTTCCCCTTGCACACACTGTTGAGCATGAAGAGGCAAGCTTAGTAGATTTATTTGTGCTGCACTGATGCATGCTTAATACTGTCCACACTATCATTATTTGAAGATTTTTTCCGTGATTTCTCGTCGTAGTTACTGATAGCGTGCCCCTTTTTTGCATAATTAGATGCTGGAGGTTATTAAGTTGGAAGGAGTTGGCCATTCTCCTGAGGAGGCTATGATACCAAGAGATATGTTTCTATTGCAAGTAAGTTTAATTCTGCACATGTAAGTTGATTTGTTTCACTGTCCATATTTTGCTCCTTCTTGGTGCATTATAAATGTAATTTAATTTTTATTAAAAAATCTATTTGAAGAAAATATTTTGGTATCTTTTTTTGATGAAGTGAAAATATTTTAGTATCTTGCATCTACTTAAATTGCGTAATATGAGAATATATTTTCTTGAATTGAAAGAATTTTATTTATGCGGAACATGATATTACATCAACAAGCAACATAATTTCCTCAGGCTTTAAAAAGTTTTTTAATTTCTAGAACCATGATTAATTCATTTTGGATAATAGATCTCCTAAATTATGCTCCAGATCTTCCACAAAAGTCATTATGCATGTATATCAACTCTTTTACTTGCTGGATTATATCCATTGAGTTTCTGATATATCAATTAACATACTATGACTATTTAACTGGATACCGCTCCTCGTTTGTTAGTTGAGACCTGGTTGTTGCTAAGGAAGCTGCAAATTTTCTGCTCTTGCATTGCTTATTTTTGTGTTCTGGTACTTGTGGTAATCGTCACTCTACATGCTTTTGACAGCTGTGCAGTGGAATGGATGAAAATGCTGTTGGAACCTGCGCCGAACTCATATTTGCCCCTATTGATGCTTCATTTGCTGATGATGCACCACTCCTTCCGTCTGGGTTTCGCATTATTTCTCTCGAATCCGGAAAGGTATGTGCTTGTATCCACCCATTTGCTTACTCTTTTAGGTACTCATTCTTTTGGTTTGTTATCCTCCATGTTTTTGCTAACCTGTAACATTGTGCAGGAAGCCTCCAGTCCAAATCGCACCCTTGATCTTACTTCTGCTCTTGAGACTGGCCCAGCAGAAAACAAAGTGGCCAATGACCTTCAAACTATTGGTGGCACATCAAGATCTGTCATGACAATTGCATTTCAATTTGCATTTGAAAGCCACATGCAAGAGAATGTTGCTTCAATGGCTCGACAGTATGTCCGAAGCATAATTTCTTCCGTTCAGAGGGTTGCATTAGCACTTTCGCCGTCTCACTTAGGTTTCCATGGAGGTCTCCGTCTGCCACTGGGGACTCCTGAAGCACATACATTAGCTCGTTGGATCTGCCAAAGTTACAGGTTTGTGGTATCTACTTACTTGCAGGTGTGCCTGCAAATTATAAATGAAATACATGGTTTCTTTGGAACCATTAGTTGGTTTAAATGTGTAATGGTTAGTTTATTGCAAGTCTCATTCAATCTGTTGTTTGTTTCTTCTCGTTTAAAAAGAACTGTACTTGCCTTAAACAAGAAATCAATTCTCTTTTTCTTTAGCTTGATTTCTTTTTTGTGATTTCTGAAAAGCTGATGTGCAAAATTGTTTCTTGTATTTGTAAGAGATCTTTTCTATCTGAGGTTGCTGTGAGCAAAATTTACGAATGTTTCTGTCTCTAATTGCATAATAGAGTTTGAAATGGGTGTCCCATGTGGATCTTTTTTTCTCCTTGTTAAGGTGCTTTTTGGGCATGGAGCTTCTGAAATCGAATACTGAAGGAAGTGAATCAATCCTCAAAAGCTTATGGCATCACACAGATGCTATCATATGCTGCTCTGCTAAGGTTTGCTCCTGAATCCTCTTTCAGTGCAATCCCTTTTCGTGCTTTCTCAAAGTGAACATTCATCAATCTCAAAACCATTCTCTTACTTGTTGGAAACTCTCTTGTTGCAGTGTTCTGATGCTTGCTAAATTAGAATCCAAATTTTTTCCTGACTTGTCAATTAGGGATTTTGACTGCTTTTTTAAGCTCATTTTGTTGCAAGATTATTTCTTGTGAGTACTGAAATTTTTAGTTTCATATTTATGCAGTCTATGCCAGTTTTCACATTTGCAAATCAGGCTGGCCTTGACATGCTTGAGACAACCTTGGTTGCACTTCAAGATATAACCTTGGAGAAAATATTTGATGATCATGGAAAGAAGAACCTCTGTACTGAGTTCCCACAGATAATGCAACAGGTTGGTCTTTCTATTATGATAGAACAACATAAAATAGTAGGTAGCAATTGAGTGGTCTTGTAGCTGTGAATAGAGAGTGCTTATTCAAACTTCTACACAAATTTCAATTCTTAAAGGTAGGCAAAAATTCACTAGATGAAATATGCTCTACTATTATGATAAAATGATTAGTCTATCTTTCTAAGATGGGGAAAGTAAGGAATAGCTTCTCATTTATCTGCTTGAGATGATTATCATGACAGCTGCAGTTCTAATCATGTTGCCATGATTCATTGACAGGGTTTTGCATGTCTTCAAGGGGGCATCTGCTTGTCAAGCATGAGTAGACCTGTTTCTTATGAGAGAGCAGTGGCGTGGAAAGTTATGAATGAAGAAGATACCCCTCATTGTATCTGTTTCATGTTTGTCAACTGGTCGTTTGTCTAAGATACTTCTGTTGTCTAGATCGTCTTTCGAGGGATCAGTAAACTAAACCTAAGAACCCTTTAATATCTCCCTAAGAACTATTTTGAACTAGTTATGTTTGTGAAACTTGTTTATTGTGCTTTCCTTGCTACTCAGGAAGCTTACCTATGTTATGTCTTTTGATGCCTTGTGCAACTTGAAATCTTTGCATATGTGATTGGGAGAGTGCAATAGATTATTTGAAAAGAATGTGGACATATAATAGACACAGGAGTAACCAAGGATGATTTTGGGCCATTCTAGAGCTTGGACTGGCTAAAAGGGAGGCTTTTAGGGGTAAAAGTTTGTACATATTAGCTGATTTTGCGGCAAAGATAACTGCTCTTAACCGGTTGAGACCCACAAAACCAGAGCTTTTGTGCATATCCCAATCTCTGTGAGGTCCCATAGACTTCTCGTCAGCCTATATTTTAATCAAATAGCCATTTTTAAATTGATGACCTAGTATAACGAGAAACTTTACTTTGCGACTCTAAGTTTTGTGAGGCTTATTCATTTTTCCTCATTGGGTGGATTGAATATCTTACACTGTTGAGTCCACAAAAAAAGTAAAATTGTATTGGTATGACCAATGTCTTTGTTTCAAAATTACACTTTTCTATTCTTGTAAATGAGTACCAGCTCTCTTTGGAATAGTGAATACTTCTGTCTAGTGAGGGTGTTCTTGCAATCCTCCCTTCTTCAGATGAGGGTGTTCCTTGCAATCCTCACCTTCTTCTGAATACTTCTGTCTAGCTAGGGTGTGTATTCTTTCATTCTTTCATTTTTTTTTTTTGGTTGTGTGGCTAATACCTTTATGTTGATGTATAGTGGGGGTGGTTGCTAGTGTGTAAAATTATATGTATATATAAATTGTTGTATTGGACAGATTGTGTTATTAGTTTCTTTGTGGGTTCACTCGCTTCCAGTTTTAGTTAATGCTAGTTAACTGCCGAGTTTCGAAAAACAGGCGCAACAAAGGTTAGGTTTTAACACCTATTCAAAAAAACAAAAACAAAAATGGTTAGGTTTAACACACTAGCAACCTCGCGGTAACTTAATTTGTACTATTTGTGCCAAGTTGCTAATGTGTAAATATGGACTCTAATTGTGCCTTTTTTTTTTTTCCAAAAGTAAACGAGTAATGCTAACAAACAACTATTTTCTCAAAATTAATCGTCAACAGGCTTATTTCTAAGAATCAAACCAACATTTAGCTCCAAATGCCAAGTGTAATAATAACAGTACAAGATTTATTATAGCAGAATGAGTGTGATATACATTTGATCGGTGACTTGGTTTGTAAAAACTGACTTAAAAAGCTAATAACATGATCAGGGAAAATGTTAAAAACTTGGACAAACCTAAAAAAAACCTTACAAAGGTAATAATTAAAGGGTTACGTCAAAAGCTTAGACAGGATTACTTGTGGACTGTAGTACTATAGACGTTAGCGTTATTGAAACAAATTAAAGCCTAAAGGAGCTAGCTAGCTAGCGTCTCATCAGCTGGTTACTGCATATTAAGGCCATTCATCTCTTTAGTAATAGCAGGAATGCAGCTATTGGTTCTTGTAATCCCTCCCTTCTTTGGCATAATTCTGTCCCTAGGACTAATAGATTTGGTCCTCAGAATTCCCCTGGAGTTTTTCTTGAACATCTCTCTCATGGCTTCAGCTTGATATAGAACTGGATAAGCTCTACCATATTTGTTAAACTTACTACAAGCACTCATATGAGTAGTCAATGCTTCTTCATTCTTTCCTCCATTCTTTTGTGCTTCTTCTTTCACTGCATCAACACAAAGTCCACATATCCATTTACCAAAGTATTTTTTTCGAATTTGATCGATGTATTCGTGCGTGTATTCTTCACTCATGCCACAACACTCACACTTTGCATTTTCAACTTCGGATATTGGAGGTAGATCATTTGCATCAACACTGTCTTCTGCCTCTTTGCTCATCCAATCGAACGAGATATCGGACATAGTCCTTTTTAGATTATCGTTGGATAGTCTAGGGGGTTTGCTAAGGGCAGCCATTCGAGTTTTGGAACTGACTATAGTCTCTCCATGAGGTGCCATTGAGAAATAAAATGTACTTGGTGACTAAGCTTGAAAATATTTCAGAAGGAACTATGAGGATATGTTTAAACACATACAATTTTTGATGGAATAGTGGGGTTTTCAGTAGAAGTATGGTTGCATGGAGTTGCTATTTATAGTCATTGGCTGCTCCACGTTGTTTACAAGTTGGAAGCTGGAAAGTTACTAGTTGTGGACCATGGGAACTTACATGTCACTTTTCATTTTATTTAAGCCTGAATTTTCTTGAATGTGCTAGATTTTTACTTAGCTTGAAGTCAGAGAGTTGGGAGTACTGGCACTCAAATGAAAGGTGATGGTATAGTGTAACTTCTTATGGCTTCATGAGGTCCGTGATCTTATGCCACTTTTTGTCTATACTTCTATTAAAGGATTTGGACATCAAATATTAGCCCTCCTCTTCATATATGCGGATAACAAGTTTAATTCCAATGCATGTCCAAATATTTCATGACCTATGATGTTTTCTGAATTATTTAATTTGCCGTTATGCAATGCATTCGTGTAGTTGTTCAATTCATTTCCACAAGATAAACGAATATGGACGTGACATACATCTTAACTAAAAGCTTAAAATATATTTTTTTTATTTATTATAATTATGTCGCCGACCATTTGAAATCAATCAAATAATCATATTATTTACTGTGAATTTTACTTTTAATCGAATATCGCATCTAGAAAAGATATAACATGATGAATTTAGATTTTAAGATGTACTAAAACAAGAACTTTTACTAAAACCTTATTCCTTTTCTTTTGATATATATTTTCGTTCTTATTTACTTTAAAGAGCATTTTGATTTCATCCTCGAATTCGAGGGACGTGTTCACCAACTTAAATATGCAAGTACTGACTAATTCCTTGGCTATGTGAAGTCTTTTTAAAAAGTTATGTAGTCTATCAGTAGCCACTACAAAAATGAATTAACTTGATTGAAATCACAAGTTGAACTCCTTCGACCATTCAAGTTAACTTTACCCATCTTTCGTTTTAGTTTCTTCTATTTCTTCTCCCAGAAGATTATGGTGTCACAAAAGAAATGATACGTATAACTATCAATGTCCCCATATTCCCGTGAAATTGTAGCTATCATGTTATACATTTAGTATTATAACTTATCGTTCGTGTTGTTTTTGGACCAGTAATTAGAAGGATGTAACGATGTCTCCATCAATCACAGGATTCTTGAAATGTAAAAATTGAACAAAAGTTGCGTTATTAAATAAGGGCCAGTAATAATTTGCAATTAATGCTAGTGAAAACTGAAGCTAACATAGATCTCTACTTTATTTGGATATAAAGCAAGTTGTAGTCACTTTGGCTGTGGATGAACTATAAACCTAACAATTTCTCATGGCTGGTATCGAACTGTTGCAAAATATCTGACTTATGATGTATGATCATTTGCTTCCCTTTTCTTCATGTGGAGCTGAATGCATCTAAGCATATAACCTTTATGTCGGATATGATTAACTAATAACTATGTGTTAGTAAAACAGGATAAGAATATTATGAAAGGACAACTTCTTAATCTAAAGCAATAGTTTTGTAAAATTAACTTAACTTTCAAATTTGATTTAAATTGATCACTAATATGATATTCCAACTATCAACAATTTAGAACATTACTTAAAGATTTTAAAGGTAAGTATTGCCTAAACATTACTTCATGTTATCTGGAAGAATATGGAAAAAGATTAAAGTGAAACTGCTACCTAGACAACACTTCAAGTTAATTTGGGAGAATTTGAGAAGAGACCCAAGGGCAAATGTTGCCTAAAGAAAGAGGGGTCAAATGTAAGTGTTGCCCTTTAGGAAGTACTTATGGAAAAACGGATGACAGGGATACGTGCGTCATTATAGAATTTATTGGGGGTATTTTTGTCTAAATTTATTCATTAAACCAGGCGGAGACCATTTATATTAAACCTCTATTATAGGGGTTAAAAGGAAAATCAGTTGCCCCATTGTCATAGTTTTGTAAATAACCCCTCTAGGAGCGCAGAAGAGTGAAGTGCACCAAAGGCTATTTTTGGCAGTGATCTTTGATTTTAGGCCACTTTTTTTATTAGTTTTACATGAGAGGTTACTTTTTGGAACTTCAATTCTTTTGGATTGAACTTCACACAAGTTCAGCCCACAAGGATTGAAGTTAACTTCAGCCCACCACAAGGATTAAAGTTCAATTTCAGCCCACAAGGATTAAAGTTTACCCATCTATACCTAAAAGTTCAGTCCTTACAGATTGAAATTGAAACTTTATAATTTAGGCATAAAGTTAACCCACAAAGTTTGAACTTCAGCCTGTAAAGATTGAAGTTTCAAAAAGTGACCTCTCATATAAGTTCAATAAAAAAGTGGCTTCAAACTAAATACCAGAGACAAATGGCCTGTGGGTAAAAATTTTACGCGCAGAACCAAGTTTGCACAATATGGAAAGATATGGCGCCATAGTCACAACTTTAGCCCCTATATTAAAAGTCTTTCATAAATTGCTCAGTCAGGAAAATATCCTAGAGATTTCCAGGTCGTGTTTCTAGTGAGATTTGACAATCGCCAGGAGCTTTTCCAAACGGGGTAAGAAATGTACAACTTTTTCTATAGGAGACAAAATTGTTATTGAGCACCAGTTATGACCTATTTCGGTAAATTACATCATAGAACATGGGCCTTATTGGGCCTATGTTTAATACCATAATAAGCAAAATATTGCGATCTATTCCACTTTTGAGCAAAGAGAGAGAGAAGATAATAACTTTATATCTAGGGGGATAATCTAGAGAAATGTAAAGGTCACAATTTAAAATGTGGTATCAAACTTGTTTAATGGGTATTCTGGCTGTTAATAAAATATTTTTTACTCTTAAATATGCTAAAAAATAACAAAGCTAACAAAGAAAAACAAAAAGTAGCACAATAAAGATATTTGTGCAAAACAGCTTGTCAAGCAGAGCAACACGTGAAATTTGCAGTAACAATCTTTAGTGGGTTTCTTTTTTTTCCGTAGCAGAAAAGGGAGTCGTTGGTACATACTTAAATAACAAGTAGAGTCCAAATGCAAAGTACATAATATCGAATTAGGTAACTTAATTGATCAGAGAAAATGTCCATTTGCAAATCTTTTCCTTTTTCACTAATACGACCTAAATAACAAGTAGAGTCCAAATGCAAAGTACATAATATCGAATTAGGTAACTTAATTGATCAGAGAAAATGTCCATTTGCAAATCTTTTCCTTTTTCACTAATACGACCTAAATAACAAGTAGAGTCCAAATGCAAAGTACATAATATCGAATTAGGTAACTTAATTGATTCCATTTGCAAATCTTTTCCTTTTTCACTAATACGACCTAAATAACAAGTAGAGTCCAAATGCAAAGTACATAATATCGAATTAGGTAACTTAATTGATTCCATTTGCAAATCTTTTCCTTTTTCACTAATACGACCTAAATAACAAGTAGAGTCCAAATGCAAAGTACATAATATCGAATTAGGTAACTTAATTGATCAGAGAAAATGTCCATTTGCAAATCTTTTCCTTTTTCACTAATACGACCTAAATAATTGCTGCCATATTTATTTAATCACTTTGAAAAGCTTCAAAAGGCGTTGTGAGCTTCAAAAAGTGAAAACAAAAGCAAAAGAAGGGAAACTCCCCCAAGTTACAAATAAGCAAATATTAAACGCATGCTCAGCTTTATTACTGATATCTTTTTGTTATGATACGTTTTTTGTTTTAATGTTTATAATATTTAGTTGTAACCAGCTGTGTTTAAGAGAAAGGAATTAATTAACCCCAGTGGGAAAAAGTAGGGTTTTGAAAAGTTTATGACAACGTTGATTAATTGGCTCAAACACTTCTCGAGAATTTGAGTATTTCAAAAGTTCCCCAAAGTATATGATATATAGTCAAAATGCACTTTACATCAGGCGACCAGAACTCTATAGCCTATACGCAGTCTCTAACAATCTACGCAACTAATTTTGAATTCGTAAAATTTAGCTTATTATTTATCACTTTTGTACATTAATATCAAAGTGCTTTTGTAAACGTAAGTTTTTATGTTCGCCAAATGCTCAACATAGATATAAGAACTAGCTCTATATGTATCTCTCTTAATTCATATTTCATTTTGATATTTTTGTCAAATCTGGATTTGTAACAGGAAAGTTCATAATAAGAACTTCAAAAAGTTCTTCATTCTCCATGTTTAAATGCGAAATTTCTTACTAAGAGCGCAAAGATCTCAAACATTCGTTGGTGGTCCATAGAACAATTACACAATTAGCCCATTTCAGTTTGATACTTCTACATATTAAAACTACTTTAAAACTTTTTGTTTGAGCTTGTTTAAATTCCAGGGACAAATAATAAGACAAATATGAAACGTATTAATATTTATTATATATAGTACATAGTATATCTGTCAATCGAGCCGGGCTAACCCGGTACCGGACCGGACTGGACCGATACATTATAAGCGGTCCGGGACAAGGAGGAAGCGGGTTGCGAGTCGACACGGGGTTAAGAATAAAGACCGGTTAGCCCGGACCGGTAAAAGAGCGGTCTTTGGCCCACCGATAAAAGACCGATCTTCATGAGTAGTGCATCAAATTAATATAGTGATTAAACTTGGTTTCCATCAATGAGTCAAGTATATGATTTTCAAAATATTTAACCCTTTCTTTCCTGCTTTCACATTCCTTGTCTTTTTATATATGATTATATGTCCTTCCAATTGTAAGTAAAAAGTGAGCTAAAATATGAAAAAGAAAAAAAGAAGAAAAAAAAAAACGGACCGGACCGGTCTTAATGGGCTAAAAGCTGAGTCGGGCTTCAATATTTTGAAAAAAAGACCGATTCGAACCGGACCGGTAATAGCCCGGACTGGATCGGGACTGGTGAGCCGACTCTTAACGTGCCGGTCCGTGCTGGTGCTGGTCCTGGCCCGATTGACAGGTATAGTACATAGTATAACTATATGTGCATTGTGTGATTAAATATTGACTAAAGTAAGTTATGTACAAAGTAAACAAGAAGAAGTAACAATTCATCATTGTTTGCAGTTGTGGTTACGCCCATAATGACCTTTCCTAAAAAGCGAGTGTTTCATGGGTTAGGTAATTATAGCAGAGAGGTTCTTTCCTTTCTTTGATGGGAAGAGACACGTGTTAGGGGAAAGGGAAACCTCCCTTGCTAAGAAATCTTTTCTCAACGGCTAAAGTTGTGATTATAACTATCTAGGGTTTTGGAAGGTAGATGACAATGAGAAAAGACAAATATGACCAAATACTATATTGATTCTTTGTTTCTCGTTACCCTTCAAAAAATCATTTGATCTACCTTTTGGATACTAGTATATTTTAAACATAATACGGAAATATCCTCTACAGGATAGCGGCTGTTTGCTTAAACCCCAACGACACTGTACCAATATCGATTGTACGGGTAATTTAACATTAGGTTTACTTTTAAACAGCAAACTTTATGAAATTAAAAAGATATTACTCTCTCTGTTTTACATGTTTCGAATTTTGAGAGTCGAACTGTTTCATTTTGACTGTAAATTTAGACGTACAATTTATATTTTTTTTTGAAACAATATTTATATGTTTAAAAATTTAAGTACTATAAGCCATATAACTATAATTCAAAATATTTAATAGTTATTTGAAAATATTACGATCAAAACTAATAACTCGTTTGACACTCGAATTAAACCCGAATCATATTATCCTTTGTCGAACGGAGTGAGTACTACATAATAACGAAATTAATAAATATGAACTGATAATCTGAACAAAATCGTAATGTGTTACGATAAATGTAACTATACAGATAAACTAAACTTATTTACACTATAATTATGTGTATATATAATCCTTTTTCTGTTAATAATAACTGTTTCTGTGAATAACTTTTGCAAGTCTAGTAGTAAATTATTAGTACTAATTTTTTTCTTAGGAAACTCTACACATACGTACGAGATTCACGTTGAGTTAATTAGAGGTAACACCGGCAACAAAACATTCATTATGGTAATTGTACAAAGTATAAATCAAAGGCATATTAATCTCATTCTTCTCTAATTATAGGTGATTTCAATTTAGAAATTTAAAGCTGGTAATTGGTATGTACATGCTGTCATTTCCCACATTCTGCAAACACTCAAAATAAGTCATGTAATTTAATCTTTTAACGTTGAAAATAATTTCGGCGAAATTTGTGATTCGTGGATTTGTTTCAGATTGTAAACGTACATTACCTCTAAGGGTCAGCCGGGAAGGTTTAATCATCGTTTACTACATCTTTAAAAATACTTTTATTTACATATTTTACATATTTTTATTAATGCTGTTTTCCTCTATCAAACTTCATTCAAAGAGTAAAATCAATCATCTTCTGATCTCATCCTAAAGTTCATGTAGAAAGATTAGGACAATTGTTCTGAGGCAATGGAACAAGTAATATCTTTCCTCAAAAGAGAAGATAGAAATTTGGAATTGATCTGAAAATTGTGTTCCATGTGAAAAGTGAGACAAAATCACAAATAATGAAAACGACTTTAAAACTCTTCTAAACAATAAAACAACTTCTGGACAGATCACCACTTCCACCATTAATAATTGAGCTAATAAAATATTGAGTTTAATTCGAAATATCCATGGTCCGTGCCTCATTGTGTCACTTTAACTTAACAGTAAAGTACTTATATTTCGTATCACAAAAATTATAGAAGTAAACAAAAAATTATAGGCAGAGAAATTCAAGTACTTCAGTGCGTCCTCTTACTTTACGGAAGTCCTATAAATACCACGTATACTTTCACATAATTCTCCATTCCAACAAATCAAAAACATTTCTCTCATATCCACATCTCTCCAAGCATCAAATCTATCCAATAATCTTAGCCTTCTGAATCAAACCAACAACTTAAAAAACAATACAAGTCTCAGTATCAAAATTGTTGATGAAAGAAATGGAGCAAAATTTGCCAATTATAGCAAAGAAATTCTGGAACATAGTTCGAGTAGCATTTTTCATGCTAAGGAAAGGCATATCAAAGAGAAAACTCATGCTTGATCTCAACTTATTAATGAAGCGTGGCAAAATTGCTAGCAAAGCCGCAATTCATAATCTCATGTTCCACCACATTCATAATACTAATAGTAACTCTACTGCATCCGTGTGCCCACGCTCTCCACCAAACGAGTACGAGTTCAGCTGCAGTAACAGTCCAGCAAACCCAACTTTTCACCTCCCCTTCAACCTCAACAAGCGAAGCAAACACAGCCACCACGCTCATCTCTTCCCGTGTGCACACGCGCCGGCGACGACCGACGATGAGACTTTTGTCGTGAATGCAGCTGTTATGAAGGCTTTGGAAATGATTCAGAGTCAAAATGCATCTCCTGCTAATAATTTGCCTGGTTTTGGAAGGACACCAACTGTGAGGCAATTGAGAATCACTGATTCACCTTTTCCATTAAGGGATGTTGAAGAAGATAGCCATGTTGATGAAGCTGCTGAGAATTTTATTTCTAAATTCTATAGAGATTTGAGACGGCAAGCTTCTCCTGGTCCTAATTAACGTGTTTATTTCTATGGAGAATTCATGCATGGGGATTAAGGGTACGTGGCCAATGCAATAAGAACATACAACTACGTAATTTGGAGCTGTCAATGTTTTTTAAGTGTATTAAATTTGGGAGCAATGAAGATTGTATATGCTTTTTATTGCATGTATAAGTTTCTACGTTCATGGGAGTGTATTTGTTTCTTCCTTTTGGGGTTACATAATTTGGAAATATATAAAAAAAACATATAAAAATAAAAATTTAATACTAGTCCTACTAGAGTATATAGGTGTGATGAAATCTTTCGATTTATTCTTTTTTGTTTTCTTTGTAATGCTATGAAATGTTCAGAGGCTTAAGTCCTGAAATTGAATAGAATAATTTTCTTTAGTTTGATTCATGACTCCATGCTGCTTTTTTTCTTGGAAGAAGGAGAAGAAAAAAGTAAAAGTTAAGAGTATCATTAACAGTTACTCTTAGAAATTATTCTTTCCTTCGAGCCTAAGTGAAAATATATATTAGCTAGTACTAACTGTGTAGAGTTTGATTCTCCAATCATATGTTCAAAATTATTAGTAGTATTTTTTCAAAACTATTATCAGGCAACTTCAGCTGGTTAATGATTACTTCATGAGTTATCAAAATCTGGTCATATGCTTTACGTACAGTATCACATGTTATAGTTCACTATTTTAGTACAAACGTTAATTGCAACAATATTGAATCTTGTACTATGTCAACGGGAATTGTCCCAACGGCCAGAGGATCTAATGGAGCGGAATTGATCGATGTGATTGCACTAACTCTAAAAGAAAACTTATGTTATATACTGTAAACATGAGAATTAATCAATCCTTCTCCCTTTTTCACTTTATTTTTTTGTTTATGATAGTTATTATAGTGTTTTATAAAGCAACTCCCTTGCTTTTTTGGTGGGTGTCTACCAGGAAACTTTCTTTGGCAGACACATACAAGAAATGTTGATTTTAATAGCGCCACTTGCTATTCTTTTTAAAATTTTGTGAGAAACTGAGGTGCTTATTAGGTAAGGCCATGAATACATTTGGGTTGCACACTGACTATAAAATAAAAGATCGATGTAGCTTTGAGAATTAAAATTCTCGATAGAATGCACTATCATAGTAATGGACTTTACGCGACTTGAATTTGAATTCATCAGATTAGTGGATATTAAAAATAATAGATTGTTATATACTTCTTCCGGTCCACTTTATTTAATGTTTTAGCTTATTTTTGTTGATCCACAATATTTGATCTTTTCGGAAATCAAGATAGAATTTTACAATGTCAATCATTGCTAATAAATGACTTTAAACAAAATGATAAGCAATAATAGCTTGAATAAAGGCTAATATAGTCAATTATATGTGATTTTTTTAATACCCATGAAAACACCCAAAACATCAAATAATATAGACCGGAGGAAGTAGTATCAAACAACAACAGTATGTAGATGCAAAAATTTCTACAGCTTATTTGCTAGTTGCTACTAGTACTACTGAATATCAAAGTTTGTCTAATCAAAGATTTCTAATGACACTTCTATATTAACGGTTCATGTGTCAAAAATAAAGTGAATTGCCATTAATTAAATGGATTATGATCTTTTGTGGATTACATTTTGTCAGCCTGGCTAAAATGTTGCGGCCAAAGATATATAGTGTATGTTTTTAAAAGTTTTTAACTTTTTGCCACTAATTAAAAGCCTAAACTTTAGGTGATTAGTTTGGTGAAAGTATGAAAGCGATCAAAAACATTGAAGGATACACTTGTCGACTAGTGAACTTGCTTCTTAAACTTTTTGAATAATTACCTCTGTCATTTCATTATAAATATTTCCCTTCAATACTGTTGCTTTAATTAGTGATACAGACATATTAGATTGCTAATATGATCATTACATGATCAGTTATTCCTTGATTATATATGGAGATTGAAATTAAAGGAGAATACTCAGGTTGCCTCGTTGAAGCACCCTATTTCAATCATTTTCTCGTAACCAACAATGAATTTGCTCATAATAACTCATAAATTGTGATTATATATACGTCTGAGAGCAGAAGAAAGTCTCTAAAAATTTAGCTATAGTTGAATTAGTCAATGCTTTAGTTTGATTTTCGTTGAATGTGGAAAGAGTTTTCCAGGAATAATATAAAGTAGTTTATGTGGCCGAAATGCATTTTATTACACAGTAGCTCTAACATTTTCAGCTTTTGGAGGGCCCAAATGAAACTCATTGATTTCCAGCTCGAAACAATAAATTATATACAAAAAAATCTTTTAACGAACTGCACAGCTGAAATTATCGAGCTAGTTAAGACTTGTCCAATTAAGTAACCAGCTAATTTAGTCCGTAATTTTGATTACTTAAGTGATTGTGTTTTCGTGCGAGCTTGTCTAAAGTTCAATTAACACTTGGTTAAGGAGAATGTCTGGATTATATTTGATAAATTCATGAACATATTTTAATCATGAAAAAGATTTGAAGGAGAGGGTATCAATCATTATTGGCCCCATGGTTAAAATAAAAGCAAGCAAGTAAAGTGTTTGAAGTTAGTATAAGCTTGTAAATAAATCCAGGTGGACAACATTGTCGTCCATGATTGTCTAAATTGGCCAAGTTTTGGAGTTGAATAATTTCATCCTGTTATGTATTGGGAATAACCAGAAAAGTTGCAAGTGCTCTACTAAAGTAGTACTCATACATTTCGTCTACTCATTCAAACTTTGACATTTTCTTGTCTTTAGCAATTGGAATTGTCTGAAATTAATAATTCAAGATCAGCAAACTTCAGCAACAGATTATTGGTGATATATCTTATAGGCGAAGTTATCAAATATGGCCACAAGACAATGATGACCTCCATACACAATACGTAATTATAGAAAAAGACATATATTTGATATATACATGCATTATCCATCTACGTACAGTAAAACAAAAAAAAAAAAATTAGCCACTCATGACTTTGCTATTATTGAACATCGAGACATCTGTTCGAGGACACATAATTTAAAAGTACAAGAAATTAATGCGTGTTTCTTATCAGAATGTATATTTTCTAAAAAAAAACTAATGCATGTTTCATATTTGGATTCCACAATATAAGTTGGAGTATTACGAATTCAATTCAGTTCCCTATTAGATCTTGGATCTTTCTTCCTTTATTAACTATGCAAAATTTGAGAAGTTGTCTAGACACTTCACTTCAAAGAGATGTGAGTGGGTAAGATTTTAATGTAACGAGGGTATGTTTTTGTCATGGTTCAACTTTTAACTGAGAGGCTAATCAAAATAATTAAATTAAACTTTTAATTTGTCCGACAAATATGAAAAAGACATAAAAAGTAAACCAGACAATTAAAGTACTATTGTATGGTATTCGTAGTCATTCCTCCTTCTTTTGGGAGTCAAACAAACTGTGCAATAAAGGAATTGCTACTAGACCAAAATAATAACAGAAATAGTAATAAAGGTAAAAATGTTCATAGATATAGAGAACAGATATTTTTCCATGCTAAAAATATAAAAAAGGGAATGCCAATTGAGATGTGCATGACAGTGAAGTAAATTTAAAGAAGAGCAGTTTGGGCCTAAAACCAGCGCGCAGCTTACCAATCTTTTGAAAACAGGGTGCCTGATCGATTGCTTTTGTTTAAGGTATATTTAGAAGATGCTATTGATTTTGTTTAGTTTCCCAAGTAAATTAACAAAAATAAGGACAGCCGAGGAGCTAACATATGCAAGTTAGGGGTTTGACCGAAGTCAATAACTATTGTTCAGACTCTATATATGTTTCAAATTTCGGGTAAGCATACTTGTGGTTGATACAAAACTAAGTTACGGTCCAGTACATAAATTTTTAATACAAAATGTTGTTAGACAAAGAGCGTTTGTGTATGCAATTATGAATTAGTGTAACCAATAGGTTTTAATATCATATGGCAAAAGAAAAATGCAGGGAAGGTTGTATGCCAAAAGAAATAAGGCGGCTTTTCTGAAAGTTACAGTACAGTTCTTTAATGCCAAGACTTGCCCACACTTACCCACCATGCACCTTTAATAAAAAGTTGTGGTCTTAGGACAAAGAGCAAACTAGGGTTTCTCTTGCGACCCATTCAAATTGTGTTTTTGCATGAGAAGTCACAAGTACAAAGAAATAAATAATCTACAATCAACGGTCTAATTATATCAACTCGAAAAAAGGGAATTGATAATTGAACAACATATAGAGTAAGTTTCTATAGTAGCATTACTTCTTTTAATCGGGAAAGGCAACATTTAGTCATCAAACATGAATATTCTACCTTTCCCAATGAAAAAATGAGAATAAATTGATTCACAGTTTTACATGGAGACTCTAACGTTAGAGAGCTTGTCAGGGTGATTGAACCAAATACATTATGCTTATATATAGCCTCAACATCCAATTAATTTTTTTCTCAAAAGATTTCTAATGTGTAAAAGTATCAAATCCCGAATTTAGACCTGCGAGTTAAAGCAATTTTGGAGCTACACTAAAACTCTTCCTTAAGTTAAGATAATTCAACTGTTTATATATATATATATATATATATATATATATATATATATATATATATATATATATATATGTGAAAAAACAAAAATTATTTTTTCTAATATAATTTTCAACGAAGAAGATTGATCAATTGAACTTGCTAGAACAACGTAGCTCCACTCGTAATACCCAACACAAGTCACATAACCATTTAACACCATTTGAATTGAAATAGAGTATTATATTATACAATCGTTTTTCATGAATCCGGTTGAAATAATTTAGCTAAACGCTTTTTGGAGATTTATTATTGGTATGCACACTTCCACTTAGTGGGGAGGATACGAAAAAGAATTAAGGGTGCAAATGCATAATGGCAGCTTTGTTTATGATTAATTTCCGCACGTAAACTCAGGTGTGTCGATTGTGGCCTACAAAGTTTTTGTTTCATAATTAGTTTTTTAATTAACAAATTGTAATGAGAATCTATTAATCCTAAAAAGAAAAAAAGCTCTAACTCTAAAAGCGAAAGCGATTGTCCAAAAAGAAAGACATTTGAGTCTGCAGGCCCAGCCTGGATAGTGGTGTTGTTGAGGGGGGGGGGGTGGTGCTCAATTATTGAATCCTCATATTGCACTAATCAAAACTTTGTCTGTACTTCTTTTTCTTTTTCTTCTGAAATTTGCTAAACAACGTTATAGTATATCTATATAGTACCTTCTATTGACTTATTTTTTGCTCCCAAAGTCCTGTGACCTATTGAATATTCTTGAACTATTCCGATCCACTCCTGTTCCGTACATACCCCTAAAAGAAAAAGAAAAAAAAAGTAGAAAAAAACTGTTGTTCTACGTATTAATTAGTAAGATATAAGAAGAATAAAAATATTAAAAATTCACAAATGAGAACACAGAGTGAGTAACTGTAAACAAAAGAAGAGTTATGGTGAGTTAATCCTCAGTTTAAAACTAGCTAGTCAATTTATAATGAATAACGATTTAAGAGTTGGGAAAATGAGGGAAATAATGATGGTCATCCACTCATTTCTAAATTAGAAACCATAGGTTGTTTAATGCGTATTACTCCTATATATTTAGCACATTAAGTACAAAAGCTACAATGCAAAAACCTTAATGAGAAGTGGAGGAAAAAGAGCAGTACTTTATTTTCAATTAGATTACAATGTAATAATTCACTTTATTCTTGCACATAAAAAGAAGCACTCGTCTTAAATTTATGAAAATCATGGGTAAATCAAAGTTTTATTTACGTAGTCAATATTCAGAGAGAGGAGCTGAGGGAAAACAAGGCCGATCTTCAAGATTTGATAATGTAGATTTAGTATTTTTGGCTCCACAAACACAAAATACATTAAGCTACTAATTACTCCATTGTTAAGCAAGGTACTAAATATTACTCCTATGCAATAACAGTTAATTTCCACAATGTATACGCTATTATTGGTGCTATAATAATGGAATGGAACAAATAAATAAAGCTGAAACATCATTTTATAGTACTTTTGGTTAAAGGGACTTGTCAATTGTGTAGCAATATTGTGCTTTATAGCCATTAGCCACTCAGGATATGAAGATGTTAGTAACTACTATATATCCAATGTTAAGACAAAAAGGGCCAGTCCTTTTATAAGAACTCATGTGAATACACACATCTGCCCTCAGTCTCATCTCCTTACAGTATTATCCAACTTAGATAACGAATGTATAATGGATTAGGGAATCGTAATATCCTCTGGCACAATTAATTGAATATGCATGCAGTATCTGTGTATTTGTTTGGTCCTCTTTTTTTCAGCTTTACTTTTATTTTATTATAAACTTCTATATCTCCAGCTCTATGATTGGGCGCACTTAGCAAGAGCTGGAAAATTGTGATAGGTCCCCATTCCCTTTTCTTTATCTCTCCCTCATTTGTTTAATTTTTTTTTTTTTCCTGGCAAGCAGTGCAAAAACAGTATTATCCAATAAGATATACTTATGGAGAAAATAGATAAAGTGAAACAAACGAAGACGTGGAAAATGGGAAAAAGAAAAGGAGAGATCAAAGGTCTCAGTAGTACTTTACTACTTCATCTGCTTTTAATTGTAGTTCTATAAGAAAAGAAAAAGTATATTAGTTATATGAATCGGTTTCTTTTACATTTTAAATTATTGTTATTCACCGGGCCATATTGTCAAAGAAATGGACATTGGGCCTAACTCAACCCCAAAAGCTAGCTCAAGGGGGGAGGATTGCCCAAGTCCATATATACAAACAACTACCCCGTTCCACAACTAATGTGGAACGACACCCACTCTAACACATATTCAGCACCATAAGTTTCCATCATTTATTCCTTTATACCACAACTATAAAGCAAACAATTCTGATATCCTATTGGGCCATTCTGTACTGTCTTTAGGCCGAATGGATGCCCAGCGGTTTCCTATTAGCCATTCACTGAATTCCTTTGCAATACATAGACAGGGGAAGTATAAAAAAAATGCGCAAGGTGTCTCCATAATGGGTAGTCTTAAAAAATAATTTTATAAACCAAATAGAAGAGTCCTACCAAAAGACTAGTCTAGTAAGTGGGAGAGCCTATTTAACTTACACTCTAGTACAACTTTTTTTAATCAATTTGGGCGAAATGGCTCACACCAATCACCCCGTTTGGACACCAACGACTTTATAGGTCACGGCTGCTTGGTCGGTCACGTATCAGAACATTTTTAAAAAAAAATATAAATAATGAAAATAGTGTAGTGTATTGCAATAGTTTTAGCTGTATTCATGACTTACGTTTTTATAATAAAAGATACTAATTATTTAGTTACATGAGTAACATGCATTTTTCTAAAAAAATATGGTAAAATTTTATTTTGTGGATTATAAGAATAATTCTTTATAAAGTGGCGAAAAAAATTGTGAACAATTGAAAAACATAAGAAGTTCTGCCAATACAGCACAACTTTTGACCAATTTAACACGTTTGTTTGAATAATATCAAAACCTGGCAGTTATGTTAGCTAGTAATTTTTGAACAACTCATGCAATCGTTATATATGAAGCAGATTTATTTTCTATTTAATTTGAGTAGGTTCATTGTTATATCTCAGGATTTCCACGTAAATAGCCCACAATATTTCATATTAACAAGTCATTTACTACTAACATAATATAGCCACAATATTTATATTTAAAATTTAATTTATAATTAAAATATCAAATATAATAGATTGATATTTTGTATATATACCTTCTATACACATATATATTTGTCCTATATTTTTTAAATATTTATATCATCAAATTATATTTAATAAATATGCTAGGAAAAGAAAGAAAGGACAAAATATAGTTACAAAAAGTGTATAAGAATTGTGAATGGTTATGTGGGGTAAAAATCTCATCAATGTTTTGGGTTAAAAGTTATTTCTGCAAGGCTAAAAGCTCAGGACTACCGCTTATTGGGTTTGTTCTTGTAAGGCTCAGGAGATGAAGATCATGACAGTTTTATCTAAGGGGGGTTTACAAAAATACCCATTAAATCAAAATATTTACTTATCTCTATCCATAAGTTTCATACTTACAAGCCACACCCATAAACTATTTACATGTACTACCCATCAAGACTTACATACTATTATTTATGCACTATACCTTAAAGAATACACCCATATCTAGACTTGTATACTATTATTTATGCAGTATACCTTAAAGGTATACATCGATAAGGTACAATAAAGGTATACAGTAATAAATGGGTAGATTGCGTAAATACTTTTAATTTCATATGTAGTGTAATTTTTAATAGGTATGACTTGTAAATACTTTGAATTTTATGAGTATATAGTGTAAAAACCCCCTTTGATCTATGAGCAACTCTTGCAACTTATTATCTATGAAGCAGATTTAGCTGCTATTTAATTTGAGACGGTTCGTCGTTTTTCACTTATTGAAATGATCAAAAGCTATTACCGCAAAAACTTATCTATTAATATCCATAAGTGGGATCTGAGAATGGTAAGATATAGAGACCTTATCTCCAACAAAGTGGAGAGGCATAAGACTTCTACCGCATACATAAAAAATTGATTCATACCTTAGTGGCAATCGAAGTTTTAGGTTATAAGTGATTTAAGCACGACTAAAAGTTCTGTATTTGCTATTTAATTTGAGCAGGTTTGTCGTCTCCCACTCATTGAAATGACCTAAGACTCCTATCGCATAGATAAAAAGTTTGTTTTATACCTTAATTGCAACCAAACTTTTGGATAAAACTTAAAACTTATTTAAGCAGAGTTAAAAGTTCAAGGCTACCGCTTATTGGGTAAACTCTTGTAAAGCCCAGAAAATTAAATAGTGGTTTACGAAAATAGGGTAATTTTTATTGGATAGAACTTGTAAATACTTTGAATTTCATGGGTATATAGTGTAAAAAAAAAAAAAAAAAAAATGCGTAGTCCAAAAAGGACATAACAAGACGCCCACCGTGGGGCTCGAACCCACGACCACAAGGTTAAGAGCCTTGCGCTCTACCAACTGAGCTAGACGGGCTTATTGTTTGGTTTTCCGTTATAGCCTTAATGACCACATGTCCCTTAACTAGTTCATTGGAAAAAAGTCTAAATTCCGTTGCATTTTCACAATTGGCCAGGTAGCCTTCCTGAACTAAATAAGATGTTCAAAACTGTATTGTACCTTTACCATGACATTCTTCCGTGCTTTGAGTTTGAGCCATATAATCCGACCCATCTCTATTTAGTAGGAAGAAGCAATCAAATTGAGCGAGGAGAGTTATTCACAAGCAGTAGAATTCCTTCTGCTTCCTTTCATCTTCATATATCAATCAACCGTTAAAAAAGAATGACATAAAGAGATGACTTATACTCATATATGGTTTATTTGGGCTACAAAATTCTCAAATCTTTCCTTTTTTAATTCTTTTTGTGTCAATCCGAAGTCCAAACTACTATAACTTATAAAATGGAAAGAGGCTAAATGATTTTACTAATGTAAAAATGAGGTTCAAGTCGACATGATAAATTTCTATGCTTCAGCTTTTTTCGGGATATCATTTGAAGACACATATAAAACTATTACTTGTTAATTTATACGTACACTTAGTGCTATATAAGTAATATTGACATGTTTGTTTGATAGATAAAAAATCAAGTTAAAGTAACATATGTACATTTTTGCCTCTGAATCGATACTTGGATATCTAATGCCACCTTATCTCTATTTTGATAGGGTATATTCTCTTGGGTAAAGTTATTTTGAATGTATTTGATCACTTATATATCACCAAAGAGTTTTAAGCAAACTAGGACTTATCTCTAGATGTGTACAGCCCAAAATATGTTGGAGGCATTCTCCATTTTCGGCAATCAGAAAATAAAAGAGTTCGCTACAATCTCGTTCAAGTATGGTAGACCACATATAGCTGCAAGTGAGCTCAGTTGAACCCACTTTCACAAAATGGTTTGCCTTCAAAATTATGTATATATAATTTGATTTTTACCCACTTAAAGCAAATCAGCGTGCATAGCATGGTTTAATGTAGAGTTCTTATTTAACTAAGGGTCCAAGGTTTGAATGTTAGTGACTGCATTGAATACTCCTTTCATTTTTTGGATTCACTTAGCGAAATTCATGGGTTCGCCACTGATTTCGGTAACTTTTGGAGGTTTTGTTAGGGAGGTTATTGTAACCTCACCTAATTGCATTAATTTGAGGTTACTCCAACCTCCCCTAATTTCTTGTAGTGTGCTAGCTACTCCTCATTCATTTTACTTAGTAATAATAAAATATTTATGAAAAAGTAGATGCTTCAGTAATCATTACAAAGTACTCCGTAGATATTAAAACTGACTAATATACTGGAAGGCATTATAATTATGGGCTATATATACTTGGTTGAGTAACGCACATTGGCCCATAGTCTAAGCACATGATATAGTTCACACTGGTTCCCTGTGGACTTTCAACGGAATAATCTGCCTTTGACTTCAAAAATTCTACCAGTCCTGGCAACCAAATAGCATCACGTACATGCTTCAAGGTTACAGTAGGCATTAATTTCTTCCCCATGCATGATATCTCAACCTGCAGTTCAAAGATTGTATTATCTCATATTTAATTTGTGTGTGTTTGTGTGTCAGTGTAATTGTATTTTTACACTGTTATAGTATCTTTTAATAATTCAGGCTATCAAATGAAATGCTTTGATGATGGTTGGGGGAGGGGGCTTGAACGAGATTCTAACTAATTATTTGCGGTGTCAAGATCAATATTGGTATCCTTTTTCATTATTTAAACAAGCCGCAGATGCTTACAAAAGTGTGTCAGACCCTGGGGGCATATACTTTTGGTAGACTAAACCCTAGGGAAAGAAACTTTTCACAAATTCTAAAGACAATGACAATCCAAATAAGCCTTTCCCTTTCTACTGATACTTCCCTTCAAGATGATTTAAAGTAGATGTATATTTGCTTCCACAAATCTCTTAGCCAAATAGCCTAACTAGTACAAGAACACATTAAAGTAGGAAATATGTATACATTAGTACATTTCAAATTTTCAATCTAGAACCAAATACGTACTCATTTCTGTTGAACTACTGATCAAACAAGGTTATTTGATAAAATGACTGCTACTTCTACTGATACTTCCCTTCAGCTTTCCACATCAACATATAAAGCTTTTGAGACTAGTCATTTTTGAACCAAAGAGTTTCTTCTAAAGTTACTGAATATTGGAAATGGAAATTTATTGATTGTTGAAAGCTGCAACTCTAATATTTAAAACAGTCCTCTATTTAAAATATCTCTGCGTTGTGATTATTGCAGTTGGTTTCTTTTACCCAAAATGAAGGTAACAATGCTAAAATACACAGGGAAGGTCATTAAATCTAGTCAGAAAATGATCCAGCAGACAATGATTATTACTCTGCCATTTTCTTTTTACGGCTAATCATTACTCATGTTCGTCCATGCAACTCCCAATACGTTACGACAGTAATAACCAAATTTCTTTTTTTTTTTTTCTTTTTTCTAAAAAAAAAAAATGAAAACAAAATTATTAAAGTAGTACTTAGGGGTCATTCGGTTGAGCTGCATAAAGTTTAATAGCTACATTAAATTCCTCACAATGTAATATATGGTTTGATTTATTTTGTAATAAGGTATAAAAACATATACTACTTTAATACAATATTTGGTTTGTTATGTAACAGGGTATAGAAACCTACACTAATTAATACAACGTTTGGTTTGGATTTTGCTTTTTTTATACATAATATACCCGCATAAATTAGTGACAGAATCTATGTATTATTTTCTAGGTGGAATAAGTAATATTGTATTGGCAATGCAGGTATTAAAATTTAAAAAAAATAAAATTAAACCTCATAATAATAAAGATATTTTTAATACTTATTTAAGGTGCAACTAAATATTTTAAATTATAACATTGTATATTAATTTATAATATATCAGTAATTAAAGAAATAATCCATACATTAAATACATGCATAGTTAATACACGGATTACTAATACCCGTATCACTAATACACGTACAACTCATTCTCACATTAATAATACATACGTTGCTAATAAATGCTTAAATGAAGACTCAATCGAACAACCCCATAGTTCTTTGTTTTACATCCATGATGATATAGTAGGGAGGAGAAATACTGACCTCAGCTTCGTTGAAGAGACCAAGCTTTCTAACCAGGTAGGTTTTAACCATGAAGACTGTTACGTTCTCGTCTCTTTCAGATGAAAAGAAATGAAAAGTAAGAGTCAGCTTTTTTTTGTTTTTCTTTCACACGTTTTCACTTTCTTTCAACAACAACATCATTAATAAGTTGAAAAAATACTACAAGACAGACGTTTGACATGATCATGTATGGTGACCAAAGTAAGGAAATTTTATAGAGGAAATAATTCCTATCCAAACCAAGCGGTCATTCGACTTACGATCTAGTTATTGCTGAGGGGATTATAAAGAAGAAATTGTGCATAACTGCATATGATGAATAATAATGCATGTGTTATGATTGAGATAAAAATAATTTGTTACCCGTTCCAAAAATAAAGACACAAATATCAATTAATTTGTTCAAAACAGAATGATATACAACTATAAATCTAGAAACAAATTAACTTTAGACTTTTTTATCCTCAATGAAATGGTTTTATGGTCGCAGAAATATCTATGATTTATTTTAATTCACAAACTTCAAACGTTTTCTTTTCTTTATCAATCTTTGTACAAATTAAGCCAAACTATAACTTACAATTTGTAACGGAGGAGACACCAAATGAATTGTATATGATCATATGAATAATGATACATGAATTTAATGTAGAATTAACAAATATAAGGAAATTTTCGATCATCTTTTATATGCATTAATCAAAATACATTACTAAAATAAGTATATATATTAATATTACATTCCATAGTACTAACGTATATAATTATAATACGAGGTCATATGATTAAAAAGCAAGTTTTATAAATTCACTATATATGAATTAGTTATTAGTTATATAGGGACTAGAAATGTAAAGATTATTTGGTGTGGTTTTGAAAAAAAAGCATTCTAATCATGACCAAATAAAATTTGATTTGGTTTGATTTTCAGTAATCCAAATAATGTACACCCCTAACGAGCATCATTGTTTACCAGTCATATCTCAAATCCAAATCCAGTAATAATAATACTGAACTACAAGTACAAGACTTACTTCACTCTTATAAACGCTTTTGGAACTTGAGGTAGAACTTCCCCTTCCCTGTCATTACCAAACAAAAATAAAACAAAAAGTCAACCCAAAAGTATATTAATAACCAGAGAGAGGGAGGGAGAACGATCTTAGTAAGTGATGACGCACTCCAAAGGAAATAGTTGATCGATATATGAAGCAAAAAAATATTTTTATTAATGACCAGTTTAAATAATCAACTTGTTATTAGAAGTGTTCCGCTTTCTCTCGTAGTGATCGTTACAATAATTAATCTCCATGAAATGTTAGTAGGAGTACTAAAGAACTCTAGCAAAATTATGTAATTACGGATTAAAATTTATAAAATGCAAGTACTAAGGCCATCTCCAAGAAGCACACCAAATTTTATACCAAATTTTACACCAAAATGGTGTAGCACCAAATTTACTCCAACAATAACACCATTTTTTACACCAAAAAGGAATATTCTTTTTATATTCTTCTCTCTCCTCCATATTATATTATTATCTTCTATTTAAATTTTATTTTCTTCTTTCCATTAAATAAATTTTATCTTTTATTTCTTTTTTACATATTCATTACATATAATTTATATTCCTTTATTGTATAACCATCTAATATTAAAGTATTTTAAACCATAAAATTTTAAATAATATAATTATTGGAAAGCATTATAGATTATACATATTTAATTTTAAAATATTTTTATGTAATGTACTTTCGCTTTTAGCAACATCTTATATTCTATAGTTGCACTCTTTTTTATGGTTAATATTTTTTAAAATTATAGTTATAAAAATAACTTTTACGAAAATTAACTTATAAAAAATTATATACTAAAATTACGATGTAAAGTTAATATTATGAAGATATTAAAAAATGATTAAATATAGTTAATATATTTAATTAAAGGGTTAAGTAATAATAATAACAATAACAATAATAATAATAACAATAACAATAATAATAATGAAATAATAATAAAATAATAAATGGTGTGATGAATAGTGTCGCACCAAATTTGGTGCGACACTATTCATCACACCAAAATGGTGCAAAAAATGGTGCAAAATGGTACTTGTTGGAGTGGAATTTGCACCATTTTTTACACCAAATCACAAAATGGTGCAAAAAATGGTGCTCTCTTGGAGATGGCCTAATAGTCAAAATATGGGAAGCTGGTTACCGATTGATTGAAGAACGTAAAGAGAACCACAGTCCTGGCTGAGGTGATCTTTGTGGAAGTGAGCATGATGAGGTTTTAGAACTGGACCCCAATTGTAACCCTAACCCTAACCCTAACCCTAGTTCTAATTCTTGATGTTTCCCTCCTTGTCTATCTTTTAGTTGAAACTGAGAGGTTGGAGGTGGTACAGTTTCAGTGGTTGTGTCAGATTTCAAACCTAAAGCTAGCTCAAGCCCTTTCTTGGAAGTTTTAGAGCAATAAGTAGAACAATATTTGGAAGAAAAAGAAAAAGAAGAGGAAGAAGCAGAAGAAGAACAAGCCATTATGTTGACTATTCTTTGTTTATTCTACCACCTAAGCTTTTGGATAATATATACTTGGAATGGAAAGTATATGATTTGGTTTGCCTCTTTATGGAAGGAGAAACCGTATTTCATTTCATTTGTAATCAGTAGCACAAGAAAGCTACTCCTAGTTCTCTCTTTTGCTATTTTTATAAAAGAATTTGCTTTTCAAAGAACCAACTACACTATTAATAGTAGTAATATTTTTTTCGCTTTGTACGTACCTTTAGGGCTCTTGGGATTGTCATAAAGGACACTGAATAGTAGAAGGGATAATTATGTGTATAGTAGTATATTGTACTCTCTGATATATATTTTTTGCTCTTTACCGAGGGAAGCATAATGGTCTGCAGCAGTATTCTGTCTATTCCTTTATCATTATCTTATTCTTGGCTTAATTGGTTTACTTGTTGTCGTTACATCTGAACAGTAACTAGGGACAATGATGATACATGTTGTTCTTGGTTTCTTGTTTTTATTACTAGTAGTTCTTCTAGTTGCAGGCGCAGCAGCACGCAAATACACTGTGATACGTACTGTAGGGGTAGGGGAATGTCCATGTTGAGGTACAATTTCAACACAATCTAATTGTTTTGGTTCAAATGATGAATGCATTTGTTAAAAATCTACTTAAATATGTGAAAAAATTACAATTCGGACTCAATAACTCAAATAGTATGTGGATTTAGCGGCATAGCGGATCAATGATTTGAAATTATGGGTTCAAAAGTCATTAAACCAACTAAATATTTGTATCACTAGGTTCAAAATCTAATATTTATTCACATTTAGTAAATTGTTAACGAATATACAATTTAGACCAAAGATAATGTATTCAAACAAACTCGTTCTGAATCAATAAAGTTCAAATCCAAGTTTCACTTTTGGCGGTAGGGCTTTCGTCATTGCCAAAGCTAGATTTGAACGCAAACAAAGAATTTTCGAACGGTCTAATTCCATTGGAGATCTGCTTAATAAACTTGGTCTAGTACATTTACGAGTCTTCAGAAACCGACGGAATACTCCTGAAGCTCAGTGCCACGTCCAGGAGACATCGTTGAGCAGGGAGCATATTCATTTTACTATATGTGGTGCTTTTTGAATTTTTATCTTGATTTTTATTTTCTAACTCTCTGTGTTGGTTTAGAAAATTGGTACACTGTTGTTTAGTTGTTTTGGCATGTTCTTTGAATCCTAGAAGAGATGGCTCATGGCTCGTATTTGGTCACTGGTTAGTGATAATCTTTTTGGTTTTTAAGTTAGTTATTTTCCTAAGCTATTCTTATATGTTTATTTTTCTAAGTTTTTTTTTTTTTTTTTTCACAAATCATTTTCCAGAAGGTTGTTAATTTTGATCCATAGAAGTTTAATGCCCTTGCTGCTCTAACTCATCTTGACATCAACATTTTTATTATTTCACATAGTTGAGAGCAAGGAAGATAAGACAGGTTAGTAGTAAGAAACTAAGAACTCAGATACGGCAATTCGGATTGTGGTCTACTAAATACTACTAGTACTAGTTACTATTAGATTGGCCTAACATCCAACAATTCAGCAGGAACTAAGTTGCGTAGGCTTTGGCCCAGTAACTCAGTATCTTATTTTTCAAGGCATTGTTCAAGACTAAACCAACCATTGAGAACCTAAGCAGAAAATTTACACTTCAGTCACCTTCATGACACTTCTACTAAGACACAAGATTTAGTGCGGCTGAGAGACGGACTTCCTTGTTTCTAAATGGTCTGCAACATAACTTGTCAAGTGCAACTTTCTCCTGCATCAGAACAATAACAATGAGAATACAACCAGAATCACATTGAATTACTACTATTACATACCATGTCACAAGGATTTACCTCAAAGTTATCAAAGTCATAGCGGACGACAAAGCTGCACGTGCATCTTGTACTATCATGTGATGTCTTCTGGACTTCCACAACATGCGCGTCAGCATATATTGCGAGGTATTCATCATCCTGCGAATAGAAGTCATAACATTGCTAAATGGAAATACTTGGGACTTCTAATACTTGGAGAGCTGACAGTTCGAATACCATGCTTAATTGTGTGACAGTGTAGCACTGGTAGTTTCCATGGTGCTTTTTAAAAAAACGACTTACTACACTTAATAGAAGTTGGAGAGAGGAAATGATACCCTGAAGCACATGATGTAATCTCCAACATTCACCCTATCACATTCCGAGGGCTCTAAGGGAACAGAACGTTCACGCACTTTCCTTTCAAGATTCACCCATTCATCTTCTTCATGACCAAAACCAGAAAATCTTACACGAACTTCCTGTAAATCAAAGTACAAAAACACTTACCATATATGTAAATCATGTATCAGAGTCCTCTGATTATTTGTCCAGAAGACTCACTTATAGTAGAATTTGAATTTCTGACTTCATCAAGACATCGATAATTTTATATGCAAGAAGTGATTCAAAGGAAAAAAAGAAGCGACTATGTTGCAATCATGTATAGTATTGGGCTCGCATTGATAATTATTATGCAAGACATCATTTAAAGAAAAAAAAAGCGACAATGTTGCAATCATGTATATTGTATGGTAATGGGCCCGTGCTTAGCACGAGCAATACTTATCTAGTTAAACCTAGGGGAGGAGTAGTGGTTCTGATTTATGAGTAGGATCTCCGAAAACCAGAAACATTGCTACTTCACTCTGGTCCACAGCAATGATAAACCTTCCCTATTTCACAGCGGTCCATGGCAAGGACGAATCTTAAATCTGTCACATACTCTGTGACCACTAAACTGCTAAAAGGTTTCCAGGTAAACAAGAACTGAACGACATGCCTAACTGACCACTAACCATTAAACTAGATAACAGAAGAGAACTATGCTAGCTAAGTTTAAGAAAAAACTTTTACTGGGTATCCAACTATTAGAGAGGTAAAGTACAAGATATACAACACATGTAAGTAACTCGTAATCTCACAAGCAAAATAGGAGAAAGGCAGAAAAAGGATCACAGGGAGCGAAGATCTTACAAGTTCGCCTGTAATAAGAACTCTGAAGTTAAGAAAGGAAGCCACATCATACCTGCAAGAGCCACAAAAAGAGCTAACTGGTCAGATTCTCTAGGTTACAAAAGTAGTTCATACCAGACAGGTCAATATAAATTCTGTCGCAACGCTAACAATCTGACTGAGTATAATGTGTTTTGCAGCATTTATGTTCTTCTACTTTAGGACTTCATTAATAATTAGCTTTAGCTGCTAGAGTCATTCTTTGCATTCCTAACAGTCAGTCCATAAGTAGAATTGGAGAACAAGAACAAGATAACAAATGATGAGAAAAGGAGATCAAGAAAAGTGGACAGAAAATGAAGAAAAGCAGAGAAACGGAGAAACAGAACTAGTAAATAAGAGTTGTTGCGAATAGAAGAATAAAAAGAGGACAACAAAAAGGTGATGAAGAATATTGTGAGAGGAGTTCTAGTATCAAATAACAAAAGGCCACCACCAAGGGATATGGTGGGATCGTTCCACTTGTTGCGTGAATATATGAGTCTGAGGTTGAGTACGCGCGACTTCGAGCCTAGGGAATGGAGAAATTCCCGGCAAGGAGTAATTTCCCCTTAATGGGCCCTACACGGAACCTGGATTAGTCGCGCTTCAAAGCGGGTATCGAACACCGGCGGGAAACCAAAAGAAAATATCAAAAGGCCTTCCCTACAACCAATCCACTTGTTCTCCTTAATCTTCCAGCTTTTAAAATTGCATCCAAAGAGGTGACTGCTTCCACGCAGAAAACATTCTCTCTCAATATCTGAAGTGGATGCTTCAAAATTTCTTTGCTTCACCAATGAGAAGCAGTGAGACGTTGAGCACTTGCTCCGAAGCGCTTCATCGCTTTTAAGTAATGGAGCAAACACTCTTAAAAACATCTCAGTATATAATTCAAGATCTGCAGCATAGTTGTTTGAGGATGAGCTAGAATCTAAACATGAAGCCTAGATCAGTAGGTGCTGTAACAGGACTCAAAAGCGAAAAAATTTATCAAGTCCATATATAGATGGATAGAGTCTGTGTACATGTGCAAATAAAAAAATATCTCTAACAAACCTTCGATCAAAGTACAAAGAAATCCTGAATATAAATTTCTCCAAAACAAATTTTTAGAAAGGAGACAAGCAACTGAAGGAAGCATCAGATATCAGAATTCTGTATTACTGAAAGAGGAGTTTTGTTACACATGATTCGATATTTAAGACAATTGTAAAAATTCTCTGCAGAATTCCGTTTAGAAAACATGACAGATCAGCACTCATAATTCATTTTTGAATTCAACTACTATGATGAGGCATGTCAGTTATCATCTCTAGGTAATATCATGGATGATACTAGTCCAGCCTCAAGCAGGTGATGGTTTCTCAGTTATTAGTAGCAGCTTATTCTTCCTGTCATTGTAAATTTGCGAGCACGCCTCAATTTTAACAACAGCCCTAATCAACCCATAACTTTCTTTCAACGGCTCAAATCAACCACAAGAGATCTGATGTTTCAGCGTGATCAAGCTGAAACTTTTATTCAGTAGACCTTTATCTAGACATAAGCCAACATGCGATATCGCCACGACATTTTATCACCTTTGGCAATCTAAGGTGCAGGTAGGTAAAGTATGTAAGAGAACCAGCTTAAGTCATTCACTCAAATTTAGTTAGTTCCAACCTAAAGGGCCATCTAGCTGTGACAGTTTCCAATATGGTAATAGAACTGAAGACCAATAGTATTTAATCACAATCTGAAACTATAATAATTTGAGATGTATCAGGAGAAATAGATTAGGGCATAAGCGCGTGGATTATCAGAGAATGGAGCACCATTTGTAGTATAAAGAAGGGTACAACTGTATTAAATACTCACCAAGCTAAATCTTTTGCTGACAGAGCTTCAAAATTCAACCCTGAGAGCTCCACGGCCATCTGTGCGGCAGGAACTATAACAAAAAGCACATTGGTCAGAGCTTGAGAGTAACAGCCACCAAGTAGTTAACAACGTTCTAGGCACTTTTATTTAAAATATCTGTCGGTTTCTCAATCACGTGATGCATTGTTTCATTCTGACATTACAGTTGTGCATAATTGAATAGGACTTAAAAATGAGTATTTCTAGGTTTAACCAAGAAAAGCAAGAAAACACAGAGAAAGCAGATAAAATTAAGAGAAATGTCGTAGACCACAGGATTTTCGTTGTGTAAATTTTGTCCAGGTTCTACAGAAAGGTTTGCAAATTTTAAAATTAAACTTCCATATCTGGGCAGCAAAAGCAAATAGATGAAACTAAAGTTGGTAAAGAGTATCTTGAAACAAAATCTGCAAGATCTGTGAAAGGATACTCAAACTGAAGGAGCTGTATGTAGCCAGGGCCTAATATTTTTGTCTTAATCTAGGCATCAGTAAAAGATTTGTCCAGAGTGAAACATTTTGTCAAACTAATTAAAAAAGGAAAAGTAAATTGTAACTCGACGGGAACAACTAATTCCATGCTAGATGAAAGATTCTCATTAGTCATTACTATGGAAGTAAAAGCTGTAGCTTCTCACATTCTCAGTCAAAACTTAGAAGTGGTAAAAAGTAAAAAATTTCTATTTTTAAACATTTTGGTGATCGAAATTCAAGCTTGGATCGTAATGAGAATATTTGGAGCAACCATGAGCTCAATTATAGTATATCATATTGAAGGCATTGGAGGATAGAAAGTTTCAATCAAATCGCAGGTTAAAACACATAAACAGGAAAAGAAGACACCAGTGGCTCATTTACACAAAAAAACTGGTGATCATGTGTTAGTTACATTAAGAACTTTCTTTATCTTAAAACTTTTCCGCATAATTTTCATTTAAGCAACTCATAATTAGTTTCTGTATTTCAGTATAAATACAATAAAGTATGTGTAATTCAATAAGTGAATACCAAAATCAAACATGTGGACCATGATAACGATAACTCAAATGTGCAATCTTAATTAATTATCACGTCAACGAGAAAGCGCTTACCTCTAGGCTTCTGAGGCTTTTCATAAGCACAATTTGGGAGTCTCATGTACCCCGAAAAATTGTATTTTCTGGAAGGCACAAGAGATGAACATTTGCTTTTAGATTTAGCTTTTTTCGCTGGTTGAGGTCGAGGAACAACAGATTGTTCTTCCTTTTCAACAATGGCTTTAGCTGCTTTTATTTTCTGGTTATCCATAAACCAAGTTTTCACCTTTCACATAGCAAAAACATATACATTTTGTAACATGATCCATATCCCATAAACACTTAAATGAGGTAAAATCTTGAAAATACAGTTCAGAGATAAACCTGTTCCCATTTTATCAAAGATTTTCCAACACGATAAGATGAAGTACTGCAAATTAAAAAAAGAAAATCAAGATATCAAAATGGAACTAGCAACTGGCAAGTTGTCTATTTGTGACCTATAGGTCACGAGTTCGAGCCGTAAAAACAAATAGTTATGCTTTCATTAGGTTAAGCTGCGTACATCACACCCATCACACCCCTTGGGATGCGGCCTCCGGACCCGGCCTAAATGCGCTTTGTGCACCGGGCCGCCCTTTTTTATCGAAATGGAAGTAGCAAATATTTTAGCCAAGAAGGAGACTTACCTAAACTTGTTTGCAAGTTGTTGACAGAATTCTTGACTAATTGGTGGCTTTTCTTGAAATTTGTTAAACAAGGTGGTCAATTCCATAACCTATTCAAACAAATGAAACAACTTCAGTATTAATTAAGCATTTGGAAATTTAATCATTCTTGATTTTTTTTAATTACCTATTTCCCTGTATTTTAGTTTTAGATAATAGAAGTTGCTATACAAGATTATATGTAAGTAAAAAGAATAGAAATCATTAAAATGGAGAAATTAAGTTTACTGAAACTAGAAATTAAATAAAGAAAGTGAAGTTACCTCAGCTAAAGTGAACTCAGCCAATTCTTCATCTGTTACCATGAACTCATCCATTTGTGTGTGTGTGTGTGTGTGTGTGTGTTTGTGTAACTGGGAATTTCTGCTACTGTCTGACTGAAAATGAAGTAGAGTTGTTAAAGTACTTTAATAGGGAAAGGCTAGGATCCCCTGAGTCGAGATCAGTGTCTTGTGTACTTTTTCACCCAATAGTTAGTCGCCACGTGTACATGGTGTGTTGACATTTTACAATTGAACGAGTCAAATATATTTACAATACTGGGTAATCTTACCAAAATTATTTATTTACTCGCATTAGAATAGAAATATACATCACTTTTTAGTTAAGTGATAAATATTTACTCGCAATGAATTAACTAATTGTAGTTTGATATACTAAGAGTATCTCGTTTGGTTTAATATTTTTGTAACGTGTCATAGATGTTTTTTATTTTTTGTCGAAAATAGATGATTTTATTCGATCAATTCAAAAATTTTACACATATAGTTCATTTGGACTAGAACTAGACCTCACTAAACATTCTATAAACTCTATCATTACATTTAGTTTGCACAGGATAAGCATTTAACTGAGTTGCCTTCTGATAGTTGTTGAAGAATAATCTCGTGTATTCTGAGTGCACTGTCTCACCCTTGGGATCTGAACCTTCTTGCATTTCTTTCATTCCATACATGGTAAACTGTTGTTGCAAAGATAAAGTCTATGGTTCCAGTTATGGCATTTCTCCCGGTGGTTTGCTATGACACATATACTAGCTCCTTTTCCCAGCTCCCAATCTGCTTGCTTTCTCCCATCCAGTTCAACAGAGTGTCCACACATTCATGAAGTATGAGCATGTAAAACACAAGTGCTTCAGGTTTTTCTAAGCCCCTATGTTATACATAACACACAGTTTGCAGGAATATGAATTCCCAATTTGCTCAGTCTATCAATAGTTGCTAGTCTCTCCATAATAGTTAATCATAAGATAAATTGTTGCCTTGGGATCATTCCAGGGCTTAATTATAAAATTTAAAGTTTTGGATAAAAACTCCCATGAATTGAGTGTTTACATCGATATAATAAATTTTAGAAATAGTACCATCTCACAAATTGAAAAACTATCATTTCCTTTTTTGGTGAAAATTATATTCCCGAAAAACTATTCCGTCAACCCAAGTTTCATTCAAATTCAGTCCCTTCTTCTCTATTTCCAAAATAATTTTTTAACATTTTTTTTTTCAATGCAGCAGCAATAATAATATACCAGTATAATCGTACAAATATAAATTTTTTTAATGTTAACACTTTAATAATTTCTTACTTATCCCCCAATGTAAACCAATCGGTCAATGATAGATGTGTTGAAGCAAGGCCTCTTCGTCAATTCCAAAAATCGATAGATTTGCTTATCACTTCTTTTCTTTTTCTTTTCTTCTAATGTAAAAAGGGCAAAATGTTATTGAGTGATCAAAATCTAATTACTGGCATCTATTTGACTCAACATATCCGAAAACTATGCAGACAATTATTTGGCGAAATAATCTATACGTAAAGGGAAAAAACAAGCTGAAACCAACGACTCCATGATTACACATGTATGCTTGATATCACAAACATAGAAGAAAATCGTGAACTCTTTAAAACTTCTTACATACAAAAATAAAGAATTTGTAAATAAGTGTCAATGCTATAGCAATAATGATTTGTTGCCCAATTGAAAGGCTTTTCTCTTTTTCATTCTTGGTAGAGTCGGTGATCTTAGCAGGAGAAAATAGTAACGCCATGGAAACGCATTCCTCTGTTTGACCTTGAAAAACTGGCCTTCCTATCACATGTTTGTACTGTCCACCACTCCACGTCTAAAATAAAATCAATAGATTAAAATTGAAAAAGGAAAAAAAGAAAACAAGTCATAATTCATAAATAGTACTTCCAGATTCACATTGCAAATCCAAGAAAGATTTTTATCATTATTTTTGCATTTTATCAAGAACACTGGTACAACAAAGTTGTCAGGGGCCCTTTAGATGTTCATTTTCTATTGAAAAGGAAGATACTAAAGCAAAAGGCTGTGGAATGTAAATGGGAAAATGGTCGTAATCAATTATGTCCATACCTTGGGGCACACTTACTTTAACCTAGGATCCACAAGTGCTTGAGATTTTACCTAGCGTTTGGACTTGATTTTGTTTGAAAGATTTGAAGTATCAAATTTCCGAAGATATATGGAAAAAATGATGGTATATGTTTTTGAATAGCTTCTAGGAAATAAATTTTGGAAACATTTGGTTAGTCTACTTTCTAGCTAGCACTAGATTACAAAATTTCACCATTAATTGTTTTTTCCATCTAATTATTCGATCCATCAAAATTGAGTAATCAAGATTTATGCTAGGTAACTTTAGAAAGGTAGTAATGCGACTCCAACAAAAAAGTTATTCATTTTCAAAGCTCGAACAATATATTTTTGATATATTTGTAATAACAAAGCATGATGCACGAGAGCAAGTACCTGTAAGTGATCTCCAATGATGACTATAAGGGAGTCTTTATCAGGCTGAAAAGAGACCCAACCTTTCTTGGAATAAACATGGAACTCTGAGCATCCATTGCTAACATGCAAACACAATGCATGAGGAAACTCGGATCCTTTTATCAACATTCTAATCACATCATATTTTAGGGTGTTCATGCATTCTTCTCCTTTTAAACTCCCCTTGTGCTTGTGTAGATAACAGATGGATGTTTCTGGCAATTCTCCTTGCTCCTGAATCTCTAAATTCTCAAAGATTACATTCCTGGGAGTATTCTCCTGCAGGAATTGTAGGATTCTCTCAGCTCTGTCTTCCATTTCATCCAAGAGTTTTTCCATCTTTTCACTGTCAGGAATAATATTAAATCATTTTATTAGCACTTTACGACAAGTTGAATATGAATAATTAACCAGAGTTATCACTACTAAACACATTACAGTATTGAAATTATAGGTTCAGAAATTCAAGTGAATTTTCACATTATATACAATTATAAGTTCACTATAAAAAGTGAACTTATACTTAATTACTGATAGAATTTTTTACGCACGTGGAAACTCATCAAGTAGCTAGCACGCATGCTAATCATGAAGAGCAAAACAGAGTATGAAAAAATACTTTTCGTGATCCTAATGATTTAAATTTGTCCATATTAGTTTGTCCACCATATTTACTGTAATTTGCTGCAACTTTATAATATAGAGGTCCTGGTTCACATAATGTACACCCAAGCAATTTACAAATACATGTTCTAGTTAAGTATGCACGACTTGTTCAATCACCCAATAACATCATCTGAAATGTAGAGCACATATCACTAGAAGGGGATCTAGATTCTAGCATTCAACTGTGGATGCGATTGCTAACTTTCCTTCAAATAAGAAGAAACATACTTATCACATTATACACAATATGTTAGTTACAGAGATACTCCCTCCGTCCCAAATTAGTTGTCGCTTTTAGCTTCTTCACGCTCATTAAAAAAATCATTAAATAGAGTGTGTATTTTACGATATTACCCCTATTTAATGTTTGACTATTAAATTTTTTTGAAAATTTATTTAATTTTTAAGGGTATAATTGGAAAAGACTAACAATTTTAGTCTTGAAATCCTAAAGTGTCAACTAATTTGGGACACACCATTTTTCTTAAAACGACAACTAATTTGGGACGGAGGGAGTAATTCAGTTTGTAGCATGCATGCATGTGTCTTTGATCAATCTTACTACTTACAAAAGGACTTTATTCTATAATTTATGGACAAGCTTGTTAAATTATTAAATTACCTGAAATTCGAAAATCCAAGAGGCCAACTTCCTTCCATTTCCTTCTTGAAATTTTGATCTCCCCTGCACCAAACAAACTCTTCACTCATCTCTTTTTCCTCTTCTCCATGAAACTCCTCAAATCCATACGCTTTCTCTGATGTCCTCGTCAATTTCTCCTTTCCCTCCCGCGAAATCCCAAAGATTCCATCTCCAACTGACAAAACTTCTTTCATAAGATCACTTGAAATTCCATGGTTAACCACTTCAAAGCACCCAATCGTCTTAACTGAATCCAGTATTTTCGACACAGAGTCAATATTTAACAAAGTTAAATACTGAAAATCGAGTTTCGATGGATTGTGAGTGGATTTTTGTCTAGGGAACACACGATCAGGAAGTACGAGGTCTGGAACTCTGAGAGAAGTTTCTAGAAACTCAGTCAGGACTTCGTCATTCGTGACACAGGATCGACGTCCCGAGGCGATCGGAGATGGCGGCGGTGCACGGAAATCTATGACAGAATTCTCCGGCATTGTTTCAGGTGACACTGCCATACTTTTTATTTCTCTTAATGAATAACAGGAGTAGAATTATAAGAGAGGAAATTAAAAAGGGAGGAAGCAGTAATGATGAGAATGTTAGGAGAGTAGCATACATTTGGAGAATCGGCATGTCCTTTCACTTTTTAAAATGCTTTGCTTTTTATTATCTTAGCATTGCTTTACAGGTAATATGGTTTCTCTTCTTCCTTAATTATCTTTTGCTATACTTTTTGTCTTTAATTTTTTTTACAGTACTATTGCCAGCCTGACATGTACATGGGTTATTTAACAGGACTGATGCTGCTGTTTTAGTTAGTGGCTTTGTGACTTTATGAGTATTTCTTATGTAGAATATTACATCACTAATAGTGAAATTCAATTCATACTGCTAATTTATAGACATGCTCATTTGCTTCATATTTGACGGAGTATTTGCTGCCACTGTTGGGAGATTTAGGAAAATATGACATATTTTGGCGCCCATTAGTGATTTGACTCGTGAAGAAAAAGTTTTTAATGGTCCTTTTTTGGCGATCGCTAGAAACGGCACCTTTTATAGGATTTTGTTCTTACGGGGATAAAACTAAAACTTGTAGAAGCAGTGCCAAATATGTCCCTCTTAAGCAAAAACTTGTCGGTTTTTTTTTTTTTTAGGTATATACTCTTGAAATCTAAAGTATTTATCCGCTTTATCTATTTAAAATTATATTATCCATAAAATTAAAAGTATTTATCCGAGTTACCAATTTATTACTGTACACCTTTGTTAATCCTTATGGGCGTATAACTTTATGGTAAACTGCATAAGTTATGGTATACAAATATGGATAGTTAGGACAGATAAATAATTTATGAGTAGGACTGGTAAATATAAAATTTATGAGTAGGACTGGTAAATATAAAATTTATGGGTAAAAGTAAATAATTATTTAATTTTAATGAATATTTTCATAAATCTCCAATAAATTTATGGTCCTTATGTTTTGTTACTTTTCAACGCATGCTCGTTAATTATTAACCCACTTTTTTGGTCTAAATTTGTCAAATTTTAGTTGTGCTGTCTCTTTTCCCCCTTTATCATTTAACTTGCAGCTATTTTTTAAAAATTATTTACAAGAGTAGCCACTTATTTTCAGACCATTTAGTCTGAAGCTATGTTTTCAATTTCAAATCACGGTGTGACGTTCACTACTAAGATATTTTGGTTAATTAGTTAAATTTAGACCAAAGTATGAAGTTTGACTTAGCTTAGTCTGGCCTTAACTTCTGCCCTAATAATCTGAAGAAAGCAATTTGGTCTAAAAAGGTTAGCTTTTGCAAAGGCACGCCCAAGAATGGCTACAACTGTAAAATCAGTGCTAAATTAGGCTATGCGTGCACTTCTACTTCCATAAGCTGAGGACATCTGCCCATTCTGAAACAAAAGGGCGAAGTGCACTAAAGACCACTTTTGGCAATGATCTTTGCTTTGAGACTATTTTTTTGGGCAAGTGCACCAAAAATCATTTTTGGCAGTGGTCTTTGGTTTGAGGCCACCTTTTTTATTGGTTTTACATGAAAGCTACTTTTTGGAACTTCAATTCTTTTGGGTTGAACTTAACACAACTTCGGCCCACAAGGATTGAAGTTCAACTTCAGCCCACCACAATGTCCACAAGGGTTAAAGTTTACGCATCTATACCTAAAAGTTCAGCCCTTACAGATTGAAGTTGAAACTTCATAATTTAGCCATGAAGTTCAACCCACAAGGTTTGAACTTCAGCCCACAAAGATTGAAGTTCCAAAAAGTGGCCTCTCATGTAAGACCAATAAAAAAGGTGGCTTCAAACTAAATACCAGTGACAAAAGTGGCCCGTGGGTGAAAATTTTACCACTTTTTTTATTGGTTTTACATGAGAGGCCACTTTTTGGAACATCAATTCTTTTGTGTTGAACTTCACACAAGTTCAGCCCACAAGTGTTGAACAAAACTTGTTCAAAGCCCCAGTATTTATACTCGGAAGCTTCAATATAACTAACCCCAGTATAAAATACTGGGGCTTTGAACAAGTTTTGTTCAAAGCCCCATTATTTTGTTAAGGGACTTTGTATAAAGCTTCAATCCCATAACGAAATACTAGGGCATTGAAACTGAAGCTTTATATATAAAGTCTCATAACAAAATAATGGGATTTATCCCTTTGATGGGACCTTTGTTATGGGATAAATTCCATTATTTTGTTATGGGATAAAGTCCCATAACAAAATAATGGGATCTTTGAACATGTTAGTTCAAGGTCCCATTATTTTGTTATGGGACTATTTGTTATGGGACTTTGTATAAAGCTTCAGTCCCATAACAAAATACTGGGGCTTTGAATAATTGTTCAAACTCCTAGTATTTTGTTATGTGACAAGTCTGGGGTGTTTTTCCAGTGCTACTGGAGCATAAGTGTACGCGTGAATTTTTGGCTATTTCTCAATGAATTTTGAAACGGTGGATAAAACTTATTGAGCGCGTCCAAAAATGACTACGCATCAAAATTTCCCGCAGCTTCAGCCCACCACAAGGATTGAAGTTCAACTTCAGCCTACAAGGGTTGAAGTCTACGTATCTATACCTAAAAGTTCAGCCCTTACGGATTGAAGTTGAAACTTCATTATTTAGGCATGAAGTTCAACCCACAAGCTTTGAACTTCAGCCCACAAAGATTGAAGTTCCAAAAAGTGGCATTTCATGTAAGATCAATGAAAAAAGTGGCTTCAACTAAATACTAGTGACAAAAATGGTCTGTGGGAGAAAATTTTAAGAGAGAGAAATATTAGCCCATAGTCACAATTAAATAGTTTGGATGGACCCAAAATTTTTCCGCAGATAGTCTTTATAAGGAGTAGTTTTGCAAGTTTGCCTCCGTTTAATATTATTTTAGCAAAATACCATTTACCATGAGCCAAGATTTTAAAGCACAAATTTTCAAGTGTTGGCTTTTAAACAATAAGCCAAGGGTAAGTGTTGCACTTCAAGTTATATACGATTGCCAACACTTTAAAAAGAGAGTGAGTCAAAGGTAAGACTTGGCCTTATGCAATGGGATTGACATGTGATTTTCAGTCCAGAATTTTTTCTTAACGAGGGCATTTTTGCAAACTCTGTTAAGAGCGGGTAAAAAGGACTATTACTATGGTGTCATATTTATGTAAAAAAGCCAGTTGAACCTGGAATCTTAGCCCAAACAATGATTACCCAGTCTGTTTGGATCATTGTTACCTATTGTTTCATAATGTATTGTTTTGTATTGTATTGTATTGTATCGTACTGTATTATAAAAACAACATTTGAATTGATTGTATTGTTTCCGTTGTTTAATAACATTGTTAATTTTTGTTTTGATTGTATTGTATTGTACTGTAACTAATAAGTGTACTAATATACCCTTAGTTGTTATTAATATTAGATTAAGTAACAAATTTTCTTTAATATAATTTGAGACAGTTTATATTTACTAGTTTATCACCAACTATACCTTGTAAATATATTCATGCAAATTATAATGAGAATAATAAAAAAAAAATAAGTTAATAATATTAAACATATTAGTTCTTTTGATGATGAACTTCATGGATACATAAGAACAAATAATAAAATTGTCGTCATATATTTTGTATCAAAAAAAAAAAAAAAAAAAAAAATATATATATATATATATATATATATATATATATATATATATATATATATATATATATATATATATATATATATATATATATATATATATAAAGTACAAGAGAGGCAGGCCAGGAACGTACAAAGTAATAAGAGATGCAGGAAACATACTGTATTTTGAGAAGAGGGGAGATAGGTCAAAATAACTACTTGGATGTATTTAAATAAGAAAATAGGGTAGATGGTAAAATAAGATTATAAGGTTATAATTAAGAACATGATGGAAAATTGTAAAAGCGTAACAATGCAAAACCACCAAATTGGTTGTAACAAAAAGTGGGTCTTTTCATAGTTAGGTAACAACGGAACTTAACAATACAATACAATGAAATTAAAGTAACAACCAAAACAAACGTTGTAATCATAATAACAATACAATACAATACAATGGGTAACAATGATCCAAACAAAGTGTTAAGCTGGGTCTACTTTTAAAGATTTTTATTGTTATTTTGGTTTATGAAACAAGAATTGGAACTACGATTTTCTGGACCATTTCGAAAGCCAACACAGTTTCTAAGGAATCTGTCCCGCCTTTCTGTGTGACCAAATTAAAGGATGCATGACCACTGAAGTGGGCTAGTCGATCACTTACTAGGCTTGTCAAGTAAGATAATATGTCTGACATTTATCAATTTGATGTAAATATTTTGTACAAATAAGTTATACTATCCATTAATACTTTGAAATTAGGGAAACAAAGATCCAAACTCTAGCAAATCAAATACTCCATCAGATATTGTTGTATTTCCTAAAAATGTACTTCAGATTTTACAATTAAATTTGTATTTAGACGAGTCTAAGGCGACCGTTTGTATTTTAATTTGATAGATTGACGAGCAATTTATGTTGATAAGTGATCGGTGCTTCGAGGATAATATAGGAAGTCAACTTAATAGAGTATGCAATCAGCAAATTCGATAACACAATATGGCAAATTCAATTCGAAGATAAATGTTATCGGGCAAACAAAGATAAGTGACAAATCCGTAAGCTATGATGATACGATTGAATAACCACAAGAGATCGATATTATATGATTTTGAACGAGTAGATCATGAACGAGATAGATAACTACCATTCAATTGAACACGATTTGAATGTTAGACTTGCTCGATATTAAATAAACGATTAATGAAGTTCGATGATGAGTAGAATAGCAAAATCACGATGACAACGTTAGATATGAAAAATTATATGAATCAGCCGATCGCAGGTTTAACGAACTAAAGGAAATTCCGTTAGGTTGATGTTAAGATTAAGATGACAATACTTGATTAATATGACCGATAGTAACGAACAATTATCAATAATGAATTAACAATGTGATCAAAATAATGACAATTAGTTAACGAAATCGATGACGACAAATGAATATGTTCAGCAATGAAAGCAACGTGCAAACAATGAAATAATCAACAAATTAATAAATAAAGATGTAAAGCTTATTGATTTGAAGAATCGAAGGCTGATGCTTTTGATGAAAGAGATGACCCCTCCTCCAAACTTGAACCAAGCCGCAATTTGATATTTGATACAATGGTTGAATTTATAATAATAATAAGAGATTTTGTAGTGACAATGGTGTAATTGAGAACAATATAGTTGATGAATAAAAGGGAGTGTTTTTGTATTCTGATGAACGTAAGTCCTCAATGGGAAAAATGGGGGCCTATTTATAGATCAGCTAAAGTGTGGAGTTCCCAACCCTAGAAGAACTCCACTCCCTCATGTTTCTTCAGCAGTTGCTTCAGCAGTTGCCCACGTTCCATGGATTGCGCTGAATTTGTTCCGATAAAAATGGGATAAGATCAACCAAAGTTATCTGCTAGAACAATTGTCTTCGAAACATTCCGATCTCAACACAACATAATCGATCACACCATTGGCCAAGGCTTTTTCCAATTCGATCTCGCCTGATAATGTCTTCGGAATCTGTTATAGCTTTGCTACGCAGTCGAACACGTGTCTTTTGCGTGATCGGACATAAATCGACCAATACAATTGTGCTTGCTCGAGAAAAGATTTTTTCCCACATAAGTCAATTTCCCATGCATCCATTAATTATAGAATCATTGATATTCACATTGCCACGGACCTCGTACGAGATCCACATACGCAGATATAGGAAGACAGCGAAATGAAAATTAGTATTTTCAGTTTCTTATTTGTTGAACACGACTTTATAGCCTACACGAAGTCAATTAATTTGGTTACTGTTATCTCAACTTCTGAAGCTGTTCATATTTTATGTACCTCATTCAACTTATGTTGAATTATGCATTGGTGAAAGAGAAGAAAGAAAAGGAACTTTTTTACCTTTTATGTGAAATTTGAACTTTATTGCATTTAAATGGTGGCGCGACTTGCGACCCTCAGACTACAACCCGTTAAATACCCAAGAATTTCTTATGCTAAAGTGCTGCAAATTTTTCTTCTTTTTATTTAGATAATAATAGTAATATTTCATTTGCTGAAAGTTCTGAATATACTCCGTAGTAGTATTAAAACATTTTGACAAGTTGCGACTTTGTCAAAGGTAGATTATGATGCATTATTCAGTACTTGCTTACTACTACTCTTTCCGGTTCAAAATAAAGGATCATTTTGGCTTTTGCATACTTTTTTAAAAAAATAAAAATACAATGATTTAAGATGATTTTACTATGTTGTCTTTTCCGTTATCTTAAACTATTTAAAAAAATATGATTGGAACAATAAACAATGAAGAGTATATTTGAATAAAAGACATTAATTTGTTCTTATATTTTTAAACAAACACGTATTTTAATTTTTGAATCAAGAGAATATAACTAAATGATCACTTATTTTGGATCGGAGGGAGTAGTAGTTAGATAAAACACCTCATCTTCCTAGAAATTGTTAACTTAAAATGAAGTGAATGATGATATATAGTATACACTTGTCAGTTGTCTCTATCTATGAAAGCATATTTTATCACGTGTCAGCTTCCGGGTATATAAGAGCGGGCCGTCACTTTCTGGGTCGGTATAATTGGGGCCGAAACTAGCCACCAGTATGAGCCCATTGGCCCACTATTCTCTCTTGGAGTCTTGTATCATGTGAGGTAATCAAAAGTCAAAAAGATCTCAACCAACTTGATGGCTCAATCCACGAAGCATGTCCAAGAATTTCTCCTAACTTTGAACTCTTGCAGAATCCTTGGCCATCGATGAAAATGATTGAACAAAAACTTAAAATACCTCACGAATTGGCTTTATCATTGGGCCTACTTTGACTTATTAGTCACAAACGTTATAAGGAACAGAAGAAAATTTGTGACTTTGAGGGAAATAATGAGAGGAAACTGAGACCATAAATCCACAAAATCAAACTCTAGGAAAAGAGGCCCCGTTGTTGGTAACTTTTCGAAAGTTAACGAAGTTATAACTATCTCTTTCACATTCTTTTTTCCCTTTCTTGTTATTTAACAATTTTTTATTTTTCATTTAGTGTCTCAGTATTAGCTTTGAAGTCCGACTAATTTAAATTGTCGTCAAGAAGTCTCATTATATGTGTGAAGTTTTCTTCACCAAAGATTACTCTATTATTAGTGTTTTAACCCGACAGTCAATGGCTGAGCCACTGATGGAAAGTGGTCAGGCGATCACTCTTTACTGAAAAATTATACTGTGTAGATAGGTTAATTTAACTATTTATGATTAACTATTACGTTTTAAACACCCCAACATAACTAATATTGCTAGCCTAGTGGTGCATGATGTTTAACTAATAGTGCTAGCCTAGTGGTGCATGATGTTTAAAATTAACTAAACAACGATCAGATCTCATCTTATATATTTGAAAAATAATTTTTTTCCTTTGAAACTTGAACACTCTTAAAAAAATTCCTAACTACACCACCTCCAATTAAGCATAAAAGAGTACTTACAGTTCCACTGCAACTTTCTTTACTCATACAAAATAATGTTATGGTAAACCCTAAAATGTACGTTAATGCTTACCCGAGGATGACGATGCTTATCTAATTTAGTGAATTGATAGGCCAATGAGGAAAATTATTAGTACTATTGTACTACTAGTAATCAAACCAAAACTTTTTGTTCCGAATCTTCCAATTGACCACTTCTCGTGCCACCTCTCAAATATTTGCTATATAAACAATTATTTATTCTCTCAAAATACTTTAATTTGACCTTAACCTAAAGAAGAAAAGTTCACCAACATAAAAGGAAAAGGAGGGTAATATGGACGGTGGGGGTAATTTGACCTATAAATTACTATTCCTGAGATTTGAGGGTTTGAAAAAATAAAAATTCTGGCTTTATGAGACAAAGAGAGGCAGGTCTTTAAATCTAACAACCCATTTTGTCCACAATTCAAAAACAAAAACTCAATTTGTCTAACCTTAAAGCCTTAATTAGATGGCTTCTCTCTCTGTGAAAAGAATAAAGAGAAGAAAAGAAAAAACTCACCTACTGCTGACAAAGACTTGAAAATAGTTTCAAGGGTAGTAGTAGTATTCAAATTGTTCATCGCTTTCACACTATATTAATTTAGTTTAATATGCTTAGGTAGGTTAACAATATTTCTCTAATCAATCATGTACTCATGCAGTTCCCATATCTATCGCATATCGTTAATTAGTGTTTTATTTAATTTAATTTTTTTGCGTGATTAGCTAAAAAAGGAAATATATTGTTGTATGTTGCGTTTGTGTACGTATGAATTAGAGTAAAGTTCACTAAACCCCCTAACCTTTTTGGTTTGGGAAACAATACCCCTCCACCTTTTGAAAGGGACACTAAACCTCCTTAATCTTAAGATCAATGGTTAAAAATGAGTTTATCATTTGTATGCATTTTTTCAAAGTAAAAAAAAAAACCCTTCAATTATGATGAATTTTGAACATTTTATGCTGCACGCTTAAATATATTAAAGAAGTATTATATAAATATTTTAAAAAATTATATCTCATTTTACTCTTTTAGTTTTTTTCTTTTGATTTAAGAAACTCATTTATTGTATAGAGGTTTTGTCGTAGAGCTTCAAAATTTGATTATAATTATGGTAGCTATTGAAAATTAACGTAACTGGAGTAATAATTTCACATAAAATACTTTTTTATTTTATGTCACCGTTACATATTGTATGGTTTAATTATTTTTAAATATTTCATCAGTAATCATAACAAAAAATAAAAGAGAAAAATTTTGATTATTCTTATAATTTAAAGGTGATTTCATAATCTTTAAATATAAATTTTAAATATAAATATTATTTCATGCAGAGATGAATGAGGTATTATTATTCCTTGCATCAAATATTATGGTAGTTAGATGAAATTTAATTAACGCATGTATATATAATAATCAGAATACTTTTAGGTACTCAATATAATTGATTATTTAAGATAATTATTATTATTTGAAGTGACTAGTTTTGACCTTAAAAAAATATATACAAAGATCAACTCATTTTTTTCGTTGATTTAAGATCAAGGAGGTTTTCCGTCTCATTCAATAGGTGAAGGGATATTGTTTCCCAAACCTATAAGGTTGAGGGGATAAGTGGAATTAAACCAAAACTGCAAAATTTCAAAAGCTGAAATATATTTATAGGAGTGACAGCCGCACGACAAGTATGATTATTCATTTTAGAAACGTGTTCAAAGAAATGATATGTGAGTATTATTTTTTCTGGAGAATTTTCTTGTCGGAGAATTTTCTATTAAGAAAATCTTAACTTGGCAACCTGCTCACGAAATGAGATTTTATCGAACACAATTTTCATAATAAATTATGTAAAATAATTAATTTCTTACTCAGTATTATATCCTCTCAATTTTAACCCATGAGCATTTTTTTTTTGTTTTAAATAAGGGAAAAAAATCAATTAGAGAATGTAAGTGTTTCCGGTTATACTCTAGTCGTGACTAATATTTCAAAACTTGCCTATTTCCCAAAAGTCTGCAATTGACTTTTTCCGCAATTGCCACCAATAGAGTTACTTTTTACACATTAGCAGCTTGATGGTAAATACTACTACTAAATACTACTCTGTAATAAACACCAAGTTGCTAATGTGTAGAAAATAACTGTATTTGTGGCTAATGAAACTAATACTGTAGCATTAGTCCTTGGAATTTTACACTCTATACCCATGAAACTTAAAGTATTTATAAGTCATACCCATTAAAAATTACATTACACATAAAACTAAAAGTATTTGTAAGTATTTTTGTAAGGATCCCTTATTCATTCTCAAGGCTAAAACACACAGAAACAAAAGCCATCCCTACATCATGCCAGCTACTCACTCTCTTGACTATATCCCGTGGTGAGTGTGTACAAATTGGTATCTTGCTCTAAATAAAAGAGAATTTTCTTATAATATAAGCTCCGTCCATTACTGGGGCCCCTGTTTATGCAATAATTAGTTCAAACTACTCTAACAATAAGGGGTCGTTTGGTTACTTAGTTAAGGGTTTAATACCCGCACAAAACTCCGCGCTAATTTGGTGCAGCGTTCGGTTGGTTTTTTGTGAAATTTTAATACCAGTATAAAATTAGTGCAACGTTTGGTTGCGTTTTTGTATATTCCGGTATTAATTAATGCGGAAATCTATGTATTATTTTATGCGCGATAGAAGGTGGTATTAATAATGTGGGTATTAATAACGCAGGTATTAAAATTAAAAATGACAAAAGTAACCCTCATAATAATAAGGATATTATAAAATTTTATTTAAGGAGTAGATAAATATTTTAAATAATAATATTGTTTGTTAATTTGTAATATATCAGTGATTCAAAAAATAATCCATACGTTATAATGTATGTATGGCTAATACCCACATTATTAAACCCCACATAACTAATACACGCATTATCAATACCCACATTATTAATACACACATTATTAATACACAGATTATTAATACACACATTACTAATACCCGTATTAATAATTAATACCCGCGTAAAATACTCCTACAACCGAACGACCCCTAATAAACTTTTTGGTTTTATACTAAAACTAGACCTACATTTTAACTCAAATGAAGAAGAAGCGGATAAAATTTCAGTTTATGTGAAATGAATATTATTATTTCAAAATGAAATCAAACTTGAAAGATTTAGTGATATATGGCTCTTTATCAGGTGCTACAAAAATCATGCATTATAAAATTAGGAGTAGCTGCTAGGACGGAATGGCTATTATGATCTGTGAAAATTTGGTGTAAAGATCATGCATCTTAACTCCCTATGTGTTCCTAAAAGTTAAATAACAAATCATTAATAAGAACTAGTTTTAGATCAGGGTCTGGTCGAATTTTGCCTGGCACTGTTCTGGAACTGCATTTCTACTTCTTCTAATGGAGTTAGGCATTTTATAGAATATAGGGCTTTTATTACTATTATGCTCGATCTTAAATGGTAGAACTTTTGTTTTGTTTCATTTAATTAACTTAGAAGAAAGAAATGTACAAAGTACAATCGTCAAAAAATTTTAAAGTTCAGTTAATAAACTGGCTCTGCAGATTAATCAGTGAAATATTTTAGGAAAGTTTACCCCGGTTGACAACCCTAATAGCTAAATTACAAAAAATAATCATACTTTTATAATATTTACAAAACATAGTAATAATTTCTGGATCGCTATTACCCTGCATATTACTTTCTCATTTCTCCCTCCCCAAGCATAACCTAATTTCTTCCTCTCTCTCATTCTCTCCCCTCCTCCACCCATCCACCCACCCACCCACCCGCCCGCCGTCCCCCTTGCCCTCGCTAGCGACCCAACCCTGTCTCTGCTGCTGTTTCCTCCTCGTGCACTGCCCCAATCTGTGTTTTTCGGTGGATTTTTCTGATTTGCTCCCTTTTTCTTTTTCTTTTTTTCTTTTTCATTTTTGTATGTGTATAGTATGTATATATTTGTATTTTTTGTATAGAATACGTATGTTCTTGTATGTTTTGTATATAAATATCTACTCTCCACTTTTGTTTGTATATATTGTTGGTGTATATATGTGTAGTTGTATATTCGTTTATGTGTATGTATAGAGTGAAAAATTATTTGTATGTTTGTGTATAATTTTATATATTTGTGTATGTTTGACTATGTGTAACTTCAAAACAATAATTTATATAAATTTTCGTATGTATACATGTGTATATTTTGTATGTTTCATTTTGTAGATAAAAAAAAAAAGTCGACCTGCCTCCGCCGCCGACAACTGACCGGCGGCAACCGGTGACCATCACTGTAACTGAAGCGGTGGGAAGGGAGACGGTAAAACCCTAATTTATATGATTTAAAATTTGTATATATTATATAAAATAAGCATTGATATTTTTTGTAAAGTGGGTAGTGTTGTTACGTTTTGTAAATATAATGTTAGTGTTGTATATTTTTGTCATTGTCCTAATATTTTATTAGTTCATTATTTTCACTATTCGATCACTCAAAAAGCTACTTATTCAGCCGACATTTAATCGAGGAAGTTGTTGAAACGTTGTTGCTTTTCTTTTCTTTTTTCCCCATTTTCTTCTTCTTACATCTTTCACCCACTTATCAAAAAATAAATTATTGTGACCACTGACCATTAAAAGACCAAAATTATGTATTCCTTAAATGTAAAGTCGGGAAACGCTAATTAGTTTGCAATTCTAATTAGGGCGGCTATCTTCGACAAGATCCAAAAAAAAAAAAAAAAAAAAAAAATTACAATGTTGATGTACAATCAATTCTCCTCATAGTAGCGGCGTTCGTCCGAAAATTTCATAGCTGCTACAGTGAAGTGCTATTATATATGCATACTGATATTTGACGTTTAGATCTCATTTAGCTTTTATAAATAAAAAATGTACTACCTTTTACGTTATAAACGAAAATAAAATACTTATTAAATTTAAAATTTGAATAAATTTTTATATTTTATTCATCAATAATTAAAAGACTAACGCCCTATTAATAAATCCACAAACTAGTTGTATCTTATCGACAAAAGAATTAAAATCTAAAGAATATATATGCATTTAAAATTAATAAAAAATTATCAAGTTTGATGTTAGAATTCTATAATTGTAGGTTGTTTTGTAAATTTTACTCTCTTAGTTACAATAATACTGTTTGTATTGATGAAGATTTTGTCCGAACTTTCAACAAACAGGGTATTCAATAGCGTTTCCTTGAAGGTTGTTTAAGAACTTTTAGCAAAAACGGTATTCCAGCTTTTTCTTGAAGGCTATCTAAGAGCTTAATATTTGACTCTTTTATTGCAACTCAAGCAATATAAATTAATGATATTCATCAGCTATAACATTATCACCCAATATTTGAGTACGACTATTATAGATAGTTAATTTTACAAAGAGTCTACTGCTATAATGAGTGACATTGCTTTTATAGGATTATATTATAGAGAGGTAAAATATAACATGAAAAATCGGTTCTGAAAAATTAGTCTGTTATAGTAAAGTGTTGTTATAATGAATAGTTATTGTAACAATGACTGTATTACCATTTAAATAGTTATATGTTTTTTTTTCTTCAAAAAATTACAATGTCCCTTTTTGGGCATACAAGATTAGGAACTATAAAATTAGGAACGAAGTCATTCCGGAGAAAGTAGGAGTAGCCTCAATGGTTGACACGATGTGGGAAGCAAGGGTGAGGTGGTTTGGACATGTGAAAATGAGGGGCACTGATGCCCTAGTGAAGAGGTGCGAAAGGTTGACAGTGCTGGGCCTACAGAGAGGTATGAGTAGACCGAGGAAGAATTGGGGCCAACAAAGTAATTAGACAAGATACGACTCAACTTCAGATTACCGAAGACTTGACATTAAAGAAAAAACATGGAAGTCGAGGATTAGGGTCGAAGGTTAGTCGTACTTGTATGTTCTCAGGGTAGGGTCATAGAGATCTTTATCAGTTCGTATAATTATAATTTTTCTATGGTTATCTTTTTCTATAGTTTATTCGCACCGTCATTTTGATGTCATTGCTTTTTTCATGGTGTTTATATCTTCGTACTTTATCATGTTATCATTTTCTTTCCTTTCCGTTTTCTTTCCAAACATGTTTTCAAATTATTATTTTTTTTTGTGTGCGCCAAAAGTTTATCGGAAACAGTTTCTCTACCTCAAATAAATGTAGGGATAAATTTTGCGTACATTTCAGCTTTCTCAGACTCAATATGTGAGAATATATTGGGTTTTTAATGGTTGTTGTGGTGGATAGTTATTTGTCTAACGGTCTTTTCTTTGTAGTCGCATAGACGTTGAATACTTCTTTCAATTTAATTTTTTATTCGTTTAGTTTATATATTACTAGCTAGATACAAACATGTTTTATTTCTCTTTCTTTTAAAATTAGACCTATATATTTTGTTTCATTCAAATTTGTGTACTATTTCCCTCATATAATATACTCCATATTGATAACTTTATTTATTACCACTTGTATTATTATTACTTCAGATTACCTAACAATGCAACGTATATACAACAAAATCTTTTATAAATTAGTAATAATTTACCAAACACTGATGAATTATAATTAGATTCGCAGTTTGTATGTCATAATATGGTGGACGGAGAATACAGCCACCAAACAGATGCCATTCCGTTGATAATGTGAATGTAGACATTTAGCACGAGTTAATAACAACACATTTGGAAATTAAGTTAACAATTTTCATAAAAAAATAAGGTGGACAGTACACTACTTGTTCAAATATCCGACTAGTCTTAAAATTTCTTGACTAGCTTCTCCTGAATGCTATGCTCACTTATCAAATCAGTCAAACTTTAATCTCCAACAAAAGTGAAATCAACCAGGTGTATATTAATTTTCTGAATCAATTCTTGTCTAAGATTCAAAAGATTCAAATTTAACCTTACTCTATTTGCCTCACTTTATGTGACACGATTTAGAGTACGAAGACCAAACTATCTATAGTAATTTTTTATGTGAATTCAGGCATAAATCTTTCAGTTTATTGAAAGAAAATTTTACATATTTAGAAACTACATAAAACTACTATAATAACGATTAATTCAAAATACTAAAAAGAAATGTGAAAAGATGTAAAATTGAATTGACTCTTCAATTAGTAATTGTGTTACATAAAGCTAAGTGAGGCACACGGAATACTTATAATAATTTGTTTTCTTAGACAACTCCTTTCATGTGGTTCTGCGTCATTAAGACCTATCTATATCATTGTAAAACCTAATACTCCTGTAAGTATGCTATGTTACATAGATATACTAGGCAGATTTGATGTTTATTTGGTTTACGTGCAGTGAGAATTTATTTTAATAATAATTATTATAAAGGCCTATAGGCTTGCTTGTATGTGCAATTCATACTTAAAAGAAACAAAAAGAATATTGGAAATTCCTCAAGGAAAATAATCAATTAAGGCATGCAGTCTAATTATCTTAATGAATAAAAATAAAATGGAACTCTCCTCTGATTTGGAAAAAAAACCCATAGACCATTAATTCAACCTTTTAATGATATATAAAGTTTGACGGTGTTAGTTTTGAGTGATTTAGACAAATATTGACATATTATGTTTAGGCAACTTTGCCAAACTTCTTACGGGAATAATTCCTAAAAATACAAAATAGATACTCTATGTAATATAGACTATAGAGGCAGTAGGGAATCAGGGGGTGGCGGATAATTAGGGAGGCCAAGGTGTAGGGTGAGACAAAGAAAAAACTTACTCATATAGGTGTATACACCTAATCATAACGATTAATTATGGTATGTAATTTAATTAAGAGAGAATGTATATTTATTAACCATAGTTGAATAATAATAGTATATTTTTAAAAAAATAACGTGTATTTATTGATTTGATGTATACACTCAGTATGAATAAGTATTTATAGGTGCGACAATAATTTACCAAACACCAATTGATCTGTTCTTTCTTGAATCAGTCAAATTCTACTATGCAAGCAGGTGGTGGTGTGACTGGTCTCTGATTCTGCTCTTATCCCTGTGCACAAAAAAAAAAAAAAAAAAAAAAAAAACTTAATCAAATATTTACATTACCGCGATGTTACCTTCGTAAGAACAAGTCCACAACATGTTTTTTTTTTCTTCTATTTAGTGAGTAAAAATATTTCGAAGGAACAAGGAAGTGGGCACATTTGATATTCTCCATCCTTTTTCGAAACTTTTAAATATCTATAGCAACTACCGTAAAAGATAATACAAGTGTGCAGCTAATAGACAAAATAAACATGCACATAAAGATAAAAATAGTACAACCCAATGCTGCATGTAATATAATTAGAAGCATGATATACAGTATAACGTAATTTCCTGGAAGTGTAGAATTACGTTGACCAGCTAGTTGTAAACTAGCGATGGCCTTTCTCATTTCTCACCAACCCAACCCCGGGTCCATTGCCACATTGTTTTAGTTTGCAAGTGGACTAAGCCTTCATGTTTGAATTCTATCTTCCAATCCCATACAATGATAAAAATATTTTAAATATAGTTGCCATAATAATATAATTATAATTTCAAGACCAGCAAGTTGAAGACTGTAAAATAATAAAATTATGGTGAAAGAAAGCATCGTAAAAAAATATATTAGTAAAGTATCTATCACCCAATATATGTAATGATTGTCACTCTCCGTCGCGTTGCAATTTTTCTATTTTGCGTTGAAGTACTTATTTGGATAAGTGAGACTTGTTAAATTAAAGTTTAAATTTGAAGGTTCAGAATACTAAGATTCTTTTTAAAGCATTCTAATTAGAATTTTGGGATAATTTTAAAAAGTAGCACAATATCCAACTTCGAGAAAATAATTGATATTTCTTCAAAATAATTAGAACCTTATTTATTTTTAAATTTCAGTAATAACTTCAGTTTTTTCCTTTTTGGTAAAACAAAGGACTTATATAGTACTTATAATTTCAGTTAATCATCAAGATTCTAATCTAATTATGCAAAACTATTTAAAATGTTGATAAACAAGGAAACGACATGAATGTTGAGCACTCTAATTGTGTTTTCTACATATAAAGCCTAATTAAACAATTCCATGTATAGAGAAAGTGAACTGGATGAGGTTTATTTATTAAAAAGAAGGATCCGTTTCATATACTTTTATGTATTTAAGGAATAAACAGACCATACGAAAAAAAAAAAATTGATCGTATAAGGAAAATAATTGATCATGTTTGAATTAAAATCTTCTAAAACATACAAAAACATGGATTATTATTTTTAATGTAATTATTGAAATAGAACAATATAACTACAACTTTCCAGACCAGCAAGTAGAAATCCCTAAAGAATAAAATAAATGGTGAAACAAAACGACATAGAAAAATATAGTAAAGTATCTATGACACAACTATTGTTAGTTTGTCACCTGTCCCCTTTTCGATATATAAATAGCTACAAACTTTTCTTAGAAAGAAACTCATCCTACCCATTCTCCCGACTCCCTCTTCATAACCAGAAGAGTGTGAGAATTGAGACCCTTTCATTAGAATTTATCAAACACAAATTCATACACAAACTTTATTTAGAGTTAGTCACCTAACTCTGAAAGAAATATATTAAACCATCTTTATTTCCATTAATACAAGTCCCTACTCTATTTTTTTCTCATTCATCACAATTCTCCCTATTCATTTACTTATATTTTGCATATTATTTCTTCAATATAATTAAAAATGGAGGGTAATGGAGGACCAAGGAGACTGGGGAGTAGTAGGAGTAATCGGAGTAGTGTGAGCAGAACAATGAGCAGAAGTAGAAGTAGAGCAAGTTGGGTTGTAGAAGATGTTTTCAATCCAATGCCAAGTAGAACAAGTACTCGTGCTGATGAAGATGAAGAAGCTCTTACATGGGCTGCTTTAGAAAAATTACCAACTTATGATCGTTTAAGAAAAACTGTTCTTAAATCAGTTATGGAAAGTGAGAATAATAAAAAAGTTGTTCATAAGGAGGTTGATGTAAGGAACTTGGGAATTAATGAACGTCAAGAGTTTATTGATCGTTTCTTCAAGGTTGCTGAAGAAGATAATGAAAAGTTCTTGCGAAAGTTCAGAAATCGAATTGACAAGTAAGTTTATCAAGTTACTTATTTTTCTCATGAAATTTTGTTGGTTGAGTCAGAAATTCTGAAAAGTGCAAGAATGACATACGTAAATTTTGAACTTACTAACTTAAGACAATTTCTAAACTTTGTTACTATGCTTTTATGTTAAGAATTGCTATTATGTTAAGAAAATTATTTTAAAGATATTTGTATAGCACAATCTTCTGATTAAGCAAATTCAATTAAACCTCTTCCATAACATGTATGCACCGATTGCACCGATTTTCTTATTTAGATTAAAAGAAAACTTTTTTTTTTTTTCAATTGTGGGTGGAATAGGTTGGTGAAGTCATCTTTGTTAAGAAGTTGTTACTCGTCTTTGGTTCAATAATCAGAATAAGTCAAATATTCAACGACTACAAAGCATGTTCACATTTTATGCGTCGATTCTTCGTATCTTATCATGAGTCATTTGAAATTATGCATTGCATCACTATATACAACTTGCTCTTACCAAAACCAAAAACCAATATTGTTGAACCGCTCTATCAATAATGTTTATTGTTGTTTTGCAAGCTAAATGTATATTACTCCCTTCGTTCCAAAATGATTGTCACAGTTCGGATTTCGAGAGTCAAACGAGTTTAGCTTTGACCGTAATATTTTTATATGTCTTTTAAATATTTTGAATTATTAATTATTGTGACTTATAGTACATTTTATGTAGTTTCTAAATATATAAACATCGTTACAAAAAATTTAAAGATTATATGTTTAAATTCACGGTCAAAATGAACTCGTTTGACTCTCGAAATTCGAACCGTGACAACTATTTTGGAACAGAGGGAGTACTAAACTTACCATTAGCTAGTCGATTTTATCTTGAAGTATACAAACAAAGGAAAAGAGAATTAGAAACTGTGAACAAGTCATGTGGCTGTTACTTTAGGAATCAATTAATCAATTAGATTAAGACATGTACCAACCTTAAAATGAAAGCTTGATCAGAAAATATCCGTAGCAGCAGTCACTGCAACAAATTATGCTGAAAGCTTTCTCTCCTTCCCTACATGTATTAATTAGAACAGTCACGTATATAAATTTATGATGATTTAACTAATATATATTCACAATACAATAAACCATGTGTCGGTATATTGTAGTACTAATATATTGTAGAACCTACATAATTTCTCAAGTTACTAACCACATCTTTTATGGACAGTTTCTTGTAATTATATTTTAGATGGTGTGATAAGAGTAAAAATCTCTAGATATTAACTTTGGCGACTTTGATGATTTACTTAATGTTTATATTATGGCTGCAGAGTGGGAATTACTCTTCCAACAGTTGAAGTTCGGTTCGAGCATTTAACTATTGAGGCAGATTGCTATATTGGCAACAGAGCTCTCCCTACGCTACCTAACGCAGCTAGAAACATTGCTGAATCAGCTTTGAGTTGTTTAGGGATTAATTTGGCAGAGAAAACAAAACTTACCATCCTTAAAGATGCTTCTGGGATAATCAAGCCCTCTAGGTAATTAATTAATCGTGATACAATCTGATTAATTTAAGTACTCTCTCTTTTACGTAAAAAGAAAAGGAGAAGAATCCAAATTGTCAAAATGGTACATATCCAATGCTGACTAGTTTGTATATGTGTGTAAACGCAATATCCACAGGATGGCTCTTCTATTAGGTCCACCTTCTTCTGGGAAAACGACTCTTCTGTTGGCTTTGGCTGGAAAGTTAGACCCTACCTTAAAGGTCAGTTACTTCTCAAAATAATTCACCTTTTTCACATTCCATAATATTACTGTATTATTAATTTCACAAGCTTAAACATTAAACAAGTAAGTTGCATGGATTTTTGAGCAGGTTAGAGGAGAAATCACTTACAATGGACACGGGCTAAAGGAATTTGTACCCCAAAAAACATCAGCATACATTAGTCAAAATGATGTTCATGTTGCTGAAATGACTGTTAAAGAAACACTTGATTTCTCTGCTAGATGCCAAGGAGTTGGCTCTCGATATGGTACTTAATAATTTAATTTTCACTCCTAAGTTATCGTTCATCTTTTATATATTATTATTCAGTTACTAAAAATAGAAAAAATATATGTATTCTTAGAACTTCTAGCGGAGCTTGCAAGGAGAGAAAGAGATGCTGGAATCTTCCCAGAGTCTGAACTTGATCTTTTCATGAAGGTAACCTTTTAGCGACATTTTAACCATATGTCCTTGTTATATTTTCATTTTGATCGTTTACGTAGATGTCACAATAATATACTAACATTGTGATGTTTTCTTTTCTTTGTTTTTAAATTAGGCAACTGCTATGCAAGGAGTTGAAAGCAGCCTTATTACTGATTACACGCTTAGGGTAAGTGAGATGAAGACCCTTTCTTTCTTTTTCCACTTTATGTTTTCATTAAGCAATAAAAAATATAGAGTGGTCATTTACTTAATTACAAGTTGTAATTGACTAGAGAAAAGTATTAGGTGTTGATGTGTCTGAACTAACTACTTTCATGTGTCCACCATTTTCTTTATATTTTATGGCTTTCTTTTTTTGGGTCAAAAATCTCTACTCACCAACTCTACCATTCAGATTGGGGTATTTTGACCTCATGGGGATTTGATTTCTAAATATGAAAAGAAACATCGTTGAATGTTTAGAACTACTTATTTTTGTAGAAGAAACAAACTAGCTTACGCAAATATATTAGAAAGAAAAAGGTTTTAGGTAAACAAACTAAACGTTAGTTGCTGAACTAAATATAGAAATGTAGTTGGATTTGTTCTATACTAAAAGTGAAAATGTGCAGATTTTGGGACTTGATGTGTGTCGGGACACCATTGTTGGTGATGAAATGATACGAGGCATTTCTGGTGGTCAAAAGAAGCGTGTCACAACAGGTTAAATTCTATCCATGTATAATATTTTTACATTCTCAGACTAAATTACTTGTTTTAAAAAGTAGTAAATATTTATAACAAACACATACTACACTTTAATATCCTTTACACACTACTATATAGTATTACCAAAATCCTTGTAAAAATTATAGTCTTCTATGATTGGAAATTTTTTGTGGTGACAAATTAAAATAATCAATTTTCTAGTGAAAGAAAAATCGCAATATCCAAAGGCTTTACCAAATTAACGCTTTTGTTGACTTAATCCAATAGAGTACAACTACCTAACTACATTTCCCATATAGATTTGTTGCGACTTTAACGCACTTTCTTATTTGATGACCACCAAAATAGCTACTTTCACCTAACTTTATTTGACTATATTCTGTGATAGCCAGTGTCTTTCTTGAATAAGACTTTGGCTCACTCTAAAGCCTAGAGTGATACTTCCCTACGCGTCACTTCAATAAATAATAAAACATGCTATATTAAAACTGAGAAAAGAAGGTTCATTATAATATTTATTTATAGCGGACTTGCTTAACATATTTATACCATAGCTTAAGTTAAAGAAATGTATTTCTGTAAATGAATCAAGCAATCGAAATTCATTTCTTGCTAAACTAATGATATAACCTAGAAAACCTTGATGTTATTAAAGAAAAATAGAAAATCGAAGGCAACTTTGTACATTCAGAAATTTTTGTTAGTATCAAAAGTTTAAATAATTTCTTCTTATAGAAACACAAATTGTTTCAGCACATATAACAAAGACATTTAATCAAATTGAGTAATTAATATATCTCATATAACATTTATAAAGATTTCTTCTATGGAAACTTATTTTCTCCCAGAAAAAGGGTCATTAAGAAAACGTCTGCATTGTAGTAATGAGCTAATAATATTGGGCTTTGTACAGGTGAGATGATTGTTGGGCCAACAAAAACACTATTCATGGATGAGATATCTACTGGACTGGACAGCTCTACTACATTTCAGATAGTGAAATGCTTACAGCAGATTGTACATCTTCAAGAGGCCACCATATTAATGTCTCTACTCCAGCCCGCACCTGAGACATTTGACCTTTTTGATGATATTATTCTCGTATCTGAAGGCCAGATTGTTTATCAAGGCCCACGTGAACATGTCACTGAGTTCTTTGAAAGTTGTGGTTTCAAATGTCCAGAAAGAAAAGGCACTGCTGACTTCTTGCAAGAGGTAAAACTATCGTGTCACCTAAAAGATAACTGTTTGATAACTTACTCGTAAATACATTGATAGTATAAAAACTGTTTAACACGTCGGTGTGTGTAAATTATACTAGTGTCATACTCTATTTTATAGTAACAAACATAATATAACATGTAATATTGCAAACAGGTTACATCAAGAAAGGACCAAGAGCAGTACTGGGCAGATAGACACAAGCCATACCAGTACATTTCAGTAGCTGAATTTGCAAAGAGATTCAAGCGCTTTCATGTTGGTTTACGTTTAGAAAATGAGCTCTCAGTTCCCCATGACAAAACAAGGAGTCACCCTGCAGCTCTGGTGTACAAGAAGTACACTGTCCCTAAACTAGAGCTTCTAAAGGCAAACTTTGACAAGGAATGGCTACTGATCAAGAGGAACTCTTTCGTTTACGTTTTCAAGACTGTTCAGATCGTCATTGTTGCAATCATTGCATCGACCGTGTTCTTGAGGACCAAAATGCATACCAGGAATGTAGATGATGGTGCTGTCTATGTTGGTGCACTCTTATTTGGAATGGTCATTAATATGTTCAACGGTTTCTCTGAACTCTCAATGATCATTCAGAGGCTTCCAGTTTTCTACAAGCAAAGGGACCTCCTCTTCCATCCCCCTTGGACTTTCACTCTACCAACTGTGCTCCTAAAGGTACCAATTTCAGTGCTCGAGACTATTGTATGGATGGTCACGACATACTATACCATTGGTTTTGCCCCGGAAGCTAGCAGGTAACTCAACTTTCATTTCACACATTTCTCTTTGCATATATTTGAATCTCAAAGCTAGATGTTGAATGCAACTGACAAAGTTACTACATCAATAATCTAAAATACTGGCCAAAGCATGCAACACTACAAAATTAGTGGGATCAAAATGAGAAATGCGCATACCTTGGCTGAGTATGAATTTAACCTTAGCTTACTGCTATTCTCCCTTGATCAGGTTCTTCAAGCAATCACTGTTGGTTTTTCTGATCCAACAAATGGCTGCTGGATTATTTAGGCTCATTGCAGCAGTTTGTAGGACTATGATTATTGCAAATACTGGTGGAGCACTCATGCTCCTTCTTGTATTCCTATTGGGTGGCTTCATCATGCCTAGAGGTTAGTTAAAGTCTTAAAGAACACTATGTACAAGATTATACCATTTGTTCCCTGTTCAATACTATTTAAAAAGTTACACCCAGAATATAGCAATAAACACTGTTAATTCTTAAAGGCAAACACTTTTACAAGTTATAAATAAAAGATTAAATGAAAAGAGGTAATAGTGTGTACATCAGAACATTGACAATTTGACATCACCAGTTTGAGTAATAACATTGAGGATCTCCTGTGTGTTGATATCTCTGTCCTATTTCTAAGGGTTGTTCACTAGTTTCAATTACTGACAAGGTGCTGGTTACCTATTACAGCTTCAATTCCAGACTGGTGGCGATGGGGCTACTGGATTTCACCTCTTAGTTACGGGTTCAATGCCTTCACTGTAAACGAAATGTTTGCTCCAAGGTGGAATAACAAACCTGTAAGTTCACTTCTACATTCTCCTTGGTTTCTACCTATTTTGACTATACAGCGCAATTTCAGAAAGAAACAATGTGATATGATGTTCCTCACCATATGTAATCCATTCACAGGGCCCAGACGGAATTACTAAATTGGGTGTACAAGTGATGAAAAACTTTGGTGTCTTTACTGAAAAAAATTGGATCTGGATTGGTGCTGCTGCTCTTCTGGGGTTCACAATTCTCTTCAACACTCTTTTCACCTTTGTCCTTATGTATCTCAGTCGTAAGTACTAACTCCTTAAAATGTACAATGGGTTTTTCTAATCAGTGATTTATATAAACCTATTAATCTTTTGTCACACTATCAGCTCTGGGAAAGCCACAAGCTACACTATCCAAAGAGCAGGCCATCAATATGGAAGCTGATCAAGAAGAAAGCACGGCAACACCTAGACTTAGAACTAACAAGTCGAACAGAGATGATCTCCCTCGATCCTTATCTGCAGCAGATGGAAATAAGACAAGTATGATCTTTAGCTCATCAAACACAGAATCTGCTTGGGAATATAAGTAATGTTTATAATAATAATATTCTTTTATAGGAGAAATGGAAATCCGACGAATGAGCAGTCGTACCAGTTCTAGTGGCCTCTACAGAAATGAAGATGCAAGTCTTGAGGCTGCAAATGGTGTCGCAGCAAAGAAAGGAATGATTCTTCCATTTACCCCTCTGGCAATGTCCTTCGATGATGTGAGCTATTTTGTTGACATGCCACCTGTAAGAGCCTCATCATTTCACTCTTTTTCTGTTTATTTAGTGAGATAAATTATCGAAAGATATAATCTGCTCAACTTGTGTAGCTTCTCAATCTGCTTATCAGGGAGTGTGTGTTTTATTATTGAACTAGAATCTACTTAATGATTTTGTCAGGAGATGAAGGACCAAGGAGTGGTGGAGGACAAACTTCAATTGCTTCGTGAAGTAACTGGTGCATTTAGACCAGGAGTATTGACAGCGTTGATGGGAGTCAGTGGAGCAGGGAAGACTACACTCATGGACGTTCTGGCTGGACGTAAGACTGGAGGCTACATTGAAGGTGACGTAAGAATATCTGGATTTCCAAAGAAGCAAGAAACATTTGCCAGAGTTTCAGGGTACTGTGAACAAACTGACATACACTCACCTCAAGTAACTATCCATGAGTCCTTGATATTTTCGGCTTTCCTACGGCTCCCCAAGGATGTCAGCGATAAGGATAAGATGGTACAGATTAACACCTCCTTTGTTATGTAGTAATAGTTTTATAGTTAGAAATACTGAAAGTTTTTCTTTATGGACCTTTTCCAGATTTTCGTGGACGAAGTAATGGATCTGGTTGAGCTGGACAATCTCAAGGATGCAATTGTAGGGTTACCAGGAATTACTGGTTTATCAACAGAACAAAGAAAACGATTGACCATTGCAGTAGAGCTTGTGGCAAATCCTTCAATTATATTCATGGATGAACCGACATCTGGTCTTGATGCAAGAGCAGCAGCTATTGTTATGAGAACTGTGAGAAACACAGTGGACACTGGGAGAACTGTTGTCTGCACAATACATCAACCAAGTATTGATATATTTGAAGCATTTGATGAGGTAAAACACAATATCTTTTCAACTCACATACCAGCCAGTCTGGGGAAAAAAATCGATATGCTCAATAAGGCCCTTTCTCTAATATGTACTTTTTTCTGCACATCAGCTGCTTCTTATGAAAAGAGGAGGACAAGTAATCTATGCAGGTCCATTAGGTCGCCATTCTCAGAAAATTATTGATTATTTCGAGGTACATAATGATATGCAGAATTGAACCACCTCTGATTTTGCTTGAGTGTCAAAGAAAAGTATACTAATTCAACCATCTATTGCAGGCGATTCCAGGAGTTCAAAGAATTCCAGAGAAATACAATCCAGCTACGTGGATGCTAGAAGCAAGTTCAATAGCTACAGAAGCCCGACTTGGAATGGATTTTGCGGAATACTACAGATCATCAGCTTTACAACAGTAAGTCAACATGAGTGAATTGTTAAAATGTCTTTGGCACATTCGAGACAAAAAAATGTAATGATGTTTGTCGTTTCATGCAGACGAAATAAGGCTCTTGTCAAAGAGTTGAGCATACCTCCTCCTGGAGCCAAAGACCTCCATTTTACCACTCAATACTCCCAGCCCACATGGGGACAGTTCAAATCCTGTTTATGGAAGCAATGGTGGACTTACTGGAGAAGTCCAGATTATAACCTTGTCAGATTCTTCTTTAGTCTGGCTGCGGCACTATTGATTGGAACAATTTTCTGGAATGTTGGCAGCAAAAGGTCTATCTCTAATTCCAAGTTAACCCAGAGACTTGACGAAATTGTTTAAACTAAACAATCTGAAAGGCCGATTACTAATTCCATCTTCTATTTTCCTGTGCTACAGACAAAATAGCGGTGATTTAATGACAATCATTGGGGCAATGTATGCATCTGTTCTGTTTGTTGGAATCAATAATTGTTCGACCGTACAGCCAATTGTAGCTGTTGAAAGAACTGTCTTTTATAGAGAAAGGGCTGCTGGGATGTATTCAGCATTACCATATGCTATGGCACAGGTAAGCACCATCCAACTAAATTATAACAATCTATAGGTTATCTAATCTAAAGTATACTAGAATACTGAGAATAAGCATGTATATCCTGTTTTTAGGACATATTTTTTACTCAGCCTCAGTAATTGTGATATATGTTTGGCTTGTAGGTCTTTGCAGAAATACCATACATACTCGTCCAAACCACATACTATACTCTCATAGTGTATGCTATGGTGGCCTTTGAGTGGACAGCGGCTAAGTTCTTCTGGTTCTATTTTGTAACCTTCTTCTCCTTCCTATACTGGACATACTATGGAATGATGACTGTTTCCATCACACCGAACCACCAAGTAGCTGCGATCTTTGCTGCGGCTTTCTATGCTCTATTCAATCTTTTCTCTGGTTTCTTCATCCCCAGACCAGTAAGTTAAATCTTCTTTACATGCATGCAAACATATGAATAATCTTGAACATGACCACAATACTAACTTTCCTATTCTTGAAATTTTCAGAGAATTCCCAAGTGGTGGATATGGTATTACTGGATCTGCCCAGTTGCATGGACTGTTTATGGTTGCATTGTGTCGCAGTATGGTGATGTGACGGATACTATCTCAGTGCCAGGACTGTCTAAGGATCCTATGATTAAGGACTACATTAAAGATCATTTTGGATACAATCCGGACTTCATGGCTCCAGTTGCTGTGGTTTTGGTTGGTTTTGCAGTCTTTTTTGCCTTTATGTACGCTTACGCTATTAAAACATTGAACTTCCAAACTAGATAGGTAGATATGTATAGTTAAAAATGCTTGTAAATATTGCCTGAAGCCACCTGGTTTTTCAACAAAAAAATCCGTGGCTGCTGTTGTCTTGTTGAGCATTATTTGTAAGAGTTAAGATCTAAAGAAACATCAAGAAGGTTATACACCTCTAAGATCATTAGTATGCATTGTACTTAGGAGTTTTGCAAATAACTACTTCTATAGCACTGTAAGAGTATTCATTCTTATTAATGTAAACCATATTTTGCTACTGCCTATTGGAGGGCAAAATGTAATTGTAAATTACCAGTGCTTATATATAATAAGATATCTTTTATCTACCTCATTTGGCTCCTTTTTCTTTTCCATTTTCCATTTTCCTTAAGGCAATGAGTGAAGCGTTCAGGACATTATAAACTCTTTTGGTAGCCCTTACGAAGTCGTATTTCTTTGGCAAACACAAGGGCAACATGAAACCTCATGAAAGAAATGATGTCTTAACATGAGAGTAAATTACACTGGGATAAACAGTACCTGCTCCAAGCATTCTCAAAAGCTGGATATGTCCTCTGCACTGATCAACGAGGCCCAGCATAAGGGTTTATTTGGGCTTGAAGATCATACCCAAACATCAAAAAAAATTCACCAGGTCCCCAAACTTGACTAGTTCCGAGAGATGAGAGTTTGTCATCGTGCAAGATAGTTTTAGCAAAATAGTCTGCACTTCGTACTTAGCAAAAAGTCAAAATATTTTCATTTAGACAAATTAAACTTGTCCTAATACTGATTTTATCTTACTCAGGTATTAGACTCTTCTTCGATTATGTCGAAATAGTCTCATCTAAAAACTTAAGAGTCAGAAATATCACACATTTTGATAATTAATTACTACTAGTACTTACTACACTCTATATGCACCTAATACAAAAGTGAAGGATTCAGTAAAAGCGTGTGGCCTGCACGAATTTTGAATAGGCTACTGCAATAGGGAGCTAGTCCACGCGGTTTCACTTGTACCATAGAAAATGCCAAAAAGTCAGAATCAAATATCAATACGATGGAGGCGTTGGTATCGTCTTTCATCATTATGGAACCCAATAGAGATGTAGGCCGTCATAGACCTATGCTTGGTAGGCGGATGGACCATGTTGTTTGGTCCCCATAAAGTTAATTGGATCCAGAATATGGTGGCCATAGAAAAGCAAAAGTAGCACGCTAGGGATGAAGTAAATTACTCATTTCGTACCCGATGTTGACATTACACTAAATATTTTAACTTTAACAGTTAAAATTCAAATAGTATCTTTTTTGTTTTATATGGGAGCAAGGTAAGGGATTGTTAACATGGGACGGATTTTACAATAGGCGATGGTGCAGAAATGCATGCATGGCTGTCTAACCATTTGGCTCATAGTGTGGTCGCGGACGCCAAATGTACAAATCAAGGTCTCCAGCTTAAACATTACAACTAAATTGCATGTTGTCAGTGGCGGATGTAGAGAGGCCATTACGGATTCCGCAGAACCCACTAAGTTCGGCGCAGACAGTGTATTTGTATTAAAAAAATCATTATTCGAAATTTTAGAACCCATAAGGTTCGAATCCTGAATCCGCCTCTGCATGTTGTCTACTTCTTTTAGTTCATTAGTATTATTTTAAGTCCTTTTGAAATATGCCAAAGGCATCATGGGTGAGATGATATTTGTGAATTATGATTTTAATTTAAGACACCTTAAGTACACCCGAACTACCCATAAGCTTATTGAAAAATCTATTTTAGGACAAACAAAGTATTCCTTCCATTTTATTTTATGTGCCATAGTTTGATTCGACATGAAATTTGATTTAAAATAAGATATAAATATTTGTATGGTTGTAAATCATTTCATTAGAGGTAAAGTAGTAATTCAAAAATTAAATTCTCTAACAAATTTAGAATGTTGTCGTTCTTTTTGGAACAGACTAATAAAGGAATATTGTCACATACAGTGCTTTAGTTTTAATCAGATTCGATGACAGAATTAGATACGATGGTGAGTAAATACGATCGATAAAAATATACTCAACCAGACAATACGATCACAAGGCAATACTAGCAATTTACTTGATACGATTAATACTAAGAAGCATACTGATCGATAAACTATCTTGTGCAATTAGAATAACGACAATAAACTAACGAGATCGAATGCAGTGAACCAAAGTACTGAATAACACAAACAGCAAGCAGATGATGAAAACAAGCAACGATTAAATGAGCAGATAAATAAATAAATGAATAAAGCGATAAAAGCTTATTGTATTGAAGAATCGAAGGATGGTGCTGATGGATCTTCTTCCACGTTTGAACCATGGACAAAATAATACAACGGGACAAAAAAATAACAACGGAGAGAAACAAAAGGAACAAAAGCCTGAAAGCAACAAGAAATAGACAGGAGTTCACCGTGTACATTGATGGAGGAGCAAATTCTTGAAACTATTGTCACCAAAAGGTCCAAATACGACCGCTTGGAGAAGTATTTTCCAAATACAGTATAAAGACAAAGTTCCATGCATCTTACCATGAGGATTGTCACATCGAACACTTGCTTGTTCACATAAATCAATATCACAAGCTGGAGTTAGATATTTCACACGTCAGCTTTGAATTTTAGGATCTCAAATCTTTGCCTCTCTGTCGCCCAAACAGATCCTTGTCAGCTTCGTTAGCTTCCAATGTTGCCTTTCTTGAATAATTCTTCTCTAACCTCGGATTTTCAGTTTAATTAACCTAAACTTAAAGCAAACATATTTTCAATTTTTGTCTTCCTAATTACATTTACTTGATTTGATTCACACTCAATTTCAAATTAAGAAACTTTAAAGAGATCAGAAACCTAACAACTATACCAGTAGTATCATCAAGTCAAGTTCATGGTGGGTTGGAATTAATTGCAAATTTATTATATTCTCTAAAGAACCCATTTAATTCTAAGCAATTGTATTAAATAGTTAATGTGGAACTTGAGATACAAGACTAGGTCATCAGATTAGGTGGCACACGCCAATCGAATTTTCAATATTCTTCAATTATTTTAGGTTTAGAATATCATTTTCCATCAAAAGGTACATGACAATTCAGGAATAAATTATACTAGGGGTAGTGTTAGAGTAACACACACGGTTCAGTTAAATCCAATTTTTGTTCAAACTCCATATTTATTTTAAAAAATTCATTAGATACATAAAATACATATAATTATTACATTTAAAACTCTGTAATTTTAAATGACTAATCATTAAACTAAAACGTTATAAATCCTAGCTCTACCTCTAATTTTAAAAATATATATCATCACGTGAGTTCCATCCTGGAAATGTCATGACTCATGACCAGACCACGACAAATGATCATTACATGAGTACTAAAAAACATAAGGGTAAAACTGGAATTAAGACATACGTATGATAATAATGAAATTAACGGTGTCATGTAGTCGCATTTTGTCCTTACAAAAGCCCCGATGAAACATTACCAAAAACAAAAACAAAAACAAAGGAAGATTTCAGAGTACATAAACAAGCAGAGCTTTCCATTTTCGACTCTTGCTCTTCTTCTCTTTCCAAATTTACTTCTTCTTTCACTATGTTCTCATTGAACGGTACCAGTTTTACGGTAATAACACTTCTTAAATCTCTTTTTATCTCCATTATATCACTTTTTTACGTTAAAACTTTTATTTGCAGAATAACACATTATCTGGGGTATCAAGATGTTTGACTCAGTCAAACAAAAAGGTGTTAGTACCTATGAATCATGTAGCATCAAGTGGAGACAGAAATGTAAGTGTTGTAATGGAGAATACATTGAAAGAGATGAAAGAAAGTGCACCAATAGTAGAGACAGATTCCAAATCAACGGTTAGTGGAGGAGTTGGTGATTTCTACGGTGAAGATACTGCCACGGAGGATCAAACCATTACTCCTTGGACTCAATCTGTTGCTAGGTTTATAAACATTTTGACTTTTTCTTTATTATGTTTCGATGATTCCTATGCTGTTTTTTTTTTTTCTAAATTCGTTTGATCTGATTTTCTAATTTTTTTTGTGACTCTCTTTTTTTTCTTGATTAATAGTAATAGTTAGAATCTGCTAAGAATGAAGTTTTTTTGTCCTGGACAGTTCTTATTATTTTTTATTTTTAAAATGTCACTTTATTTGTCTTTTCTGTTAGTTTATAAATTTTTCTATACCCAGAGAAAAATAATAGTACTAATTTATGCGATACTGTTTTCTTTTTAGTCAATACAAAAAAGAAGAATTTATTTCTATGTAGTAACAGTTTAACTTTCTGTTCCATTTATAAATTTTTCTATACCCAAAGAAATATAATGTCCCGATTTACGCGACACTGTTTTCCTTTCAGTCAGTACAAAAAAATGATATTTTCCTATATATAATAGTTTATCTTTATGAGATCATTCACAGCTATATAAGCTAGCGTTTGGACATAGATTTGGTTGAAACTTGAGAATTTGAATTTTTGGACTTGAGTTGAAAAATAATTTTTGGAACTTGAAGTTGTGTTTGGACATAGAATTTACTTGAAAAATAGTTGAAGTATTGTGAGTAGTTTTTCAAATTTCCCACAAACAGCCTTTGAGCATTTTTTGAGTTTTTTTGGACTTTTTGGGAGAAATTTTGATGAAATAGCAAAAATAAACAGTTTTTCACCCAAAAACTTCAAAAAAATGTCCCCAAAAACTATAAACAAACGGGGGCTAAATTGTTATGGTTTGTCTTTTACCACAAGTTTTAATAGTCTTTATTTATTTCTTAAACTCCGTGATCGGTCAAACATTTTTAAATTGGGATGGAGGGAGTCCTGCTGAATAAATTAGACATATTTCTGTAAGCTGCTGCTGTATATTCTAGTTTACAGAATAGACAGTGTATGCTAATAGTGCCTATGGATTCCTTACACCTTTATGGACACCACCAAAGTTTTGGGTGGTTTCCATATTTAGCTCGCCTGAAAATGATGTCATTGTTTGGAATGATAGTTAATTTTCTTCATTTTTTGATGTTAAAGAAGATGAATAGCTGAACCTGAGTAGTGGTTCATCATTTATGTCCATTATGAATGTGATTCTGTTCTTTTATGAGCAGTGGATACTCATTGTTGCGTGATCCGCACTACAACAAAGGGCTTGCTTTTAGTGAGAAGGAGAGGGATTCCCACTACTTAAGTGGTCTTCTTCCTCCTGTGGTTGTCGATCAGGGGCTTCAGGTTGTCCATATTTCGTTTTTGCGCATGCTTAATATATCTCTTTCAGTCTTCCTCTCCCTGACAAAACGGAAGCTTTATGTTTAACTGCATTGCTGTGTCACTTGTCTCAGGTTAAGAAATTGATGAACAATCTCCGTCAGTATGATGTACCACTGCAAAGGTACATTGCCATGATGGATCTTCAGGTAGTAGCTAAGTAACTTGTGATTAGTCGCTGCTCCCTTTAGCTTTTACTGAGTTGAGCATGTAACAGACAATTAGGACAATGGTATTTTAAGTCTGATTACATTGGAACAAACAAATTGATCTTACTTGGCTCGATTTCTTGTGTGTCTTTTACGCTCACATTCTATGGCCTCATAATGCACAAATTCTTGTTGTCTCTTGGTGCAGGAGAGAAATGAGAGGCTATTCTATAAGCTTCTAATTGACAACGTGGAAGAGTTGCTCCCGATAGTTTATACTCCAACAGTAGGCGAAGCGTGCCAAAAGTATGGTAGCATCTTCAGGCGTCCTCAAGGTCTTTTTATCAGCTTGAAAGAGAAGTATGTGTTAGGAGTTCAGTAGATAATTCTAAAATAAATGGCCAGTTGGTTTTCGTATTTCATTTAAAGCTGAAATGTGTTAGCCATTTGCAGAGGCAAAATTCTTGAGGTATTAAAGAATTGGCCTGAGAAGAAAATTCAAGTTATTGTTGTAACTGATGGAGAACGAATATTGGGCCTTGGAGACCTAGGTTGCCAGGTACATTGTACACAGACTTTACTCATATAACTCAAATGATTTTAGGTGAGATTAGACGAGTAACAGAAAAACTAATTCTTTGTCTGTTTAACTGACAGTCAATGTTCCTTTATGCACCAATATATGCTTTAACATGCATATTTCTATCTTTTGGTTAAAGCCATAATTATGAAAATTATTGCATCTTAACAGGGAATGGGGATACCAGTTGGGAAACTTTCTTTATACACCGGTCTTGGAGGCATTCGGCCGTCAGCTGTAAGTTTCTGTAGGGCGAATGTAACTATTATTAGAAATGGAGATGATGCCTTTCTTTCACAAATAGTATTGTACTTAACTGAAGTTTGTAAAACTCACTCAATTCTTACATCCACCAAATGTCAGACTTACAGTTCTTAATTAAGGGGCTGAATTACTGCTAATAAATGTTGTCAAATGTTAGCTGCATTAGAAAAAAATACGTTAAATAATATTACAGTTCGAGAATCTGTGGCACCTGACTGTTTTCTGCTCATCGCTTTGCATGGAAACCTGTAAATAGCCCATGTTACTTTATAGTTGCCCAGCTACATCCCACTTGAAAAGCATATGTTAGGATCATCCGTCAGGGGCAGCCTTTTCTACTTGCTTTTCCCTCTGCCTAACCGACAGAGCAACTTGGTAGAATGACTATCCTTTTCTCCTTGTCAGTGCTTGCCGGTAACCATTGATGTGGGTACAAACAATGAGAAACTGTTAAAAGATGAATTTTACATTGGGCTCAGGCAAAGAAGAGCTAGAGGACAGGTTCGCAATTTTGTTTCCTACAACTAGGTTAAAGTACTTCTCATAGAGGGTTGTATATCTTCTTTACTTTGTGTGATCCTTCTTTCACCTTCAGGAATATGCTGAACTTCTGGATGAATTTATGTCTGCTGTCAAGCAGAATTACGGGGAGAAAGTGCTCATTCAGGTTGGTTGTATTCTGATGAAGTTGTAAATATGTATATTGACTTTTACTTTGTGTTCTAATTTTGATTATATACGTTACTAGTTTGAAGACTTTGCGAATCATAATGCATTCGACCTTCTGGCGAAGTATGGAACTACCCACCTTGTTTTCAATGATGACATTCAGGTAAGAAAAGGACTAATTCCTTTTAGGTGGTTACAGAAGTAGTTTTTGTATGAGTGATGCACACATTCTGTTGCTAAGATCTTCCATTCTGTGTTTTCATCCAGGGGACGGCATCTGTGGTCCTTGCAGGGCTCATGGCATCACTAAATTTGGTGGGAGGAAACTTGGCTGAGCATAAATTTTTATTCCTGGGAGCTGGTGAGGTACATTTACCAACCCATTGCAGAGTTTGTCTTTGCCTTGCACTCTCATATGCAACTTTACCTTTGGCCCTATTTTAACTAACAGTCTTGCCTGTTTAGAGAACTAAAGCTCGATTGTCACAATTTTTAAGACCGGAAGTGTATTCTGTTCAAAGTAAAATGCCTCAAAAGTTGTATTTGGAATTTCTCATTATCTTGCTCCTTTTGAAGCTTGAGCAGTTTCAGAGTTGCTTTGTTCTTCTGATTTGATCTTATTCCAATTATCCCTTCCAGCATCTCCATTCTCTCTATGTAGATATTAGTTTATGTCCCTTAAAACCGCTTGTTGACAAATGCAGGCTGGTACTGGGATAGCAGAACTCATAGCTCTTGAGATATCAAAGCAGGTATAGAGTCGAAGGAAATATTTGTCTTTGTTTTCATTAGTGGTCTTGCATCAAGTCTCAACCACCTTTAAAACAATGAATTATGGAAAGTCTTTATGCATTTGTTTTTCTTGTGTAGACTGGAGCCCCACTAGAAGAGACACGCAAGAAAATCTGGATGGTGGATTCTAAGGTATTTGAAATTCCCTGTATCAGACATTTTATCCTTCTATCTTTTGCTGCAGCTCTTTTTTATACTAAGCATCCACAAATAATTGTTCCTTTTAGGGGTTGATTGTTAGGTCTCGTATGGAGTCACTTCAACATTTTAAGAGGCCTTGGGCTCATGAACATGAGCCAGTAAAAGAACTGGTGAATGCTGTGAAGGTACAAATATATCACCTCCTCTCTCTCTCTCTCTCTCTCTCTCTTCTCCCACTGTTATTCTCATCTTGTATTGTTGTGTGCCAGTCAATTAAGCCAACCGTCTTGATTGGGTCTTCTGGAGCTGGGAGAACGTTCACTAAAGAAGTGGTACAAGCAATGGCAACCTTCAATGAGGTACTACTAGTTCTGTGAAATCCTTCTTTGAAAATAGCTGCATTCTGTAGTCAGCCCACTATGCATAATAGACTTAAGAAGGAGTAACTCGCTGTTATAAATGGTTTGTAATGCAGAAACCAATTATTCTTGCTCTCTCCAACCCAACATCACAGTCTGAATGCACTGCCGAAGAAGCTTATACATGGAGTGAGGTAAGTTATTAGACAGTCCACTTTTTACGTATGAAGTTGGTATTGCTCTGTCAATGTTCTAGTCTCCATATGCATTTTTATAATTTCTTCATGTTTTATTCAGGGGCGAGCCATTTTTGCTAGTGGGAGTCCATTTGCTCCAGTTGAATACAAGGGGAAAGTCTTTGTGTCTGGCCAGGTCTGAAATGTCAAAACCATACGGCTTTACATTTCCTTTTTGATATATATGTATGGCTTTAGATTCATTTCATATACAACATGAGTACTAAATTTCTTTCTTTTATAATCTAGGCAAATAACGCATATATCTTCCCTGGTCTTGGTCTGGGTCTGATAATTTCTGGTGCTATTCGCGTTCATGATGACATGCTCCTGGCAGCCTGTAAGTTCTGGAAGATGTTATAGCTTACATAGTATTAATTACTCTTTCTTTCTTAAAATAAATATGTCTGGAATATCAAGTCGAGTATGGAGCAACAACTATATCTAACAAGCTTCATTTTTCCTAGAGAAGTTTCATCTTAATTGAAAGCTTTTTACCTCCAACTTTGGTAAAAAGCAAAAAGGAAATTAATCTAATTTCTCTTATCACAACAACAAAATGACTATATGCCTCAATACAAGTTGGGTTTGATTATATGAATCTTCACTAGCCATATCGCCCCATTTAAGCTCATCTCAATCCAAATATTTACAAAATAAAAATAAGTCTCAAAGCAAGATTTTTGTTTTCTTCAGTTGGAGCACTTACAAATACCATGGAAGATGACTTTTCCTTCCTCCATAAAAATCTAATTACTTTTGTCTCCTATTTGTTCTTCTGAACAGCTGAAGCTTTAGCAGCAGAAGTTACTCAAGAGAACACTGAGAAGGGACTCATATACCCACCATTTGCCAACATAAGAAAGATTTCAGCTCACATTGCTGCCAAGGTGGCAGCCAAAGCATATGAACTAGGTATTATTTTTCACCTCTATAAAATCTTGTCAGAGGAGGACTTAATGTTTTTATCAACCTAAGTTGTTAATGTGTCCTTTTCTGTTGCCAACAGGTTTGGCTACTCGTCTACCACAACCTGAGAACCTAGTGGCATATGCTGAGAGTTGTATGTACAGTCCCAGTTACCGTAGCTATCGCTGAGTGAAGGAAGATACTTGTTGCTACAAAGATTAGTCAGCCATTGTTACTTTGGATTAGTTAGTCGTAGAGATATCTTGTTCTTCATGTTTCTCTCTCTCTCCTTTTTCTTTTTTCTCTTTTGAAATTTTCAGTTCAAATCCCATGTAGGAAACAGTAGAAGTTTTTAGGATCCCCTATTTTATTGTTAGATGTGAATGTAAATGTTCCGGGATGATATTTATATTATTCTAATGCCATAGGAATACATCTTTTACTTTTGTTTTTCTCTAAGGTAACAAATATTCATTCAACAACAAAATCAAATCAGAATTGTATCAGAAACATCCCTAGATTCTAAATGAGAAGCATGAAGGATAGGAATCCCATGTTAAACGAGCCACATATAACAAAGCTACCCGAGCAAGAGAGTAAGTCGCTTTATTAGCATCCTTCCTAGTCCAATGAAGAACAAATCATGGAATTGATTCTTTAAAGACGCACAATGCCAATAGTTATACCAAATTTAGACAAATTAGGCATGGTCGAATTAAGAGCAATGAGCACCTCTTGACAAATCGAACTCAACATTCGAAATTTTAGGCATTTCTTTGACAATTCGACTATTAAGATGTCTCTTTCCAAATCAATTGTGAGATGATTTTCAGTATCGATAACTTGTAAAGGATGAGCATCTTGAAACAACAAGGTCGTTGTAGTATAGTGGTAAGTATTCCCGCCTGTCACGCGGGTGACCCGGGTTCGATCCCCGGCAACGGCGTATTTTTTTTTTTTTTTTTTTTTCTTTCCAGCTTTTTCCATCTAAAAGTTAAAAGCTTTAGGACTGTGAATGTCGATAAGTTCTTTTTTTTTTTCTTTGGAAGCCTAGGAAGCTGAACTTGTTCGAAGAAATAACTACATATATCCATTGACAATATATATTTGTTAGGGGTACAAGAGATCAGTCTCAAGTATGAACACCTACTAACTAAACGAATTTGTTGGATAGGGTGAGCAGAATATCTGTAAAAAGTTGATAAAGTCACATAAAATTAAAGCTACCTTTTTTATGCTTTCATTTATGCTCACCATTTTCAATTTATTCTCTTGAGAGCGCATTCTTCATTCAAATTTGATAAACTGGTACTCAGCTATATATTATGGAGAAAAAAATTGGATAATTTTTCAGAGATATATAGTCCCACAAGTATTCATGCAAACCTGCAGTACTAATGGAGAAACAAGGGAAATAGAATTAAAAGTAAAAAATAAGAAAATAAAGATGTCATCAGGAAGAATCAAACTATTTCTGTAATTGGTTGCTAATTAATTTTCACTACCTGAACATGGGTAGAAATAAGAGATAATATTCAATTGTTTTCTCGCATGCATCGTAACAAAGAAAATTTGGAATTTACATTCGGGGTTGAGATATATAATACTGCAGTAATATTTATCTTGTGATGTTTATGTTTTCTTCTAATACTGAAGACATAAATATAACAAATGCAATTGATCAAGAAAACTTCCATACGAGATCTTTGCAGGAGAAAAGAAGGGAATATGATGGCGTACGTGATGTAAACTTGATACTATAAAAATAAAAAGAAAAGAAAAAGGAGCCAATAATGTATTATTGGACGGGGGCTACGATTCTTATCAACTTAGGAGTGAGAATGAGAATCGAAAAGTTAAAAACAAATACTTTTTTAAAGGTAATAAACATATTCCTTCTAGTTCTACGTACTTCACCATTTTCTTTAACCATCTAGTTTCGAAACTGCTAATTCAGCATATCCAAACTTGTGCACAATAGCCATTAAAGGGGAAAACGTTTCACCTGACATTTCTTTATTCGAATGGCTCGAACCTTACACTTCTAAATTAAGAACCTTACATTTCTTTCTCTGTCCGTTGTTCTACTACTAAATATTTTTTTGTTGTACTTTAAGAATGGATGAGATGTGACCACACAATCCCTAAGGCTTAATGTTCTTCGAGAGGAAAGAATTTTGAATGGGGAAGAGAAAGCTGTGTAAAATCTTTTGCCCTCTCTCTTGGGGTGTAAAAAAGGCAAAAAATAAAATAAAAGAAGAAGAAGAAAGAAACTAGAATCTCTTGACCTCGAATACTTTATCTCAATCTTTGGCAGTTCTAGATGGAAGGACCATCGTTTCTAAAGCTAATAATATATCCAGCATAGGCCAATCATTGGGTTCTCTTCTTTTTTTCTTCGTCTAATTTGGGCCTTTGTATAAAAATTCTGCTTTCCTTATTTAGTCACTTGAGAAATGATACTTCTTCTCAAAATATTATATTCCCCAATCCACTTCCAATATGTGTCCATGGCTCATGAGTTACATCAATGCAAGGCATCGAAGAACGACAAGTGTCCTGGACCCTGCGCATGCCGAATCAATTGGACATTCTATTACTAGCTGCTTCTAATTATTAAATCTTCCCATTCACGCACAAAGACATGTCAATAGAATTCAGTCATTTATTCATATTCGAGAAAATTGTGAAGAACTGAAATGACCAAGAAGTTAATTAGTCTATATTCGTTAGGAAGCCAGTTGTCTCTACATGGATCATCCATGTAGTTGTAATTTGTAAACTATCCATCATTCATGTTTTATGAGTAAACATTACGACACGGTGAACTTTCATATATTATCAACGGATTAAAGATGAAACAATTCTACGGGACGAAGTAAATTTCATCGTCGTGTTTTGATGTATATACTCCAACATTTTCTAGTCTCTTTAGTTGATAATTATATTATTGTTCCTTCTATTTACTTAGAGATTTTATATATTTTCTTCCAGAAACGTGAAAGTTGCGATTAGTATAAAAGGTTCAATTTGTTACTAACGAAAAATAAGGTAATAACGTCGCAATAATAATCTAATTGCATATCCCAAAATATCTTAATCTTCATCCAGATTATTAAACTATGTATGGGAAATTAAGTTACCATGCAAGCCTATAGTTGCAATGACACGTATTTAGAGCAAATAGAGGTCTAGGTTCATGTATTGTCGTCATTATGTCATTAAGAATTTTCGTGGTTGACTCAAGAAAAAGAATATCATATCAAACTCATAATCGAGGGAATATGTTTATAGCATAATATTAAGTAAATAAAAAATGTCATCTCTACACTTGAACTTTTTAATAATATGCTCAAACAATCATATACTACAATATACTTATCACCCTTTTCTGCTCCTATATAAACACTCTTATCCTATACACTTTCCCATTGCCTTCTCATTCTGATAGCTTAATTTCTATCCCAAATAATAAACTCTTTATCTAATCTGGCGTTATATCAATAGTTACTCCTCTTATGGAAAGATATCATCACTTGCGTCGGCAGCTTGCCAACCTAAGGCAGTCCCTTTTCGATCAGGTTTCTCTTTAATTTCTTCTATTAGCTTGCTTTAAAAATGTCCTCGCAATTAAACAGAAAAACGCTAATGTTACATTTAACTTTTTCTAGCTCCATAATCAATATATGCATGATATATAACTCAGTTGCCAGAATATGCTTTAATTAAAGTAATAATTTAACTAGTTTTTGCATGCATTAATCGTGCAGGGCTATCTTGATGAGCAATTTGTTCAGTTGGAAGAGTTACAAGATGATGCTAATCCTAACTTCGCTGAGGAAGTTGTTACTTTGTTTTACAAAGATTCAGCTCGTTTAATTCATAGCATTGACCACACATTGTGAGTTCATGTTATGCATATACGTACATGTCCAAGTCATACCACGAATTAATGATGATCTAGTTAATTATTGGACGTAGCATCACTTCAAAAACTGACTGATGATATATATTGAGTTCTTCATGTTGTATATTTTGATGTGTTTTTAGGGAGAAACATCCTCTTGATTTTGCAAAGCTAGACAGTTATATGCACCAGTTCACGGGCAGTAATTCAAGGTAATAAGAAATTAAAGAACATGCATAGATAGTACTTTGTATTTTGCATATAGGAGCTAGTACTTAATTAAATGAAACAATAGCCAGTATCATCAAGCTAGTTACCAAATAACTATATTTTTTGTCTTGTGCAGCATTGGAGCCAAGAAGGTCAAAACTGAATGCACACAGTTCAGAGAATACTGTCGAGCAGGAAATGGAGAAGGGTAATCATAATTTATTTCCCCAATATTTTTTAAGCTATATGCTCAAATTCTTCAAAAATTGATAACCACAAATGTGCATCATATTTTTTTCGATTTTTGGAGAGCACGAGCAACTTAGCTTTATAAATACTTCACATTTAACATATCTCCATGGATCTTCTTACCCTTTTAGTATATATTTACGTACCCAATCCCTGGAGGCTTTCCGTAATCGATGCCCTTTGCTAGATAGATGCTCTTGAATGCTACTCGCTTATCTAGAATTTAACTTTAATGATGCTTTACCTATGTTTATTTTATTTAATTTTTGTCTCTTTCATATATCGCCCTTTTGTCTCCTGCAATTTGTCGTGAATCGTGATGGTACCTTCGAGTTCCCAAATCAGGTAAATTATAGCTCCGAATTCAATCAAATCAATAGTAGTGACATAAAATAAATAGAGTTACTATTAGTATATCATGTACACAAAATCTCAAATATGCAATAACCAAGTATGCTAACAGTTCGCATAAGTAGTGAGTAAAACTGATGGTATAGGATTATTTATTATCCCAAAGTACCTATTTTCTCGATTTTCTTCTGGACAGTTCACCTAAACTAAATTCCTCGTTTTTATACTCCAATAAAGAATCGTGAATATTATGAAATAGACGATTTAATAATGATACCCAGCGTAGGCATGCATTACAAAATTGCACATTTTGGTGTAGTGGATGGGATTGTTCCTTCCTTAACCAGAGGTCTCGGGTTCGAGTCTTGGGTATAAAAAAATATTTGATAGGGAACGCTTCTCCCTAAGGCAATAAAAAGAATTACCCTCTCCCTCTAGTTCGAGCCTCCTTTTCTGTCGCCCTCTCACGGGAATCGGATTCTTTATAATACGTACGAGACTACCAAAGAAAATAAAACTTCTTTTTGCAAAAAGATGAGGGGGAAACTCAGTAAGATGTCGGAGAAGAGAAGCGGTAGTTTTCAAACAAATCCAATGTTGGGCCAAGCCTTGCCAGCCGGTAATAGCCGAAGGCAAAAAAGGGAGATCCTATCGGAGCTCCAATAAGGTTACCGAATATTGGGTAGGAACAAAAAAAATTGCACATTAGTTATGTTCAATTAAGAATGATAATTCTATCATATATATATATTGCCACTAAGAAACACGTCCAAAAAGGAAACGCAATTTATTCATCTCCTATTACTGGTTAAGCTTTTCATGATGAAATTCGAAAATTATGAAACTATTAAGGAACATATTAAAAGTCAATATTTGTTGCGGAAAGATTGTTCTTACGCTTTATTTAGGTGGGCTGTCGGGGAATCAAGGGATCCATGTTCATTCATTTGGACTGGTTTTCATATTCTTTTTTTTAATGAATTGAAGCAGATGCAAGAGAACTTTCCAGCAATTAAAGAAAGAATATGCGGTGCTCAGAAAGAAGCTTCAAGCTTATTTTCAGGTAACCTAAATATACTCCATCTCTTTCCAACTTCGAATGGTATAGATATATAGATAAGACAAACGATAAATCACTTTCTTCCGAGTTAAGCGATAGAAATTGGTCCACAGTTAGAAACTCAAGCGAAGCTCGTTCCGTACTTTACTTATGAGCTCGTGTAGTACTCACCCCTATCTCTAAAGGGGCTTATGCACTGCGATATATATATATATGTTACATTATCTTAACTTGCGTTGTTCAATTAATTAACTACTCCTACTACGTATGTTGTTTCTGCAATCAAATCATATATATGACTAAGCTAATTATTTCCACTGTGTTACTGTATGCAGCTTGGAAGACAAGTTGGACCAGTTGAGATGGCGAATCGCCCAAATTAAAGAAATTACTAATGGGAATATGATCTAATTAAGTGACTGATGGACAAAGTGAAATCATTGAGAACAAAGTGTAATACACAAAGTGCATGCATGTGCGATGCAATTTCCCAACTTCTTTTTAAACGTAATAAAGGGAATTAATGATCTGTATTAGTATTAGAGTTTAAGTTGCACTTGGTAATATGCTTGGATGCATTAAGCATAAAGGATATGGTGCTTTGATCCATGAAATGAAGGCTTTTTCCACATCTCCAAGTTATTCCCCTTTCCTCATTAATTGAGCTTTAAACTTAAACTTCTTCTTGTTATTTTTCTTATTCTTATATCCTAATGAAAAGGAAAATGAAAAAGAGAGTTAGGAAATTTGCATTGTTTCATGTTTCAGTTAGAATATTGTCCCATCTTATGATGGCTTATCCTTTCCTAATATAATCTTGCGGATAATCCTTACATTATGAGCTAATTTTTGTTATTGATCATTGGAACGATTCAGTTTACTTAACATTATATATATATATATATATATATATATATATATATATATATATATATATATATATATATATATATATATATCTTGTTATTGAATAATAAAATGGATTTACCTAGCAAGTCGGGGAGAAAATGCAATGAATTGTTTCAAGACCGACTCGAATTGCTTTTTTTCTTTTATTGAATTGATCCTACCGTCTTTTTTTTTTTTGGATCAATATCAGCAGTTCATCCAACGATAAACAACATCCGAATTATAGAGCTACGACACAATCAAACCGAACGAAGAAAATGTTGAATTGAATCGTACCATCTCCTCTCTCCCCCTTTTTTAGCCAACACCATCAACCCCATTTTTCACTGGGTCAAAGCAAAAAATATGATGAATAGAAGGAAAGGAGATCAGAAAGATAGGCGAACGACATGGCACACCCAGAATATGGGGCCGATGTATTTTGACATCCCACAGCTTCGGCAGATCGCTTAGCCCCGTTCATCTTCGGCGCAAGAGCGCTCGATCAGTGAGCTATTACGCACTCTTTCAAGGGTGGCTGCTTCTAGGCAAACCTCCTGGCCCCCGAACCGTACAAGATAGTTACCACCTATCATACGGCTTTCTAACTTAACTTCTTTTTCTGGTCGTTCCGCTCTGTCGATCGATGGTAGTATAAGAGATCTGTAACCCCCCGAAATTTTTTACATAATGGTTCCTGCTTCCTACCCATAGTTAGCATGTATCTCCCCCGGTCATACTTTAGTATCACATCGTAGACCCCCACCCAAAATGTCGAGCCGACGGGGTCAGGTACCAGTAGTGAGAATAGCAAAGGGGGGCTGGACACTAGTTGTGCGAGTGGAATGACCCAACTGGACCTAGTCAGCCCGAACCGTTTTGCGGTTCTAGAGGACCCTGAACTGCACCCCACAATGGGTTCTAATTTACTAAATCACATCTTTCTGTTTTCGGAACATCACATGTAGAGTTTTTTGGGGGAGAATCACTCGGCGCGGGGCCTCCCGTGTGAGGTCTGACTTGGATCTCGGGTGACGGAATAAGGCGGCCAGAAGCGACGAGCAGTCGCGGTCGAAGCTTGGGTTGTTTCGATCAGGCCAAATAATCTATTTTGAGTATGCCTGAGATTGCCAGAAGAACTTCCCCCTCTCAATGTCTTCCACTCGCCAGGAGGCAAGGGGAATCCGTTGATTGAATCCATTCCTGATGATGTGCCGCTAACAAGTTAACAAAAAAAGCCTGAACTCCAGTCTAACTTTCGTCTCTGATCGCTGTCTTTTTCAGGACCCGAGGACGGGGGGTTCCTTTTCCTCTTCCCATTCTTACTTCTGTAGGTTTCCCGGTAATAGGGATATCTGCGAGAACTCTTACCCATATCTTACCATTTCTTCGGAATTGTCCGCTCATAGCACGATGGAAGTGCCCGATTATAGCACGACGCGCTTTTCTTGTTTTTTCTTAGTGATTTAGAATAGAACAAGTAATAAAAAAGAAGAGAATGTATAGGGATTTCCATCTTAAGATTTAGAATATCTTGTATTGGTATATTCCTTTTATTATTATTTAATAACAGCGTTAGGGTTCGAATCCAGGTGGAGGGGTTTTTCTTGGTTGAATACAGAAAAAGAAGACGACCTTTTTTGTGTTGTGCTTCGCTAGGTCGAGGTAAGTGTCTAGGTCGATCTGGGCGTGCTTGGGAGGGAGAAAGTGTTAGAATATTGTATATTGGTCGAGAGAATGTGCTGTTACCAGTTTTCATAGTATAAATCCAATATTAGATTAGTGTTAGAATATTGTGCTAAATCCAATATTCATTTTCTTATCAGAATTAAGAGGGGCTTGTAGAAAAAAAAAATAGATGGCCTGAGAAAAGAGAGAGTCACATAAAAATTCAAACCATAACAACACTTTCATATTTATTATAATTTATACACGATTTGTATATACATGTATATATAATGTCATACACACATGAATACAAATATAGATATGGCATATAAGTACATAATTAAAATGATATACAAGGTTGTATATAGATGTATATGCGTATTTGTTGGAGCTTGTATATATCATGATAAAAAAATTATTGCATCAAGATTTATTAAACTATACCAAATCTAGCAGATCCGTCAATTTAGGGAAAAGTGCACGCATAGCCTAATTTGTGCACCCCACTACAGTTTACCAACAACTTCTCTATCTCATTCGAGGTAAGGATAAGATCTGCGTACACCTCATCCTCCCCATATCCCACTTATGGGAACATACTGAATTTGTTGTTGTCGTACTACAGTTTAGCCAATTGTGGGCATACCTAAATGGATGACCACTTCAAATTAAGATTACTTATCTTCAAACTACTATGGTTGACGTTCAGTCCACATTAAACTAACTTTAGCTTTTTAAGTTTCGAAGTTCAAATATGATGTTTTTTCCCTCAACTTGAACGCTTTTGCAGTTGAGCAAACTTTACACGTTTAATATGAATTTTGGCTCATATAACTATCGAAAAATATAAGTTAAGTGGACTTTACACCATTGTTTGAAGTTGAATAGATAAATTCAGTCCCCATAGATTGAAAGTAAGTGTGATGCTTGCAGATAATTTTTCACAAGTATACGTTAGGACCAGTATTTTTCTGGGGAAAGTGCACGAAAGGCCACTTTTGCCACTGGTCTTTGGGCACAGGCCACTAATACCAAAACATTTAGTTTGTGGCCACTTTTGCTTAAAGAGATAGAACTTCAGTTCAGTGGCCGGATTGAAGTTCAGTCCTTAAAGATTGAACTTCAATCCAGGGCCATATGGACTGAAGTTCGGTCCAGTCCTTAAGATGGAACTTCAGTCCATGGCCATACTATGGACTGAAGTTCAGTCCATAGCCATATGGACTGAAAGTTCAGTCCTTAAGAGATGAAACTTCAGTCCAGGGGCCGTATGGACTAAACTTCAGTCAATTATCAGAACTTAAGTCAATATTTATTTAGCAAAGACCCAAAAGTGGCCTCTAATGTAAGATCAAAGAAAATAGTGGCCTCAAACCAAATACCAGTATTAAAAGTGGCTGCTGGACGAAATTTTTACAGTATTTCTAGGCTGATTTGTAAAAATATGACATGGGAATCAATGGTTTGCCTTTTTGTCCGTGCTAAGAGATGGTTTGCAAAAATACCCTCGCTAAGGTTTAATGAAAAAAATCTGGGGTCAAGACTTGCCTTTATATTTTTCCACTTTTCAACACTTATCCCTTCAAGTATTGGCAAAAAGCAATACTTACCGCCCTTGGCCGTAACTCTTGGCAAAAAGGCAAGACTTGCATTTGACCCCTGCTCGATTTGTCAACACTTGAACGGCAAGTGTTGGCAAAAGGCAACACTTGCCACACTTCGTCGCAAGTCTTGGCAGCCCCTTTCAGTCTTCCCTGCATTCTCGCCATATAACTTGAAGTATTGGCAAAACATCACTTGCCCTTGAAGTATAGCCAATTGCCAAGACTTACAAAATTTTTGCCTTGAAATCTTGGCTCCGGACTAAATAAGGGCATTTTGCTAAAACATTCCTTCGCACGGGCAATTTTATAAAACCCCTCCTTATAGAGAGCATGCGGTGATTTTTTTTGGTATTTATTGGGAAAAGTGCGGAAAGAGCCTATTTCAGGCATTCTATTTTAGTTTTAGTTAGTTTTTAAGAATTATTTAATTTTTAGCTACCAATATAAACTTCAAACTTTTGGATCTTAATTTCAAACCTTCGGGTCTTAACTTCAGTCAAACCTGAAGGTTTGAATTTCAATATATCGTTAAAAACTAATAAATTTTAAAAATTGATTGTGTAATATCACTTAGAAATAGGAATACGGGTTATCAAACGATTTCCTGTGATTTTTTCCGGTATAGAATGAGTCAATTATTTATTTTGGTATCTTATTGAACAAAATGCTGATATTGTTCCTCCATTAATCAAAATTTTAATTTTTGGGAAGATTATGATCGTCCTATAAAAAAGTTAAATGAGGAGTCAAAATTAAGCTTCCACGTGAATTTGTTAGTATTTCTTTGGATATGACCCATTCTAGCTAGAATGACGAGGAATCTACAGGGCTTGAGGTATTTAGGCACTTGTGGAGCTTCTCCAAAGAATTTCACCATGCGTCCTCTCAAACGACTGGAACTACCTTTTTGCCCCCATTTAAAATAGTTTAGCAAAATACTCCCTCTATCCCAATTTATGTGTCACACTTTCCTTTTTGGTATGTCCCAAAAAGAATGTTACATTTCTTTATTTGTCAACTATTTAATGCACTATCTCTATTTTACCCCTATTGGGCCCTACTTACTTTAAAAGCCACAAACAACTTTTTGATTACTACAATCTTCTCTCTCTTACTTTTTCAAGGGTAAATTTGAACATTTACAAAGTCAACTTCTATTTCTTAAACTCCGTGCCAAGTCAAACACCGCCACATAAATTGGGACGGAGGTAGTAACTTTTGTTTCATCTGTAGTCAACATTTTAAGTTATGAATCGAAAAGTACTACCACTTCAAAAAAGATCAAAGGACAGTTGCCTGCGAGAATGTGGGAAGAGATTGAAGAGACAAGTGCTGCCCAGACAATATTTCAATTTATCTGGAAAAATGTGGGAAGAGATTAAAGGGCAATTGTTGTTTATGCAAGAGTGGGTCAAAGACAGTACTTATGAGAAAGGAAGAGCGGGATCCAGACGTCATTATAAGATTTCAAGGGCATTTTCTTCTGTAATTTATTTATTAAACTTAATTGGGATCAAACGACTATTAACGGGGTCAAAAAGATAAATCACTGGCTATGGTGTCATAATTTTGCAATTCTCTCAACCTTGTCAAAGCCTACAGGGTTGAATGGATATGTCGATAATGAATGGATATAGGAAAAGAGTCAAAATTTAAAATTCCAAGTGCAATCCATGGTTAATCAGCATATTGTTGAAGTGTGTAATTGAGTACGTGATTTTTTTTCATAATGAGTGGTGAAATTCGAACCTGTGATCTCTGCTCTGATACCATATTAAGTGTGTGGCAATCTCAACTAAAAGCTTAAATTGTTAGGGAGAGCAAACTTTATTATTTAATTATATTCTCAACACAGGTGATCTTGATCATAATAGTGCAAGTAGAGTAGTCAGATACAAAAATAAAAGAAACTATAAATTTGTGATTCTTGAATTTAAGTGCAATTCATTGCTAACACCTATGTTATCTTGGTCATCAACAATGTAAATAGGATGGTCAACTACAAAAACGTTATTTGAGATTCTTAAAATCCAATTGCAATTCATTGTTAATAACTAAGTCATCTTGGTCAACAGTGCAGGTAGAGTGGTCAACTACAAAAAATAAAAATAAAATCATAAATTTGTAATTACCGACATTCAAGAACAATCCATTGTTAATAACGTAAATGTAGACGGGTCAACTCCAAAATTAGAACAGATAAAACTTTGTGATTCTTAAAATCCAAGAACAATCAATTAGTAATAACGTATAGGTAGATTGGTCAACTACAAATAAAAAAGTATCATAAATTTGAGATATTTGAAATCCTAAGTACAATCTATTGTACTAACTACTAACTACTAACTACATAATCTTAGTCATTAACTATACATGTAGAGTTGTCAACTAGCAAATAGTTATCATTGGAATCAGTATGTTAAAAAGGCGTTGGCGAACTCGAGATGAGGTGCCGCAAAAATGTATCGGCCGTAGGTTCTGTAAAGCGTAAGTTCACTATTTAGGGTGTATTGGGACACACACTTAGGCGTTTGGTGAATCATGGGCGTAAGTCCCAAAAAATTATAAATTAAAAAAAAAAACTCAATAAATCTTCTATTTAAAGCCTACACTCAAATATCAACTTGCTAATAAAATTATCAAAAATTTATATTATATTATCAAAAATTTATATTATTTCTTAGCTCTACGTAATTTTTTAATCTTAGCCTTACATAATTTTTAAATTTTCAAGAATTTTGACGTAATTTTACCCTATTTGGATTTATGTTATTTTTTAAATATCTATATCAAAAGTATATTATATTTAATAAATATTAGAGATCTGTGGGGCTTACATCTCACCCTGTATCAGGTAAAATGAATTGTCTCACGCCCACACCTTTTAAAATATTGATTGAAATATGCCTCAACCAAACGTTTGTTTCTATTTCACCATATTATGTGATATCAAATGATGGAGAAAAGAAAACTGATATATATATATATATATATATATATATATATATATATATATATATATATATATATATATATATAAGCGTAATAATTAGAACTTCGTGTTTATATAAAATAAGCAATATAACTTGATGATTCAAATTTAAAAGTGACAATGCGTATCACTTAAGCGATAAATATATGTATAAAGATAATTGTTACAAAATATTGTATTTAAGAATTACATTATAAGAGGATAAGCTTGTGATATATAGAACTTTCATGCATAAAAATAGTTTTGTTAAGAGAAAACCGAAAGAGAGGAAACAAGTGTAGTGTATTATCTATAATTGATTACTATGTAATCTAAGACATCATTCATCACTCTTAGAGTCTTCAACTAAAAAAAAATAAAACAAAAATGTCACTGTTACGTACCTGCAAAAATATATTTTCTATTTTACCAAATTAACTGATATGCATTTAAGAGCAGTAAAAATAATTTATATTTACCCACTCTAGTGTAAGAAAAAAATCAAGAAAGCTACAAATAGCAAAATTAGACAAGTGGGAGCATGCATGGCACCCCTATTCACGTTTTATGTGTTATTGAAACAAACAAAAGTTACAAGTTTAGATGTATAATACGTAAAACAAGGCAAATAACACTTGTTAAAAAAGTTTGTTAACAAATAGTCCCGTTTCATATGTTTTCAACTGGTCAACAACAAAATCAAAAAGTGTCCAAAATTTGAGATCTTTGAAATCCAGTACAATCCATTGTACTAACTACGTAAACTTTATCATTAACTATACAAGTAGACTTGTCAACTACCAAAATAATTATCATTAAAATCAGTATTTTAAAAGGCATTGTCGAACTCCGAGGCGAGGCGGTAGCAAAAATGCACCGGGCGTAGGTTTTATAAGGCGTAATATTTCCTATTTTACCAAGTTAATTGATATGCATTAAGGAGCAGTAAAAATAATTTAAATTTACCCACTCCGGTGTAAGAAAGAAAATCAAGAAAACTACAAATGGAAAAATTAGACAAGTGGGAGCATGCATGGCACTCCTATTCACGTTTTATGTGTTATTGAAACAAACAAAAGTTACAAGTTTAGATGTATAACACGTAACACATGGCAAATAGCACTTGTTAAAAAAGTTTGTTAACAAATAGGCCCGTTTCATATGTTTTCAACTGGTCAACAACAAAATAAAAAAGTGTCCTAAATGTGAGATCTTTGAAATCCAGTACAATCCATTGTACTAACTACGTAAACTTTATCATTAACTATACAAGTATAGTTGTAAACTACCAAAATAATTATCATTAAAATCAGTATTTTAAAAGGCATTGTCGAACCTCGAGGCGAGGCGGTAAGATTTTCTATTTTACCAAATTAAATGATATGTATTTAGGAGCAGTAAAAAAAATTTAAATTTACCCATTCCGGTGTAAGAAAGAAAATCAAGAAAGCTACAAATGGCAAAATTAGACAAATGGGAGTATGCATGGCACCCCTATTCACGTTTTATGTGTTATTGAAACAAACAAAAGTTACAAGTTTAGATGTATAACACGTAAAACAAGGCCAATAACACTTGTTAAAAAAGTTTGTTAACAAATAGTCCCGTTTCATGTGTTTTCAACTGGTCAACAACAAAATCAAAAAGTGTCCAAAATTTGAGATCTTTGAAATCCAGTACAATCCATTGTATTGGCTACGTAAACTTTATCATTAACTATACAAGTAGAGTTGTCAACTACCAAAATAATTATCATTAAAATCAGTATTTTAAAAGGCATTGTCGAACCCCGAAGCGAGGCGGTAGCAAAAATGCACCGGGCGTAGGTTTTATAAGGCGTAATATTTCCTATTTTACCCAATTAATTGATATGTATTTAGGAGCAGTAAAAATAATTTAAATTTACCCACTCCGGTGTAAGAAAGAAAATCAATAAAGCTACAAATGGCAAAATTAGACAAGTGAGATCATGCATGGTACCCCTGTTCACGTTTTATGTGTTATTGAAACAAATAGAAGTTACAAGTTTAGATGTATAACACGTAACACATAGCAAATAGCAATTGTTAAAAAAGTTTGTTAACAAATAGGCCCGTTTTATATGTTTTCAACTGGTCAACAACAAAATCAAAAAGTGACCTAAATTTGAGATCTTTGTAATCCATTACAATCCATTGTACTAACTACTTAAACTTTATCATTAACTATACAAGTATAGCTGTCACCTAAAAAATAATCATCATTAAAATCAGTATTTTAAAAGGCATTGTCGAACCCGAGGCGAGGCGGTAAGATTTTCTATTTTACCAAATTAAATGATATGCATTTAGGAGCAGTAAAAATAATTTAAATTTACCCACTCCAGTGTAAGAAAGAAAATCAAGAAAGCTACAAATGACAAAATTAGACAAGTGGGAGCATGCATGGCACCCCTATTCACGTTTTTTGTGTTATTGAAACAAACAAAAGTTACAAGTTTAGATGTATAACACGTAAAATAAGGCAAAAAACACTTGTTAAAAAAGTTAGTTAACAAACAGGCCCGTTTCATATGTTTTCAACTGGTCAACAACAAAATCAAAAAGTGTCCAAAATTTGAGATCTTTGAAATCCAGTACAATCCATTGTACTAACTACGTAAACTTTATCATTAACTATACAAGTAGAGTTGTCAACTACCAAAATAATTATCATTAAAATTAGTATTTTAAAAGGCATTGTCGAACCTCGAAGCGAGGCGGTAGCAAAAATGCACCGGGCGTAGGTTTTATAAGGCGTAATATTTCCTATTTTACCAAATTAATTGATATGCATTTATGAGCAGTAAAAATAATTTATATTTACCCACTCTAGTGTAAGAAAAAAATCAAGAAAGCTACAAATGGCAAAATTAGACAAGGAGCATGCATGGCACCCCTATTCACGTTTTATGTGTTATTGAAACAAGCAAAAGTTACAAGTTTAGATGTATAACACGTAAAACAAGGCAAATAGCACTTGTTAAAAAAGTTTGTTAACAAATAGTCACGTTTCATATGTTTTCAACTGGTCAACAACAAAATCAAAAAGTGTCCAAAATTTGAGATCTTTGAAATCCAGTACAATCCATTGTACTAACTACGTAAACTTTATCATTAACTATACAAGTAGAGTTGTCAACTACCAAAATAATTATCATTAAAATCAGTATTTTAAAAGACATTGTCTAACCCCGAGCCGAGGCGGTAAGATTTTCTGTTTTACCAAATTAAATGATATGCATTTAGGAGCTGTAAAAATAATTTATATTTACCCACTCTAGTGTAAGAAAAAAATCAAGAAAGCTACAAATAGCAAAATTAGACAAATGGGAGCATGCATGGCACCCCATTCACGTTTTATGTATTATTGAAACAAACAAACGTTATAAGTTTAGATGTATAACACGTAAAACAAGGAAAATAACACTTGTTAAAAAAGTTTGTTAACAAATAGTCCCGTTTCATATGTTTTCAACTGGTCAACAACAAAATCAAAAAGTGTCCAAAATTTGAGATCTTTGAAATCTAGTACAATCCATTGTACTAACTACGTAAACTTTATCATTAACTATACAAGTAGAGTTGTCAACTACCAAAATAATTATCATTAAAATTAGTATTCTAAAAGGTATTGTCGAACCCCGAGGCAAGGCGGTAGCAAAAATGCACCGGGCGTAGGTTTTATAAGGCGTAATTTTTCCTATTTTACCAAATTAATTGATATGCATTTAGGAGCTGTAAAAATAATTTAAATTTACCCACTCCGGTGTAAGAAAGAAAATCAAGAAAGCTACAAATGGCAAAATTAGACAAGTGGGAGCATACATGACACTCTTATTCACGTTTTATGTGTTATTGAAACAAACAAAAGTTACAAGTTTAGATGTATAACACGTAACACATGGCAAATAGCACTTGTTAAAAAAGTTTGTTAACAAATAGGCCCGTTTCATATGTTTTCAGCTGGTCAACAACAAAATCAAAAAGTGTCCTAAATGTGAGATCTTTGAAATATTGTACTAACTACGTAAACTTTATCATTAACTATACAAGTATAGTTGTAAACTACCAAAATAGTTATCATTACAATCAGTATTTTAAAAGTCATTCTCGAACCTCGAGGCAAGGCGGTAAGATTTTCTATTTTACCAAATTAAATGATATTTATTTAGGAGCAGTAAAAAAAATTTAAATTTACCCATTCCGGTGTAAGAAAGAAAATCAAGAAAGCTAGAAATGGCAAAATTAGACAAGTGGGAGCATGCATGGCACCCCTATTCACGTTTTATGTGTTATTGAAACAAACAAAAGTTACAAGTTTAGATGTATAACACGTAAAACAAGGCAAATAACACTTGTTAAAAAAGTTTGTTAACAAATAGTCCCGTTTCATATGTTTTCAACTGGTCAACAACAAAATCAAAAAGTGTCCAAAATTTGAGATTTTTGAAATCCAGTACAATCCATTGTACTAACTACATAAACTTTATCATTAACTATACAAGTAGAGTTGTCTACTACCAAAATAATTATCATTAAAATCAGTATTTTAAAAGGCATTGTCGAACCCCGAGGTGAGGCGGTCGCAAAAATGCACTGGGCGTAGGTTTTGTAAGGCGTAATCCCCATAATTTGGGATGTATTGGAGTGTATGCTTGGGCATTTGGCAAGTCTTGGGGCGTAAGTCCCAAAAAAAAAAATTACAAATTAAAAAAAATAAAATTTCCTCATTAAATCATCTATTTAAAGCATACACTCAAATATCAACTTGCGAATAAAATTCTCAAAAGTTTTAGTTATTTTTTAGCTCTACGTAATTTTTTACTATTAGCCTTATATAGTTTTTAAATTTTATGAATCTCTACATAATTTTACCTTATTATGTAGGATTTATGCGTTTTTTTTTTTAAACTATATATATCAATAATTTTATTATACTTAATGATAAATATTACAGATTCGTGGTGCATACATTACACCCCGTGTCAAATAAAAAGCTTTGCCTCACACTCCCGTCTTTTAAAATGTTGATTAAAATATACCGAAGCAAACGTTCTTTTTAATTTCACCAAATTATGTGATATCAAATGGATGCACTGGCAGACCGAAAATCAAGAAGAACAACAAATGGAAAAAAAGTGAAATATTCATAAAAGAAATGAGTGTAATAATTACTCGCATTTCGTGTTAATATAAAATCAAATAATTTAAATTTTTAAAGTGACAATGCATATCACTTAAATGATAAATATGTGTATAAACATAATTGTTATAAAATATTAAGAATTTAATTATAAGAGGATAAACTTCTACTAATATATAGAACTTTCATACACAAATATAATTTTGTTAAGAGAAAGTCTGAAATAGAGGAAACAAGTGTAGTATCTGAATTTATGATAGAGTTAAGTGCAACATTCACAAACGTAGAGGGAGCAAGGGCGGACCCACATGCTAGCTTACGGTGCTCGAGCACCCATTGAACCCGATGTGGAATATGCATATGTATATAGACAGTATGTAGAAAACGTATGTATGTATATAAGGAGCATTCATAAAACAAAAGGTCCAACTGGTGCTTTGGTTGAGCTATGAGTGCTAGAGCTTAGGCGCCTACATCCTCAAGGCCTTAGGTTCAAATCTAGGTAGCAATGAATATATTTTTCTTAAAACAAGGGAAATGATCTCCCACAATATTCAAATTTTGGATCCGCCACTGAGAGGGAGGTCTATAAAAAAGGGCAGTCCGATGCACCAAGAATTCCGTAATTTTGGATCCGTCACTGAGAGGGAGGTCTATAAAAAGGAGCAGTCCGATGCACCAAGAATTCCGCATTTACGGAGGGTCCGGAGAAGGGCCCCATCCCTAAGGGTGTAATGTACCAGCCTAACTTGCATCAGTGGCTGTTTGCAAGGCTTGAATATCCAAATGCAATCTAACTAAAATTCCTGATATCTAAGTGTTATCTGTCATTGACTACAACGTAATCTAAGACATCATTGACTACAACGTAATCTAAGACAAGGGAAATGAATATTTTTTTCTTAAAAACAAGGGAAATGATCTCCCACGATATTCAAATTTTGGATCCGCCACTGAGAGGGAGGTCTATAAAAAGGGGCAGTCCGATGCACCAAGAATTCCGTAATTTTGGATCCGCCACTGAGAGGGAGGTCTATAAAAAGGGGCAGTCCGATGCACCAAGAATTCCGCATTTACGGAGGGTCCGGAGAAGGGCCCCATCCCTAAGGGTGTAATGTACCAGCCTAACTTGCATCAGTGGCTGTTTGCAAGGCTTGAATATCCAAATGCAATCTAACTAAAATTCCTGATATCTAAGTGTTATCTGTCATTGACTACAACGTAATCTAAGACATCATTGACTACAGCGTAATCTAAGACATCACATTTATCACTTGTAGAATCTTCAATTACAAAAAATAAAACAAAAATTTCACTGTTATTTATATTCCTAAAATACTTTTCCTATTTTACCAAATTAGCTGATATGCATTTAAGAGAAGTAAAAATAATTTAAATTTACCCACTCCAATGTGATGATAAATTAGACTAGTGGGATGATTCATGCCACCCTTATTCACGTTTTATGTATTATTGAAACAAACAAAAGTTAAAAGTTTATATGTATAACACGTAACTCATTACGAATAGCACTTGTAAAAAAAAAAATTGTTAACAATAGGCCCGTTTCATGTGTTTTCAATAAATTTTATTTGGAAAAAAGTTAGAAATTACAAGTAAATTATTCTATTTTGGAAATTCAAATTTTGTGCTGGTCTTATTTATTTTGTTAACATTTAACTAAATAATAATTTTTCACGTGTTTAAATATTTAAAAAAGAGAAATATTTAAAAGTTGGTACTTTATTTAACGACAATACAAGTAGACTCTTGAATCCTTTTATTTAGCCACTTCTTCCGCATTATATCTGCAATATTCTGTAAAACTTGCATCTTCGGTGCTATAAATAAAAGTTTATTCTCGCTAATTCTGTATAGCGGAGGATATAGAAAGACAGTCAAGAAAAGAAACAAAGATCTACATTATTTTCAGACTATTCAACTTTCAGAGAAGAGAAGTCCGATCGCCAGTACAACCGTCATCTGAAATCAAGGAGGTAGCCAATCAAGTTTTGATACTGAGCAAGATTACCGGACACATCACACAAACCAAATACAGTATGAATGAACAAGAACTAATAAATTCATTTAAGAAAGCAACCTTTGAGGCGGAACCACAGTTTATTATGCCGGCAGAACCAAAGTAAGAAGTCTTTCTTGATGCTTAAAAGAAAGATCACAACTGAACGAATATTGTATAGATTTAGCAAAAAATTTATTTGCTTTCATTGCCGACACTAAACAAATCAAGATTAGTTAGTCTTTCATATATACATTTATCATTTAGGAGAGTTATATCCTATATATCCTCGCTTCACTATTTAATGGTTTGATTATATAATTTCATTTTCGTTTTTATTTTATTTTTTCTAACCTCTTGATGTTTGTTTGGATGAGTTATTATATGAATTCTGTACATTTTAATTAGAAATTTCAGGTTCAAGCTTTGAGAATAAAGAATTTTCGAAGTGTTTCCCTTCTAATGAGTTATTTGCGATATAAATTTGAATTAGTTAAACTAGTGGAATGCAAACATAAGACAATAATAAAATAAAATAAATTTTTGGTACTTTTAGCTAGCGTTTAGATATAGATTTAGTTGAAATTTGAGAATTTGAGCTGGAATTTGAAGTTGTGTTTGAACATACATTTTACTTAAAAAAAAATTGGAAGTTTGTGAGTAGGAAAAATACTTTTTTCCCAAAAGATCTTGGGAATTCAAAATCTTGGATTTCAGATTTGGCCAAATTTTATAAACAAACAAATTTTTTTCAAAAAATTCCCACAAAGTAACCCCAAAAACTATAAACAAAAGAGGGTGTAGTTTATGTTTGTCAAAAATATATTTGGTCAAATGTATGACAAAGGGAGAAAAGAGTCATTTTTTGGGATAAAAATTGCCAGAAGTGCAAAAACATATCGGAGGAACATGTAACAAAATCACACTAAGATTCATGATGTTTACTCAACTGCCCAAACCAAAGCAAAGTTGCTGAGCTTAAACATTTGTCTTCTTCCCCTTACTACTACTATATATACTACCATCACACCCTCTCCTTTTTCAATTCAATTTATATTTGCTTCAATTCAATCATTCTACTTTAATTCTCTCAAAATTTACAATTGTTTTGTTTGTGAAACACTATTTTTTTGTGTGTGTGTGTGTGTGTTTTATTAGCTAATGTTATGATGCATTTTTGAAGTATAGTAAACAAAATAATTGTGTGATTTTTTTGTAAATTATTTTAGAGCTAGGGTTTTAGTTTTTTTAATTTAATAATGGCTTCGTATAGGCCATTCCCACCACCACCACCACCACCATCACAGTCTAATTTTGTTCCTCCGCCACCACCACCGAATCAGAACCCTCCGCCACCGCCACCGCCGTCGTCAGGTCAATCTTATTATGGATCTTCTAGTTCTTATTATCAGCAGCAGCATCACCACCCTGGTTATAACCAATACCCACCCCCTCCCCCACCCCCCTCTGCATCTACCCAGCCTCCCCCACCACCTCCCCCAATGTACTATCCATCTTCTCAGTACTCACAGTATACCCAAAACCAGCCTCCTCCACCGCCCTCGTCCCCGCCCCCACCTCCCCCGCCTTCGTCCCCGCCTCCCCCACCTCCTCCAAGTAGTAAGGAGACTAGTAGTAGGCCGAGTGAGAAAAGGCGGGGGGAGTCTGGTTGGCGTGAGTCGTCGGGGCATCATGGTAGTAGTCGTTCGAGTAAACAGCCGGGTGGAGGGCATCCACCATTGCCCCCGGTGAAAAAAGGCAATGCTGGTCATAGGGAGACTGAGGAAGAGAGAAGGATTAGGAAAAAGAAAGAATTCGAAAAGCAAAGGCAAGAAGAGAAGCATAAGCAGCAGTTGAAAGAATCACAGAATCGGGTTCTTCAGAAAACCCAAATGTTAGCTTCTGGGATGAAGGGTCATGGTTCTGGTTCTATTAGCGGATCACAGCATATGGGTACGGATAAACGGACGACCCCTTTGCTAAGTGGTGAGAGGACTGAAAATCGGTTGAAGAAACCAACTACATTCCTTTGCAAGTTAAAGTAAGACATTTAGTTCTCGATTATTTTGATCGTGTAATCATCATACGTTGCAATTGTTCTAGATGATACTAGGCGAACCTATTAGTTGAGAATGATGTTTACACGCAGTGCAAGCTAGCTGTTCCATAGGGTAGGTTGGTGATAAACTTAGTGGGCATTGATAATCAAGCTGGTGGCGTATTAATCTGTTACCTTCGTATTCTATTGTGTCCTTTCTTGGAAGGTGTTCCCTCCCTTCTGTAACAAGATTCTTTGTGAAAAGACTATAGTTTGGGACAAGATGTATTGGAGATTGCCGATCATTCGTTAACTTATGTGTACTCTTGCAGATTCAGGAATGAATTACCAGATCCAACGGCGCAACCAAAGCTCATGAGTTTAAGAAGAGACCCAGATCGGTATGTGACTTTGCTTTTCTTTGTGCTGTTCCTTGCGCTTGTACTTATGATAATCAATTTAACCACCAATGCACCATTTGCAAAGATTGAACAAAGTTACAAACTAAGCTAGTCATGCTCAAGGACAGCATGGTTTTCCTCCTATTGATAGACTGTTGTTTTAATGCCAAATGTTCCTCATGTTAGTCCTTGTTGTTAGTTGATTGATATTGTTAAACATGTAAAGTTTGTGTATGTTTATGCACCTAATAAGGTCATATACATGAGGAATAGATGGCCTTTGGTTCTGTAGTTGCTAATTTCATTTGAACTAGAGTAGGCAAGAGTTTATATGAGGGCTTAAACGTTCTGTTTCTACTTGCATTTGAGTTTTGATTTTCCCTTGGGAGTGGGAGACTGCACCTCCATGGTTCTCTATAAGCATTTTGATGCAGCACATGGAAGTGCTTTTGGGGGAGGATTTAGGCTATATGTTAGCATTATATGTGTGTGTATATCTATATAAAGAATTATTGAATTGGAGAGACTGTTCAGAGTGTTGTTTGAAAGTGATGGTATTGTGGTGTCTTGTCCACCGTACTTTAGCACTTCTCTCCATGTAGTTTTCCAGGTTGTTGACACGTTACTACTACGATCGTCATTTTGTAAGGGCAAATCATTTGTGTGTGCAGATTTACGAAATACACAATCACTTCATTGGAGAAAATGCACAAGCCTCAGCTTTATGTTGAACCAGACCTTGGAATACCGCTCGACCTTCTTGATTTGAGCGTATACAAGTATGTCACCTGCTCTCTCTCCTTTTTTTTCAAGCAGCATAGTTAAATGGAATATTATCTATTATTTTAACCTTGTCACTGGCTTCTCAGTCCTCCCAAGGGTGAAAGGTTACCACTTGCTCCAGAAGATGAAGAGTTGTTGCGTGATGATGATGCTATAACCCCCATCAAGAAAGATGGCATAAAAAAGAAAGAAAGGCCAACAGACAAAGGTGTTTCTTGGCTGGTCAAAACACAATACATCTCTCCCCTTAGCACGGAGTCAACGAAACAGGTTCGTGCATATTAGTGCTACAAACAACGTTCTTCTGCTAAGAGTAGCGAAACCTTATTTATTTAAATTTATGCCATTCGCAGTCTCTGACTGAAAAGCAAGCTAAGGAATTGCGAGAAAACAGAGGTGGCCGCAACATCTTGGAGAATCTCAACAATAGGTTAGTTCTTCTTTCAGTGTCGATGTAGTAATGTCTATGATAGTGAGACATGGTTGACACCTGAATGTTGTATTCCTCAACACTGTTTACAGAGAAAGACAAATCCAAGAGATCGAAGCTTCTTTTGAGGCATGCAAGTTACGGCCCGTTCACGCGACCAATCGCAGATTGCAGCCTGTCAAAGTCCACCCCCTTTTTCCTGACTTTGATAGGTAAGTCTTTGTCTTATTTTTACTTCTTCTTTCATGTTAAATATCAGTATGTTGCCCTGAATGTTGTGGAAGAGGTATGAAAGATGTAAGAAGATTATTGATATTTCATCTTTAAGCAATGATAGCTGGATGTACATGCCATGCTAGACATTCTAGTAATGATTGCATGCAACACATTTCTCTCTTCTTCTTTTTTTCCTTTTTCTAAACAACTCATCCAGTAATCAAATGTAATTTCTTGGTGCTGGATATAACATGAAGAGATGATGCTTCTTTGCCAGGTACAAAGACCAGTTCGTGCTCGCGAATTTCGATAGTGCTCCAACAGCTGATTCAGACACCTACAACAAGTTAGATAAAACTGTTCGTGATGCATGTGAATCACAGGTGAAGTTTATTAGATGCCTTTCTCCAAGTTTGTCACTCTTTCTCCAAGGTATGAGCAAAGGTGAAGACCCCTTTGGTCAATAGATGTTAAGGAGCAATTGCTCGGTGAAAGGAGGATTGGCAAAATTTACGTCTGCAATCATTTTGCTGTCAAATTCTTGTCCAACACTAGCTGATCTAAGCTAGTTTGTCCAATCTAAGTGGGCTGGAAAAGCTTGAAGGCCTTCTCCAGCATGTTGATATATCTTTTCTATTCCGTGGACAGAATGATTTGTCTGTGTCGGTCGCCATGGATGATCTTTTATTTTCCCCCAAACCTTCCATAACACTGATGTCTGAATGATACATGGATATTTAACTTGCATTACTCCTTGCAGGCTATTATGAAAAGCTTTGCGGCTACAAGCTCAGATGCAGCTAAACCTGATAAATTTCTGGCATATATGGTCCCTCCACCAAATGAGGTGAAACTACATCTATTTAAATGGAAAAGTTGGTTACATGGACATAAACCTTATTTAATGTTATTCTGTTGCTTTTTCTTGATGGTGACAGCTAACAAAGGATATGTTTGATGAAAACGAGGACATCTCATACACATGGGTTCGGGAGTATCACTGGGATGTATGTAGTACCTTCTCTGAGTGCTGAACTCAACTTAGTTACATGTTTATACTTCTGATAGAATAACTTAGATGTATTTATGTTGCCTGCATATGCCCAATGGCAGGTACGAGGTGATGATGCAGATGATCCTACTACATACCTTGTGGCCTTTGGTGACACAGAGGCTAAATACACGGTAAAAAACTGGGTTTTAACTTGTATAACTAACTTAATATGTGGTCTAAAGCTGAAACTTAACTACACTGTGGATGTGATGTGATCCAGCCTCTTCCAACAAAGCTTGTTCTGAGAAAAAAGAGAGCCAGAGACGGAAAATCAAATGATGAAGTTGAACATTTCCCAGTACCCTCGAGAGTTACAGTAAGGAAGAGACCAACAGTAGCTGCCATTGAACTGAAAGAAGAAGGGGTAAGACTCTTCCTTCTGTTTTTCTTTTCCCTTCCTACATGTCCTTTCCTTTGCAATTGATTGTGAAAAGTTGGTTCCTTGCAGGGCTATCCAACAGCTTTGAAGGAGAGCGCTTCAAGTTCAAAGAGAGGACGAAGCCGTCATGAAGAGGATATCGATCAACGACAGAACGATATGAATGATGGCGACCAAGATCAATCTAGTGGTGCTGAGTATGCTGATATGTCTGACTGATTACTTCATATTTATTTCAGCTGATCGGATAAGTTACAGCCAAAAAAATGAGAAAGAAAGTAGATATGTGGGGCAAGTAGCAAAAATAAACAATGCTTTGTACCATATTGCAATTTTGCTCTTTAAAAGGATTGGACTTTTTAAGTCATGATTTACCAGTGCTCAATGATTGTCTGGCCCGTCAGTTATTCTTGTGCCTTCTCCCTACCCGTTTACTCCCTGTGCAGGTTGTATTTGGTTTGGCGACTTGTCAGTTAACTTTTGGTGTCAGCTTTCTCAAACTTGTTCAAGTGGCTGACATAACTAGAGACCTGGTTTGGGATTTGACTCTCCCTTTGTTGCTTGCTAAATTTGAAATCACAGGAAAGTACACATTGCACTTTGTCAACTGTATAGCGCTAATGCGCTGAAAGGGGTATCTAAGGAGAAAAACCTTTTATTAACTCGGGTTACATTTACTTGAAAAATAAACTGCCAACCTAACCATCCGAAACATTTGATTTGTGGGGACACATGTTTTTCCTCGCATTACCGTTGAAAGTTAATATCAATACAAATAATAGTTTGTTAGAAGTGCAGGAAAAAAAATCAAACAAGTTGGTAAACACCAAAAATTGCAACTCATTAAAGACTACTGCAAAATATTCAACTGGACAGTTGGACATGCCGATAAGAACAAAGATCAGAGCTCAGCGATGTTGCATTCCGTGTTTAAGTGTTTACAAGATTGGCCGCAGCAGCAAGATATAAGGGGATTCCGTGTCTAACTACAAAATTATGACATTAGGAATACTCAGAATGTTGTTGCCTGCTACGGGGGACTGGAGAATGAAAGACTTCTCTACCATATTTAGTTTCCCGAGCTTCGTTCTAGAAAACAGAAGACAGCTCAAGGCAGGTGCCGTCATAAGCACGAGGTCCAACATGTTAACCCCACAAAGTAGATACTCTTTCCGGGTAGCAATGCATTCATTCTTCAGCTGTAACCATATAGACTAAATTCTGGGAGTTCCTGGCAATTTTGATACTACGGCTCGGGTTCTCTCAAAGCTAGAGTGCATTGCGACCACAAAGAGTGATTGAAGGAAAATGCATAGAATGAATACGATACCATCTCTGGTCAAATTCATGCTAGCCACAAATTCAGAGTTTTACAAAGGCAAGTACAATTTTTAATTTACAGTTTGCGCTCTCTGCATCCAACTGAGGGGATGGATGCCATTGTAACGTCAAAGTTGATTGATGCATCACCTGTTAAAAGCTTTCAACGGGGTGTGGAAACGTAACTGCTGCTCCTTGCTATGTTGGATCAACTGACCGAGGATGATTCCTTTGTCAATCAGGTACGCTGTGATTGATGGCCGAGTGACTGCTGTATGTTCCAGGAGTAAGAACATCAACAGAAGCTGCCAAACAAGCCAGCTTGTCTCCTCTCCCCCTCCGAGATACCACTTCCTCATACTAAATTAATACAACAGCATGTCACTGACAACATCTCTGACGCCCTCCCCCCTTGCCAAATTAAAAGATGCAAGCAGGATTTTACGTCAACACGGTGGACCTATAAAGTAAGCAAATTCACAAGCAGAAGCAAGAGGGTGTACCATCTGCAAGGATGTAACACATGAATGTAGTTGGAAGCCTGCTATCTACACAATCCTGTCAACATAACAATGTGCGGTAAGCCTCAATATGGAACCCCGTCCAAAAGCAGGACTGTTGAGGTGAAGGTGAGTGCCAGAATGTGGCAGATTGCGAAGGTAGTACTATATAGAGGACCACAATAAAATCTCAATCATCTGAATTACTGAATTTTCCAACATGTAAAATTATGCAATAATACGCGCATAGTACTTCTACATTGATGTATTGAGGTTAATATTGATGACAAACTTGATAAAGAACTTACCTGACTAGGCTTGCAAGGAGGTCTTCTCCATGCATTTAGAAGTGGAAACTCCTTGATGCAATTGAAGCCCTAAGAATTAACAAACGCCCCCCACCCCATAGAAAAATGTCTTCATTTCAACTCTATAAGTGTGTATAATTAATGTAAAGACATAAAGGATCTCTAATCTCTTACCAAGCTTGCCGACACTTGACTACCTCTTGACGGACAACCCTCTTTGGATCATCAAGAGCTTTGGATAAAGCTAGCAACACCTACATATGAAAAGACGCATTCTAAAAATATAGGGACCATGAGAAAGACGAGAACCTCTTGTACCCCTAATCTAAAAGAAAAGCAACCAGCAGATTAAAATGACAGTTCCCCAACATATTCTACACTTATTAACATGAAAGAACTCAGGTTTTGACTTCTATATTTAAGTTTTAATCGTGCTATAATGTAACAAGATTCGCACCAAAAGACTAACCATGCAACTGAAAGATGCAAAGAATTGAAAGGTAATTACAAGCTATTGCATGCATTGTTAGGCCTTTAGTTGGAGTTTCAGGACTGATCTTCTGGATATATCAAATTTTAATTCCATTTCACACTACAAAACACCAACCTGTTGTCTCATGGGATATATCCGTGCATGCGGCAGCTCTGACATGGCAGCAAGGCACTGAATCGCAGTTTCTCGAATCACCTGATAATTTAAGAAATGTTCATAATTAAGAAAGGTTAGGGGACTAAGATGATTTAGTCACACGTCACCAAAGTTTACTAAACAGGCACTTACTTTTAATAAATGTAGACGGACAAATTTACTGAACACTTTTTATTAGTAAACGTGGATGGATCATGCATTTTTTCTTATTAGATAACCTCAATTTCCACACGACAAAAAAAGGGTCCTTCCCAGGAGAGCCAACAGCGGTTTATCCCAATCCACCCCAAGGTGACTCAAGCCCATAGGCCATAACTCTTGGTCCTTATTGAGGTTTTATTTTGCCTAGAAAGTTGGGTATCTTTCATAGAGAATCAAACTTCTTTGTAGGTTCCCTTTTTTTGGCATACTGCTTGAATATGAGAGTGTCTTCCTCCCATCTTCAGTAAAAATTATTTTACTTCAAAAAAAAAAAAGTCGCATGCCAGGAACCAATGCGTGACTCTCTTGTACATTAGAGGATTCCAACTAGAAAGAAACTTTTACCATCATATGGGGATAGGACGTGAGCTCAGTAAGTCGACGGACAACTGTGGGTGCATTTTCTACAATAGCTTCTTGCCCTGCATCAAACAGAAAAGACATATGAAACTGAATGACAGCACCATCAACAACATACCCAATGTGATTTCAGAAGTGGGGTTTGGGAAGGGTAGGGTGTACGCAGACCTTCCCCTACCTTGTGTAAGGTAGAGAGAGGCTGTTTCCAGATAGACCCTCAGCAAAAAAACAGAACCATCGAATCCTAAATTTAATCAAAGCCTGAAACCATAACCTAATTAACGTTATGTTGGAGAAAGACATGAAATTTGCTAAGATAACTAAAGAGCTGCTCGCTTGCAATTCTGAAAGCTCGATTACACTAGGGGTTCTCCAGACATCGGGATATGTGAGTTTTCCTCAGGAGCTTATCAGAGAAAAAAATAACTTTTGATCGGTAAAACAAACAATTTTATTGATGTATAACTAGCAAAAAGAAAATGCCAGTTAGAGGTACATCCAAAAGATTGTTGCGCTTACAAAATGTGAAGATGACTAAGAAAATCTACCATGTCTTCAGCTTCTAACAAGACATGTTGGACCAATAGTTTGCCGAGTTCATGTATAACTAGCAGGAGCTTTTCAAAATTTCCTCTTACATCTGGCCATTAGCATCACAATAAAAATTTTTGATACAATTGGCAGCTAATGAAGCTTTTTCTAGATTATTCAAGCAATTTCTGAAAGCTAAATTGCGTATGTCTGTTCATGCTACCTTGAAGATGTACGTGTGGTAATATGCAAGATACAGTAAATATAGCAGATAGTGGTCTATAAGCAAATTATATTTGCAAATGCTACTGCTATAAACTTTTCAGAACTAAGAAATTTTCACATAGATAAGCACAAAGTCTTACCATTTTTATCCATTAATATTCCCGAGAGAACTATTAAGACATTGTAAATTATCTCCTTATGAGCAACATCCTTGCTCAACATAAGAGAGCAATCTAAAAGTACAGGAAGGACCTGCACACAAGGATAATATCATAAGCAATCAACTCGGGCCTGACCATCAATCAAGAGTATAAAATAATTCTGGTCATTGTGCTGCTCACTCACCTTTTTGGCATCACCAACAATAGCAGCAACAGGAGTTTCAGATATCAGGTGTGCAAAAGCTTGATAGAGAAAACACCTGAAGATCGAGGGACGAGTTAACTTAGTAAAGAGGAGGACATTACAGACAAGCCAGCTTATAATTTGATGAGATATACAGCAGCGCAATTCAACTCATCATAGTGAGCTCGTTTAAGATAGAAGTCCCCTAACTCAACCTACAATCAGGGGAAATGAAGTAGCTACTGAAAATTCAAACAGAACAGTTGTTTTATTTCAAGGCAGGCACAGAACATTAGTACGAGGATTCATTATGCTCTGACATGGAATTGTTCACCATTTAACAAGGTTTTGTATTTTGAAAATCCACATGAAACAACCATCCACGAGTAGACTCAAGTCCACGATATCAGGTGTGCAAGATGAGCGAGCATGGAATTCAGATCTTGATATTTTTCTATGTCCGATTAGCATAGAAATTTCATAAATGAGAAGGAAACCCCCTCCATACACACTGGGGCAGTGTGCACTGTGCCTGTAATTTATTGCACCACCTACCCTTTCTGCATTTGACAAGCTGCTGCAGAATTACACTGTTAACTTATATGAAGTACCTTTTTTGGTAATTTAAATCTTTTAACTTATTACACTACCCTGTAGAGATAGTAATTAGTCTTCAGTGTTACTGAAGAGCATCGCATTAAAATTATATAAAAACAAGTTCTTTAAGCAGGGTAAATTATACTTAATCAAGAAACTTCATACCAAGACCACAAAAAGCTCCCACATCTATTGGCTTTCTTGGGCTTTTGAATATTTCTTCATAAAACCATGAACCAGAAGATTCTAGCCTTCATAATTAACCAGATAGAAAACGAATGTATATAGGTCGGCATATACAAAAAGTTAAATAAATGGAACTCTTCAACTATTTTAATACGCACCTTGTAGTGGATGAATCACATTTTACTATTGCAGATAAGAACATTGGCATCATAATATTGAAAAACCGCTGCTTATAGAGTGGGCGAACGATTGCATGATAAGTTCTGTTCAAACAAGCATCAGAGTCGCTCATAAGAATACGAAATGCATCCACAGCTGATTTTCTGAGACAAAGATATTCGTGCTCTGTGCCATCTTCTATTTGATCCTTAAAAAGTGGCAAATTTCCATGATCTCCACTTGAAACTAAGCAACTCAAGAAAGTCATAGTCACATCTTTTAGCTTCTCATGACCCCGCATGAGCAAACCTTTCCCTATCCATGCTAATCCAATAACAGCATGAGTGTTCAGTCTGCTTACTCTTGGGTTACCATTATCAGCAGCACCACCATAATTGCCCTCTTTCCCAAAACTAATATTGCACCACACATCATTTTTTAAAAGCATATCAATTATTTCTTCGAGACTACAGTCTTCTGATATATTTAGAGGAAGTTTGTTGACCAAAGAACCCAGGGCCTGAGCTGAGGGTATATGACCTTCAAGGAGAGTCATGGTCAACAGCTGTAGTAACAGTCTTATGTTCAGTATCCGAGTTTGAGGACGTAATGCAATCAAAACTGATGCAAAGAGTGAAGTAATCCATTCGTCTCTACAAGACAAACCATCAAAACTCTGACCGAGTTGAGTTTTCTTGTTAAAGAGATCGGTTCCTAGAATCAAATCCTTTGACAGGAAAAAGGAGGATGTTGCCATCACATCAAAAGCTTTCTGTAGAACCTTTTCCTGGCTTTCCACAGAACAGCCTGCCACAGCTTGCTTCATTGCAGCCGTCATTGAGCCCAGAAATTCCTAAGGTAAATGATAAAATGTATTTAAGCACCTTTCTCACAGAAATTGTGAGAAAATAAGATGAGAGTAAAAGAGTTCTTGAATTGAACAAGACAACTGAAGAGAAGAAAAGGGAAAAACATGCTATGCTTACATTTCCCTTTACTCCTAGACTCAAAGTTGTGCTATTCTCCATTTTAGCAAAAATATTAGTTGCAAGAGTCAAAGAGACTTCATCTGCACCTCCATTGCAGTGGAACCTGAGAGGCAATCAAAAACAAGGTCAGAGCGTTGTTAGGAAATATAGAAAACCCTACAAATGTAAAGTTAATTAACTCATAATGTCCAACTACTAGCCAAAACAACAGATTATCTTTGAAGTTACTCGCATCTAGGTTGATTCCACCTCCCGAAAAATGGATCAAGTAGCAGATTGTTTTGTCCGGGCGTAGAACTTACCCAATTATTTCTATGTTACAGAAATAAAGACCAGAAAAGAACAACAAAACACTTACTCAGGATCACCCCTTTCCCTTTCTTCTTCATCCTTTGTTTATTTCTTTCTTACCCATCTTTTTAAAATATTTTTTTCTTCTTTTTTCAATCTTTTTAATGATGGTGGTATCCGACCTAACATGCGCGCACCTCAACTATTCTACCAGGTACTTGCTTTGCTACCTCCTATTAGCACATGAACCGGGTAACACTAAACCCCCCCCCCCCCCCCCCCCGAGAAGGTGATGCATGGATTTGAACTTAGATATCCAAGGATTGCACGAATTCATATTGACAACCAGGACACACCGCTGGATGCTTTTTTAATATTCTCATTTCAGGGAGCATAAGAGAAAAAGCAAGCAAAAATTCATTTTTTACTTCACTTAGCAAGACATCACACTGTGCAGCTTCCTTTTTCGTAGCAAAAATTACTGAAACAATGCAAAACAGGGTTGCACCAAATATCACATGAGAGAAAATCAACAGAGAGTACAGGCCAACCATAAGAGGACGCATCACAATAGAGAATGCAATAGAGCTAGAACAGAGATGGAATCAAATGGAAAGCTTATAAACACAAGAAATACTAAAGATTGTGTTCGTACCATGGAAATACCTTGTTGGAATAACATTCCAAAAGCCCAGCTGTCAATTCAGCTAACTGCAGATCTCCATGGATCTGCAACAAGAGAAAGCCGCTTTGTTAGTATAAGGTCAAGGTATTAGCAAAAGGAAAAAGAGAGTTAAAAAGGAGGGGAATGCACTCAAGAGCTAAATTCTTCATATGCTTCAGGAGTTCATGGGAGCATACACCTAGATGTTTACTGAACATGCAGTGTGAAAAGTGCTCTTTCTCTAGTTTAGTCAGTTGTGGCAGGAGTTAGCGGAAACAGACACCGATACATGTACTAAGCAAGTCAAAGTATTTAAGGACTAGATACTAGGAGAACATGAGTAAAAGAATTACGCTAGAAAACTTGACTTAGTATGACACTTGGAAGCACATGAAGCTTCCTTTAACAGGAAGCTTGCACAATGCCCCCAAAATTCAACAGATGAAGTATGCAGTAAATTAGTAATGGCCAAGAGATCTCAAATAGTGCACGTACAAAAATCTCAGATAAGTTGGCAGATATAGTCTTCTCCAATTCGCTTACAGCACTAAGCATGAAATTCTTCCCAGTCATTCCAATGTCAAAAATGGCCTCCAGTTTTAGTGATAGAGGCATATTTAAGCCATCAGATGAAATCAGAGGAAGTATCTTTTCTATGACAATACTGTTGAAACTAGCTGCCTTCTCATCCTCATGATTCTTATTGACAAACAAGCTGATATCCACTAATGCTCTCAGAGCTGCCTTCCATAGAAATGGCTTGTTGAAATCAGATACAATAATTGACATCAAAGTCAGCAAGATATTCTCATACATGAACTTTGACACCGAAATAAAGCTTCCAGGAAATGCAGCCAAGATCTCCAAACCTTTAACTACAAGTAAAGCACAAAAAAAGGAATGAGTTTAGTCAAAGCAATTACTTACACTTGACAAAACACAATGAGCACGAAAAAGGAATGCCTTTGGTCAAAGAATTAACTTACACTCGACAAAACAGAATGAGCATAGAAACAATTCATATTCACTACGAGCTTAACAGGACCCAGTTGATAAAGAAACATGGGCAATTAAGGAAACCTAAAAAAAGTTCTGCACAACTTAGTTTAGGCTGGGAATGCGGGAGAACCTCAATGCTGAGTCTAGGCAAATCTCAGGAAGGTAGGGCAAACCTCAGCGAGGATGTTAGAGTCCATAAATGGGGGTGTATGTGACACCCCAGCTAGGAGAATCCCATATCGACAAAACAGAGATGATGGGTATATGAGTATGCAAGCCTTAGACCCCAGTGACGCGTTTTAAACCCATGCAAAACTAAACCCAAAGCGGATAATATCACTAGCAAGCTGGACTGTTAGAAAGGTCCCATGGGGCAACAATTAGGGAGACACATATTATAACCTCCAACTTTTTAGTAAGAGATAATTTAAAGTACTCCCTCATTGGTACTGAGCATCAAATAGATGCTGCTAATGTTACAGATACAGAGAATGTTAAGTTCCTGTTACATTTTCATGGAGTCAATCAAATCAGGAAGAGTACCCACTTTGATTGCAAATCTCAATTAATGCCTAGAATACAAAGTTTGCATGTTATGTTTCCGGGATCGGGTCACGGGGCGATGAAGATAGTAGAGCTCATCAAAGGGACCTCCAACCTTAGGCTCATTAAAGGGAGCTCTCACCTTAGGCTCGTTAAAGGGAGCTTTGACCTTGGAATTCATTAAGAGAGAACTCCGACCTCTTGTTTCTTTTATTGAATTATGACTTAGGTTTCATTCATCCAATGTGCCCTTTGAATAGGGAGTTACAAGACTTAACCCTTAAGAAACTAGAAACCCTAAAGAATATTCTAGAATAATAAAACCCCTAATCCTTAAATAACTAGAAAACATAAATTCTATTGTAGAACAATAATAATATTATTAATAATAATAATCTAAAAGCCCTAGACCTACGCACGTAACATTGCATGTATCTCTATTTTTTTAATTGGTACATGTATCTGCAGTCTAAACTATGAATAGCACATAACCTACCAACAGAACATCTTATTTGCAAATGGGAGACAGAGAGTGGATTTCTAGGTAACTTGACAGGTCAAGCAACACTAATGTACTTATATGACTTAGACTAAAGGAGAAAACAGCTCAGCAATAGAACAAATCATTTGTAAAGACAAGTATTTACCTGCTGCATAGACATAAGCATTCCAGGTGCTTCCAGAACAGCTTGCTCGAATGAGACAAAAGAAGACATTGCACAAGGATGTAGAGAAACTATGAAGTATCTGGCACCAAGTGTCCCGGGATAGATCAAGAACTGAAGCTGCTTTATCAGAGCTGACTACAAGCTGTCTGCATGCAGCAAGAATTTCAACACAGAGATACAAGGCTCCGAAGTTAAATTTTGCATCCACAGCTGAATGAATAGCCTCAGAGGAATTTTCAACTGAGAACCTTAAAGCATCCACCAACCGAGGAAAGACACTTTCAAAAACTTTATCGCAGGAAGATCCAGAAGATTTAACACAAACAGAAAGAATACGACCAACTGCGTGTAATCTCTGCTTGTATTGGGTAGAAAGACTACTAAAATCACTGAACTGGGAAAACGAGTCTAGAAATGTGCTTATGTCCCCATCACCCAGAATCAAACTTAAGAATGAAGCATTATGCTGTTCAACAAGCACCTGAAGAAGTTCAAGAGCCTGTGTCATGATTTCGTTCTCATGAATGCCTATTCCATCTACTGAATTGGAATCCGCAGACAAGACGGACTGTGCACAATCAAAAATTGCATCTTTTATAGCAGACCAGAGGGATTCAGTGTATTTTTCCATTCTATCTCCTCCATATCTCAAGGAGCAGTGGCTAAGGTACTTAAAAGATTCCACCTGTTGCACGAATATCCATGATAATCAATGATAATTAGACATCAATACTAATGCTAATAACATAGAGCTAATGCAATTGTTGGAGCTAACCTTTGCTGATGGCAGGGAAGAAGATAGTTTTTCAAGAAGTAATGGAACGGCTGAGGGTTCAAAAAGTGGGCTTGAAGCAAATGCCAGCTAGAAGACAGCAAAAGTATGTTAGAATCTAATAAAAAACCAGTAAACTTGAAAAAGGATCTGAAGACTAAATGGATATAGGAATACAAAAGCTTTAAACAAACAAAATGAAGACGATAGTGGTAAACAGAACTGAAAATCAAAAGGTTAAACAATTCCAATTCCAACTGTCAACCCAAACTAAGATCCTCTCAATAAGTGGAGAGTCTTGGACACAGCATGATATGCCTCCCCGCAACAAGGAAACAGCTGACAGACCAGGCTGTATCCATCTAGAGAGTTAGATGGAGATGCTAAAATTCAGAATGTTAGACCTTGCTGATCAATTTGTCAAAACAAATTAATTTTTAAATGGAAACCAACTCAAGCTTCAAACCACCTTGTTCCCTTTCTTGGGATAAAGTAAAAATTTTATTATCAAACCACCTTCCTCCTTTTAATGAAAGAGATCGTTATCATCCAGACACTAAAGGACAGACCACCAGTGAAAGCACCCTCAGGAAGAAAAATATATCAGAACCTACAGGAATTCTTAATAGGCATAGATTGAATCAGAAATTTTTACAGAATGCCAAGTCACATCGAGTAAACAAATACTAACAAGACCCAATCATCGCTAAGGTCTAGAGAAGTTGTAAGCTTCAAACCATGCATACATTGATAAATTAATTTCTGCAATGACTCCATTTTTGTTTTTCCGGTTAGGTGGAGGAGAAGTGACTCATTGCACATACGTTAGTTCTTTTGCATAAGTACTCACTGCACATAAATCTATCTTCATAAGTGATACTTTAGCAGTATAGACATATCATTTACTATATATTACATATAGTGTGGACCATATGTGAATCTCCCCACACATAAGCTGCAAGACCTGATGCTGCTAACCTCTTACAGAAAAATTGGAAGAAAAGTCTATTCCCAACTCGAGACAAAGATACCAGCTTTTTCACAACTAGAAAATTGATATGTTAACCAAAGTGATGCAACTCAACTTAGCAAACAAATATCTCTAATTTCTTGAGATACACAAAATTATGTCTACAGCTCGCAGCAACAGTTGGTCTTTTAGGACCTCGGATGATACTGTGTGAATTCAAGAAAAGCATATTGACCTTCTGCTACATAAATGCATTAAATTGTACTTTTAATCATGACGATAAAAGGCATTACATCATCTTTAAAGAAGCTTTTACGAAAGCTTTAATAAAAGCACTACAAGAATTTGGCTTACCATTAGGGCCCTTGAGAGTTCCTCCTTCTTTACATCAACATCATCACCTTTAGGCTGGATATTCCAAAGAACAATTAAGACTTGCAAACAATTTTGCAGTACAAAAATGGTGTGTGTGCGTGTGTGGAAGGAAGGGGGGAGGGGGGCAATAATGACTTGGAATTACTTATCAAAAGAATATAAAATTGTTGTAGCTTATTACTACCTGATAAATTAGCTACCTTCTCATATCTACGGCTATTAGTCATGAAGTCATCTTGAATGGTATCACCGACCCCAGAAGATAACAAATAAGGTAAACTACAAGGTATAACAGGAGTTCCAATCACCGGAACCATACCAAGATGTTACACAGCTCACGGGAGTGGTAATTGGTCACCTTTCTTTTAAGTAATAATAATTACTTGGATGGTTGTAAGACATTATGCAATTCTAAAGTTCATAATCCACTCCAACATACTTTTTTTCCACAGCATATATAGTGAAGTTAAAGCTTGCCCATCACCTCTTTTTGTTTATTTCAAATCAATTCAGTTAAATATGATATATTATGTCAAATGTTGCCTTCACAATTGCAGAATATTTTCTCATTTGATGTCAGACAAGGTGGCAGCATCGGCTTATTTTTTGTCACTTTCTTACCACATCATACTTACGACTATAGGTTTCCCGGGGGTCTATTAAAATTATTTACACAATTTTGAGGGCACCAACATAGTCAGATATATAATTCCTGAACTAAGACAAAACACAGGTAAAAAGCAGAGAAACAGTATGATTTGGTGTTCTCACATGGGTAAAATGGATAGGAAAGTAACATCCCAAAATATCGAACAGATCCCCTGCAAAATCCGCGAATGGACCAGAAGGTTCGGGAAACAATTTCGCCAGAACTTCAACTATGCGAAATATGAGCATCAAGCATTGTGGGTCCTTTTCACCATCAATAGCTTCACAGATTCCATAAACGAGATTATCACCCTAGGTGGCCACAATCCAAAGATTAAAATCAAACGTGTTAAGGACTAAAAAGCAAAAGAATACATAAGTGCAAAACGAGTTGCAAAATAGAAACCAGATATTGTAGTCAAAATAACAGCTGATTCGGAAGTCTGAGACTGCTATATAAGATTGTTATTTAACATATTAGCATCACATTTCTACAAGACTGAATGTCTCAGGTGAAGAAGATTTCGAATCATGTCAAATTATACCGCTGCAAAAACCCCCAGACCCCACTTGTAGGATTAACACTGGGTATGTTGTTGTATACAAGGTATTGATGTCAAAATTTTCATTTGTTTCTGTGGTGTTTTCGTTTAATGAGGAGACACCAACTAGTCTAGATAGCTGGTCCAGCTCGTTGAGAGGCTTAGTTTTTTTTTTTTTTTGAGCTGGTAACGCGTGTGTGTGTGTGTGTGTGTGTGTGTGTGTGTGTGTGTGTGTGTGTGTGTGTGTGTGTGTGTGTGTGTGTGTATATATATATAATAGTTAAACATCCAACACAAAGACTGTGTTGGTCCCAATAATTACACTGCCCAATATTTTCTTAGTTATTGTTACAAGTCTTTCGCTTTATCCCCAAAATTAACCCAAAAATAAAGAGGTATACCAAGAGCTGGTAGTTAACTTATACTTCTTTGTTGCTTCCCCAGGACAAAGCAATGGAGATTGTATCAAATTGTAACCCATGCGAAAATTGTCACAAAGATCAAACATAATCAACTGAAAAGAATTAAAAGCTGTTACCAGTGACAGAAGTGCATCCGGATATCGATCTAATAGGCATTCCAATATTTGAAGGCAAAGCTGCAAGAATAGACATCAAATTTACATAGATGAAGATGACAGATGCAAAAAGAACAGTTTATTATCCACATCCAATCTTTATACCTTCCGGTCTTGCTGTCCTAAGGACTGCACCTGCAGGTTTTGCAGATAAGACTGCGCAACAGCCTTTGCTTGACTCTGGCTGACCATGCCAGTATCCGTTTTCCTCCTTAGAAGAGCCAAACAGCCAACAAGGGCACCATGCAACGCTTTCCAGTCTTCCTGATACAAGTGTACAGTATCATCTATTCAAGAACTTAGATGACAAGCATACAGATATGCAAAAAGGTAAAGATACATGGTGTGCATAGCTGTTGAATTTCTACAACATGTTGGACTAGTAGTACAATATATAATATATCCCTCTAGAAATCTCGGAATACTTCATGATTGACATTTAAGATTTTAATTAAGCAATAAGAGAAACTTAATTCTGTTATAAGTTCCTATTCTGAGAATATTATAGTACATGACTCTGGTGAGGGTCATTATGGAATCAGGTTTGCCTAATAGCAAAGCTGGAGGAGCCAACAACCAAAAATCTATTTTAGTTAATCAAGCATTGCTTGGTGAGTATAGGAATTTCTTTAGAAAGAAACCAAATACGGAGAAGGCACATGGATCGGAACTATGGATTAGAACAAGCAAATATCCTACTGGAAGTTCAAACTTGATATGGGGGAGCATCTGGGAGGATCAGAAAAAGTTCGGTAATGAATCCACTTCCAAATGAGCAAGTAATACCTTTTCGTATCTGGAATCATTAAATGATGCATTTAATATGCTGCATGCAGACTGAAGCTCAGAAAATTGTTAAGCCTTCCAGTGTAAGGTAAAGAAGAATGACAAAGTTGTACTGACGCTATTTTTTGGAGATTGTGACATGATTGGGAAGCGGAAGCAATTTACAATAGGTAGAAGAATCTCTATGGCAGTAAGGAAGGAAGACTAGGGCAGTTTGTCGATAGATGGGAGAATGAAACGCCCGTTTCCAACAAGAGTTCAGTTAGAAAGAAATTCATGAACTTACCTTCAAGAAATCCCTAAGGGTCAATGGCACAAAGTTTGAAACTTAGTGGATAATGTGTCCGCACTCTATCTTCTCCACTTAAATATCAAGCATTTGTAGCAGCAATATTCAAACCCATGACGTGCGCCTAACCCACATATCACGAGTTGTGCTGTTACCTTCATAGACTCATTACAAGGATATGGTGTCGAATAGGGAGAATCCTCTCTCTTTGTTTTTGTTTAGAAGGGTTTTCAAAATTGTAATATGCCTGGCACCATCTTAGTGCCAGGTAAATATTTTATAATATAACACATGTTCGAAAGAGTTGCCTTCTAACCACTAGACCAAAGCCATGGGGGCAAGAAACTCATGAGCTTACTACTAAATGATAATTTGAAGAAAGATAGAAACATCAATTTGGCAAGCATTGATAAGACAACTATAAAAGACGAGAGCTAACCTCAAACAAACATCATAAGGAGTACAAGCAGAGGAAAAAAAATTAACAGACCACATTGAGTTAGAACGCAAAATAACTACATGCACAAAGCACTATATCTTTCTATGACAAATCCTGATCCTAGAATGTTTGCTCACCAGCCTCTCTGTGAAGAATCCTATCAAGCTGCTTATTGCTGTATCACCCAAGGGCTTCGATATTAGTCGCATCAATAGTTCTCCAAGTAAGAGAATACCTGGAAGATACCAGGTTATATAGCATAGAAAAATTGTAGGAAAAGGAGGAAGGGTAAAGTGAAAATTAGGGAGAAAATAATAGTATTGTCAAAGAAAAATAAGTGAAAGAAGTGCAAATAGTCACTTCCTATGAAAAAGGCGGAAATTTTTTTTTAAAAAAAAAAAAAAAAAATCATATGAAATTCAAGAGAAATAACTATAAACACAATAACAATCATACAGAAAAAAGAATCGAGGAAAATCATAATAAAGTGAGTCATTATTTAGTGCCTCTCTCTTCAAAATAAACCTATGGGTAATGCACATATGCCTTAGTGCCCATAAGCAAGACAAAGCCCTCATCTTGTTTTGCACCTAGTAAAAAGGCCAAACACACCTCAAGTGATAAACTGACCCAACAATGGAAAAAAATCACATAGACATGCAAAGTACTTTTATAACCTACTGGGCACTACTAATCATGACATATCACATACACATGATGTTTCTGACCAATAATGAAATGTTTACTATGCCACAACAGAAAAGCCGCCCAGCATCTCCTACTTTGTCAACAAATTGAGTGGTTTATAACTACGATTACCCTAATGCAAATCTGTGACATGAACAAGTCTGCAACACTTAGCTTGGCTAAGCAAGGGTTTCAGATTTTTCATGGTAAACCACAAATAAATCAATAAGACCACACACAGTAAGTTCCACCAGATTTAAGGGAAGATTGTCCAAAAGGGGACGGTCTAGTGGTTGCGGCATGATGAGAACAACACATAACTGGAACCAAACCTTGATCAGGACACTCAAAAGTGGAATAAAGTGGATTACACGTAACACTATTGATAAACCATTAAGAAGTATTCTATTCAAATCCAGCAGGAAATAACAGGATCAGGACGCTTACCCAGATAACTTCTTGAACTAACAGAATAACAAGTTGATTCACCAAACCCCTACCCAGAATCACACACTACAGGTCCCAAGATACCAAGTGCTCCCGACTCTTTCTCGTATTTGACCAAGAGGATCATCATGTTTTATGGGTTTTGTATTTTCTCTGACTATGTATACTCCTCTGAGCATGAGGGTGGTACATGTTCCCTGAGTTGTTCTTTCCAATAAAATTTCTTTTCATATCAAAATAGAAATATACGGTATGCAGCAGTCTTAAGAATCCCTATCTAAACGCAGGCATAAAAAAACACAGAATACTTTCTAAAAATTAACAACTAGTCCACTATTAAAATTCTCACAACTCAATCCACTATGGAATCTTCCTTCCCCCTCCTTGGCGTCTCAGTGCTGCCCCACACTCAAAAGAAAAATGAAACAGAACGCAGCAAGAACTGTTGAGCAACTAGCTGATGTATTGAATTATTAAAAGGCCTTCAGAAAGGTGCAATGTCGCTCTATTTCTTTCTGCTTTGCCGTGTGATTGACTAGTGAAATGAGATAACCGAAAAAGGCGTTTATGTTTTCTACTGGAGAGATACATTGAAGGGTCTTGAGCCACTAAAATATTATACCTTCTCAGTTAGTAAAGAAAATTGTAGAACATGTACGGGAAACGTCCAAGTCTAATGCACCAACAAAAATTATTGAAAGACAATAAAAAATACAGTTGCAATTTCTTTGTCAACAGATAATCTACCCCTTCTAAGAAAACAAATTCAACAGAAATGTTCAGAAAGTATATCAGAAATCATAAAATAGCTAAATTAATCGCAGTCTAACACCAACATTTGCACTGTGAATTGGGGAATGAATTACCTTGCCTCCCAAAACATAAATTATTTTGTCCTCCGAACGATAAATAATTCAATTATAACAGTTAGGGCAACAATACAATACAATAACATATCCACAAGTGGGGTCTGGGAAGTGTGAGGTGTACACAGACCTCACCCCTACCTAGAGTAAGGTAGAGAGGCTGTTTCCGATATACCCTCCTCGGCTAAAGATTAGGGCAACAATAACAAGAAAAATAAAGGATACCTCTTGCCCGAATGATGCTATCGGTAGTAGTCAAATACATCTCCATTTCTTTAACCTATGTATATCAAGTACAAATTTTTAACAATAAGTTCGACAATTTCACATAAAATAATACACTTTTAACAGTAACTCACCAAGGTTTCTAAAGTTAACAAGTCATTTTTTAACAGAACAGCAATTGCATCAATACTTGCAGCCTGTAACACACAAATTATTAATAAAACATCAAATGAAAGTATTCAATTTACAAAATTTAACCTATAATATTGGGCAATAAGTGAAATCATACATTCTTAAAAAAGAATGGACAAGTGTACCTGTTGTGTTGCAGAACTAGAAGAACTAACGTAAGTTTCAATGTGATTGATGTACTGAATTGTAGCCATAATAACAGTACAATGCAGATTAAGACAAAGTAATCGGAGGGTTTAAGGTACGGCGAGGGTTTTTATAAAGACAGAGGGGGGGAGAAAATTGCCGGAAAAGATACGCGCAGTTTTATGTTTTATTTTAATTCCGTTATAAATACGCGCACTTTTAAAATAGGATTATTATTTACTATTCATATTCATTTTTTACACTTTTTTGTTTAATGAGTTTATAAATCTTTTATGATTATTTAATTGACAATATCATGCTAAAAATGGGAAATGCAGTTCAATCCCTTCTCCCAACTATTAGCGCATTACAGGTGGGCCTCGTTATAACAACATTTCAGTATAACGGTTTACTTTTTTGCAGAATCGATTTTTCATGTTATATTTTTACTTCTCTATAAAAGCATTCTACTTATAACAACAATGACATTCATTACAATGGAGTCAAATATTTTGTAATATTATTTAGTAAAAATATAAAATATTTATGGTAATCATTCGTACCATAAATATATTATTGCTTTATCTCCGTACCATAAAAATGTCTATGAAAAAATTTATATAAATGGTAAGTTAAAGGGTAAGTTTAATATTACATGCTGCTCGTTATCTAATGACAACAAATTCGACTTACAACAAGCAATCAACACTCTTGTATAAACATGGAATGATGTCAGGACCTCTATCATTCTCCATTATTTGAAAAATACTAGCATTCTACCTACAGATGACAACCTCAATAATAATAACGAAAATTTAAAACTTGTTGAGGAGGTTGGTAGTGTGTCATCACTTACCGCCCAAATTACATCTAATAAAACCAATCAAGCAATGGATATTGCCTCTTATATGGAATTTGACGCAACACTTACAATCCTTGAAATGAAGAGATTATTGCACAAGTTAATAGGATGGAAGAATAAGAGATAACAAAGGCAAAAGGAAATTAGAAAAAGTTAAATTCAACCCAACATAAGTTAAACATTGTGTGTCCTCTTTTTTAGTAATAGTCAGCTATGATAAAAGAAAATTGGAATAAGTTGCTTCAGCAAACAATGTATACTAATACAAAGTGATACAAATGTGATATATTAAATACAATAGTGATATAAAAGACACAATAATGATCCAAAAATAAATTAAAAATAAAGAAGTAGTAGCCGCAACAAACAACATCTACACCAATAGCGATAGCGTGCGACAGTGGTAACACCATATTTCAGCTAAAGCACCAATGTTCGGACGAAAATTATCATATCTATATAAAAAAATACTAGACCTAAATAAAATTATCAAAATACACCATATAAATTTGCTAAAACTGACTTTCCCATCCCGGAAATAGAAAAGCACCCACTAAATCAAAGGTTGATTAGAAGTAGGAAAAGAAAATTTAGCATCAAAAAGTTCAACTGCCCTATAATTATGTTCTTGTGTAAGTTTCCTCCGAGGCACTAGGCTGATCATAGGGCTCGGGAGAAGTTTCTCTAGCCACCTCCGGGACATTAGAACGGGAGCAATGTGATCACTTGGATAAAAGGATTTTCCAGCCCCATGACTAGCCATACCTAGGGAACATTCAGCTTAACCCGAAGTGTTCAAAATTTGAATATAAGGAGATCGCATTGAAATTCAGAGGCTTTTCCCATAATCTTACTTGATTTTCATAATATTGAATCTAGTCCATCCTATTGGTAAGTCCATACCTAAGATTTTCTCTTTGTACTTGCTCTTAGGTTGATCATGTGAATTTTTTACAAGACTTGTTAAACGAAGCTGACATATATATTTTCATAGTTGTAATAAACACATCGATTCAGAGCTAAGGCAAAATATTGTTTGCCACAAGGCTCCAGATTCCAGAGGCGAAGCCAGGTCTTGAAGTTTGGGAGTTCAGGGTTCTAGTGCTTTTAGGCCTGGGGTTCTAAATTAATAATTTGTACAATTTAAATAAATTTTTTCAAGAAGAATATAGAGTTTGGACCAAAGCTACGGGTTCGGCCGAACCCCGCAATCAATGCTAGCTCCGCCACTGCCAGATTCACCTAAGCTTCTGGATGTGACCATTGAAACTCTTTTTACGTAGGAGTACGATCCACCTGTAAAGAGATCATAATTGTTTTCATTAATGCTACAATTAAGGATATGATAGTTGAAAGAAGTTTAACATTACCTAATCGCTCTCGTGAATTTCAAAATTCTTGTTGTGATTTGAGCAATGAGGTATAAAACTCAGCTCAAATCCTAGCAAGCGAGCAGATGTTGGAACGTGTAAATTATTGAAATACCTTTCAGCCATTTTGGTCAACAGCTCGAAAGCAAATATCTGCAAGAAAAAAGCCCAAAAAAATTTAAAAGACAAATAAAAATGAAACAACAAGAGTTTAAGCCCTATATGCTTTGCAATAAAAGAAATTTTTTTACCTCAATCAGGATAGTGCTTGCATTAAAGGTTTTGTTAACCCATCTGGTTAACGCAAATAAAGTGTGGGCTCAAACGGCTTAACCTTTTGTGGTCATGGGAAAGACTGCACATCCTAAAATATACATGTAGTATTCCCTGATATAAGGCTGTAAATAAGGGCAAGAAGCAGGGACGATCGAGAAATTCTACCACAACCACTTTAAACCTATGTTGCCACTGCTACCTTTACCTTTGATAGGTGGAACTAGTCCTAACAACTCTCCACATATTTGTCCAAACTGATCTCCTCTACTTATTACACGTTTACTTTTAAGTGGTAGTTCTGTTAGAAGGTATATACAACATCTAAACCTAAATTTATTTTATTATTATTAATTATAAAACTATTTTTCTTATGTACACAAAATCAAAGTTTCTAGCCTTAAATTTGTCTTAACTCTTGATAAGAGGGAGTGCTTTAACCATTGTTCTTGACTAATTGTGGGAATATCACGTTGTTTAAAAGTAACTAGATCTTTTACTGCTTTACTTAATTTGATAATATGAGATCAAATGAAGGAAATAAAAAGAACTGATATTGGCAGTTCAAAAGTAAGACCATTAAATCTTTTGCTAGATCCCAAGAGTCAAAAGGTGCTCAAAATTTGATATTAGTTATAGTTATTTGTATTTAAGGTTCTTCAAATTAACAAACTATTAGTCAATTATTTCAATACAATACGTGGATCTATTTGTCAAAATTTTTATTGATAGATGTGAAATTTTAATAGTATAGTCCAAAATTTTAAAGTATTAGATAAGGCTATTTCTTAAATACATATTGGTTGTGACTATTTATGTAATAATTAGTAACAACATCTAGTCTAGTATTTATTCGTGACTATTTATAATTAATTTTATTTTGACCTCATTTATTGTTATTATATTACTTATATACTCACGTAGTTATCACAACTTTAATTTATATAGATGTTCATATGAAAAAATGTATGATTAACTTTTTATAAAAAAATTTAATTTTAAAATAAAAAATATAACTGTATAATTACACTTGTATAATCAAACATGACACAAAGAATTACACTATAATTATATTATGACAAATAAATATATATCTTTGTAATTACTATAATGTGTAATTACTACATTGTAATTACTATATTAGTAATTACAGAACCTAATAATTACACGATACTATCAAAATAGACCCGATAGGAGTAACAACTAGCATGGGAAGGCCTTATTTAAATTTAATTGTAGGTGTTTTCTCTTTTAATGACCTCTATTAGATACAAATTAGAACTAACCATTTCACATTAGTTTTCCAATACGAGAAGCACAAGAAATAAAGCAAAAGAAAATAATAATTAACCATTTCACATTAATTTTCCCAATACGAGAAGCACAAGAAAAAAAAAAAGCAAAAGAAAAATAATAAGAAAAAAAAGGACTAACAAATTATAATTTCGGGATTGTTAATACCACATCCTATATGGGATAGTTAATCCCACATTTTTAGTATAAAAATTGTATTAGTACTAACTAGTACTTCCTACCAAACATGGGATAATATAATCTCGAATTAAATCTCGGGATTATAATCCCTTACCCCTCCTACCAAACGACCCCGAAAAATATATTTTTGGCCCATACCATATTCATCTTCTCATACGTGTGATTGGAAAAGCTCTTATTCTCATTGGACAGCTAGAGTAAGAATCTTTTAAAACCAAAAAAATATACAAGGAAGATAATAATCTTTTAAAACCAAATATAATACTCAAGGAAGATAATCTTTTAAAACCAAAATAATATACAAGTAAGACGCAATTGACACAACGATAAGAATTAAGATACAGCAACTTACCTCATGCCCGATAGACAATTACACGACTTTCAATAATGTTACCTCAAAGTATAGTAAAAAATGTAGTAGTAATATTATTCAACTTTTCTTTTCTATTGTTAAGTTTTTACCTTGTTATTAATTGTGAACCAGTTGTATTAGCTTTAAAAGGTAAATGTGTTATGAAGGAAAATATTACTTTGAATATCACACTACAAAACAAGATTTCTATAATTTCGCTTTCAATGAATGTGGACGTATATTGTGATAAAATAAGAAAGACAATCTTGCAAAAAATTTGCACCTGCACGGTTCCATATATAAACCAACCACAAGTACTCATTAGACAATAATTGTGAAAAGTAGCAGCAGCAACTTCAAGAAAGATGCCAGAAAATTTCTTGTCACAAGTTGTAATACCTCAACAGAAGCAATACAATGGAGTTCCTTTTCCTGCTGTGTTATCTCCAAACCCAAGCGTTGATCTTAGTAAAAGCACACAACTGAAACAAATAATTAAAGAACAAGAATCTTGGCTTGGTTCTGTTCTACATCAACATGGGGCTATTCTTTTTAGAGGATTTGGTGTGAACTCTGCTTCAGACTTTAATGATGTTGTTGAAGCTTTTGGTTATGAGGAATTGCCTTATGTTGGAGGTGCTGCTCCTCGTACTAATGTTGTTGGTCGTGTCTTTACGGCTAATGAATCACCACCTGATCAGAAAATTCCTTTTCATCATGAAATGGCTCAGGTATAAAATCTATCACTAGTATTTACTTGCGTACTTTCCGTTGTTACTAATGAATCTTACATGATTGTCGAGGATTCATATAGTGGACCTCAACTTTAATGAATCTTATATGATCGTCGAGGATTCATATAACGGACCTCAACTTGTTTAACCCGAGGCTTAGTGCTTGTTGTTGTACTAATTAGGAGAGCATATAATCCATAGGTCAAGTGAAACTAGAGTTGTACTAAGAACCTAAATGTTGAACCTATCAAATTTAAAGGTTGTAGAAGGTATAATAAGTAGTGGAAAGTCCTTATATATCAACTGTCGATACTAAGAAAAACTGTGCCTTTTTTCCTTTGTTCTTTTGTAATCTTGTTAAGTGCTATATTGGATTTTAGTTTTACTATTTTTATTTTCCTTGATTAGGTTCCGGAGTATCCATCCAAATTGTTTTTCTTTTGTGATGTGGAGCCTGCAAGTGGAGGAGAGACTCCAATAGTGCTAAGTCATGTTGTATATGAAAAGATGAAGAACAAGTATCCTGAGTTTGTTGAGCAATTGGAAGAGCATGGCTTAATTTATATAAGGGTGTTAGGAGAAGAGGATGATCCTTCTTCCCCAATTGGTCGAGGCTGGAAATCAACATTTTTAACCAAAGATAAGAGCGTGGCTGAAGAAAGGTTTGTGCTTTTCCCCTTAGTTTTCTTTATGTTGTCTCAGTTACTCAGAAATACATCATTTTGTCACTGTTTTAGCTGCCACATGATCCTCCCAATGCAATCACTGAAGAAATCCTTCATCTTGAATATAGCTTGCACCTTCTATTTTGTTTGTCGACTTTTGTTGAACATGTACTAGTAATGATGCAAAAGGGGAGTAAAAATATCTGTCCAGATACTAACTATGACATATAAAAGTCGATCCCTCAAATAGGAGAAGAAATCAAGTAGGAATAACATGACAAACAACATAAGTATCGAACGAGTTGTTCGTTTATGCTGAAATACAGGAAAGTCTTTAACTTTAAGCTACTCCTTGAAGGAGGAGATGCATTTTGTTCAATGAGTCAAGAGACCAGATAGAACTAGCAACAACATTTGCAGTGAGTTTACTAAGATATGTCACTGGGCAATGAACTGTTCGCTAAGTGAAAATGAACGTTCTTCATTTTCCGGTTTCTAATATTAGAAGTTTCATGAGTTTAAAGGAACTTTAATTTAATGTATGTCACTATACGAGCTACTTTATGTTTTTACGATACAATATTTCTTAGAGAGGTTACTTAAGTTATTAGTAGGGTGAGTATATGTTTAAACCAGGTCTGTTAGGACATTTTCAAGCATGTGTAGCTGCTGATATTGATGAGTTTTGTTGTGGTTAAAGACATTGCCTGGCATAGTTACCTGTTTGTTGATGGGTTTATCTTTTAGAGCAACACATCCAGCAGTTGCCTGCTAGGGCGGATAATGATGTGGTAAGTTCTTCCTAGTCTTGACCCCATCCCTAGTCAGTTCTCTCAGTAAAGACATTTTTCTGCTAGTATATTGCAGTTCCACAAAGTTGATAGTATGTAAAAGAGCCAGGGTAGTCTGGCTCATAGTTTAGCCTAGGTAGGAGAATACTCTGCTTAGTTTGCTTACAAGAAACTGGACTGTAAGAGGCTGTGTTGTTCTTGAGTTTGCTTTGAGACAAGAAAAGTGAAAACTGATCTTGCTTTTGGCTTGTCTGTTAAAGCTGGATATTGCACTTTTCCCAGTTATTTGGTATACATTTTCTTCACTAGGATAAAGGGTTAATCAGTGGCTACTGTTGTGAACCCAATCCTCTGATTAGATTTGTAAAATGTCATGGACTCCTATGACATTCCACAGGGCTGCTAAGTTAGGCATGAAGCTGGAATGGATAGAGGGTGGAGTGAAAACTGTAATGGGACCTATACCAGGCATCAAATTCAACCAACAAAGACAGCAGAAAATATGGTTCAATAGCATGGTAGCTGCTTATACTGGGTGGAAAGATGCTAGAAACGATCCTGTGAAAGCAGTCACTTTTGGGGATGGTCAGCCTTTGCCTGCTGAAATTATAAATGATTGTTTACAAATCCTTGAAGATGAAAGTGTTGCAATTCCATGGAAGAAAGGCGATGTCTTACTGATTGATAATTTGGCTGTTCTTCACTCCAGAAAACCTTTCAACCCACCTCGTCGCATACTAGCTTCACTGTGCAAGTAATACAATGCTAAAGAATACAGGGGTTAAATTCCCCGTCTTAAGTTTGTGCTAGTCTTTCTGCTATTAAGTCGTCTCTATGGCTAGATTTGAAGAACCTGGCATTTTCTCTATCCGGTATTATCTTATGGTAGTGATGGTAACTTTTATACCTCCCTTCTTTGTGTCATTTTAATATTAGTCATCTTGTATGCATGGAGAACCTCAACTGATTACTTCATTGGTAAAGGCTTTAGTTTGAAAGATCTCTAGTTTATAACGTATATAGCTTGACTTTGAATTTGAGTTCTATCTCAAGAGCTTGATTGCTTAACTTTGAACTTGTTGATCTTGTATTTTGATTCAAGGATCTGATTGCTTGACTATGAATTTCTATTATGTGTCACAACTCACAACACACAACTACTTCAATAATCGCCTATAACAGTCTTTCTTGATTTAATTGCTTCGAGCAAATTAATCAGTTGTCTTAACACCAACCTTGCCAAGCTATTGTATGGGTTGTTTCACATTATCAAAGAAATGTCCCACTTCTATCAGTATGCATTTCATCAGACCAGTCAATTGTCAGTTCAAATGGATATGGAAGTTGCTCTAACTGCCTTTAGATTCTTTAAGTTTGGTAGTTTACGATTTAAGTGAATTCTTTAGCTTCATTCTTCAAACTGATCACCAAGGTCGAAGGAGATTCCGAACATAAGAATATATGAACTGGTCGCTCATAATACAGTCCAACAATGAGAGCACATTAAACGTTTAAATTAAAAATGATCATATAAAACAATACTAGTAACGCATAATTGTAGAAGTACACAATCCGCATCCAAAAGAATGAAATGAAACTTCAAAGATTTGGTATTACAACATTTTAAATGCAAAACCTCAGCTTAAACAAGCATTAAGTATAACCATTAAAAAAAAGAGAAGAAAATATAGCCGCTATACGAGAAATTGCTCAGTGCTTTATAGAAATGACAACAAAATGATACATAGGAAAGAATGATAGACCATACGTGAACTGACTGGGTAAAATGGAGAAGATTGACATCAAATAGCATGCTACTATGTACATTATATATGAGGCATCACCTGGCATATAGAAAAAATGGGAACGTGAGATTCACTTAGGAACTATCTTCCCTGAACAATGCCACTAAACACTTGACTGTTCCCAGCAAGAGTTGCTTCCCACTCCACAGAGGATAAGAGTATCTGTGAAAGCGTAATCACCACTTGCTTCATGTCTGGTCTCAATATTGGATCATCATCCACACATTGCTTCGCCAGCATAGCCACCTAGCGAAGTAAATACATCAACGATGGAAGACACAATGAAATAAGTCGGATAATCTAATTAGAAACTCAGTCATCTGGGTATCACTCGGCTGATAATAACTAAAAGCACTGTTGGGGCAAATTTTTTACTCCCGTCTTAAACTATCTGTTCCATCTATTTTGAAACTAAGCCGACAGAAGAAGTGGTTTCTCTAAATACTTAGATTTCTGTCATGTCACTGTTAATCCTGTTTCTATGTAGATGATGTACAAATTGAACTGCTTTAAAGTTGGTAAACGTAATCGCTCAGGTGCAACTTACCTTGAAAACACAGTCAGAAGGGTACAAATCCATCAAACTGGGATCCAGCTGGTCCTTCAAAACTGTCATACTAGTGGAGTCTGGTGAGTTCCTCAGAGCTGCAAGCATCTGCAATTTTCTAGCATTAGTTGCTGCCAATAATCGAGCTGTAGTGTGCATATCATGTGTGTGTGTGTGTGTCACACAGCACATGGATGCAAGATCCAAAGCTATGTTACATAAGAACAGACAATGCATTCGTGCTGATTCTGGGGAAATTTCAAAGTAAAGCATTTAGGAAGTTGATGAACAAATCCTAGACCCGAGAATAGCAAAATTTCCAATGTGATAGAATGACGACAGGACCCATCTAGTCATATATTGCCCGCATGTGAGTAAATCCAAACATGTTTCCATAGCTTTCATGAATTTGATCTTACTCATTTTGTATGATAATATGGTATTTTTCATCTTTTCTACCAGACAACCAGTTCTCACGTAACAGAATAATAGTGATAGCATTGGGGAATAGGATCCATAAGGAAGTAGGCCTCCAATTGTGAACAGTCGCTAGCAGTGACTTACAAGGGACACCAAGGAACGTCTTTCTGCATTTTTTGACACATTGCCTTCAGTCCGGGTGATGGCCTCTTTTCCTGTAAGCATCTCAAAAAGAACAACACCAAATGCATACACATCAGTCTTTGTTGTTGCTAGGCCATCCCTCAGATACCTGAAACAGCAAGAGACAGAGAAATCAGAGAGAAGCAATTTCCAGTTTGTTTTATTTCTTATTGTTGGTTATGTTACTTACTCTGGAGCCACATAGCCATAAGTCCCAACAACTCGTGTTGCAGAGGCTTCTCCATCATTCGTTATCCCCACAAGTTTTGCCAAACCAAAATCTGAAATCTGTTGTAAAACAAAGGTAATGAGATTTTGGGTCCGAAAATGACAGCACAAAGGAGAAAACCTGGCACCAACATGGCTACAACCTTTGCTCTAAATGAACCATCAAGCAGGATGTTGCTGGTCTTTATGTCTCGATGTACATAATGCGGATTGGTGTGCTCATGAATGTATTCCAGAGCTCTACAAGCATCAAGTGCAATTTGGACCCTCATGATCCAAGAGAGCGGCGTGTGGCCTACATAAAATGAAGGTCAGATCATCTTGCTTATTCACCAAAAAATACAGCAGTAATACGCATTTTCCTAGCGACAACTGGAAAAAATGTGCATACACTGTGCACAGCATAGATTCTGAGTTCAATGAATATCTCAAGATGTGTACCTTTGTTCTGAGGATCATGCAAGTGGCTCTTAAGAGATCCCTTCTGGGCGTATTCATAAACAAGGAATAGTTCGTCATTACTGACTGCATAACCGATCAATTCTACCTTGACAAAATAATACCAAGACAAGAGTCAGGTTTTTGCATTGAAATAGCACAAAAATCTCTGAAAATAGAAGGTCAGGGTGCTGCAGCGAAATGCAGTATTCATTACCAAATTCAAATGATGAACTTTACATAGAACTTTCATTTCAGCAGTAAATTCTTTTGTTTTAGTGGCAGTCATTCTTTTGATTGCAACTTCCTGAAAGGTTAACATGCCAAAGTAATAAGCAAGGTATAGGCCACATTGTGAGGACGTGTATCAATATAGGTAAGTTGAGAGAAGTAACCTGGTTGCGGAGAATGGCATAATAGACAGAACCATAGGTTCCATGACCAAGAAGATTGGAGTCAGAAAATCCATCAGTAGAAGATAAAATGTCTTCATAGGCGAAAACCATGGGTTTTTCCATGTCAAAGACATCAGTCCCTATAACTGCAGGATGCCAAAATAGTAAATTATTGTATTGAGATATAGAAAGAAAAAAAAAGATATGCAACTGTTTTCCCATTATGAGCAGAGAAAAACTTATGTGAACCATTTTCAAACTACTCTCTTTAGCATGGTGGCACTCTATCAGGAAATGAATAAGTGACCAGGGCCAGCATAGGCGCAATTTCGACTTATTCCGACTATAAGAACATCATACTGTTTAGACATCCATTCCCAAATACCGATAGATCGAGGGCATAAGGTGAATTCTAGTGGGATCTTTCTGATGTGTAACCTTCACGTAACAGTTTGATTTTGCCATGTATCCCTCAAAATGAAGGAAAATAATGGCCACATTTAATATTTGAGCCCTTATTTTACATCTATGGCTCAGTTGCCATATATTTGACTGTGAAAACTTGATCAATGTCATGCCGATGACAACTTTATATAAAGGTGCCGGCGCACCTCCACTATTACACCAGGGTAACTGTTACCTCTCACTAGCACAGATACCGGATGATTCTTCCCACCAACGCTTAGGCAGATGGGAGGGGAATTGAACCTTGACCTCCAAGTTTTTACCCACTTCATTGACCACCAGTTATAAAATAATTGTGTTCTAATTTTACGTTCCATTTGAAAAATTCATTAAAAAATGATATGTTTACGTAATGTTTATAGAACCAAACTCCTTTTCGCTCTCATTTACTTCTCTAACCTTCCATCCCCTTTCTGGCAGAAGGACTAATACAACTGGCTTATGATCTTGTTTTAATGTCTCTTAGAATACACACAAGCATATTTATACATGTAATACGCAAACGACCTGGTCTCATCCATAATTTTGAAGGAAACATTACAGGAAGGACCTTCAGTATATCAATAGAAAGACCGTAAAGGCATGCATGTCTAAGTTCCTACCTTTTGGAATATTCATCTGATGGTCATTAGATTCACCATTAGGTTCTTTTCGGTCCCCTGAATTACCACAGATGTACCTTCCTGATGCACAACAGAAACTTGTATTTCGAAGAATCTGGAATTTATGAGATACCGACTCATTGGAACCTGCTGTGTGACTCCTCGCAGTTCCAGAAAAACAACTAGATGATCTACAGGAAACAAAAGCAAGGATGACGGCAATCAGGAGAAGACCAACACCCAAACCGCCAATTATCCACCAGTAAAGAGTGTGACTCTTATGATTCTCCTTAATTCCTGCAGACACAGTTGAGCATTGGGGATTATTTACTGCAAGGAAAGGTAGCCACCTAAAACTCATCGATTGTGGGGAACTCCATTAGCATATGGAGTCCACAAAAACTTTTGAGGAACTATTTCTCTTTAAAAGAAAAAAAATTATAGCATTAAAAGAACGCAGAACCAACATTAAAAGGAAAGCATTTCAAATTAAATAAATTACAAGGTTACATCATCGATGAATTGAGGAAATGACTGGCAGGGAAATATGACTTTATTGTGGATTTGTTATACAGTAGGTATCACGTAATCAGAAAAGGAAAAAAAAAGTGATATTGAAAACAATTGACACCTAACAATTATGAGGATATCTTGTCCTCCTCCTTTATATTCTTCATTTTCTTTTAATAAATTATTTTTTCTCATGGCAGAGATATAATAGATTGACACATAACTGAGGAGCATACATAAAGATGAATGACGAATAAGCACCTAACAGTTCTTGATAGAATAAAGCTAATTTCAGTTGACTGCTAAGACAAAACCTTAAAATCTATATTTTTTCATTGCAATATCAGAGAATAGCTTGCAGGATGATAAAATCAAAGTATTGGATCAGCATGTGAAGTTCTCTTGTTCCACCGACAGATTTATGCAGACATTGCCTCGCAAGAAACTACACAAGAGAGAATGGCACAAAAACTTGAGATGCCATGACTTTTTCTTTCAGCCTGTGTTCAAAGCTACAAAAGAATATGGTGTGCTTTGAGTGATACTAAGATGGGAAAACACATACCAACCAACAAGAAAGTAAAAAACACCCATAAGCTATTAAGAATCAGCAGTACCTGAAATATCAGCAGCAGCAGAAGGTGCTGGAACAGGAGCAGGAGCGGTGTGATTTTTCACAGGATATGGGTCACCAGGAACTGAACAGACAAAAAGTTGTTCAAAAGCAGCTTTAAGAGAAAACAAGTTTCCAGTCGTGCAAAGTTGCCTAGAAGTATCCGGGAAATCTTTCACAATCAAGAATAAATTGGACTTATATAAGTCAAAAAGATGTAGAACTGAACTTAAATCTGTCAACAGCACCACCCTCACTTTTCTTATCAAGCCACCGGTGAAGAAAAGAAAATCACCACATATTTAGAGAGGATCAGAATTTAGAACCAGCCAGTGCAAAATTTTTCTTGAAACACTGTTTCGTAAGCGCTTGTCCAAACAAAGCTAGGTGAACTATGTTAACGGGAAATAAAAATATTTAAGGACCATATCTCAGTGAATTAACCTAAATATCTGCGATCATTAGAAGAGGGCACTTTGAGTTACAGGTCCTCCATTTTATATTCACGCAACTTCTATTTTTGAGGACTGGCTATTACACTTAGTAGTCTATAGCACTTCTGCTGAAGCAATAAAGAACACTTTCCTATGTCATTCAGCTATATGTCAGCAATTTTCTTGCAGGACAGTTGAATTTAGTTGAACACATGAGATCTCTTACGACACCAGCTACTACTAAGCCACAATCCCAAGCAAGTTGGAGTCGGCTATATGAATCTTCATTAATGTAACAATATGCTCATCTTCAACCATGTCTTCCTTGACACTTCGAGGTCATGAGATGTAATTATTCTGCTATATAATTGGACACCTTACTGAAACTGATATATTCTGTAGGGCATGTATCCATCAAGATACGCATTTTCCTTGGTGCATTCAATTTGTTTAACTGATGGGAGGCAACTGATTTTGATCATGCCCCAAATGGTGCCAAGCGAATTACCAAATAAATCAACTTTACTCAAGTTTCCACTATTTAGTGCAAGAAGTCCAGAGCTCTTTATGCTATTGAATATTGTTCTCATGTTAACAATTTAACTACAGTACAAGAATTAGATAGTTGATCTTTTTAAAGCCTGATTAAAATATGGAGTAGTTGGTATCTTAACAAAGCACAATTCTGACAAATGAGAAGACTGTGCATCTCTTTAGCACAAAAATTCATTCCTCAGCAACTAAAAGTTCGACATCCAAACTCATCCATTTACCACAACTAACACAATTTGATCAATCAAGCCAAGTCCAAAATCATCGAAGACAATAAAATGGTCATAAGAGGGAAAGGAAACTCATACCAGAATTCAATGGCACATAATATAAAGATCCCGCTGTGAAATTATGAGGATTGGCAATTCCATTAACAGTCTCAATATTATCCATACTAACACCAAATCTACTAGACAATGACTCCACAGTATCCCCATCTGTCATCACATAACTCATGAGGTAATTCCACAATCCACTAGAACAACCACACATGAGCTTCAATGACACCACTGCCCCTTTCTTTGCTTCCCTTGTAAAATTCAAGGGAAAATAAGCCAACCCATCATAAGCATCAAGAACAATATTATACACAGATCCATTGTTCTTTCTAACAGTATATGTTGAGTTAGTCAAGTACTTGTTGATCCCACTAGCACAAGAACAGTTCTTTTTTATAAAAACATAACCTTTACCATTTCCTTCCACAGTTACATCATTAGGTAACACATCAAACATGCTCAAAATCACTGGCAGGGTCTGTTCTTTGCTGGGCTTAAAAGCCAAGAATGAAGTGCATATTCTACCAGTGTCTGTACAATTAAGTGGAGTACAAGAACAATGAGGGATAACAGTTAACACACAAAGTATTGCAAGAAATGTTGATTTAACAACACCCATAGTATTAAAGATTGAATCTTTTGATAGATTTAGTAAGAGAAACATGAAAAAGAACTGCAGAGAGTTGAATATTAAGAGAAAGTAGCAGCAAGGGACTTAGAACAGAGCATTTTGTGGGGGTGTGTGTGGGGTGGAGGGGAGGGGAGGGTAGTTGTCTACTTGTCTTGTTATGGCTGAAAACAGGCTACTTAAGTGAAATTTTTTACTGATTCAGTGACTGGTAACAACACTGAGACTGCATAAAATACCAAAAAGGAAAAAGGAAAGACAAATTATACTATACTATGAGATATTCATCAGACAACTGGATAGTATCATTTTTCATCTGACTAAACTGCCACTGTTGAATTAGTGGCTGATCAACATTAAATAGCATTAGCATAATCCGTAAGAATGAACATTCAAGAAAGTTAGCTAAAGGAATCAACATTTTGTCCTACCCCACGTTTTAATGACCAAGAATCTAGCTTTAACTAAATCACCTAACCATTTTGACAAAAAAAAAAACTTTTATTTAACTATAGTAAATTAATGTAATCAGATAAAAAAATTGTGTGCGACTAAAGTGTTGCCAATAAGTATTATGCCTCAACTGAAAAAATCACTATGCTTTGTTTGGACATATAGTTTATATTTTACCATCATCAACTAAACGATTTTTAGCTTACTTGTAGTAAGTTGGCAATACAATTTTGGAAGAAACACACACCAAAAGCTAGTTACTATTAAAATGCGAAAATTCAAGACTATATATGTCCCATGTCAACTCCTATTTGACCGATGTGGAATTTTAATCTCATACCTTGCGATGATACATAGTACATCATGCTACAAAATACAATAAACTTGTCTAAGTTATAACTTGTAATTGCCTATAATAATATAAAAAAATGACCTCTTTTATTAATCTTAGTAGAAGATGAGTAGTACTACATTTATTAATCAGCTAATTTTCATTTTCTTGATTTAGTACTTATTTTTTTATGAGATGCTATAAGCAACAAGTAAATATATTCTAATTTCTAAGGCTATAAATGGAAATGAGCATGAGATGAGTGACAACAAAGAAAAGGACTAACGTTTTGGGAAAAGGAAAGTTCAAGTTGCGAGAGCTGCCTGAGTAAAAGAGCCTGCTTCACAGTTTGTACTTTGGGTCCCACCCTACCCCCTCAGTACAACCACATAGTTGCCTTGCCGCCAATGTCTCTTCCAAAAATCGCCGATTATTTCATTTTTTAAGTTCAAAGTAAAAGGCCACACTGCCTTGACCAACCTACTCGTCCGAGTAAATAAATCGTTGACTTGACTTTGATCATAACCGACAAAGTCGCGTCCACCACACAATTCTTTTCAACTTTTACCGCGACACTAGTAATAGGTGATGTTTTTACCGCTTTGCCACAATAGGTCAAAAGTTACTACTCCTTTTTTATCGTCTCAAATTATTTGTCATATTTTTCTTATCACTCACTCTTGTTGAAGAAGTGATCGATACTTTATTTATCATATTCCGAACAACACAAGCATTTACTTGCTAATCTTATACTTTTCGTTTGAATTTATTCCCTTAACTGATCCTGAAATCCCCGCATACAAAGTCAAATAAGAGCTTCCATGCAAAAAATGCTTCGATATCATTAAAAATTCATCTCATAAAAAATTGTCATAGTTTGAATTTGGAAACAATTTAACGTTTATCTTCTCATTTTATCTATTTACAACAACACAAATATCTACGTGTATTGGTCGATTTCTGTTCGATCACAATTTTTGGTTTTGACTTTATGACAAGGCATTAGTTGACTTCGAAGACGTTGTAATCGGAAAGGAACTGCTTCGTTCAAATTGCATGATCGATTATGTGCTGTTGTGATCAGATAGTGTCGAAGGCAATTTTCCAATGGATAACGCAGCTTGTCCTCATCCCAAGTTTATCGGAACGGATTTGGCGGATTCGGCGGAAGTGAGTGAAGATATGCAACTGTTGGAAGAGAAACGTGACAAAGTGGAATTCTTCTAGGGTTGGGAATTCTCAATCATTTCAACCTATAAAAGGACCTTACGCTCTCATCTGAGGACAGATCCATCTGCGCAACATTACTCTCAATCTTCAGCTATACAAGTCCTTTCATTTTGTTCTCTCATCACACTATAAATTATTATCATTATCAAAGCAGCATTTGTATTAAATTTAGGCGTGGCTTGGTTCAAACGTGGAAGAAGATTCATCTCTTTCATTGAAGCACCATCCTCCGGTTCTTCAATACAATAAGCTTTTATCGCTTTAATTATTTATTTATCGTTTGCTCGTTTAGATCACTGCTTGTTTTACTTGCCGCTTATATTATTCGTTATTTACTACGTTCGATCTTATCAACTTGTTATCGTTATTCTGACCGCATAAGATAGCTCACCAATTTACTCATTATAAATTACATCGAATACATTGCTGATATCGCTCTACAATGACATTACTCGATTGAATATATTCATATTACATTCGCTCATCATCGTATCTATCATCATCATCGTGTCTGTCATTGTCATCGTATTTGATTGAAACTAAGCACTTAACTTTAAACGGGTTCGATATCGTAATTCGTCTTCGACAAGAAACTTAGACGGGATCATCTCATCGTGAATTACTAATTTGTCATTTACTTCGATTTTATATGTTCATACTTGCCTTCGAATCGTTTACTTGTACTTGATATCGTTTATTTGCATTCGACATCGAATCTGCATCTTTGAAATCGATATTTGCACTGTCTTCGAATTAAACCGCTAGAGATCGACTGTTCACCAACGTAAACTGCCTATCAACCAATCGAATTGAGATATAAAACGGTCGTCTTAGACTCAACTAAATATAAATTTAATTGTAAAACCTGATACATTTTTGGGAAATACACTACGTCTTATCTTAAATTACAATTTTTTTTATTAAATTTATTGTCAAATCAAACTATAATACTGGAGAAATAATAATTCTGGAAATGAGAATTGGAGTAAAAAATCACTTAATTTTCCAATATTACTAGTAGTATAGTACTCACTAGTCTAGAGAAGTAGAGATGGGATAATTAGGGAATGGCATGGGAGGAGTTTGTCATTTTGACTAAGGTAGGGCCACACGTGGACTGGAGACAACTGTAAAATTAGTTTTGTCCACAGAGAGAGAGGACAACCCACGGAATAAAGTGTACTATTAAACTGGCTTAAATTAATCTTTTTTTTCTACTTCACTTCACGATATCAGTTCTCAACACTTTCCCATTGTTCTTTTAACTTTTGTGTTTTTGACATTGTAGGAACCTATATTAAAAACCTTAATAATTGATTGTTTTGGTTCACATATTAATTAGTACTACATAAAAATCCAAACGATTATTATTCAACAAATCATAATGTAAAAATGTCTTTTGCTGAATTATTATATGACAAATATTATGTAAGTTGTAAATTTATGCATAATGTTGGCGTTGGAGTAATATTTTTTCTAACTTCTCTAACCAAATGAGACTTGAGAGAATAAAATAGCAATTTTATTACTACATTGGTTGCCTTTGTTATCATGATTTTTGCACTTGAATTTGTGATGTGCATAAATTAATATGTTTTATTTCATTTGAGCAAACTGTCCAGCAATTCACTATATATGCATGGACCGATGTGTTAACTATTTACTAAACTCTCGTTTGGACATAATTTTTGGAGATATTTTTAGGGTTTTTGGACCAAAAAGTGTTTGTTTATGTTTTTTGAGCAAAACTTATCCCAAAAACTCCCAGACTGTCCTTGAGCTGTTTTTGGGCAAAAAACTAACATTTACACATCAAATTTCATTTTTATAAGAGCTCAAAGGCTGATTTGATTCAAAAAATTTGTTCCCAAAAGTATGTCTAAATACCTTTTCACTTTCATATCAACTTCACCCAAACAGTGTTTTCCAAAAAAATATTTGGGAATCTATGCCCAAACGCTAGCTAAATTACTTGATGAACGGAATATTGGAGCAGTTATAAAATTAGGTTTGTTTGTTTCTCCTTCTTTGTTCTCTTCTATTTTGCTATTTGAAACAGCTCAAAGATGAGGAAAAATACAAAATAGTCGGTAACTATCAGTGGATATATACCCGAACAAACAAACAACTTTGCCGTAACGCAATGTTCATATTGGCACAAGATTATAATATGATTACAAAGAACTTAATAAAGCTGTTTAGCATATACGCACGAAGAGCTTAGGATTCCTTCTTAGTGTTCTTTAACTACTCTTTCATCTATAAAGAGTCAGGGACGTTGAGTCGTTGACATAATGTTTTGCAATACAAATTCTTAAATTGCGAGTGTAAGAGACTATAAATAACCATTATATAACTTCGTAGAAATAATTTCCACAAATTCTTTTGCTAACCCTGCTTTTAATTATTTCAAATTTGATCTAGTACTATCTTAACAGCAGTAATATTACATGCTTGATATGGAAAAATTGGAAAGCTAACGACAGAAAAGGAAGTAAATGTCCAGGAAAGAATGAAAACATATTGCATGGAAAGGGAAATGGTCCATGCTCTATTCATTCCCACTAAAAGTATAAGTAAATAAAACTAGAGTTGGTAGGGTAATTAACAAAGAGTTCTCATTCAATTTTCTGTTCTTAATTACAGTTAGTACTCAACATAAAGGGGATTACTAATCAGAAAAAGGTTTAAATTGTGGGACATAAAGCCCACGTCGTGTGCATGTGGGAATTGGCTGGAAGCCCATGTCCATACATGTGATCACAGGGAAATTAGAATAAGATTGTGTTATGCAATGATTAAATTAATCATAGTAATGCTAATACTCGTACTAATGAATGATGCTGCTTTATAAGGTTATCCGACATGAACTAGCTGTATGTGATATTAACAATTAAGCTAGAGAAGGAATGACTAAAAGTTGTTTAATAAAGCAGTTCAACTTTTTGAGAGCAAACTTTAATTTAAATAATGACAAGTCCAATCAAAATACCCAACAGAGTGGAGTTTTGTCGTACAAATATTTTGCCTTAAAGTCTCGTATGTTCCCAGATTGAAATTGTTGTCGCCTAGCGAAATAGGTCCTACACTGATCCTTGTATCGTTTGGTGTAATGCCACAAAAAAAAAAATCTATAAAAAGTTATCTTGATTTGTTAAAACTATATTATCTTAAATATTATTTAGGTTTAAAGGTAATGATATCCAGTAATATAAGAAGATTAGAGAAGGTTTAACCTGGATACAAATATTGGAAATAAAGGAAAACATATTCACATCATACCATATATGTTATCCGTTCGGGTAAGCTTAAAAGCGACTTATAAACTATACAGCACATTAGTAAATATTTAGTAAATTAAAAATTTATAGGCTTATAAACACATATATGCTTAAAAAACCAAAAGTCAGAAGTTAGTATTTCCTAACTTCTCAAAAAGTGACTTATAAGCCATTTTTGGGCTTATAAGCCAGAAGCTGCTTAGTATTTTAAGTGGCTTATAAGTCATAAGTGGCTAATTTAAGTTGTCAAACATATATTAATGAGTTTATAAGCTTATAAGTCACTTTTAAGCTCACCCAAACAGGCTTATGTACCTTGCTTGGGCCTTGATGGGAATATGAACTAAAAAATTTGCACATAGGCTACTTTTATCAGTGGTCCTTGGTTTGAGGTCACTTTTTTTTATTGATTTTGCATGAGAGACTACTTTTTGGAATTTCAATTATTGTGGCTGAACTTCACACCATAAGGGTTGAAGTCACAAGGATTGAAGTTACGCATTCTATGTGTAAAAGTTTAGCTCTTGCGGGCTGAAGTTGAAATTCATGTCTCAGCCCAAAAGGTTTGAACTTCAGCCCACGAGGATTGAAGTTCCAAAAAGTGGTCTCTCATGCAAAATCAATAAAAAAAAGGGCCTCAAACCAAAGACCATTGGCAAAAGTGGTTGGCTATTCGTGCACTTTGCCCAATATGAACAGAAACCGCGTGTAAAGTGCACAAATAGCCACTTTTGCCAGTGATTTTCTATTTGAGGCTACTTTTTTTTTTTTTTTTTTTTTTTTTATCGATTTTGCATGAGAGACCGCATTTTAGAACTTCAATCCTTGTGGGCTAAAGTTCAAACTTGTGGGTTGAACTTCATCCGCAAGGATTGAACTATTAGGCATAAAATGCGTAATTTTCAACCCTTATGGGCTGAAGTTGAACTTATGGTTTTTTACACTATATACCCATAAAATTCAAATTATATACAAGCCCTACCCATTAAAAATTATACTACCTATGAAATTAAACTATTTACCCAACCTACCAATTTATTACTGTATACCTTTGTTATACCTAATGGGTATATACCATTTAGATATACTATATAAATAATAATATACAAGTCTAGATATGAGTGTATACTTTTAAGGTATATTGCTTAAGAATAGTATACAAGTCTAGATGGGTAAGGCTTGTAAATATGAAACTTATGGGTACAAGTGGGTAAATATTTTAATTTTGATGGGTATTTTCGTAAACCTCCCTTGAACCTCAACTCCTGTGGTATGAAGTTCAGTCCACAAAGCTTGAAGTTCCAAAAAGTGGCATCTCATGCAAAATCAATAAAAAAAGTAACCCCAAATCAAGATCACTGACAAAAGTAGCATGTGTGCGTAATTTTTACGAATGCCACTAAGACCCAAATGCAAAATTTTCCCCCGATGTCCCCAAAATTGATTGATTGAGAGTTTGTTTCTGTTTTCATAGTTTTAGTAAAATGATTTCTGTTTTCATTTCATAGGCAACACTACAAATTAGTTTTAGTTTTGGTTACCACGGGGATAGCACTTATTCAAAGTTGTCAGAGGCTATTCTTGCTAATCAATTTAAGCGAGGTCAATTAGGCAAACTATTGTCAAAGGTGTCATAGTTGCGTAATTCTCCCATTAAAAGTTGTACTTTGGTCCACATCTATCTTTTAAATTTGCGCACAACCTAGCCCATGCAAATAATAATGTTCAACCACGTTTGGCTGGGGTGGCCAGTTTTCAGAAGTTACAATGACCTTTGCATGATGTGTAATTGACGATCAACCACTGTGCCGGCCGCCGCATGTGTTGAATCATAATTGGTGTAAGAACTCTCATGTCTGAAAATGAAGTAACTTTAAATTCAATTTTCTAAAGGGGGCATAGTGGGACCTTATTGGAAGAGTCGTGCAAGTTAAAACTGATAATATTACATATATTATATTTTTGGAAGTCTAGTTAGAACTGATTTATCAAATAAATTATGAAAGACTTTACATTTCAAACCTAGCAAGACAAGTAAACATTTTGAAACATCTCATATATTCTTTTGTCCCTTTTCTCCTAAGTCTATAGTGTTAGAGAATTAAATTCAGCTGTTTTAAGCTTTCTATTAAGTGGGCTTGGTTTGAATCTATCTATGTTCCTCAAAAGAAAAACATTGAAATTTCACGCTTTTGCTGGAAGTAGCAGCAACGGACTTCAAAGACCATTTTACGTAAAAATCAAATCATTATCATTGTGTTGGGCTCGGGCTTGACTTGAACTCGATTATATTGTAACAATTTTCAGCTAGATATGGTACTATAGCAAGTTCAGTTAAGCTTAGCTCGAGCTCAGTAGTATAGTACATTCGAGTGAGCTCGGCTTGCTCGCCTCAATGTGCTAGGCCTATGTGGGAAGCTAACTTAGAGACATTTGGTACAAGTTGTGAGAATATGGGTAGTTGGGAGTGGGGTGTTGGGGAATCTCTACTAGACTTAGAGTACTTCAAGTGCATAGAACTTGAAAATTTCTCTCAATATGTGTGGATTCTTTCGTAGTGACTGTGGATTGTGGGGAGGGGGTGGACCTCTGAAGTTGACACAAGCCAACTTTGCCTGTTCAATTCTACATTAAATGAAGCCATGTCTTCAAACATATATGGGCCTTGTTATCCCATATCACTCTTTTGATCTCATATTTTCTTAGATATACCTTATATTTCATTTTATTGATGTCTTTGCCAAAAAGAGTAAATAGAATTTTCAATGAAAACTACTACTGCTTGTTTTACTATATACCTATCAGTCAACATATTCTCTTCCATTTATATAATTGAATGATGAAGTAAGCTTTATGGATTAAACGGATACATCTTAATTATCTTGGTGGATGATTAGTAAGTTTAATTAAGTTTGGAGAAATTCGATTAGGACGGAAGAATCAAGTGGTCCTGCCTCTCGTGTTATTATTCGTACTCAAATTAACCATTACACCACAATTATTTTTTATCTTAATCTAACTACACGACGATGAAAAAAAATGAACTAAACGACAATTCTTCTTCTTTCCTTTTCACTTTTTTCTTTTAAGGAGGGTGAGTGGTGATTTTCCTGTGCTACAAAAACAAAAGTTTTAAAGCGAATAATTTCATAATGGGTACTACTCTAGCCAACATTGTAGAGAATATTGTTCTTTCAAAAGTGGTTGATGAGTTCTTAGGGAAAATAAAATTGCAATGCTTGAGTACTAAATATAGATTTATGTGGCATATTAGCTATTAACGAGTTAGAACCACTATCTGTTATTCCGGTGTATCTATATTTTGAGTTTAAATTATATGCATTTTTTTCGTATTTGATATCAGATTACATTAATATACAATATGTGAGTACTTTCTTTAACATGGATGATATTGTCTTCTGTAAAAATTAGATGAGTAATCCACTAGTATAATCAATTTAATCATGATGAAAGTATTAAAGCTTTTATACCATAAATTTATATGTTGTAGAAAGTGCAAGAGAGAGATACGGCGTGATGGTTTCATTTAGTGTAATCTTGACTTAAATTTGTTAAATAGGGCCACTAAAGCACAATTCATCATAAGATTTAAAGGAAGAGATGCGTCATAAGCCCTCTTAATCATACCAATTGAACACCATTAAAATAATCAGTTTGAGAATTCAAAGTGCATGCAAGTTAATTATTTATCTTTCGGCCTTTGAGATTATCCTTTTTCTGGAAGGCCATTCTAGGCAGATACAATGGATCTTTGCTTTTAATTATTTATTATCCATCAATTCTCACAAACAAATCTAGGCTTATCATTTTTAATTTGAATCACCAACTCCCTAAACTTTCATGCATGCTTCTAATCATCAAAATCGGCGTCATCAGTGGCTTCTTTTTCCCAGTAAACAATTAGATACACAAGTAAGGTCATCAATCCCGGTCCCCCCTTCAAAGATAAGGTTAGGGTTGCTAAATAAAGGAGTTAACTAAATTTGAGCGGATTAAAATGAGTCAATAAACATATGAAAATAGTAATTCACTCAAAGTTTGCTTGTGCAGGGATGGATAACTAGCTCATATATGGCAATTTGTCCAGCTCAAAAAGGAAAATTCATTTGTTTGTCTGTTTACTTGTAATTTGTTTGACAGGTCTTTGTATGAATCAGTTAGAATTGCATAACTGACAAATGTTAAGGCTAACTTAAGATGTATGTACACCTCAAGAATATATACCTAGCCTAACATGCATGTTCCAACTTAGGCAGGGCAGATTAATTATATTTTCATCGACGACTAAATGTGACACCCCTAATATATGGCCCTCCAAAACGATTTCCATTTAGATAAGCTTGAAATATAAAGGAAATATTGGAATAACAAGAGAATGGAAGGGAAAGGTGGCAGTCATATATAAGTAATGAGCTTGCTTTAAATGTGTCAACCCAAGAAGACTACACTTTCGAGCTCCGACCATTGTTGATAGAAAGTTACTAATAAAGTGGGTCAAGAAGAAGCTACAGCAACCTTGATAATGACCATAAATCGTATTGATGCATTATAGGGTATAAGGATATGAACAAAAAAATTTGTGTATGCCCCATCTAATCTCAAAAAAAATTGTTGAATTTAAAACTAGGGTTTTAAGAATATCTAAAACTCTTGTTCAAATATTTCAAGCAAAAGTGTACTTTGCCATATGGAAAAGGGAAACAACTAACTAGGCTTGTGGTGGCAATGCTCTGTAGATTTGACAGGTGGGAGCTTAACACGAAATAGTAAACAAAATGGAGAGCTGCATATGACATAAAAACGTGAAAAAAAGGAAGAAAAAGGAAAAGTCGAAGGGACATATCGAATATTACCATATCCATCTCTATTCTTTAACCTTTTAGGGGTCGTTCGGTCATACAGTGTGTTATTTCGGGATTAACAATATTTCGGGATTGTTAATTCCACCTTTTATATGAAATAGAATTATCTTATGAATGAGGGTAAAATTTATCCCATGTTAATTAATACCACAAACCAAATATGAAATAATTATAATTTTAAATTTAATCCCGAAATAAGTAATCCAATCTCTCTATCGAACGACCCATTAGGGATAAAGACAGAGTGTGGAGGGCAAAAAATGAAGTGAAGAAAGAACAACTTAGTGATTATCCAACGCTTAAGGCTTTAAAGGAGTGACATGATAATATGATATGATACAAATGAATGAAAAATGACCATTAAATCCAATAGTGAATATTGCAAAGTGTGGAATGGGATATATCCCACATATGTAACCATCATGGGGTCTACCACAAAAACGTTTATAAAAAAGTGAGATGAGGATTAAGGACTATATGGGGGCGAATGTATGATATTTATTAATATATATTAAATAGGTACAAAAAATTAGATTTATTATTCGGTTATTAAGCTTGAAGTCGATGTTCTAAAATTTATATATCATAATGTTAAAATCTTAAATCCGTGTATACCGTATATAGTGTTAATTCTCACACCAATTATATAATGAAGCCTTACAAAAGCTATGGGGTCCTCATTAATTTCTTGTCCTAATGGTTTTCCTATGCAGAATGTTATTATTTGAAAAACGTGGGCAAATATTTTTGCTTCTACAAAAGGAACAGCATTCAGCACTCATCACTCATCAGCAGCCTCTTCTTCAATGGATCGCTAGAATGAGATAATTGGACAAGTTTTCACTATTTTTATACTAAGTATTTCGCTAATTTTTAACTTAAGTATTAATTAAGCTCTTCGTTAAATTAAGTAGTACTTAGTTACTGGCCGATAAAACTAGGACTTGTATTTTTTAATAATAGTTGGTGATGTTATAGATGTTTAAATCATCCAAAGAAAGGCTTTTCGTACAAATTTATTTGCAACATAATTTGTGAATTCTCTTTAAGCACGAGCGCATGATTTGATTTGCCACCTACTTTAAATTAATTAAGGAATAAAAGTTGCTCTTTTGGTATGTTAACGTGTAACAATTATATGTATGTCTTTCCAAATAATGAATTGTCATTCCTAATAAATACTCCATGGCCAAATTATCAACAAGATACAGATGACCAAGTTATAAATTGATTTTAGTATAAAAACAGTTCTCTTTCATTCTGCTAGCTAAATTTATGGATAAAATAAGGTAGGGTTTCTATATTTGGCTGAAGTGTAATCATACCGAATATGACTCACTTAAAGTAGAAAACAAAATACCAAGAACGAAAGAGTTAATTTGTTTAATTGTTTTGGGAAAGGTCAGCAAATGGAAAAGTTGTTAGTAATAGCAGGATGCATTGAATCAAACTGGACTTTGATGAAAAGAAAAGCCATTGATAATGTCATAATGCTAATTATGGTTACTAGTGGATGTGAGAAAAATGTTGAAATACTCACATAATATAATTAGTTATTTATTCACTAATTATATTGGGTAAAAATCGACTTACTATGAGTCGCTTCGATAAAATGATCTGATGGTAACCGAGCATGTGATGACAAGCTGTAAACCGAAGCAAGCGAGTGAGTAGCCGAAGTCAGACACCAAGATCATTACCGAAAGTGAGCCGTAAGCTGCGCTTCGGTGACCCTCGTTTCAACCGAACGGCAGAGTCGCGCATTGATAACTTATTTGCACCTCGGTAGGATACCTCGATTATAACGGTTCAGCAATCCACGACCTCAGCCCACTACTTTATCCCACGAATTCCACCAATAAATGCTCTGGACGTGGTTTTGAGCATTACCAGACGTGGGAAACGTGGACCAGGCCCTTGTATCTATAAATAACTTTTCGCTTTATATTGTATTCATTCAGAAATATATACAGAAACTCTAGCAAAATTTGTACTCATTGCAATATATTGAAATCACGCTATTTTTTCGTATTTATGCTTATTCTCAGTATTTTCTTGACTTTAATATGAAAATTTGCTTGTATTCCAATCCGAATTCGATTTGTAATCTTAAACTAATTTAGAGTAGCATCATATAAATGTAATACTATATGACTGACTGCCGACTTAAAAAAAGAAAAAAATTAGAAATTACTATAGTAGTGCGCCATGTCTAACTTCCAATAAAAACTCCATTTGGGAGGAACAAACTATAATCATCATTACATGTAGGACTTAAATGGGACTCACCCACCCACCTTTTCACAGGGCCCTTTTTGATGCTTTCTCTGATTTGACTCACAGATCACGCGTTGCCCCCCTGCCTAAAATTATCCATCACCATGATCAATTGATCATTGATAGTAACATATTTAACCTGATCAAGATGAGATACTAATTAAATGGAATTACACATGTAACTTGAGACGAGCCGTTAAAGGGAACAGGATTTCATACTTGCTTTCTTTCCTCGGTCATTAACTTTGGCCTTTGACTTCGGTGTCTTACGATTTGTCCGACTCGCAACTTGCCAACGCCTGTTCGGTCACCCTCAGATCGTGTTACCGAGGTACTACGTAGGCGAACCGATTTTTACCCAATACACCTATATAGATCATTAGAAATTGCTAGTAACATACTTTGTGGTGAAAAAATGAAATTGCTTGAGAACATTTAAGAACTACACATAAACTTTAATATAAGTTATAACATGCTCGAAGTAGTTTTATGTAGTATGTATGGCCATAAAAAGCATGTGGAAATGTAATTAACCCTTTTCTTTTGTTTAATTTTTGTATAATTTTTAGGTTTTCAATATTAACTGAATTAATTAGGATTCATGTTGGGTAGGATATTCAAATAATCAGAAACAGTCTCTCCAGTTTGATGGGATAAGATCTGCGTATATTTCAACATTTTCAAACTCCACTCATGGAATATTACTTGTATGTTGTTGTTGCGTTGGATAAATGTTGAGTATCAATTCATAAGGCTCGATATTTTTGAACCATTTTACCAGAGTAACAAATACTGTTAATTTAATTTGTTTCTTTCAAGGCAAAGCATTTAAGTGGAAAACTCAAAACAGTATCTTTGATACTATTTTTCCCTTGCTTTTATATACAACGTGTCATTTAATTACGCGTTTAATACACAAATATACTCAACAAACCAACGCCGTGGAAAAGAGAATAACAAGAGACTGGGAGCAGAGTTACGGTGAAGGAAAGCATTTCACGCGTCGCCAAGCGAGTGTAATATATTTGTTCATTAATGGGAAAAATAGTGGACAGACGTTTAATTATAGCGCCGACTTGGGCGATACAGGCATTTAAAACACTTGTTTATGTTGGATGGTCGGAAGCCAAAAGATATCCTCCCGCTGTCCCATTTTATTTATCATAGTTACTGTTTTGAGAGTCAAAATTTTTAAATTTGATGTAGATTAGAATATAAAATCTTTAACTTTTTTTAAATAAAATTTCTATATTTGAAAACTACATAAAAAGTATTATAAATCACAATAACTTACGACTCAAAATATTTAAAATATATATATATAAAGATTACGATAAAAAATAAATTCATTTGACCCTCAAAATTCGAACTACGACACACAAACTGGGACAGAGGAGTAACTTATACAAGCGCGACCATGGTCCATTAAAGAGCGTGAACAATGGACACGTGGCAGTGATAAAGTACAAAAAGGAGGGAGATTTGTTTAGATGGCGTTGCTCAGTATCCAAACACTGTACTGTAGAGACAGTTTCGACAGGAACCATTGATGCTCCAATAGTCCCCCCTTCCCAAATCCCAATATTCCACTCTATCACATGTTGCAATATTTCAAGTTTTTTCTTATTTTTCTTTTAACATCAATAAATAAATGAATCCTTTGTTCCATTTACAAAATAAAGAATTATACTTTAAGCCCCGTTTGTTTATAGTTTTTGGAAATATTTGTTGGGGGTTTTTGGGAGAAAAACTGTTTGTTTATGCTATTTCATCAAGACTTCTCTTAAAAAATTCCAAAAACTTAAAAAGTGCTCAAAGACTGTTTTTGGACAGTTTTTGTTTGCGGCATGAATTTGAACAAGAAAGAAAAAAATTCTAATTGTGCCATTAGACATCCGTATCCACTTAGCCAACCTTCTCGCTAACTGCTAAAACCCCTCCTTTTTCTCACTTTTGACTGTTATCTCCTCCACATGCATTCAATCCATGCATTGTGCATGATCATTTCCGACTATTGCTGTCACGCATAACAATTAGTACTATAAGTTTCAAGTTTAGCATTATGGCTAATCTGTACTTTGTTCTTCCTTATTAATCATATCTTAATTTTTGTGTTCTGTTTCCAAAATTTTGATTAAGATACATAACCTTGGTCATGCTAATTAGGGGATGGACAAATAGTTGTCAATTCGGTATACTTAACAATCGACTTTGGGGATGATATGACAAGACATTTAATGTAGGCTCATGGAGAAAAACACGACCAAAATGTCACCAACAATTGGTACAAAGGGAAAGAATTCCTTGTTTGACCAAGATAATTAATATACACGGACATGCAATGCAATATCATTTTCAGAGATAAACCAAGACCAAATTAAAGTTCTAGCCATTGAACTGAGAATATAAGAGAAAGCCATACCCACACGTGAGGAACCTAATATACTCCTCTTTTCTTAAATTTCAAAGGTATGACGTGGAGCTTCCTAATGCTGAACTTGTTATTGTCAAACTTAAGTAGAAATCAAAATTAATTGAAGAGACTAATTAGATGTTTGTCCCTCCAATTAAATACTTGACTTTAGGGAAACAACAACACCTACTAATTAGACTAACAACAGTTTGAGAAAAAGTAGCTAGACAATTTACTGTTCCATTAGAAAAATATAACATTTAATTAGTAGTGATTAGTCAAGCCAAAAACAAATTATTACAGTGATTAGCCTTTGGAAGGTTTCTTGAGGCTCGACTATTGGGGTTGAACTGAGCACAGTATAATCATACAGCAAAATAATTAGAAGGAAGAAGACAAAATCGTGGGATCGGCATGTTTTTGTTACACTCTTCCTCTGCCAAAGCTTGGATCATGCAAATCCTCATCTGTTTCTGTCTCTATCTCTCTTTGTATTCTAGTCTTACTCTGCTACTATAAGCAAAGACAATAGTTTTTCCAAAATCCATTGAAAATATAATTACTCCTATAAGTTAGAAATGCTACGTACTGATGAAAAGTTAAATAGGAAATTAAACATAAATAGTTAGACATACTGTATAACAAATTAAAGGATAATGATAGAGTAAAAACTTCTTGATGCTGGCTTTCAAGAGTTTCATATAACGGTAAAATTACATTTATATTTTAGGTGAGATATGAACGTTGTCACGAAAAAAAAATAAATTATTAGTAGCGATAGAGGGATGACTCATTATTCACCAAAATTTAATCTTAAATCATGAGTTATCGACTCACAATTTATCCGCTATTTCTAAAAAGATGGTTTACCCTAAGTTTAATCTATATACAAATATAGCAAGTGTCATTTTCCAAGAGGGGGTTTGGTAACAATTAAGCATAAGCATCCCGAAATTAAGGATCAAGTCTCTTTCTCATTTAATTTACTTAACTTCAAAATTAAGAGCTCAAAGACTTTCATTGTTAGAAGCAACCACTATTCACATTTCACAATTCACACTATACATATTACCTTCCTTTCTTCCGTGTCTTCTCTTTGAGGTTTGACTTTTTACGTATTTACATAATATTTTACTAAGATTAAACTAAGAAAACAAAGAAAAACAGAGGATGTTTGGGGAAATGTGCTAGTATTTAATTAAGCCTATGATCCTTTAGGTTTACTATAGAGTTGAGTCATACTTAATAGGCTTCAGATACAGTTTTTCTTTTTCTTTTTTGCTTTTATGAGAAAGTAAGAAAAGGAAAAGGTTATAAAGGATGGTCAGCACAGCACGCTTTGCTTAATGAACCAAACAAACAAATATTTTTGGGGGGTTGTGGTTGCGTGCGTTATGTTCCAATTCCGTTTGCTGTTTTTAGGAGGGTAAAAGGGTTCCTTTGAGTTGTAGGGAATCTCCCCCCCTACCCTACCCCCACCCCCACCCCCCACTATATACATAAACATACTCTCCTCTTTTTATAAACTTCATTCTATTTTACAACTACTTCTGTTCCCTCTCTCTATTAACTCAACTAATGTTTCAATCTTGAAACCTCATATACATAAAACCCCCACTCTCACTCTCATCTTACATTATTTTTCTTTGTCTTTCAAGAGTCCTCTATACTTGCACAAAGTATTAAAGATTCGTGGGTTCTTGTCCTAGTGATCGTTTCTTGGTTTCTTGGTTCTTAGTCTTTTAGAGCACTTATACAATATGTGGGTGTCTGTCACTTGAAGATTTGGTTAAGACTCACAAGGTATAACAACAATCTTCATCTTTCCATAACTTTTCTTTTATTTGTCTATGCTAACAACATGTTGTTATATTTCTTTTAACCATATAACACCATCTTTATATGCAGGAACTTTGTTATATATTTCATTTCTATTAACGTGCCATATATAGCAAAACATATGGAAGGTTATTCAAGAAACGATGAGAAACAGCTGGAGCTAACACTTGGTCCTCCTAATGGACACTGGTCTAAAGAAAAGAATGAAGCCATGTTCCCTTTCACTAACACAACAAATAATGGAAATCAAGTCCATAAATTTTCATCATTTCTTCAACTTCAAACAAACCAAAGTTTGCCTGCAATGATGGCACAGGACTCATCACAACAGACATGTTGCACTAATAAAGCAGTAGAGCAGAAAACTGCAGAAAAGAAGACATTTGCACCAGCTGCAACAAAAACAGCTACTGTCCCTAACAGTGCTCAGAAAAGGTAACTCAGCTTTTTGCCTATACTATTATTTTGTTTTTTACTTTTTTGACAGAGGATATTCACTATTACACACCATGTCAGGAACCTGTGGTCCATGCATAATGTCTGTTTTCTTGTTTGTAAATGTGATTTTCAAATCACAACTTATATTTATTTATTTTTATTTTTTGGTTTTGATAATAGTCATCAGGTCATTATAACATTTATTATTGTGTCAGTTAGGCAAATTGGTTCTCATCTTTTCCGTGCCTTAGCTATTATTGTGCAAATTTGTTGAATCATATTAGACCCGTCTTTCTTTTTGTTTGTTACATATCATTTTCTTGTTAACATACATACATCATTCCGTGTACACAACTGTACCATTACCCTGAATACCTGGAACTTGTTTCCTTATTTTCGTTTTAGCATTATTTTACACGTATCTGGCTTGTGATGCCTGTCCTAGTTGGGTCTAATGTTGTCCAATATTTACTTTCGTCTTAATTTATGTGACACTTTTACTTTATTGTAGTTAGGATACTTTATATGGCATGTTTTAAACTACAAGTTTCCTAACTCTCTCTTAAAACTCGCTTACCGTCCAATGAAACATCATCAATTAGGGATGGCTGTGATGCTTTTTTATCCTTCTTGTGGACAAATACCTAATGGCAACAAGTTTATTCTTCCAACTGACTAATGTTACTTGTTTAATTCTTTAAAAATTTTGAAATAATAGGACTGCACCAGCACCAGTGGTGGGTTGGCCTCCAATTCGTTCATTTAGGAAGAATATTGCAAGTAGCAGCTCTTTGAAACATCATGTAACTGAGTCACAAAATGTGGTCCCAAGTAAGAGTGACAGCAAAAAACCAATGGAAATATGTCAGAAAGGATTATTTGTTAAGATCAACATGGATGGTATACCTATTGGAAGGAAAGTAGATCTCAAAACTTATGACAGCTATGAAAAGCTCTCTTCTGCTGTTGATCAACTTTTTAGAGGACTTCTTGCAGGTTAATACTATTTATTTAGTAGTCTTTTTAAATTCTATGTTGCTCGTATCCTCCGAAAATGCTATCAGGTGCGCGTCGGATCCTTCAAACACGGGTGCGGCGCATTTTGAAGGATCCGAGCAACATAGTTTTGAATTGCATGATGTTAATTAATTTCAAGAATGGTCTTAATGTAACTAAAATTCTAACTTTGTTTTGTTATTATGGTAATTAGCTCAAAGTGATCCTAAAGCTGCTGGAAATGAGAACAAAGAAGAAGGGGAGAAGGCAATAACAGGTTTATTGGATGGAAGTGGAGAATATACGCTTGTATATGAAGATAATGAAGGTGACAGGATGCTTGTTGGGGATGTCCCTTGGCAGTAAGCATCTTATACCCCTAATATGAATCTGATGCTCTCACTTAATTTGTCGTATTCTCTTTTAATATGCTTATGTTAGATCCTAATGCTTTTTTATATACTATTAACCATTAGCTGCACGTTTGTTTTTGTCTGAAATCTTTTACTAATCTTTATGCTAAAAGAATTCCTAGGCTCTCACTGCAAGAGTGGCATTTTGCATCAATAATGGGAACCCCTTTTGTGTATTCTAATGTAGTATGGCATATGGTTGCAGTAAACACAATTATCTGTTTAACAAGATATCATCTTAGTGGTACCTTGATCTTGATTTTAGATATTAATGATCATTAATATTAATGTCTTTTAACGTGTGTTTCAGCATGTTTGTGTCTACTGTGAAAAGGCTGCGTGTGTTGAAAAGTTCAGATCTCTCCACACTTACCCGTGAGTTCCTGATTGTTGCTTATTTGATAATTTGTTTATCTAAATCTTGTGTTCCAAAACTTATGAACTGAAAATTAGTGCTTTAATTTGGTGGTTTCAGGTGGAACTAAGCAGGGATAACTGACCTAATGTGTATGATCTTATGCACGAGGCTGAGAATCAACATATCTAAGAAGAGAATGACTTGTTTTGCATGGAATTGGAAGTTTTTCATATGATTGAAATAGCAGAAGCAAAAAGTTCATGTAAATTATGAATACTGCTGCTAATATTTGTGTTTGGAAGGCAAATGAACATTGCTAATTTGTTTGTTCCCTTTTTGCATCTATAGGATTAAGAGATGTGTTCTATCTCCAGTTTCTATAAGTGTATAAATCTAAAACTAATTTGTTCTGTCTGGAGGAATAGCACTTAATTAGCATTAAACTTTTGTGGTTGAAATATCCTTGATTGAAGTTTTATTTCAAGTTTAGTTTTCCATTTTCCTAAATTGTGTGATATCTCTGCTTTTAGACAAACATCAAGAGACAACAATATACTTGAGAATCTGACTCTCATTTGACACAAATCAACAATATACAAGGAAAGCTGAGTTCAATAAACAAATCATTAACGACAGTAGGACACATTAAAGTTTATAGCTAATTAAAAACTTTTGGATTTGGTAACTATAGGGACTGATAGCAATAAACAAGCTCATAATAATATCGTAGTTAGGAGAATTGGTCATGGTTTTGTATGACATTAAAAAGTTTTCTTTAACTCTCATTCCTTGTTCAGTTGTTCTAATCTGGAAACCGCAGAATAACATATACATATAGTTGTGGGCAAATCTTGAAATGCTAACGTCTGGAAATAACATAGCACACTAAACTGGTCTCATTTCTGCTGAACTTCCCCCAATTTATTACCTTTTGAATTTCATAAAAATTAAGAGTAACCAACAGTGCTGAAAGCGAAAAAAGTGTATGGTTTATATGTATGCACTTCTAGGAAAAATCACCTAGAAATAAAAAGGTAAAAGTAGCTGCAGAGCAAAATTATTTAATATACTTGGTGGTATAACAAGGAGACGAAAATAAAAGAAAATGCTAGAGAGCAAACTAAAAAGGGAAAAAAATGGTTTCTTTAGCAAGATATGGATTTGATCACTCCGAGGGCTTATCTTCGAGGTACAGTGAGTGAGAGGCAGCAAGAAGAGCAGCACCAATGCCAGAGCCGTCATTGGAGTGCTCAAAAACAATGCTTGTTGCAAGTTCATCTCCAAGCAATTCCTTCAAAGTGTTCTCTAGGCACGTCCTGTATTCGGTATAGTGCTCATACAATCCACCATCCATGGCTACGACTGTCTTTGCTGGACCACCTTGCCTTGGTATGTCCCTTCCCATCTTTTTCAAGATACCCAATACCCCTGCAGCTGCAAGTCTTGCACCACGTGTTGCAACGATGTTGCATAGCTCAACCACTAATCTCCGTGTCTTCAAGGAGGTACTAGATATCTAAATGGCAGAATTAAAAGTAGAGTGAATTCATGTTTGGTGATGTGGAAATATATGATCAAGTAAATTACAGCATAATTTAGAGCAATTATTGATGGAAAACAATTATCGATAGCCTCTATCTTTTTCACTTTATCCCTAGAGAAAAAAGAACCATCTGTAAGTGGCTAGAACTCATAGGCAATTACTGCAAGCAGAAAGTTCTATTTGATTGATGCATCAGTTTTTGCTCACAGCAAAAGAAAAACTATCCGTTGACCGCTGGTCCATCCTTTGTCTTTGTTATAATGTGAGTGAAAGAAGAGGTGATACAGTTCATCATGTGTTCTCCTGAAAGTTATTCTACAAGGCAAAATAGCATATGCAGTACCCGTTGGCAACGAGGAAAGTAAAAGGAGGCACTTGTTTTATTTTGTATTTTTCGTCATTTTGGGGAAATGTAAGGACACTAATGAATGCAACAATAATGCTAAATGGCGACAATATTTACCTCCAAAACATCCTTCAGCTTCTCAGCAACCACTCTCAGATCAGAGGATGTATCATGATGCATCGCAGACATATCAGGTGTCCTGCATATTTTACATTTTTATCATTGGAGCTGTTTGAATGTTGGACAAACAGACAAACAAGACAGACACTTCCAGTAATCCGAGGAAAACTCGAAAGAACATGCTATGCAAGTGAATTAGAAACTAAAATTGAATTTTATTGACATGATTTGAGATGCAAAAACCATTGGATTACTTAGTATTTATACTCATTGAGAAACATTGGTAAATACACATGCTTCGTCGAGTCTTAGCCCTGACAAGTTTCACCCACCTTACTCATTATTATCCAGACATGTTGTAGAGAGCAATTGGCATTGACTTGCAAGATTTTCGACTAATTATAAAGAGAATGAAATCACAAGATCAATAATTCAGTGGACTAGAGAGGTTAAAAGGATTTGGGAAGCTAGTTGAGAATATAGCCCTTGAGTGCTCTCTACAGCCTCTAAGGTACTTGGAAATGCCAAGATAGAAATGATAAACTCCTTAAGCATGAAGGAAATGAATACTACAAAATACCGATGATGTTATAATTTACCGCGAGAAATAATGAAGATCAGCTTTTTTAGGTACTTAATAAAGCAATTTGCATTAAAAGAAAAGTCATCAGCAATTCTGAAGCAATAATAAATTACCTCAATACAAATGGATTCTTGAGCTTTGGAGGCACCTCATCACCAAAAATGCCAGCTTCTTCAGCCACCCTGAGTAGAACTCTACGTAAAATTTCTCCCAAATACATGCCGGAAGTTATCTTCTCAAATATCTGTTAGGGTGAATGGAAATATTCTTCAGATACATCCAATTAATCGCAACCTATAGCAAGGCTACGGCTACGGCTACAGCCTACAAGTTATACAAATAGACAAACAAGCACCTGTTCACCAGGATTCAAACTCTCATTATCCAATGCATGATCATACTCTGTCAACGGAAGATGGGATGACCTAAAATTACCCCATTCCATATTGATAACCTAGAAGGCAACACAGGATGCATTTAGCAACTATTTCCGTGACAGTATCAGAGAGAAGAAGATCACTAGTTTTTAAAAAGATCCCAACCATTTCACCAGACTTTGGCACAGGACCATGCCACTTTGGAATTGCCTGCACCCTTTCCACATAAGCTGCATTGGTCCCTGTACCTAAGATAACAGCAACAGCTACATCGTTGTGCGTATATTTACCACCAGCCAACGTTCCAACGGTATCATTCACCTTTCATTAAAAGCATAAACCAAAATCAATGTTTTTACAAATAAGCAGCACTAACATGTTCCTCATACACTAATGGAAAAATATTACTACGTGGCAACAGATAACTCACCAGAGCTGAGACTCGCATATCAACGCCTTTTCTCTTCATAGCTTTTGAGAGTTCTCCAACAACATCTTGTCCAACCTATGTCCAAGCAATTGCTATAAACTTAGCATGCATAATGCATTTTTTTAAATCTAATAAACAGAGATTTTTCCTCAGCATAGAATTTACAAGTTAAACAAGGATTGTTACTTTTTAACATAACTACTGCAACTTACATGATGATTCTACTTCTTTTGTATTGGAAAATTGAGTACCATTTGTTAGACACCAAGTTATTTTGTTGTCGTTAAAAGCGGGAGTATAATATACTCCCTAGAAGCATATTTGATGTGGCACTTGTTGATTATACCCATTAACCGACTAAGAGACAGGAGCTTAATCTTTGGGCAAGTATCTAGAACAAGAAAACTATACTCGCTCTTCCATTTAGTAATGTCAAAAGCAAAAATCATAGATAAACACCAAGATCTGTTGGAACTATATGCGCAAAGGACATATCAAGAGCCCACTTTAGCAACGTAAGGGGCAGATAACAAAATAATGTCTCTGTGTGTGCCGAAAAAGTACTATTTACACAGTAATATTTGGAACTGGATTAGTTTCAGTTAAGAGCAACATGAAATGGAAAAAAAAAAAAAACATGTGGTTTTGAGGTTTCTGATCCAGATGGAAAGATACAGTCTTCTTAGGTTTCTCATGTAGATCTAGTGACTAGCTTTTTGTACAATATTTAACAGTGCTAGTATTGAAGCTGCCGAGCAAGGTGAAGCAGCATACTCGCGGTGCACCGTGCACTTTAACATCCAGTGCTTATGTACACCTTTGATAAGACAACAACAACATACCCAGTATGATCCCACAAGTGGGGTCGGAGGAGGGTGAGGTGTACGCAGACCTTACCTAAATAGTACAGCAGGTTGTTTCAGTACTAAGATAGCAAAACTATTTAAGTTATCTTTTATCTTCAGAACTAGCAAAAAATATACTGAAATCAAATTGGAAAGAACACAACCAAGCTGCTGAGGGTGGATGGCTAGAACTATGAGTAGCTTGAACAAGTAAAGGTTAACATAGATGTACTGGCTCTATAAGGTAGTAGAATAAACAGGAAACGGAAGGTAATGAGGAAAGGGCATACCGCATCATCAATGGAGAAGCCTTTTGTCCACCTCATAATAGTCCCAGAGTTGATTGAAGTCTGCATCACCGGGAATGAGAAGGTGAAACCTAGTTCTCTCTGCTTACCGGGAGGTTGATGAAACTTTTCCTCTTCTTCGGCAACAAATTTTGCAAGTTCTGCCGCAATATAATCAAAGAGTTCCTGAAATCATGTAAACTATAAGAGTTCAAAAGAAACAAAGTTAAACAATATAGCAGGCTACAACTTCTCAAGACAATTACTTACATCTGAAGTCCCAACCATCAAATTTGGAGGAATTGATGCCTCAGCAAATTCTTGATGAACAATACCACCATCTTTTCCACCCAATTGCACTCTCAATACTCTAAAGTTTGTTCCACCAAGATCCAATGCATAAAAGACGCCAGCTTCATCACTACATTAAAAATATTTCAGAAACAAACATTTAGCATAGCCTCATTTTACCAGGAGTTTAAACCAGCCACTATACAAATTACTTTAAATCATTTGAAAAAATGTTATGGACAACAAAACCTGAATGTATACTCTGCTTGCAGTTTCAAAATAGCACCATGAAACAGACATCGAGGAGAGAAATACTAACTACAAAGCACATCTAAACCATTGCAAATAATACTTTGACCACATATAGCAATGATAATTCCATGCGCGTCAAATTCAACTCAGGGTATATGCAGGTAGGGTGTCAAGGGATTCAGAGTAGTAACTTATATACTGGAGCAAAATTCAGCCAACAAATTAACTGCCTAGAGTAATGTTGCTCAATTTGCTGTCTTACAGCTCTCTCTCTCTCTCTCTCTCTCAAAGTGCAAGCTTACAGCTCTCTCAACATCATAGTACAACAACGATAGTAGTCTCTCTCTCTCTCTCAAAGTGCTAGCTTACAGCTCTCTCAACATCATAGTACAACAACGATAGTAGCATAATAAACCAAAAAGAACATCCAAAGCTGAAGAAAACGAGAAAATAAAAGTATCCTAAAATTTCCAAAACGTAAATCCACGGAAATGATATCTATATATTCCCCCACCCCCCATGATATGTGGGTCATGCACTCATCATGGGTTCGAACCCTGTTGCACCAAGACCTGGTATTTAAGTGGATAATGGTAAAGGAGCGGACCCATTATTGATTATACACCGAGTTCCGAACTGCGCGTCACTGAACATTGGGAATTTCTCGATTATCAAGAACGATCCCCCATTTATATACTCCCTAATCCTTGTTCATATAAAAGCAAAACCAACAATGAGAGAAAGACCGAATCTTTAATCCATTTCACACTCTCCTCAACATGTCCCCATTCAATCTTAATTAATGCCAATAACTTAAATCTTTATCTTTTTATATAACATATTGTCCAGGCCAGCTTGCGTACACCTCGACTAATTTTCAATCAATCGAATATTGATTAGAACGTAATCGATCGAACACTATTTGAAAATGGCTCCGGAACGAACCGTTCCAAATGTTCGTGGAAATTCTTGCTCCCATTGGACCATTGGTGGCGCTTTATGGTAATGAAACCAACCAGCAAAAAGCATTAACACTACAAAGATGGGATAACTGCTACCTCCCACCAGCACAAATACCAGATAACTCTAACACCAACAACTTAATCTTAGATCATGCTATAGCCAAATTTTATGTAACAAGGTCCCTATAATCAGTCCCGATTAATGCCAACAACTTAAATCAAACCCTATAATGTTCAAGCCAGCTTGCGTGCACCTCGAGTCCTCGACTAATTCTACCTGCTACCTCCCACCAGCACAACAGGTACAACCAAATTCTATGTAAACAATAACATTTAACAAATAGCTTCAACACAGGATCTCTATAATCTAAAAGGGTCACCAAATCTACAATCAAAAATCCAATTCTTGAAAATAAAAATCAAATTTTTACACCAAAAAAAGGCAAGATTTCAAATCTACTAACCCGGTAGGGAGATTATCAACATAAGTAATAAGCATCTTAAGCTTACTACCACCTTCAGATGCTAAACCAGCATGCATCTCAACAGTCATAGCATCAGCTACTTGTTTAAGCTTAGCATCAGGGGTCCCACATTTTTCTTCAAATTCACGAATAATTGATAAAGCACGTCCCCATTTACTTGATTTACGCATACGGTGGTTTACTATTAATGCTGCCACTGCACATACCGTAGCTGCACCAACCACGGCGGCTCCCACCGTTGCTTTTTTCATTTTTTTGGCCCGGAAAATTGGCTAAAAGTTTGGTCCGCCGATGAGAAAAAATAAATAAAAAAATGAAAGTTAGGGAGATATGTGGTTTTTAAGGACACTAATGATAATAATAAATTAGTTACTGTGGGGTATTTGTTGTTTGTTATGAATGAGATTGGATCTTGGGTAGGTGGGTGGGTGGGTGGGGGGTTTGGGGGGGTGGGGGGAGTTTTAGTAATTGAACGAGAAAAGGGGGAAATTTAAGGTGAGAGGTAGATGGATTAGAAGAAATTTACTCTACTTAATAACAAGATTGAGGTAATTTAGCTTCAAGAGTTAATGCTAAATCATTAGAAAACAAATTTGATGGATTATATTAAGGGTAATGATAAAAAGTGAGTCAATGGTAAAAAACAAAAGAAGTATTTATGTTTAGTGGTTGATCTTAAATAGTCGGTAGATTTATACGTCTCAGTTTTAGTTATTCATATTTAATTAAAGTTAGAGCACTTTGGTCTCTGTTATATTTGAAGTGTGGACGGTGGATAAAATTATCAGAATTAGCTCATGAGAAGCACAACGTCATTTAAACTGATGAAATTATTCCTAATTCATTTAAAGTTATCAGAAAGTTTTATTAATGGTTCTTTAATTGAATTGACACTCACATGCTTTTCACGAGTATAACTACCATCTTGTATTTTAAAGATGCTGTGAGATATATAAAGGATTAAGTTTCTGACGTGTACATTTAAAGATTAGTTTAGACCAATCCATAAATATAAGGGAATTATAAAGTTATTGATATAAGTAATGGTTTAACATTCATTATGAAGGTCACAATTTAGCTTTATCATATATGACATGTAGACGTTAGACTCCTACACGCATGATACAACAAGAATTATCGGAAACCAAAATAAGTAGAAGCAGCCAACCTCTTTCTAAATAAACTCTATACACGGACTACTACTCCGTCTGTCCCATTTTGTTTGTCATACTTTTCTTATTTGTCCGTCCCAAAAAGATTGTCGTATTTCTAAATTTGGCAATAATTCACCTTTAAAGTTATTTTTTGACTCATTTATAACCATACAAATATTCACGGCTTATTTTAGACGCACAAATTTCAAAAGTCTTTTTTACTTTATTAAACTTTGTGCCAAATCAAACTACGACAAACAAATTAGGACGGAGAGAGTATTATTTGTTCATATGTTTTGTGGAGAACATATTTGAACCAACCTACGTTAGATTTTATTTTCCAAAGATTTTATACTGGGGGATGTTGACATAGGAGCCACCCAACAAAAACGTCCCTTTTCCCCCTTTTGGTGGGGAGTTTGGGGGAGGACAACGTTAGAAATATCTCATCACATGTCCTTTTCTCTTTTCCTTTTTCCAGTTTTGATAAATGATGGTCCGATTTAAAAAACATCTCGAATTCATGCAAAGTTTAGGAAAGAGATGCCCCTCAAAGAATACGATATATGAAATCTATTCTGATGCCGGCATAAGTTTTGTGATTCGAACTCGTGATTTTTATGTCACACGAAGATAATTTTATCAGTTGTTCTGAGCCGATTATATGTTACTTTTGCCTCTTCTTTGTAGAGAAATAACAAGCTCAGAAAATGCATCTCTAACTTATTACTCCTCCTATAAAAATTAAAACATACTAATGTAGAAATGCGTCCATGTGTTTAGAATTTAGGTTCACCTATAAAACTATAGTATAAATATAAATGAGATACAGATTAGAGACATTTTCCCCTGTGAGTGTTGCCGTGTTGATTGAACAGGAAATTTCCTTAATTGCAATATAATGATAATTTAACGCAAATGGAAATAATTGAAATACACATTTTCTTTAAGGATTAATAACGAAAGTGTCTCTCAACTGTTTTGACCAATCTTAGAGGTTGAACTTTTAGACCTTTTACTTTGACCACACACAACTTTAATGAACCTCTTACTAGTTACTACTACATCGTTGACCCTTTCATAAGCAAGAAAACTATGTTTAACTTTCCTTTCATTCCAGAATCTGAAAATGGTACTTCAAATATCCGCAAAATTTGACCGAATAACCACTTTTTAGGGTGTTAAATGAGAACCACCCAAGTTGCAAAGTTTCAGCCTCTCCACTTTAATGGAGTAAGGTCTGCTATATCTCACACTCCTCATATCCTACTTATAGGGGTGGATTTGCCGTTCAAAGCGTGGTTCATCGGAACCCATAGCTTCTCGACGAAACTAGATATATTATGTACATATTTTTTAAAATATGTTAATATGATGTCCGGGAACCCATACTCTAAAAATTTTAATTGTTTATTGGGCCTAGCAATAGGTCACTTAGTCTCTCAAAAGTAGGGATCGGTCGACATTTAAATGACCTTTAATATTATTTTTCTTAATATATCATCTTATTAAATGATATTTTACCTATACATACAATAAAAAATTTCGGCGAACATTGTTCGTCCACTACTCTTAGAATGCGATAAGTCTGCCTCTAATGGTGGTCACCTATATTTTTGGAATCCTAGATCCGCCTCTGCCTACTTGTAGATAAATAAAGAAATGAAAGTTTGGGAGATATGTGCTTTTTAAGGACACTAATAATACTAATAAATTAGTTACTGTGGGGGTGTTTAGTAATTGAACGAGAAATTTGGGGAGTTTAGTAATTGAACGAGAAAACGGGAGAATTTAAGGTGAGAGGTAGATGGATGAGAAGAAATTAACAAGATTGAGGTAATTTAGCTTCAAGAGTTAATGCCAAATCATTAGAGAACAAATTTAATGGATTATATTAAGGGTAATGATAAAATAGTCAATGGTAAAAAATAAAAGAGGTCGTTTATGTTTAGTGGTTGATCTTAAATAGTCGGTAGATTTACACGTCTCAATTTTAGTTATTTATATTTTATTAAAATTAGAGCACTTTGGTCTCTGTTACTTGAAGTGCCTACGATGGTTAAGTTTAACAGAATTAGCTCGTGAGAAGCACAACGTCAAAATTGATGAAACTGTTTCCGATCCATTTTTCAAAATTATCTAGTTTTTGTTTTGTTGTTTGCTTCTAAGAGTTGATTTTCATATTGTTGATAGATGCTTCTAATGTTTCTATATTTTTTTTCGAAGCATCAGAATGTTTTTAAGGTACAAATTAAGAAAAATGTATCAGAGAAAAGTATTATCGACGATTCTTTAGTTAAATTGGCACTCAGGTACTTTCCACGTGTCAATTCATGAAATATAACTACCACCACATATGTTTAAGTGTGACAAAGAAAAAGATGGTCGATTTTGATAAATCTAAAGGGTTAGAATTTTAGACGCTTATATATTAAACATTAGTTTTAGACCAATCCATAAACATAAGGAAACTATTATAAAGTTAATGATATAAGTAATGGTTTAGCACTCATTATTAAGGTTAGGATTTATATGCGAGATATTTATTTGTCATCAAATTAAGGAATAGCCAACTTTTCTAAATGAACTCTCACACTTCCTATTATTTGCTCAGATTTTATATTGTGGGATGTTGACATAGGAGCAGCCAACCAAAAACGTCCCTTTTTAACCCTTTTGGTGGGGTTGAGCCAGGACAACGTTAGAAATATCTCATGACGTATCTATTTTTCTCTCTTATTTTTCCTATTCATTTTATATTTTTGGTTGAGATATGTTCACTGATTATGCATAATCCTTTATTTTTGAGAAAATAACAAAGCTCACAACTGTTTTGACTTTTGACCAAATCTAGAGGTTGGACTTTTAGACCTTTTACTTTGACCACACACAACTTTAATGAACCTCCAATACATCGTTGACCTTTTCAAAATCAACGAACAACATGACACGACCTACAGAAAAAGATACTATTAATAATACTGCTGATAATAATTGGCTCACAGAATCTATTGAAATTTAGCTGAGAATTAATACCACATTGTCCCTCATGCGATGGATGGATTATCATAGCAAGCAAATGATACTAACTTTCAATTTCGGCTTGATACTAATTTTTTCAAATTTTTGGAAAAACTTTATGGCTTATATAGTATTAGTTTACTATCCAGATTACTAGACATTAGGGTGGAAGCTAAAGTTATAAATTTTTTAAAAAAAACATCCAAAGGAAATTAGGTCGCATAAATAAATTGCTCATTTTTTCTCTCCGCGAGTATAGCATGATGAGCCCAAGTGACGACAGCTCCTTGTTAGGTCATAAGGATAATAGTTATTCTTAGGTCAGGGGCGACCGGACAGGGATAACCTGAAGGAGAATCCAGACTATTCAGGAAGAACTCGTAGCAAATAGCAATTCTCCAATCCTAACGAAGTAGTTTCTCTAAAATTCAATGAACAACAATAATTACTTAGGATCAACTTGCAAACTCGTGGCACTGTAGGCTGTAGTAGTATAGAATATTATTTAGGATTATAACGTATTCCTCATGCGTCATAGTCACATCTGCTGAATTGCTCCTACGTTATTTCATTTCATTTCATTTTAGCAAACTTGTGGCATGTGCTAGCCAATAAATTATGTTGAGGCCCAAAACTATGAAAAGGTTGAAAGGGTAAAAATTTCGCATGGAAGCCTGTTTGGCACGCGCTAATTGATCTGTAGCTAACGCACACAAATTTGCTGAGAAATTAGATCCGGAAAAGTTCAGGTATAAAATACTTGGACTTTGAAACTTTTACATAAAACTCCGATTTTTACTGAAATTTTGAATAAAACTCCAGATTTTTTGACTGGAGTTTAGTACAAAGTCTCAGTTGTTTGTTCTGTGGCTAGCCTGATTGTTATTTTAACACCAAGAGGTTATAAGTGTACGGGGAGATAATTTGGCTATTTCTCAATGAATTGTGAAATGATAGACGAAACTCACTTAAGGCGTCCAAAAATGGCTGTATCAAAATTTCGTGTTGAAAGGTCCATTCTGTCCAAGAAATTTTACCCAGTGTCCCCAAATTTGATTAGTTTCGAAGGTGTGCCCATTTTCCATGATTATAAGTAAATGGCCATCTAAGTGTTGCCCTACTAAGCCTTCAAGACAATTTAGTTGGGAGAAAGGGATAAAGGGGTTGAATGCAAGTGTTTGTTTATTTCTCAAAATTTCAAGGCAATTTAGTTGGACATAGATGATAGGGGTCGCTGACAAGTATTTCCCTATCACCATTTCAAGTCATATTAGCCGGAGAGGAGGGAGGGACAACGTGCATCACTAATTAAGTATTGAGTGGTATTTCTGTTCGGATACTATTCATTGAATCAGCGAGAGGTTATTTTAGTTAAACCATGTTAAACAGGGTAAAAAGGCAAACCATAGCCTCCAATGTCATAATTTTGTAAATCTCTTCTATTCTATCAGGAGAATTGCACAACTATGACACCATTGGTAATGGTATGCCTTTTTGTCCCACATAACAGTGGCTTAGCAAAAATGACCTCCACTAAATGTAATTAATAAATTTTGTTCAGAAATGACCATACAAAATCTTCTAATGATGCTCGTATCCCTCTTTTCCTTTCTCTTAAGTACTATCTCTTGTCGATTCATAATTAGATGTGTGTCCTTTCAATCTCTTTTCACATTCTCACATGCAACACTTGCCCTTTGATTTCTCTCTACGAGGCAGCACTTGTCGGTTCAGAACTAGAAGTATTTCATATGAATAAAATGGAGGCTTTTTTGTTAAAACTATTTACAAGAAGGATAAAAAGCCCAATTCAGACTCCACGTGGGTTGCCTTGTAATTGAAGCCAAAATTGCGACGTAGCACCAGAAGAGTCCTAGTTCTGTAAATTTTTATGTAGGGAAACGGGGTTCTGACAGTCCACATGCCCCAACGGTCACATTTCAGAATGAAGATTTAAAATTTCCTTCCAACGGTCATATTTTTCATTCCTTATCTTTTCTGAATCTTTGTTACTTAGCTCCTCACTGTTCCTATATACCAAAACTTTTCAAGAAACTAAAAGATAAAGAGACTATCTCCGAAATTAGAAGTAAATAATTTGTTGGTTTCTTTAGTTAAAACACACCAAGAAAACTCGAAAAAGAAACATGGATGGTTTTAGTGCTCCTCGGAAAGGGCAGAGCTCGCCTAAGCCTTCTGCAGTTCCTAGTCCTTCCCTTTCTGGTACGTACTTTCGACTTGATCACGATAAAATTATACGTTTACTGTTCAATAGTTAAATGGAAGTTCTTGAAATTCAAGAATTTATAGCAGCTATATTGATGGCCTAGATAGGAAAGCGTGTAGGTAGAGGATTGGAGCAGAATGGTAGATGGTAGTGAGCTTTTTCTGTCCTTTTAGCATTTTTCACTATTTCTCTCTTATTCTTGTCTTTAATCTCCTTCTTTCTATACGTGTGGTGTTGTTGTTGGTACTTTTCAATTTCTTTGTATCCTGTTTTCTAAAATGCTTTCTTGAGCTGAGGGTCTATGGAAACAACCTCTCTACCTCATTCGAAGTAGGGGCAAGGTCTACACTCCACCCTTCCCAGACTCCAATCCATTAGTAGGATTGCACTTCGTATGTTGCTGTTGTTGTATATCACCTATATTGATCCCACTTTGTCTTATTTTATTGATAGCATTTTTATTTCTTTGTTTATAGGATCAAGAGAAACAAATGAAAATGAGCAGCCAGTTGATCAAAAACCCATGACTAAACATTTCATGTCACCCACTATATCTGCAGCTTCTAAAGCTTCAATTCCAAGAAAGAAAATCTTGGCTGAACGGAATGAACTTTCCAGTTCTTGTGAAAGCCATCCTCATCACAAAGCCTCAAATCTTGGGTCTAAAACCAATTCCCTGAATTCGACTTCTCATCGTTCTGGAAAATTACCTATTTCATCCCACACTTATGCGTCTGAATCTGAGGGTGATCAAGAAAACACCTTTGTTGTTGAATCATCCTATAAGCCATATGATCCTGTTACTAATTACCTCGCCCCGAGGCCCAAGTATCTACGATACAAGCCAACTAGGCGTCATGGGATCATTCTTAGTCAAGAAAACTTGACCGGAAATGACAATGTTGCTGTCATTTCCGCTAATGACAATGAAGGGCCATCGCAGCAGCAAGCTCATGACTCTTCAAATCAGCTGGAAAAATGTGACCCAAAGCCGGAGAATGAAGATGAAGATGGTGTTGATGATGATGAAGAAATGGAGGAGGATGTGGCCCGAGAATGGAGTTTCAAAGGGCTATTCAAGATTCTGCTTCTATTGGTTGTTTTCTTCATTTCAGGCTTAGATTTATCTTCAATGAAGTCCATAGTGACTTCAGACACTTGCAACACGATCCACAAGAACATGTTTGAAGCTGTTTTCTATGAAATTTATGGGAGTGAAAATGTATATGTGGATCAGCTTGAGAATTCTCAAAGTGGGATTTTGGAGTTGAGTCAAGGAGGTGAAACTAATTATGAACCTGAGGCAGTCAAGCTTGATGAAGATATTGTGGAGTTCTTGAATGTGGGAACTGTTGAAATAGAAAATACAGCTGATCCACTGAAAGAACCGAGAGCTGCAGTTATCGATATTCAACAGGATAGCGCAGAGGTTGAAGTTACTCAGGATGTACATGGTGATGAAGAAGAGGAGGCCATGTCAGAAGCTGCAGGTGAAGTTGCTGGTTCCAATGAAGTGAATGAGGAAGAAGTGGAAGGTTCTGATGAGCAGCTGCAGAAGGGGCAAATTATTGAGGAGCAGGAGGAGCTTAATCAAGAGAACCTGAAACCATTCAACCTTGAAGAATTGGTTGATGACATTCCAAGTACTTCTGCAAATGTGCAATGTGCTCATTCAGGCAACAATTTTGAGCAAGCAGAAGCTGACAACAAGGTTGAACAGGTGGAGCAAGTCTCACAGGAAAGCGATGGAGGAGAAGAATTATGGAGCAAGTCTCACACTGAAATAGAGTCAAAGACTGATGGAGTTCAGGTAATTGGACAGCATAAAACAGTTATTATAATTGGAGTTTCTGCAGCTTCAGTATTATTGGCATCTTTGGTTATGATTTATGTCTCAAGAAAACCAAGAGCTTCTATTGAATCTCCTCAAGCTGGGATGCTCAACACAGTTATTGCTGCTAATGTTAAAGGGGAACTCTTAGAGGTTAGAACTGAAACTTCAGTAAAGGTTCCATCTTTAGATAAACCATTGAATGATCCCTCCGAAAATCTCCGAAGCTCTCACCTTGAGAGAACACCAGAAATGTCCATTACACAAGCTTCATCTTTGTTTGGTTCAAAGAAAGAAGCATCTAAAGAGATTAGCTACAGCAGTGCACCAAATGTTGAACTGCTTGGAGAGATGGTGGTTGAAGTCAGCAGCACCCTTAGAAGTTGTGTTAAGAAAAACAGCATAACTGAAGCAGAACATAGCAACACTAATTTTTCTAAAGGCAAAGCATCACAAGCTCAGCCATCTGTTCAGGAGCACCCTATTACAGATTCTCAATCATATGGAAGCTTTACAGCTGAAAAGAAGATTTTAAAGAGAAAGGTATGCTGAAAATTTAGTTTCATTCTCCAAGTGTTATTTCAAAACCTTTCTTATATTTGGATAAAAGCTATAACTTTTAACTGTTTGTTTCTAAAGCAGGTGGAGAAAGATGGAGAAGAGATCAAGAAGGTGGTGTTGACAACCCCAGTTAGGCGATCAAGTCGAATTGCTGCCATGTCCCCTTGATTGAATATCTTTATTATTGTACACGAGTTTTCTTTGATCTAGTGGAAACAGCATCTCTGTTGTTTCATAGTCTGTAGTCTTCTTCAAATAAACTTGGAGTGTAATGTAGCTCAATTGCAAAGGCAACTAACTGTAACTTGTAGGATGATGATTCTTAACTTTCAATGGAGAATCACTTATTTTTTATCACTCCTCCTCATTCATTAATATTTGCATAAGATAGATTGACACTAATATGTCTAGTGTTTTCTTCTGAACTAAAATTTAGCAACAGTTCCTTTGGATGTCTTATGCTTTATGAAGATCAAATGCAAATGCCTATGCTTCAGATGTCCTATGCTTTGGTGTTAAGTTCTTATTAAATGAAAGTATCTATGAACAATTAAACAAACTTAAACAGCAATAAAGCTTGTTATTGATATTCTTTTTTTACAAGGCAAAGAATATATACTCCTGCAATAACATATCCAAAATTGAAGTATACACATCTCTCTATCTAGATAACTAGATCTCTCTCTCTCTCTCTCTCTCTCTCTCTCTCTCTTTTGAATAGTAGTCTCCTCTCTTATTGAGGGGTGGGGATTAATATCTTAAGTTGATATGATACTACATATCCTAGGTTCTTTGAACAGGTATTAGAGGGGGCCTGCTCTTGTTGATAAAACTTGCCTTTCCAGTAGTACAAGATGCTGAAAATGAGTTCCTTGAGGACTTTTTCAATATAGTTGGCTTAGGAAGAGTGTAGGACTTGTAAGAATCTAATCCAGCTCCATAGCTCTTGCAAGCTTTCATTCTCCTATTGTAAGGTGTTTCTTTCTTAACAAGATCTTCCAAGCTTGTTACGTTTGATAAAGATGTAAAAGACTGTGATTTGCCTTGATAAAACTTTGAAAGTCCCCTCCTGCATATTCATAAATGAAACATATAAGAATACCACCTTAAAATAATTTCATGAGATAACAAGATTGATATTTTATGATTTTATTCAATCCGTTTCATTTTATATTACATTTTATCTCTAACTATATGTGACGAAACATTTTATTTCTTTCTTAAACTTCGTATCCAGTTAACTACGGTTATAATAATTGGAATGTAAAGAGTACTTACTTGATGGGTAATTGTGTCATGAGGGCTGATAAGTCATATAAAGCTCCATCAGAATTAGGTGAACATGAAGAGGGTGATGAAGATGCATCATCTGTTGTGTCTAATGAAGATGAACAAGATCCATTTGAGATAGTTGATTCTCCTATGGATGATGAAACTGATGATGATGATGAATGACTGTTATCATATATCTCACCATGATCTTCATGGCCTTCTTTAATCATCCATAATTCATTATTCTTCATGTTACTTCCATATTGAAACCACTGATCTTGACACATCTGAGTATTTTTGCTTTCCCCCATTTTGAGTACTAATACTTATAACTTTCTTGGAAAAAATTGAGTTTAGAGAAAATCTTGGTTGGTCTATCTGTTGAATAGGCATGCACAAAGGAAGCATGGGATTCTTTTTGAATTTTAGGAAGGCATATATATATATATATATATATATATGTGAAACATGCAGAACAAGATAATGTTAAGGATATAGTTTAAGATTTACTTTTGTGACTTTATATAACAGCTAATAAAACAGAAACTAGCGTGATAACCCCAACTAAACAATGACACATGTAAAAATAACTCAAATACACCACCACCAAATTGGCTACACGTGACAAAAAAGTGAAATAGGTAGGACAGCAAGAAAATGAAACATTGGTGTAATAATAGATGTATTCTTTATTAGGATAATAAATTTATGAATTAAATATGTGTCTGCAAAAAAAATACGTTATGCCTTATCTCCTTAGATTCGACATTATCTTGTCGTATGGTTTGAAATGAATGCCTTGACTTTAGAGTTAAAGAGGATAAGTTCTATCGTCTAATTTGGCCATCCATATCCGAGTCATCAGCTAAGTCCACAAATATAAAAAGTATATTCTTTTTTATTTTACATGATAAGAATTAAGAAACTAGTTGTAGATAATATCATTGACTGGGAGACATAATGGGTATTCTTGCATGCCACTTTTCCTACCCACTTTATCTTTTTGGAGTCCCCACTCTAGAAAAAGGAAAAGTACATCTTATAAAACGCGGTTTTTTTTTTTTTTTGGAATTTTTACGAAAAAGTATGCTTTTGATCAGTTATTTATAAAATATAGTAATATTTTAGCAAAATTACATAATATAAAGGAAAGAAAGAGTTAATTACAAAACATATCATCCTAACGTAGAAAAACCTTACAATCTTCCTCATATTTTCCTCAATTTCACTTTTCCTCCTTCCCTTCCCAAATTTCACTTCCTCCCAGCTTCTTTTAATGGAATCAGCAGTAGATTGGAGCTGATTTTACTGTTGTATCTTGCTAATCTCGTTGTACTCAAATACCTACACTTGTATCTTGTTGCATCTGCACCGTTATTGCACCGTATCTTACTGCATCTCGTTGTATCTGCGTTGTTTCAAACTATTTCAGCGCTGTTTCAGACCTTTTCAGTGTTGTTTTCGACTGATTCATGTTGTTTCAGCAGTCGTTTCAGACTGTTTCAGCGATGTTCACATAATACAGATCGGAAAAAGTGATCAAATTACTAGGAAAAATTTGTAATACAATTAAATTCCTGAAGTAATGTAAGTCCAGAAGAAGGATAATCATACACATGTTACAGCTGAACAGTTATGCAGTAATAAAAGAAAGCGCTCTCCCCAAACACGGTGGAGATCCAAGAAACAACTGGTGACCCGCAAAACAAAAAATCAAAATGTTTAAACGACCGCGGTAACATTGGAGGAGCAAAATGTGGTTTTCTCTCCTCTCACATTTTTTCTCTCTCTCAAAATCCCTTCAATTAATCGATTGATCCCTTAACTGCCACTGTTGGCTAAAATCAAAGTGGAGGGAGGTCTGTTTGATGAAATTGATTCCATAACATAAAAGAGGAGAGTGAGAGGGACCAATTGGTGTAAGATTTGCTGGAATAAACTCACAGTCGCTGGTGTTAGGGTTCCAGCAATCTTTTCGACCTCGATCTATGGCGAATGATTGATTTTCTGAGGAAAAGAAGTTCAGATATGGATAGAGCTGGTTGAAACGAGTTCAGATATGTAAATTTAGGAAAGAATGAGGCGGTCGCCGCCGGCAACGGCAGAATCTGGCGGCGCAGTTGAAACCCGGTAGGATTTTGTTCTAAGTGATTTTGGGGGAATTATTGCTATGTGCTTATAAAAATATTGCTATGTATTGTAATATATATATATATATAGGGGTGTAGGTATATTTGTGTAAAAATCTCATTTTTTTTCCCTTCAAAAAGAGCACAAAACTAATTTAATTTTTGGATCAACTAAAATGATGTAAATATAACTTTGTGGAGTAAAATGAAATTCTAAAATATATAATAAATACACTCCCTTCGTATTAATTTATGTAAAAGTAATTTTATTTGATACAAAATTTAACTTTTTTATTTTAAAACTTGTGATATTCAACATGTTAGTAGTATAACAGACGTCTGTGAAATTTGTAGTTTTAAACTTGTCATATTAATTGTGTTGATGCCGTTTCTCATTAAATGTAAAATTAACATGAATATTATTGTTTAAACATTAATAAGAAATAATGTCATATAAATTAGATCAAATAGGGTACTATGTAAAGCTTTTTGAAAATGATCAAACACAGGAAAGAAATAGCAGTCAATATAAGAAGAAAAAAGCAATATAAAAAAGGAAAGAAAAAAAGGGAAGAGTCAACATTAGTTTACATAGACAAGGCGTGAAAGTAGTTATACTCGTTAGTTTCCTCATACGGAACATCACTCGAATGAAAGTAGTCAACATTTGGTTAAGAATCTTATGGTCTCTATTTCTTTGTCATTTACTTTCTTTTCGTTTTTGTTATCAATTTAAAAATTTCTAAACCACAGAATATAAAGAGAAAATCCATCTAATCTCTTATGTAAAGTACATACAGATAACATCGAAAAGAGGTCATTTTCAACAGTATATGAGCACAACTTTGCTACGACCTTCCAACTTATTTCCTATTTTTTGGGTATTTTTCTAAAGAAACCTATATTCCCAACTTTGTTTCCCTACATTTTGGTTTGTTAAAAAATGTTCAAAATTGTATGATGAAAACTTGGACCACTTTCTAGAAAGATTTGATCAAATCAACTGAAAGAAAGATAAACACAACGAGTTTCTCGGTTTCAAATTGAATATTCAACTTTGCTTGTTTGGCTTGTGAAAACATGATATCTACTTTTCTAGAAATGATATTCTTTAATCATGCATATAGGAGTAATACTTTCGAAATATTCTAAGAAGCCTATTTTTAAATCTTTTCTCTCTTTTTTCCCTACATACGAACTTCCTTACATAAAGTTGACACATAAGGGGCTACAGCCTACAATTTTTTTTTTGTTTATTTTGTTACATCTCAAAATCAAAGGAGAAAGAAATATTTAAAATCAGAAAGGAGGCATGAGATTAATATTATTAGATATTGGTGTTCTCTCTAAATATATAATAGTAACTAGAGAGAACACCAATATCTAATCTAGACATGATAAAATCATGCTGTGGTAGAATTTGGATCTACACCTTTTCATTATCCTAATAACCACTATCAATATGTATTGGGAATACAAGATTTTTATATGTAAAGGGTCAACTAAAATTTTCGTCTAATATAATGTGTTAATGTTAATATGAAAAGCTCTTATTTTTGTAAAATTTTGCCGGACCAGTTTTTCCCGAATTATTTAATTTTTAGCCACCATATTGAACTTTAATCATCTAGGTCTAAAGTTGAATTTCAAACATGAAGGTTTGAAGATCAAAATCCCAAGATATGAAGTTGAAATGTGGCTAAAAACAAAATAAATTTTAAAAAGTGATTTAAAATGTAATAGAAAGTAAAAAGTGGCTATATCTGCACTTCTCCCTTAGGCTAATTAAGCCGTAAAAATTTCGCTCAGAGAATAGTTTTACCATTGGTAATTGCTTTGAGGCCACAGTTTTGAATGAGAGGCACTTTTTGGAACTTCAATTCTTGTGGACTGAACTTCATACCACAAAGGTTGAAGTTCAACTTCAGCCCATATGAGTTGAAGTTTACGCATCTATGCCTTAAAGTTCAACCCTTTGGGTTGAAATTTAACTTTATATCTTAGGCATGAAGTTCAGCCCACAGGGATTGAATTTCAGCCCACAAAGTTTGAACTTCAGCCCACAGAGTTTGAACTTCAACCCACAAAAATTGAAGTTCCAAAAAGTGGCCTTTCATGTAAAATTATTAAAAAAATGACCTTAAACCCAAGACCACAGTCAAAAGTGGCTATTCGTGCACTTTACCCAATTAAGCAATCTGATGGTTCTGAAAGCACAAGAGAATAAGATGGGGAAAGTGCACGGATAATCACTTTTTGACTTGTCTTTACAATGGAGCCACTTTTATTTTGTTTTAGCTATTTTTTGAAACTTTAATCCTTGTGGACTGATCTTCTGACATTGTGGCCCGAACTTCATACCTGAATGTATGTATGAAATTCAACTGCAGCCCACAAGAGTTAAATTTTCAGGCATAGAATACATAACTTCAGTCCTTGTGGGCTGAAGTTGAACTTCATACGTGAAGATATGAAGTTCAATCCGTAAAACTTAAGTTCCAAAAAGTAACTTCATTTCCGCAATCAGAGAAAAAGTGGTATGAAACCAAATAGTAGTGACAAAAGTGACCTTTGGACGAAATTTTATGAATAACATGACTAATGGCCCAAAGTGATCATATGTATGTTCAGGTAAAATTTTTGCGTAGAAACCTGTTTGGCGCGCGCTAATTGATCCATAGTCATCAAAAACAAATTCGCTGAAAAGTAGTAACCGCCGGACAAGTCCCAGTATTTTGAACATGTTAAAATTCTGGGATCATTTAAACACCAATCCCAGTATAAAATACTGGGACTTTGACACATGTTAGTTCAAAGTCCCAGTAGTTTATATTGGGACTTTATATATATAAAGCACCAGGACGACTATAAACATGAATCCCATTATAAAATAATGGGAATTTAAACATGTGTAGTTCAAAGTCATAGTATAAAAACTTGGGACTAGTCCGGACTGTTTGGCAACACTAATGGAATGTATGTGCGTGCGGTGGTTATTCCTCAATTAATTCTAAAACGGTGAATAATTCTCATTTAGCGCGTCCAAAAATGGTTAGGCATCAAAATCACACTAAGTTTAGTTGTCTATAGCCTTTAGGATAGTTCAGCTTATATTGCGAAGAATGAACGACGTTGGACTTGTGAGCATGTCCTCCAAAGGTCCAAAATAAATGATTTTTAAAGCAAAAAAGGTACTACTCCATCCGTTCCACTTTATATGTCACAGTTTGATTTGGCACGGAGTTTAAGAAATAAAGAAATACTTTTGAAACTTGTGGTCTAAAATAAGTCATAGATGTTTGTGTGGTCGTAAATCATTTCATTAATGACAAAACTGTAATTTTGAAGTTAATTTGTTACCAAATTTATAATGCTGTCATTCTTTTTGGAACACACTAATAGGAAAATGCGCCACATAAATTAGAACGGAGGTAGTATATTATTTGAATTTTTTCCAAGTCAGAGTTACCAAAACTGTCAGTCAACTCCTCTCCCGTATTTTTGACTAGCCTTTATTTTTGTAGCTAGTATACACAAATCTAATACACATTGTATACAAATAGAGATAGGGTGTATACAAGCAGTCTCCTCACGTATACACAGTGTTTACACCCAGTTTTACGGTATGCACGGTCATACTTAGCAATTATACACAATGTACACACATTTTTTTGGTTATATTTAAGGGTAGTTTGGTTTGATGTATAGAGATAACTAATACATAGATTAACTAATGCATTGAGTTAATCCCTTATTTGGTTACAAAAATAGGTGAGAGATAACGAATACATGATTTAGTTTATCCTTCAATTTGGGTATTATTTTATCCCACACTCATATGGGACTAATAATACCATGTTTCACAATAGATGGATTAATTTTGCAATGACTAAACTACCCGTGTCTCTATTAATCTTTATGCATAAAAGAAGCCACATTTTCATAAAGTTGGAAACTAGTTACTGAATTTCAACTTCTTCCAGTTTGAAATAGAAGTTTTTTTATTTGTGTTATAATCATGTTAGGTGTGTAGATAGTCGTGTGTGCTGCTGGTTCATCATGCAACAACAGATGTTACCCACCGCAACTGTTTCGCCTGAGCAACAAGGGTAGAGCAGCGAAGATGTGGACGACGGGAGCAACATCATATCTAGACGGAGAAGCATTATCAACGAACAGTGACGACAGAGCTCCGACGTAGGTTGGCGACTATGGTGGTGAAAGAGAAGGAAAGAAGAAGGAGAAGAGAAAGCCACAAACCCTAAAAAGGGAGTGGCTATAAAAAGTGAGGAGGTTTAGCTAAATATTTATTTAGGATCATTTTAAAAAATGTGGCTAAAAAAATATGTAGAGAGATTAGATGGTCATGTAAATTGTAATATTATATACCCTTATCTAATCAATGAACCTAACAATTTTATAGAAAATCTTTAAATGATTCTTTACTTTTTTTATGAGAAGAGAGAACAATTAATATCGCCAACAACCCTCTTTTTATTTCGTAATTTATGGATATGGCTTGTAAATATGAAACTTATGGTAGAGATATAAATATTTTGATTTTAATAAGTATTTTCGTAAACCTCCCTTTTATTTAATAGGTGTGCATGCCCTTAAAATCAACTATATTGCGCTGGAGAGGGTAATTAGTTATTCGTGGAAATTAAACAAGGATCAAGTTATTACCAATTGTTCAACTGGAGGACGACGACATTAATATTAAGGATGGTGAATGAATGATTCTGTTAACAGGTAATTGTCACCAAACTTTCCGTGAATTCGACGAGATTAAATGAGCTGCAGCAGCTCATGTGGTGGAAACAATGTTCATTGGTTTGATAAAAGTAAGAGTTTTAAATATATTTGTGAAGATTGTAAAACAATAATGTCACTAAAATGTTCATTCAGGTATTCATCAGGTTCGCATATTAATTCTACCTATAAGTGTGAAACATAAGCAGCAAATGAGAATAGTGGATTACCAAAAGCACAATCATTATGAATTAACTTTTACTTCTCATTTCTACGCCCAGTTGATTACAGAATGAAAACTCAAAAAAGGTGGTAGGGATGTAGAAGGGAACATTTCAAGAATCAAATCCAAATAGATATTCATATCATGGCATTCTGAAACAAAGATCCTCTTAATTTCAAAGTGGGTGATTAGAGCTTCAACCAATGTAATACATTGGATCAGGCAATTTGAAAGTGCGCAAACCAACATAGTCACCAAGCAAATCACTCCATTGGTCTCCTATATTCCCAACAATTCTATATCCAGCTTTCACCAACTCAGCCCTTTTCTTTGACTTGTACACAACTGCTGATCCTGTATCATTTACTCCCCTGCACAGCACAAAACATTAAATCATTATTCATATCATATCAAGATATCTTTGTCTGCTCAACTTTACTAAACAAAAGCATTCATTAAGAAGTAAATAGAGTGGTAATTAATTGTGCTTACTTCAATATGAGCTTCTCCCAAGAATGGTAGCCAACTTTCTTTAAGTTGGCAATCCTCACTTTTCTGAATTCTTCCTTTGTTCCAGTGAGAAATATTGGTTTAATACCCATAGCCAACAAGGTTCTATACAAAAATGTAGCGCCTGGCACTGCTGGTGCTTTTCCTTCTCTTGTCCACTCGTCAAATTTCGTCGCGTTATATTTTATTGCCCTGTCCACATTTGTATATATATGTACATTTAAATAGTCATGCATTAGAGTTTATGTGTAGCCGAGTCTAAAATAGTGATATAGCGAAACAGTTGAATTCAACTAAATTCAATATTTTCGACACCATAAAAAACTACTACTACTATACTAGGAAATTTTATGGTTTGAACGGGTAAAATTCAAATCATGTGTTAATATCTAGAACAAATTGTACTACTAAAACTTACCCAAAGGCGACATCAGCACGAGCATAATAAGGAAGGTTAGAGAGAGTGGTTTCATCAATGTCAAAGACCCAAACGTCCTTGCCATCTTTGGCAACTTTGAGGGTCTTGGCATACTGGATAGCCGCGACGACTACAGCATTGCAGTCGTCGCGGTATTGCTTACCAAGCATGTAGTGCCCCACGTAGCCTTCGCATTTAAGGGGCACCATTTTCCAGTCACGAATGTTGTTGGTTTCAACAGCCAGACGCCAACTCAAGCAGTTGATTTGAGGAATGTGTCTTCCCCCTGCCCCAGTATTTGGCCTCAGAGAATGGATTTGGTCATGGGATGCAGCAACTGCTGCTGCTCCCATGGCTACAAGGAGGAAGAAGAGAGTAACCTTCATGTTATAATTGATATGTTACTCTAATTAGTAAGTGTAACTTGTGATGTGTTTGTTGGTCCTTTTTATAAAGTTTGAACTGACCTACCTACACTTTTCATTTCATATCAAGTTAGTGAATTATTACTGCCACTTCTTTCACGTGCCCATCCCTCTATAATTGTAAAAGGTTTGTACTATTCTAGTCCAAACTCCCTGCGAAAGATTTCGATATTATACAAAGTTAGTTCAGCTTTTATTATAAACTTCATATATACGGATTAATATTAGTCCGACCAATTCAAATTTGTATCATGTAAAGCTTAAATAGTATAGGGACAAACTTATTATCTAATACTCTCTCCATTCCAAAATAGTTGTCATAGTTTGGATTTCGAGAGTCAAACGAGTTTAACTTTGACCGTAATAATTTCATATGTCTTTTAAATATTTTTGAATGATTAATTATTGTGACTTATAGTACTTTTTATGTAGTTTCTAAATATATAAACATCGTTACAAAAAATTTAAAGATTATATGTTTAATTTCACTGTCAAAATGAACTCGTTTGACTCTCGAAATCCGAACAATGACAACCATTTTGAAACGGGGAAGTAAAAAGTTTCATTAGTAGGATTCGAATTTGAGATATCTAATCAAGACGATTGTTACTTTTGTTAACTGTGACTAAGCTTTTCGTGGTGAGTAAGGTGGAGGAGTCATACTACAACTAAACAACCTTTGTTATCTTAGAATCAGGGTTGTTAATGAGTCTATCAACTGTAGTACTATCTGATAAGCATGATCTAATACTATCTATCCCACGACACTGGTTAATAGTAAAGATAAAACTATAACTGCTCCACAATAATCTACTGTATTTCTTCATAACTCTTCACCTTTTAATGATAGAAACGACAAGCTACACAAAGGTAGCTGAGTTGGTTCAGCAAGTGGTTTTCCACATGGGAGACTTGGGTTCAATCCCCTTGCCAACAACCTTCTCAGTCTGAGCCTGTCGCACAGGACTTGCCTAGTACGGTTTACCTCTCGTGTGTAGTTTGCAGGCTATTGCATTAAGAGCGGGGTTTACCCAGAGCGCATCCGAAGAATAGCGGCTGCGGGTTTTCCTTGTCATAAAAAAATAATAGAAAACGACAAGCTAAATAACAGTAGCCCCATTGGCCTATAAGCCAGAAGACAACGTTAAAAGAAACGTCAATCAATCATAGAGACAATTTCTATAAATAAACACCTGCAATAACACTAATCTATTCACAGCTCACAAGCATAGTTTAAACGAGAAAGAGACGACAAGCACAATGACATGAGGAATATATATATATATTAATTTGCAATTCTTTGACTTGAAGCACCATATTCTAAAGACAGCAATTAAAATATAAAAGCATGGTAATTTGTTAATTGCACACTTGCTTTGACAAGCAACCCAAGAAAATCTTTGCTGATAAAGCGAATACTTTGATTCCCTTTTACGGGGAACCATCACGTATACTACTATTAGGGAAAGGTTCCCACTTTCAGAATTTAAAGGTGAAATATTTTATGCCAAAATTCAATTCTCTTACTTAATTCATTAGGTTGGTCGCACCACCAACCACGGTAATCAAAATTCGATAAAGAATAATGTAAACACATCAATTATTCTTGTCCAAAAATTTCTTTTGGTTTTTGGATTCGTCCACATTTTCAAATTCTAAAATATAAACAATTCTGAGTTAGTTGTGACGCATTTCAAACTCGTATAGATCTAGGCTTAAAACGAACAATATCACTAAGTGGGTTGTTACATTGGTATGGTAGATATTCGTATCTTTATCACGTGAGCAATATGATCGAACTCACTGCCTTACGCTATCCTTAAGCTTTGTGCTTTTGATCAGAGATTCCTGACACGCTCTATTCTCAAGTCCAATGCAAACTGGTCTAAAAGACATTCTTTTTTCTTATTCTTTGCGGAGAATAAGTAAGATCATTCTCTAGGAATTAGGATACAAGAACAGAGATCAACCAGTCTAAAAAAGAACTGAAATTGAGAAATGAAGCAGATAAGAAGACGGACAAATGCCCAAATTTTTTCATTTATATATCATGGCATTCTGAAACAAATCGAGAGCCTTATTTGGAAGTAGGGTATATTAGTTTCAGCCTTCAAAAGTAGTACATTGGATTCGGCACTTTGAAAGTGCGTTTCAAGAAGTCTACAATAATATCATCTCAGGTTTCCAACAAGTCTACAACTCTTCCCTTTTCTTGGCTTTGAATATACCTGAAGATCCTGTATCATTTACTCCCCTGCATACGCCCTCAAACATTAAATATTTATCCATATATATGCGCCTAATATCAAGATGTATTCTAGGAGTAACTCTATAGACAACAAATAATATGTAAATTATTCTTACCTGCAGATGAACTTGTACCATGAATTGTAGCCAACTTTCTTTAGGTTGGCAATTCTTACTTGTCTGAATTCTTCCTTTGTCTCAGTGATAATGATTGGTTTAATACCCATAGCCAGCAACTCTTTATACAAACGGAGAGCCCCCGGCACTGCTGGTGCTTTTCCTTTTTTAATAATAATCCATCCCTCAAACTTCGTCCCCTTGAGTACTTTTGTAGACCTGATTGACCTCAAATGTATACATGCATGCACACGTTAAGAAAATAAGAAAACTGACTAGTTAAAGTTGTGTTGAAAAATAGTTTTCATAATTGAAGTTGTATTTGGACATGTATTTTAGAAAAAAAATTGAAGTTTTGTGAGTGAATAAATTTTGACCCAAAAATTGCCCAAACCAACTTTTGGAACGTGAAAATTTTTCTTCAAAAAATACACAGACTTTTCGTAGTCCGTCAAAAAACGATGTTTTCAAAATTCTTCTTGAGAAAATGTAAACAAATCTATGTCCAAACGGAAGACAAGTTTTCCTGTTGGGAAGATGTCTAAAATTGCTTTCGTGATCTGTGAGAAGCTTAATTTTACCATCCATTTAAAGTTAAGGTCATCCAAATCATAATGTTAGCATATTAGTACACATTTGCCTTGTGGTGAGTTGGTACAGTTTTGCAATTGTTTATGGCAAATTCATGGCGGTGAAGACGCCCTATTTTGGTTTGGACTTCTTTCTATGCGCTATTGTAGTACCTACTCCATTATTATTTTTTCTTTGATCGAAACGTTTTACTAATACTTTGAATTGTGTTTTCTTTTTTTTTTAAGGATGTCATTACAATGATTTGTTCACTCTTTAAATATTGATAACCACTAACAGAATCCTGCGTGTGACGTTGCGGCTTTTAAGTTGTTTGAATTAGAAGTTTATATCCTTCATGATACACAGCCAAATACTACCTTTAAGCTTTATCTATCTGAAGTCCAATGCCCAAAGTGAAGCAGCAGCAAGGGGCTTTTGTATCAGGTTTTGCTAGACGAGCTAAAACCAAACTTGTAATGTTTTCTCGATAAGACACAAAGGTGTCCAACATTATTGCCAGATAAAAGATAACACTATACTAGTACTATAATCTATTTCACAATTTAGAAGCTTTTGAATGAGAAAGAGATGACAAAACTAAAGAACAAAATTTCCACAGTACATGCTTTATTTACAAGGAGGCCAAGCATAACCAGTGATCATAATGCTAAACGAGTACATCAATTTATCCAAGAACAATTGCATGTCATAGTTATAGAAAAAACGACCACTTCCATCTCACCGCAGTCCGGGTTTAGGTTAGACATAGGAAGATCCCCACTTGCAGCCTGCCTTATAAACAGATGTGGAAGCATAAAGTTTGAGTCAGTTTCTATTGAATTCCATTCTAAGAACTACAAATTATGAAACCAACAAATTAGCCAGCAGTTTTCACATTTCTCCTGAAAAACTCCACTATCTATTTCAGTCTTTAATACACATAAATATAGTAGATGCAGCCTTACAGACTAATCCAATAATAACATTATCTAGAATCTGTACATGGACACAATGGATCTGTTGCCACTTACCAAATCACCCGGCAGCCAAAGCCCATGCAATATGTTTGGTTGAGAATTGAGACCAATTGTAAAGCTGGATTCACAAATTCAGGAGGTTTTCACTCCTTGCAGAGAGCACAAAATTTTGTTCAGAAAAAGAGAGATACAGAAAGTTTTGATTATCACAACAGGACAAAATCTAGTGCCTTGGAACAGATAATTTACGACCAAACAATATTCTGTTTCCTTTTCACTTCAACTCTATCATGAGGGCTGATCAGTTCAGTTAAATATTTGATTTCCAAAAACAGTCCTTGTAGTACTAGAAATAAGCGGCTTCTCACTTGGCCTAACTTCTTACTCTCGTCTGTTCACCTTTAACCCCTACAGTCTGTCAAAACGGGCAAAAGTGCAATTCATGCTTCCTCCATTTCTAAAGGCATCTACTTCATCTAGATTGGTTACCATGGACAACCAAAATGCCTAACGCATCCTCAGTATAAATACAACTTAATGTTGCTTTAGCACCATCCCTTGGTCCAAGTGAAAGCACAACTGAGCAGTTTAACCACGAAATCACGAGCAACTTATTCTTTTCCCCTGTCACCTAAGTGGGCTAACTACCCAACCTGTAATTGGATTTTGTCTGCGAATTCTGTGTGTTCTATTAGAACCACTTTGTAGACGTTCAAGGATGGTATATGTGATTGAATCAGCTGTCAAACCTTGTTCTTTCAATTTTGCATATAAACTAACAGCTTCTGAAGTTCTCCCACTTCTCTCGAGACAGTCAAGTAGGATATTGTATGTCACTATGTTAGGATAACAACCAGCTGCAAGCATTTCATCAAATAGCCGATATGCCATCTCAACTTTTTCGGTCTTCCCAAAGCATTCAATGAGAGTGCTGTATGTTACAACATCAGGATTCAAGCCCTTTTCCTGCATCTCGATGAATTTCAAGTGCGCTTCATCAATGTCTCCATTCTTCCCTAGACAGTTTATTAAGGAGTTGTAGGAGACGATATCAGGTTTAAATTTACTATTCTCCAGTTCTTCAAAAATCTTGAGAGCTTCCTCAACCTCGCCCGCTCTACCAAAGCTAGATATCAAAATGTTATAAGTAAATATGTCCGGTGAAGGGCCATCCTGTTTCATCTTCTCATAGAGATCATGAAGATGAGAAATCTGCTTTAATTTCCCAAGAGCAGAGAAGACTGTATTATACATGAAGGCATCCGTTTCTACTCCCTTTTCGTTCATCTTATACAGCAAGTCAATAGCCTCAGTTACTTTCTTACCGTTGCATAAGCTCTCTAACATCGATAAGAAAGCATCACGATCTCCTCGATCATGGAAGCTCCACATATTGCAAAATAGCCGGTGAGCTTCGCTTGCATGGCCTAATTTACTCAATGTTCTCACAAGATACGCGTATATTGATTTATTCATGTACCTTTTAGATTTTTCCACCACATCATCAAGCCTTCCAAGTTGCCCTTCTGCAGCCAATACATTTAAAATAATACTGTAGGTAAATTCATTTGGTCGGCAAGCATTCTCCACCATCTTAGAAAAGACAAAGATACTCTTGTCAACCATTCGGCTTTTGGCAAGAGCTTCGATCATAGTATTATATGCAATTAAATTTGGTGAAATACCCTTCGACAGCATTTCCTGAAAGAAAGACAACGATTCACCGGGCTTCCCTAATTTCCCAGTCATTCTGATCATGACCGTATATGTATATTCATCAGGTTCACTGTGCCACTTCTTCATGTCTTCAAAAATTTTGTAGGCCTGATCAACCTGGAAAAGCGCTGCACATTAGAATCATTAGCCAAGCAGAACCATATTCGTCGCCTTAGTGTTATCTGCCTTTAAAAAAAAAAAACTTTTCATTCGACTTCTTTCAACTATCCTACTATTTTGCAAAATATGAAACTTACGTAGATGCTTTCTTGACACATGTGCAAAAAGAACAAGTTAAAGCACTCGCCTACTCTTTAGTAAAAGAATATGCTACTCAGGGATAACAAAAGAAAGTCGGTCACTGGTCAGTCGTCACAAAGACATGGTTCATAGAGTGGAGGCCTTTCCCCAATATACTTGTTTTAACTCGTTTCCATTAAATTTTTACACTAATGACTTAAAAACATCTTTGAAGTTTCTGGCTTTTGCAAAAGTATGTCACTGTCCATGGTTACGTAACTAAATGTTTTCACAGTTTCACGATGTAGCCTAAAACTGCATCTGTTCACCTTAATAACTATCATAATTGAATCAGCGCACCTTGCCTAAGATGGTGGATCCAACATGTGTGCACTTATCTATAACAATGGTTGTAGATCCAACATGTGTGCACTTATCTACCTCCAGTACCCACCAAAGTTTGAACAGCTGGAAAGAAGTCATCTATTGCTGCTACTACAGGGCACAAACTCTCGTGCCCAAAGTTGTTACTCCAGCCCCTTGACTGCTAAAGTCAGTGCCAGTGCACCTTTATTCTTAAATACGAAAGAAACGTTACACTTATTTGGTTCATAGGCCTTTCAATTTCATTGAACTACATTTCACCAATCTTTCCTAGCATACGCCATTCTATGTCACAATGTCAATGTGGTTTTACATTGCAGAATAAGAAACTGGAAATGAACCATGTCTCCCGAGTTTAGTGTTATTGACCATAGCTAATTTCACTAAATTCAATTTCAGATATTAAAGATGGCAATAACAATCTTTTACACTCTATTATTCTTCGTGGGAAAAAGTTAGCACAATGCCAGAGTCAATCATGTAAAACAGTGAACCAAAAGGAGTGCAAAGATCGAACCTTTTCGTCCTTAGCAAGAGCATCAAGAAGCATATTATAAGCAAATATATCCAACTTATACCCACGATTCCTCATTTCTTTATAAACTTCCAACGCCTTACCCGAACTATTCAATCGAATATAAGCTTGTAAAAGACACTTATAACTATAACAATTCAACCTCAAATCCCATTTCTTAACCAACTCCAAACACCTCATCAACTCCTTAACACCATCCCCTTGTTGCCCATTATTATCTCCGAATATTCCAATAAGTAAATTAACAGTAGATATATTTCCTTCCATTCCAGAACGTTCCATTTCATCAACAATCTCCCGAACGATATCGAGTCGATTCGGGATTGATGATTTTGATAGGATAAGAAGTATCCTGTTATAAGTAAAACAGTCATGACGGAATTTAGGGATTTCAGAAGGGCAAAATCGGAAAAATTGAAGAGCTAGGTTTGGGGATTTTAGGGATTTAAGAATTTCGGATACTTCGGAAGGAGTTAGGGTTAGGGATAGGGTATCGAGGTAATCGGAGAGGTCAAGGAAGGGGTCGGAGGAAGGGGAGGGCGGCGATTTAAGGATTTGGGAGATTTTACAAATTAGGTCACGGCGAGGGAGAGCGTAGCCTCGGGAATCGAGTTGAAGTGTTGGGGAATCGACTTCTACGGCGAATGAACGGCCGTTTTCGGCTTCTATTACTACTCTGCCGCTGTATTTGGTGGCGTAGTGGCGGAACTGGTGGCGGAGACGGTGGTTAGGGTACCGGAGTTTCATTTGCGAGCCAAAATGGGTTTTTGAAACAAACTAACTACGGGTTTAGAAATGAGTTCTTTTTTGAGACGACACAACAAAAGGTTGGTCGTGCATATTATTAGCGACCCTTTTTTTGGGACTGATTTTCACTTTAAAATTTTGAACTGAAGTTCGTTGCAGTGGCTACTCATCTAAAACTTTGCAAATGTGAGCTGTAGCTCAATAAGCACTGAAATAGTGGCTACCCAACCTGAATATCACGTTTTTATTATCTCAAGCAGGTACCTATAAAATCAAGATCATATTTTTAGCTTTCAAGGATCACACTAAATATGTAGTAGTAGTTATTTTCTATACATGGTAAACAGAAATGATATGTTGCATGTGCATCACAAGTCTCTTTTTATTTGTTGAATATGGTACACATACACATGCATTGTGGTGGATCCGCAAAGTGTCTATACTGGGCATTTGGTGGTTCCACACATTCTACAGAATATGGGAACGGGCAAGATTTCCCATGCAAATATTTATAGATGCCACCAGAATTAGTAATAACTTGGCGACTTACCTCGAGTAATTACCAACTAAAGTAAAGGATTAGAGAATCTGTCCATGTTGAGGCATTCACCAATACGACAGAATACCCAACGCAAAACACAGCATATAGTCCAACCAAGATTATATAGTACTTACTACTCTAATGTTTATGTGCATCCCATTTACACAAAAATCAATACAACCCATCTCAGCGTTTTCTGAACACAATGTTGATCATTTCTTTCAAATTCCTGCAGGCCACAATCTCAATATTTCCGAGATCTAAAGCTGGCAATGATGTTTCAGCTGATTTGGGAATTATACATTTCTTATATCCCAGTTTCGCCACTGTATTTAATCTTTTGTCCATTCTTGGTACCTAGAAATTTTAAAAGGGAATAAACATAAGCTAATCAGAACGGTAGGAAGAAGAAAAAAACACAGCCTTTGTGCATGGTTAAGCGTACAATCTCCAGCTAAAAACCATAATGCCTTTCAAACCAAAATGCAACAGTTGGATGCAAAGAGTTATAATATTTTATTCTTCTCAACTATGGAAACCAACAACCAACAAGCAACATAATAAATGACTAACGCTTAGCAACAACACTCGTAAAAGAACAAGCTTGATAACTTTTGCCAGCCCAAACACTAGAATTGTGAGAATGGTGAAATAGGATACATGAATTATGGTATTTATTTTTAATAGCCGAGGAAGTGGAAGACCAGAAAAATTATCATAAAAGACAAGTGTGCATGTTTTTCCACCTCAGGACTATAATCCAACAAAAGGAAGAACGGAAAAGGAGAAAGCAAGAAAGGTACAATAATAATATATAAGATCTCAATTATAGTTGCATCTTGCATGTAGTATGAGAGGGACGGGTAAGTATACATACTGTACGAATTTCACCACCAAGGCCAATTTCCCCAATGAATGCTATGCCTGTTGGAAGAGGGTATTCCAAGAAACTGAAAAGGACACGAAGCACATGTTTACAAACATCTACATATTTGACAGGAAATATAATAATTACAGAAGTATAAATAAAAAATACATGCAGATATTTTGTTTTGATAGAATAAATAAATGAAGATTTCTATCACAGGCATAATTGCAATTCGGGTGAGAAAACCAAAGGATAACCTAAATTTGACTATTTATACCAACAACCATAGGGAATCAGTTGTGTGTTTCAAATTTACAACTAAGCAGACGAATATTCCAAGTCACAAGAAGCAATTCATAGCCATGTCAACAAGAAAAACTGCATGCCATTTTTTCCTTTTTCTTTCTTCTCTCCGTTCTCCGTTCACTCCTCCTTTGCCTTTTACATAGCTTGCAATTAATCTAACGGAAACACACAGCATATCAAGTATTCATCCTCTCACACTGTGTGACACCATTTAGCTCAGCACAGAGTTTAAGGTGTCTATTTGTGACTTCTATGCTATACAACTAAACTTTACTTGCCGAAAAAACATCAATTTAAATTTTAGATTTGATCTTTTTCTTAAACGCGAAAGTTGTGTAAAGTATTACTCCGTCCGTTCCACTTTATGTGGCAATGTTCGGAGTACGAGGATCAAAGTATTTATTTTTCAGCCTGAATTTGTACATACATTCTTCAAATTTTTGAATTTTTTTTTTTACATATTTGGGAACTACGTAAAAAGTACTAAAAGTTATATTACTCGAGACCGACAGAGTAATATTAATCGAGACAGAAACAATGTAGGTGCTCAAACTTAGCAGACAAATGACTAATATATCAAAAACGATACCTGCTGCAAATTGCTGCTGCTACTGCAAGATCACCAGCAGTCTCTGAGAGGCTAACACCACTGACAACATTGAGAAAAATGCCCTATAATCAAATTGAAGGGCACAACATTAAAGATTCAGGGAGACAATATTTACAAACGAAGATCAAATTAAAAATACAAGATAACACATCCTGAGGAGAAATTTGTCGCAGTAAAAGTGATTACATTACACTAAAAATTGCATTTGGATGATATCTCTTCTATAATGAAAACCTGGAGATTATGTTGCCAAGAAAGCCCCAAAGTCATATGAAAGCCACTTGATGGAAATTTTTAGAAAGCCTTCGGAAAGATCCAACAATCAAAGGGATGGCAATGAAAATAAAGCACTGACAGATTAAAATTTAGAGTGCTAACGTCATTTACTATTAAAAATTTTATTGGGTTACTGTGATCCATGCAATCTACAAGTCCAATGAAATAATAGAAGCCATAAAAGGAAGAAAGAATATTACATTCTCTTGTAGCTTGAGACCAGCTTGTTTCATAAGAACCTGTATACAGCAGCAAAGAGATGAGTTAATTTACAATCCTCAGCGCATCCCCCCCCCCCCCCCCCCCCCACACACACACACACACACTCTACACACGCAAAAATAGCCCAAGCCACTGAATTATTCACTTCAGGAAAGAACAGGAAATATCAATGATCATGCGAACAACACGTTTCAGTAGTAAATAGCAAGCAACAACTTGATCCCTATTAGAAGATCCTACAAAATTGCCTTACGAGCTCATATAAACTTCAAAGATTAATTACTCACTGAAATTATCATCTCAGCTCTGCCAGCTTGAACACCATTTACTTGTCTGGAGATAGATGAACCAGCGACACACAATGCCTACATGAATATTGAAATTAATTCAAATGATAAATGTGTGAGAAAGTTTAAATGTTATATTAAAAGAGCAGATTCAAGTGAAAGTACTTAGTGAGATATTTAGGTTGCTAAAAACCAATAAACTTCTTAAATCGCAAAGCTCTCTTCCTTCCCCTCATCGGTACAACTGTACAGTTGTCATAGCTCTTGGCAAGAGCTGTTGAAAATGTAGAGAAGATGTTGCACAAGGACTATCACTAGAACCATCCTTGATTCCAGGAACTGATTCTAGCTTCCTAGCCCACTTGAGTCTCATATTTGTCATAGGAATACAAGGTCCGTTATACCCAACCATACGCCTCCCTAATAAGGCATGGAAATTTGATCAGTCCTGCACTCCCTTCTTGGGTCCCGTATTTGTCTATAATGAGCTTCTCCTCAATGCTCGGTTCCACTTGAGAATAGAATAAACTAAGAAACACTTGAGAATTGAGAAGAAACCAAGTCACACATAAATTGCTTGGCTAGTTTGGCACCAGCAGATCCATCAACAGTACAAGCAGATCATCACATATGATTTTATTGATGCAAGCTGGGAAGCACGAAGCTAGTCCCAATAATACCTGGATTTCAATTAGAAAGGCTCGAGATCCATCCATAATTACAGTAACAGCTAATCCAGCCAGAAACTCAGAGTCTGACTGCTGCTCACTCAGAAACATTTCACTAGGGTTTAAAACAGCCTGCAATCCTGATTGCGACATTTCAAATACTCCAAGCTGCAAGCAAAGGACACTAGGTTATCTAATTGCACCAATTTGCAATACTGACAGATGTGTCGGAGCACAAAACAGGAAAAATTACATTAAAAAGGAAAAAAGAAAAAAGAAAAGAAAAAGGGGTTAGGAAATCATTAAAATGGTCCAATTTTTCATTTGCAGATAATCATTACTAGAGCCCTTTGGTGAGATGAGATTCCCACAAACTGAGTCGCATAATCCAGACTTGAAGGGTTTCGAGAGAAATCCTTTAACGCAAAACTAAGTGATTCATGCCATGCATAGAACTTCCGTTAAGGTGGCTCTTCTTTTATCCCTCTTCAATAAAGAAAGCAGAGAAGGTTTGGCCCACCACACTAACACACATCATATAGAGCTTTTCAACAAACAAAATGAAAAAATGGGCGGAGAGTGAGAGACAAGAGAGATAAAGCATCTGAATACCTCGTCTGTGGATCCAAATCGATTCTTCACAGAACGTAATAAACGATGAGATGAATACTTCTCTCCCTGCAAGTTTTAGTATGTGACGGGGCATTGATGAGAAACAGATATTGGATGATCGACCAAAGAATAAGAAGCTCCTAAAGGAACAATGAACAGAGAGAAGGACGCCTAGTGCTAGGTCTGCAAGAGCTGACTCCAACCTCATCAGATTCTAAACGCAACCAAAAATAGTATGTACAAAGAAGATAAATTATTATCTCTCACAATAAAAAGGGCCATGAGGATGAGCCATAGAACTCAGGCAAGCTACTAAGGATATGCCCATATATTCAGATTCATCGGCTCTGAATAAATTGATCAAGCAGAAGCAAAGAGCACTCAATTATTAAAAAGAAACATGCACCTTACCATACAGCATCTCTAGCATGAACCCTATAGTTTCATTTTTTTTTTTTGATTGTTTTCAGTATTAATTCAAAGCCAAATCAGAACCCCAGAACTCTCTTTTTTTTTCTTTTGAATTTAAATAAATGCCATATAAAAACATAGGTTACTGCAAACAACATAAAGTAGGATATACTACTCAAAACTGAATTCATAAGGTACCAACTTCCATATAAAGAACAACATCAACGATGTGTTCCAAGACGCGAGGCCCAGCTATTTCTCCAGATTTAGTCACATGCCCAATCTGAAATTGTACCAAAAGTTAAATATCAGATCAACACAAAAATAACTGCAAAAAGGAGGAACTAAAAATTATACTAAAACCGGAAAAAAGAATCTGACATAAAGCACAGGTGCACACCTCTCAAATAAAGGTGAAACTCCAACTGTTGGGGAAATTCAAAATGAAAAAGAAACATAAAGGGAGGCTTTGACAAAATGTTAGAAAACTGAGAACCATTTTCAAGAACTTCTCAATAAGGCTTTGTATTTTCTACTTTCTGGTGTACTTGTAAATGGGCATGTTCACCCCATTATTAATTATATCTTAATACATCATCAAAAAGAAAGTACTTCTCAATCAGACAAGCCTTCAATAATATTAATTACGCAACCCAGAACTATTTCTGATTCTTTATAAGGTGATTTAAATGGTAATCGATTAATATAATCAAGTATTTTGAGATACTAACATATTATAAGCACTTAAAATTAGAGTTTTGGTGCAATAACAATGATTGTGATTTATGAAATTGATTTCACCAGAGAAACTAATCAAATCAGCCAAAATAATCCAAACTTCCAGCTGCTCAACACTGTAGTTCAACATTTGGAACTAATATACATTATCTACAATCACCGAAAACACCGCTTTGGGAACTAAGGCTCTCTGCCTAACTATACTATAATCCAATATTTGGAGCTAGTATACAATTTCTGCAATCATGGAGACACAGCACTCTGGGAACTAAGTTTCACATGGACCTAATGGAAGAAGGCAATAAAAGAGGAGAGACTCTGTTAAGTCATGTCACTTTGTGATTATTAAACAGAAATAAAGAAGTTGAAATGGCAAAACTCGTTGAAATAATATAATTTACTTTTTGCAAGGGTGCAGGGGACAAGAGAGTAATTAAAGAAAGCCATATAAAGTGACAAAAACGAAAAACAACCTTAAATTAAGTTAATGGAATAAATATCATCAAACAACTGTCTTTAAGTTAAAGCACAATATTTCAATAGTCCACCCTCACCAGAAACACAGGGATATTTGTCTTCTTGGCAAACCGCAGCAATGCTTCTGTGCATTCTTTTACCTGTAACAAATGAATCAGTATTAAGTGTGATGACCCAACACCACCGTGAAGCAACTTAACGGTTCTATATAATTATAATAAAAAGGTAACCGAAGCTTTATAAAGTCATCCTCAAGAGATAGATTTTTTCCAAAAACTCTGGTAGCACAGCTGCCTTGAGACAAGATTTATCTATAGGAATCTGCCTCGCATGATTGCTTATAACCAACAAATCTAGACATTCCAATTAAATTGGATAAAACACTTGGTTGAACTCTCAGCATAACACTATTACGGCAAAAGATAGAACAAAATACTGAACCTGCGATAGACCTCCTGCACTTCCAGTTACTCCTCTCAGATATACTGTCTGGATGGAATCAATTACCAAAGCTCGTGGTGAGATAATCTGGGTCTGCTCCAGAATATCCTGAAGAAATATAGCAACATGGGATAAAGCAGAAACACAGCAGATCTATTCAGTTTAAGCATCTGATCAGTATTATATCTGATTCTGCTACAGTGCTAACCTTCAAGTAGTCCAGGTTATTTTTTGAAGACATGTGAAAGACCTAGTCTTTTGCTAGAGAAGACGATGCAGACAGATTAATATGAAGATATTCTTTAATCAATGACAGTTATGCTTCGTTAGATGATCTATTCTCATCTGCGATGCTTACACATTATTATTACGATTAAACGCAAGTGTTAAGGACAAGAAAAGACAAAAATATTGCTTCATTCTCTTCCTTCAGTTGGATGAAGATTCCACGAGTGAGATGCAATTTCTGCAATACACTAGTCACAACTAACTAAAGACTATCAGAAGTTTGTTAAAAAATAAAAATAAATACAAGTTAGGTCAATACACTCCCAACTTTACGTTCTAGTTTAGGTAAAATCAGCTGGTATCCAACTAAATAAAGATTTGCAATAACATTGGACATCTTACACCTAGTTTATTGAAGTACTTAGGAGGACTGCTAATTTCATGACAGAGAAATGGGGGAAAATCACGAGCATGGAAAACATGGTTTGTGTTTTCATTAGGTTGTGCTGTTGTTATTCAAAACCTCAGCAACAATAGAAGGCTGCAATGGTTGGAAACACTAATAAGTTTCTACCTGAAGTTTCAACTTAAAATTTTCTTCTCATATCTTCTCTTGCTTGCCTGTTTATGCCTAACCTAGTACCGAAGTTGCCATTGCAAAGGTCAGGCTAGTTCTCTTAAGGCTCAACTACACACACACACACAAAAAATGAGAACATAACCCAATGGAAAAGATTATGCAACATCTCAGAGAACCTATATTCAAAAACTCTGTTTTCTCAAATCAGCTATATTCATATTTTACTAGATTAATAACCTTGCATAATCTTTAAAAGATAGAGGTCCTTCGATTGGCTGCCGAAAAGCATTAGGGACTTACTAAATGTAGGCATACTTGTTCCACTACAAGCCAATTTAAGAATATTAGTTAACAATCAATACGAACAATGGACTATAACATGTTAATATGCCAAAAGAAATTTCCATTCGTAATTACTGAAAGATATCAAAAGGTTAACCTCAACATCTGTACTTGCATAGAGAAATAGTTCATCTGTCCCAATTCTCATCCGATCAGCTCTGTTTCCAATTTGCTCAACACTCTGCCATGAAGAAGACTCAAGATGGTTAGATACCAACATTTATCATGAGCATAAAATTGCATTTCATGCAGGGAAAAGGAAAGTCAACTTATTTAACAAGCTAGGAAAACAATTTGGAGGAATTAGCCATCAACATTTTCCCCAATTTAATTTCCAGGCATTACAAAGCCAAAACACAAGTATCTGCAGTCAAAGAGAGTGCTCCGTCAAAGCTTGCTAAAAGTAACTGTGTAGTTCTTTATATAATAACTATTCTCCTTTACAAATATACCAATCACTTTTTCCTTCATAGACATCAATATCTCGGTCAAGTAACCATTTGCTCGACCAGCATCCTTGAATCAGGTATCCTCACCAAAAGGTGGACATGGAAAAGGTACAGAAGTGATTTCTATATCTACTGAAGATATCAGTGACAGAGGTTACTCAAAACTAACCCCAATCGAAGCTAACTTGACAATTGTAACTATTATGGCAGTTACAATAGCACTTGGCCTTCATATGTTATCATGCTTACCTATACGTTAAGACATACTATTAATGTGTCACTTATCAAAAAGAGATTTCTTACAACAATAACCATTTTCATTGGTTATGTTTGCCAAAGACAGTTACAGGAAAAGGTTCTATGTTGGGATATTTCTATGTTCATGCCTTTAGCCTGATATCTATTCGCTGTGTAAGTCTTGGTAGAGTTTCAGCTTTCTCAAATACAATATATCAAAAGCCTAAGAAAGCAAAATGACACTGCCATATAAGGAATAAGAAAAACCCACCTCTTCACCAGACACATAGAGAACTGGTGCTGGTTTCCCCGTATCACACCCCTCTGCAACTATGGCTGCAATCTTGCAATAGATAGTAAGATAGTCAAAGTGATTGGAGAAAAATAGACAATCCAAATGATGACCCAAAACCAAAAATTTATGTATGCACACAGCATCATACCTGTAACAATAGTGTGCTCTTGCCAACGCCGGGATCACCACCAACTAAAACTAAGGAACCTGCAACATAGAAAAAGAAAGAAAGAAGAATCAGTCTATGTCAGAAACTAGAGACCAGATTGCTCTCAAATATGACAGCGTAGCAGAAAGGCTATATACTGTAGTTATTTTTTGGGAATCTTCGCGGAATAGTATAGATATTTGGGTCGATAAACACCTGTCTAATGCAGTACTGTATCCACCTCAGATGAAATTTGGTTAATGAATGAAGTTACCATCAGTAGTTGGGCTTTGCCTTGAATTCTATGATACAAATGAGACAATAAATGGTGTTTTTCCTAATGATAGAGGAGTCATCAAACAACTTTATATTTCCCTTTTCCCTCCTTGTCCCAAATCGGCATTTGTTCCCAGCCCCAAAAAAATGACATTTCTAAGAACTTATCAAGGACTTCCTCAACTATCCTGCCTCAACCCTAAGCAGATAGGCAAGTTCCTCTCTTTCATTATAATTTGGATTTGGCCAGTTTTTACCTGGAAATATACTGACAAATGTTTGATTAAATCGAATAAGCAAACCTCACTACCCATTGTGTCAAGCAAAACAATTAATATTAGGCAAACCTACAGCCAAATAGCAGTAGATATGTAGCCCAAATTTAAATGACATTAGAATAACCCCTGCAACATGGTTGCCTACATAAAAATAACTTTCTGGGAAGAGTTTAACTCAATCCGCACTTCAAACATTTTGCGAAACCTGACTTTTTTTTCTATAAATATGAAATATCATTACAGGAGAGCCTAGAGAATATGACAGCAATGGAAAATTTTGACTGAAACAATTTTATATTTAATGCTGAAAATAGGATAAATAGCAAGTCAAATGAACTTCATATATAAAAATGGTCTAAACTCAGCTGTACCTGGCACAAGACCACCACCAAGTACTCTTCCAACTTCACCTCCAAAAAGGCCAGACCTATATGAGCAGAATGGTTCAAAGTGCTCATTGACATTTACCAAAGATTCCACATACTATTATCAAATTTTAAAGATCAAAAGAAACCCATGAACCGGAGAAAGACATGCAATTTTCTTTTCAGGAAATAATTATAAAATTCATTGTTCCACTATATCCAATCAAATTACGACTATCAACCAAGTCCTAGACTCTTCCCAAAATAAAACCTACTTAAGTCTCCAACACATATTTCTTTAGGATTTGATAAAACAAGTATCCTGGGTTATTAGGTATCTTAGAAAACGTTTGTTACCTGACTGAGAAACTATTTGAGTTAACGAATTAAAAGTAGCTGATAAGCATCAAATGCTAAAAAACACTTTTAGGCGTTGAAACTAATTTTTATAAATAAGAACTAACGCGTTTGTAAAACTGACAATAAGCAAATGGTGTGTACGGTACATATTTCATAACCAGTAAACTAGACAACCTAAATGTAGATTCTACTATGCATACCTAGACAAATTCAAATTCAAGTATGTATCAATAATCCTTTCACTTACAGCGGGATTCGCCAATTCGTTTGATTAATCCCCTTATTCACATCAGTCAATTTAGTTGGGACAGCTTTAACAGAGTGATGCAGCCAAGACCTAGTCACATTCTCCGAAACCTCAAAACCACTCGTGGCACGCTCCAACCCTTCCGAAAATCGCTTCATAGTATTGACTCCATTACAGCCCTTACATATCCCCCACCATTGCCCATCATCATACCCGCAATCCGAACACACCCACACTGTTTTACTCTTCCCCTTCCCCTTTTTCTTACTACCACCATTACCTATAACCTCATAAACCCTAGTTTTCGAAATTGTTCCATTCGATTTAGACTCGCTTGGGTTTTCGGACCCCGACGGGGCGGCCCAGCCATGTACGGTATCAGTGGACTCATTTGGGCTTTTGTTAAGGGGAGTTGATTGGAATTTGCGAACTTGTTTGGGGTATTCTGGGGATTTGGAAAGAATAGTGAAACGGAGGGTTTTGGGAGAGAGATTGAAGAGGTGTTTATGGAAGTGGAGGGTTCTTAGAGCTTGCATGTTGTATGCTACTAGCATTTACAGAGCAGGGAAGTGGAGGGAAGAGGGGGGTTTTTATAGGCGCTAAATTTGAACAGACCAGTTTCCCGGACTGGTAAACGCGGGTAAATGGAAACCTTTTTTCCCGGGTCGGAAATGGAAACTCACTCCTCTTAGTCTTAGCTTTTGGTAATTAGTGGAGTATATAGTAGGATTATAGGATAACCTTTTTCATTTGGTTTTGCACCCGGTATTTATCCGGTATTCGATATCCGCTTATAAAAGGTAATTCCGGTACACAAAACATTCCGCGTTCATGCAGGATTCTGGGATGTGATGTATCCAATCTAACCTGATGCAAGTATCAGTAGCTGTTTCCAATGCTTACTTTATGTGATATCCGCTTATGACTTGATTAATTTAAATATGCTTGGAAATTCTTACTTTATGGGTAAAGCATTCATTTCCAAAGACGAGTTTATTCTCACTATTTGAACCCGAAACATCTGATAAAGAATGAATAAGTACTTAAAATTCCACATGAGGTCTTTTGATTAGGCCAAACTTATATTAGTTCGAATTGGATATTGTTTTTTTTTTTTTTTTTCAAAATAGAAAATCGATACTGCAAAATTAAGCCGAAAACCAAATGCACACCATTAGAGAAGCACATAATTAAGGTAGATAATTCCATATCCTGAATTTACTTGCAATAAAAAGTATTTCTTAAGAAAAAAAAGACACTTAAAATCGTCTGGTGACAAGTGAGGCTTGCTATAGCGGTTAACTACATCCACCATCTGTTGCTATGAAGAAAAGAATATCAACATGAAAATATGCACAAATTATAACTTATTTGGTTGGTCATGCAACAAAAAAACAATTGCCGCATAACTTAATACATTGCCTTGTTGGCCTTATTAAATTCTGTAGTTGCTAATACTCGCATCACTTATGTGAATAGATGTATATTATTTTAAGTACATGAAATAAGGAATGAGAATACATGGAAACACAAACAAACATTATAACCCTATATTCCTACGTATAATACATGGCAAAGATTAGGGAAAATGGTTAATCCGCACAGCAGACTGCAAGCAGAACATAGTATGAATAATTCAAAGTTGGCCATGCAACGGAGTGGTCACAATAAACAGAGACAGGCCAACATATAAATGGTAACCGAACAATCCACATCATATTTACGTACTCTTTAACTTTATCCTCCTATGTTCCTGCCAACGTGATCTCTTTCCTTTGTTTCATCTATAATAATCCCATTTTCATCAGCCATTTCCCTTCCCTCTTCCTTTAAGGACCATTCAGTTTTCCAATAGGGAATCTTGATCCTTCCTTGATGCATTAACATATCCCTTATGATTTGTTTATCTTTTTATATATCTAGGCCTTGAACAGCCAACTATCGTACTGTAAAAATTGGATAGGTTCGATCTATAGTCATTAGGTCTTGGGGGTATTTAGATGGAGCTAATGACAAAGAGGAAGGGAACCCATGATCTTTCTCACACAAATAAATAATGGTGAGGAACAATAGGGACATTAGGCCCATCGTCGTGAAATTTGGAGTTGTTTTAGTTTTGTCTCTTGGTGGAATTGTCTACACATTTTTAAGAACCAAGAAAAGCAAGCCTTCGAATGCATTACCCCCTCCATGCTCCACAGGTTAGAATGGTATTTTTTGCTAATGCATTGGTTTTTACTCCCTTTTGTTTTGGAGAGTTTCTTCCTAATATTTTGTTCTGTGTTTGATTTTGTGGTTGAGTTTCAGGTGGTGAAAATGGTGAGCTCACAAATGATGATCATGCCTTGCATACAACTTCATCACCTTCCTCCAGGAAATCAGTTTCTTCCGTGTCAGAGAAACACGTAAGATCATTGGATTGTCCATTGTTTCTTTGTTGATTAAGTATCACAGTTTTTGCTTACACCATTCCAAGGATGTAGTAGTTGTAGACAAGTTGCTTTGTGTTATTGATTGATTACAGATGTACGTAGTTAAGCGTCTTGCAGTATGCAATTTAGTAAAACATAGATGTACATAGTTAAGAACCCTGCTAGTTATTATTATAAGCATGAATACCATTAAACTCACCATTTTGCCTTATTGGAATTTGTCTCCTTTAGTGAGACAAAAGGGCAGTCTTTTTGTTGTGTCTTTATTCAAAAGAACTCCTTTTTCTTATTTCAAAAATTTCCCTTTCTGATTGTGCTGTAGATGTGCTCAATGTACTTCACTTTCTAGGTGATTTGAAAACATGTATTAACAAGCTTTTAGTTGCTAATTGGCTAAAAGAAAAGATGTGATGGGTAGTTTTTCCCGGTAACACATGTTGATTGTTGTTCCTATATCAAACATTATGTTGATTATTCCTACTTGTGAGCTAATCACCTTTTTGTTTCTGTGCAGGAGGACCTCCACATCTCTAAGCACATTATTGAGAATTCTACTGGTGTTCCATCCAGCAGTAGTATATTCAGTAGAGATAGAGATGGATTTCTCGTGCCAGAGTTCAACGATTTTGTAAAGAGAGACATTGAAGCACTGATTCAGTATGAAGTTTCACCCAGAGAATATAGAATTGTTGAAATGGTTAACCATGAGCAAGAGATTAAGAGCCTAAAAGATATTGTTAAAACTCTCCAAGAGAGGGAGACGATTTTAGAAATTCAATTGCTCGAGTATTATGGTCTTAAGGAGCAAGAAACAGCTATCATGGAGCTTCAAAATCAACTAAAAGTAAACAATATGGAGGCCAAGCTCTTTGGTCTCAAGATTGAGTCATTGACTGCTGATAAGATGAGGTTAGAGGCTCAAGTGGCTGATTATGCAAAAGTTGTTTCTGAGCTTGAAGCTGCAAAAGTCAAGATAAAGCAACTCAAAAAGAAACTGAGATTGGAAGCTGATCACAGTAAGGAACAGATTTTAACCCTTCAAGAAAAAGTTATGAAGTTGCATGACAAGGAAAAGAAGGCTGTTGAAGCTGAATCAGATGTTCAACTAAAGCTCCGAAAGCTTAAGGAATTCGAGAAACAAGCCGATGAGTTGAAAAAATCTAACCATACTTTAAGAATAGAAAATTCAGAACTGGCTCAGAGACTAGAGTCTGTTCAGATCCTTGCTGCTTCTGTGTTGGAAGATACAGAAGTAATTCTTTTGTTCATGTTACCTATCATTTTGCTTTGTCTAGTTAACTTGTACTTATTAAATGCTTATTGCCACAGACACAAGCATTGAAGGAAGAGACTCAACGGTTGAGAAAGCAAAATGAAGAATTAGCGAAGGAAGTTGAGCAGCTTCAAGCAGATCGCTGCAATGACGCTGAGGAACTAGTCTATCTGCGATGGATAAATGCTTGTTTGCGGTTTGAGCTGAAGAACTATCAGCCTGTCGCAGGAAAGACAATCGCAAGAGACCTCAGTAAAACGTTGAGCCCCAAATCAGAGGAGAAAGCCAAGCAACTAATTCTTGAATATGCAGACAAAGAAAGCCAGGGGGAAAAGGAGATCAATGTTACTGATTTTGATTCTGATTGGTCATCCTCCCGAACATCCTTTCTTACAGACTCTAGTGAATTTGATGACACTTCTACCGATAATTCATCACCTCACAAGACTCGGAGTTCAGGCAAAAAGAAGGTATTCAGTAAGCTTATGAGATTAGTGCGTGGAAAAGACCGCCATCTTAGTCGGAGTTCTTCTATGGAAATGGTGAACACTGTAGAAGATAATGTAGCAAGAAATTCTAGTTATTCTCCAGGGTACATTTCTGGTTTAGATGCTGGAGCTAATGGGCTACACAGCAGATCAAGAACATCCTCTCAGGGTTCATCCAAACATTTCCTGGACTTCCATTCGGCGTCTCAAGTTTCAAGAAGTGACAAAGGAGAGAACAACAACGATTCGATAGATAGTACGAGAAATAGTGATGGAGGTTCATCATCAGGCTCTGGAAGATTGGATTATATCTCAAGTAGTCTGACTGATTCACCTCAAGAAAATCGAAATAAAGATGAGCAAGAAAAACTCCAGAAAACTGACTTGGTGAAATATGCAGAAGTGTTAAAAGGGTCTCGTTTTAAAGCTGGATTTTGCAGGAGATCAGCATCCGTTAGTTCCTTCTAAGTTTGTGTAAATAAAGGATTACAAAAATTGGAGGTAGACCTTATTGTTCATTATCCCTAAGATGGATTATCAACATACCATAATTTAAGGAAATGAAAAATGCCTTACTTTACATGTTAGTGTAAGGTTTCATGAGTTCAAAGTTTAATATTCTGGAAGATTGTAGTGATTTATATATCTGCTCCGTGTAAAAAATATTAGGTTCAGTTGAACTCGTCGATTAAAGGCTCATTGCACCAAACACTTTTATTTGCACTTTGGTGCTGAGATAGTTGGCTATGGCACGGGTAAAGAGGCTGCTGCTTTTAGGCAGTAAAGGAGACTTTTCACTATAAATCTTCCTTAGTACATTCATTAATAAAAGAAAAAGTAAGCAATACAAGACAACATGTTCATCTTCAAGATCACCCAAGAACAGAAAACAAGAAACCCCAAAAACAAAAGGAAAGGATTTAAAAACAAAAAGGAAAACACGTGGTAGCTTTAAAAGGCGTATAAATTAAACTCAAGGGAAGATAGTAGTAAGAGTATTTCACAAATTTGTCCAATTATCCAATAAGGTTGATGCCTTGAATGATGAGTGAATCAGCTAGGACTTGGTTAGCAGCTTGTGATGGATGTACACTATCCCAAAACACATACTGAGTTGCATTGCTGCAAGTTCCTGGCGACTTTACGTTGCACAAAAATGATGTTGTCTCCACTGTTCCTGTCCCACAGCACCCTCTATTTGCTTCGGTGAATCCTGTTCACCAAGATTTATGTTAGTATAAAGCACCGTCATAAAGAGTTTTAACTTCTGTACACTGACACTGAAGGACTTTTTGAACTATCAGGTCTGGAAAGAAGGTGAATTACTAGCTACAACACGTTAAAATACATTAAAAGAGGAAGGTTACCGTGGTCTGCTGGAGATTTGACGAGGTCATATAGTGGCTGGAAAATGTCAAAGATAGCAATCTTAAGACCTGGAAGTTGCTTTGATAGTTGTGTTGCAGCTGAATTCATCTTCTTGTTGAATTGTTGGGCATCTGTATTGATCTTTGAGACACATCCACTCTCATGAAATCCGAACAGTGTTCTAGCAGCTGGGAGACAGCCCAATGGTGGAAGTGAAGTCACACCAATTCTCCTTGCTCCTTGGCCATACAAATCCTGTTTACATATCAGTGGACCGTTTAAATTTGACGCGAATTTAGAATTTAAAATTGAAACTAAATTAGATACAAATTTAACCAACCTTGACAAAGCTATTGAATATGCTGACAAGATAAGAACCATATTGATCAGGAGTATAAATTTTGTTAATATAAGGATTGATGTAGTAATTCTGCAAGAAATCACTGCTTCCGGCACTTATTATGTAGAGTGCATCCTTCAGGATTGATGTAGCTTTTTGGCTGCCAGCAACTTTTGCTAGCTTGGATTGGTACTCCTTGTAAAATTGCATCTGTTGTGACAATGGAATTGCGTGCTGCACCAAGATTTATCAAAATAGTTAGCCCCATATTATTTTAGGTAAATAAAATTTTCAAAGAAATAAGCACGCAATGTGAGATCTAGTGGTCTATGGAGTAAGTGAAATTATGAAAACCACGAGAGATCGAGACAAAAAGCTTAGTAATTGGTCGGCAAAATAGAGTTATATACTATATTTGTGTTGGTGAAACAAGTACTCGGTGGAATAGACGAGATGTGCTCAAACCGACTTACATTGAGGATGGCTGTTTTATCATCATAACCAGCTGCGGCAGAAGCGAAGTTGGTACCAATAAGGAGATTCTTGCCTGATGCTTGGGGGCTCAGATATGCAGCCGGGTAAGTAGTGAAGCCAAGAGTATCAGCTACAACATTAAAATACACAACAATTGTTAGAGTGAATTCTGCGAGTTTAACTGAACTCACTACTTACGACTCAAATAATATATACATATAACAAATTAAATTATAAGCACTTTAGATCCTGCATTCGCCTCTGAAATGCCTCTGAAATGAAGTATATTTTATAAGACTTACCAGTAATATCAGTGGCTAATTTTCCATTGCAGAATCTTCCAGTAGGTTGATGACTAACAAAATCCCTTCCATAAGGAGGATAATTGGCCTTAAAAAGAGTGTGAATGTAGTCATTATTCCCTACATCCACAGCTGAATCGCCAAATGTAATGATTGCCGGAACAAGGGTGGTTGAATCTTGAGCATTTAGACGGATGGCAAAACCCAATAAAGCCACCAAGAACAATGCCAAATTTTGTCTACTTTGGATACCCATGTTTTCAGGACTACGTGTTAAAAGACTATACTCTGAAGCTAGTTTTTAGACCTTACTACTTTATACTACGTGAAGTGCAAGTCAGAACCGATTCAAGGATGAATAATTGTGCATTCAAGAAGGGAGATGAAGGTTGAGGCAGTCATTAATGCTGCTTTTGGAGGTAGTTAAGTAGCCATTATTTCAGAAGTTGGTAAAATCAAGGAAAAAGCTCAAGGATCCCCTCCATGTTAATTTTACTCTGTATATTTTGCGTCATTCATATATAATACTTCCTCGGTTTCATAATGGATAGACAAGTTTCAGATTTCGATAGTCAAACGAATTTATCTTTAACCATAATATTTTCATACGTCTTTTAAATATTTTAAATTATTAATTATTGTAACTTATAGTACTTTTTATGTAGTTTCTAAATATATAAATATCGTTTCAAAAAATTTAAAGATTATATGTTCAAATACACAGTCAAAACAAACTTGTTTAACTCTCGAAATTCGAAACATGTCATCATTTTTGAAACGGAGAGAGTATATAAATGACTCATATTTACCTTCATCCTCGCGGAGCTCTATATTAAAGTATAATGGAGGTAATTTAAACTTTAGTTAAAAGTAAAGAGTGATAATTTGGACGTAGTTTGAAGTATTTCGATACATGATGTTCAGCCTGCCCCTGTTTGTTTATAGTTTTTGGGGATATTTTTTGGGAGTTTTTTGGGAGAAAAACTGTTTGTTTATGCTATTTCATCAAAATTTCTCCAAAAAAGTCTCAAAAACTCAAAAAGTGCTCAAAGGCTGTTTTTGGGAAATTTAAAAAACTACTCACAAAACTTCAACTATTTTTTCAAGTAAATTTTATATCCAAACACAACTTCAAGTTCCAAAAATTATTTTTCTAACTCAACTCCAAAAATTCAAACGCTAGCTAAATCTCCATTGAAGCCTAACGTCAAGAATAGGAATGACCTCAAAGTATAACAAAGGTTAAAATTGAGATATTCCGTACCTAGTATGGATATTTTGTTTTGTTTTTAACACAGCTTTCGTTTGCCGGTGCCTACAGCTTTATTGACAACATAGATCTTTGTTTGTCAACCTCACAAACAGGGCATATTTGGTAAGCTGCAATTATTATAGCCATGTTGAGTAACTATTGTCAATTCGAACAACTACTTAACATGCAGCTATTAGAAGGAAGAAAAAGTAGTTGAGGGGATAATGAATAAGGGGTGCATTGGGCTGCGGCCACGGGGGGTGAGAAATGCATGTGATGGAGTTAATTCCCTGGTTTATAAGTTTGCCGGCTGCCACAAAAAGTGATCAAGACAAATACAACCAATATTACAGATAAGAATTGAATTGACATCTGGAGTACTAGCAATTTGTTATCAGCTGTTTGCTATCTAATTTATTGGTTCTTGGATCATACACGATAATACTCTGGGGCGGACGTAGAGGGTAAGAAACGGATTCGACTGGCGGAATCCGTAGGTTTTCCGCAGATAGTATATTTGTATTAAAAAAATCACTAAATATATACAAAAAATAAGTCGAGAACTCAGTGACTAGCTCTAGCTTATGTTGATGGATTAATTTGAATTTTTTCTTTAAAAAAATTTGGACACGTGAAGTCTATCCATTTCAAGTCGGAATTCATAAACTGGATAAATATAATGAACCATGATGGCAAAATTGCATAATTGCAGGTCGCATAAGGGCAAACTTATAACTTTTTTACCTTTTTTTTTTCTTTCTAAACACACAAGACCTCACTAAAAAATACTCAATTTTACATTGAGATGTTTCAATTCTGTTGCCTGGACTCTTCTATTGGGAAAGGACGAAGATATTTGAATTGGTTAATCTTAAGGGAAAGGACACAAAATCTTTGTTACATAGAGAATTCAACAGTGACTTGGTGAATGGATAATAAGAAACAGACATGACACATGTGTACAACAATTCGACAAGTTCATGTTCGTCTTGGTCTTAGTTAACAAAAACAATAATGAGAAGGAAGTTATGGGTTGAGAAGAAATTTGGTCCAAGGATGGAAAACAAGGAGAGTGTGCCCTTTAGTGAATAGTACTCGTAGCAGTTGGCAATGAGCTCTTCAATGTGAAGCTTTTAATGCAGGAAGCGAGTGAACCCCGCTATACTCCATAATGACCGAAAGGTAGACTTGTGTTTTCCAGATACATAATTATCACTTGATCATGATTAAATATATGTACTAAAACTTTTAATTGCTAAGGTAAACTTTGTTGCTTTGATAAAAAAAAATATCACTATAAGTATTGACAATAGCTAATTGGTACTGCAGTTGTTAAAAAAAAACACCAATAGTAGCCGGGGCGGACTCACATGGGAGTTTCGTGTGCTCGAGCACCCATTGCCCAACTCGAAACATGTATATTTTTATTTATAAGAAAATTCTACATAAAATATGTTACTACTATATACCTTGGTGAGCACAACAAAGTGACAAGCTAGTACAAGGGGTTTGTGGAAGCTTTGATCAGCTTAGGACTGTGGGTTTGATTCATACTAGGCACATTTATTTTATCACTGTTAAGTGGGAAAACAATTTCTACATTGCTTTCTAATTACAGGATTACAGTATTTAAAGAAACTGATAGGCTGATTAGTCACAAATTAAAAGCAGAATGATGTAGAGTTAGTTGTGTTTGTATTTATGAATTCGATCTACTTACTGTCCCATTTCTAGTAATGTTGAAGCTTAACATGTTAAATATTTGAATATGAAAATCATTTTTGCCCTAGAAGTTGTAGTAGGTCTGCTCATCAAGCTAGCTAGTGATATTCAAATCTGTACAAGAACTCCCAAGATAAAAAATCAAAAATCAAATCATTAAAATGTAGTAATTTTATCCTACGGATTTTGACCTTTTGGCTACTGGGGACAAATGAACAATGTTGTAACTATGAAACTTATATAGTTTCACAATCCTTATATGAATAGGTGAGTTCTTAATTTACTCTTAAGTCTTAATTATTGTTCACTTTCTTCTTCTTTGTCAACGGAAACTTAAGAATAAAATGTCTGGACACTGTCATAAAGAATAAAGTATCATCCGAGTATGATTAGGAATCGAAATCTGAATGCAAGAAGGATTTAAAAACCCCTTCAGGAAGCAATTTAATTTGATGCATTAGTACTAATCTAGCCCCAAAGTTCAAGTAGGAAATCTAAATTGTTTAGAATTTAGTATTTCTCATTTTATTTAATAATATCGAAATAGATTTTTGTAGTCAAATTCACAAAGTTTTCTAATTTCTACTCATAGTAGGTCTTACACTATTATAAAAAAACAATGCCATTACATATTTGATTGAATTATTTTTTACTAGTTGTATCCTAGTTGTTTACTTAGTAGATTAGCATAAAGAAAGTACCAGAAACTAAAGTCTCATGGACGTAGGTCAGCTAGCGTTTTATATTTTTTGTGGCATTGTAGTTTTTGTGAACATATTAGGTTCTCTGTTCAAAAGAATATATTTATATTGGAGCAAACGTCGATTCAGCTCAGAATCATCGAACAACTTCGTCTTACCAATTTATTACCGTGTGCCACCACCCGCTGCCGTATCATCATATAACGGCAGTGCATCGCCGCCCGCCGCGGCGTCATCCCTATCTAATGCTGCTCAACAACCGCCATCAAAACCGGAGGACATTAAGATTGTGGTTTTTAATGAAGGAAGCCCAAAGGGAAAATCAAGTTATGGGGAGGACGAGTGCTCTATTTGTAAAATGGATTTTTCGAAGGGTGAATATTGCACCATTCTGCCTGATTGTCACCATAAATTTCATGCAGAGTGCATTAAGATATGGTTAGCTATTAATAAAACTTGTCCTACATGCAGGGCTAATGTCAATGATTAATTAATAATCTTCGCTCTTGTAATTTATTTTCTGTATATAATATATTTCTGTACATCAATACAAAGGTTTTCTAATTCATATTCTATTTTTTACCAATTGTACTTATGTTTAGCTTAATTTAACTCGTTAGTACTTGTAGTATATGTAATAACTAATACATTAATCCCATCGATTATAACCTTCATTATTCAACTAAAGTGATTTTTTGTCCCTCTATGATATATATTAGGATTTTTTTTGTTAAAATACCACTTCAAAGTTCAAACAAGAAAATTACAAGTAAAGGACTATATTTTTTGTCGATAGTATAACATAGCCTCTATTTTTGAAATTTAGACTATCCCTCAAAATAAGAAACCCTAGCTGCCACTTCCCTCTCTCCCCCCAACACTGTCCCGCCGGCGGCGGCATGGCGGGTGGTCGAAAAAGTTAAAATTGTCGGAATTTCACTGGAATGTTTTATTTCCTCACCGGAGTTACTTATTTTTGTTTGTATCATGACTTTGGACAAATTTATATACACAAATTTATCAAAAAAAAATTATACATTTATATATATAGAGAAATTAAATGTGGATACAAGGAGAGAAATCCCAAAAAGTACATTAAAAAGCTCAAGAATTATACAAAGGGCAAATTGCAGTTTTTGTCCCTGTGTTATAGGCTAATTGCAATTTTCGTCCCCGTAATATTGGACTACGCACTTTTAACCTTCAATTATTTAGATTGAGCAGTTTTAGTCTATTTACTAACAGATGTTAAGTGTGCTAACTGAACAGTTACTCAAGTAAAGGGCAATTTCAGTATTATATATATTAAATATTACCTTACATTATTATTTACATTGCATATCATAAAGGAACACCCACTTTCCTTTTCTAACTCTTCTTGAAATTGCACTCTCTCTCTCTCTCCTCGTCTCTTTATCTTTTCATTTGTATCTTTCTCTCTCTTCAAATCAAATGTAAATCTTAACTAAATTAGAAGAAATTCATAGGTAGCTCATATTAGGGTGATATCCATAATAATATTTGATGGAAAAGAGGAGAGAGATTATGTGTGTGGATATATAATTTTGCTACTTTTCAATTTTGACCCAAAGGTTGAGAAATGGCCCCCGACCCTACTCAATCACAGACTTAATGACCCAAGCAAATTAAAGAAATGGGAAAAGAAATTGTTGCCTCCTTTTTTTAGCTTATTTGAAAACTTGAGAGGTCCCTTTTACCTCATTTTTCTCTAAAAAGACCCTTCAAGTTTGGAATGAAGAAAAAGAAAAAGTCAAATATAATTAACTTAACTATATGATTATAATTTTTAGGATATTAAGGACAAGTTTGAATATCTGAAATTTTGAAATTTAATCCTCATTCATATTTTAAATTTTGAACTTTTATCTTCCAATTCTTCTCTCTTTCTCCTTCTTTCTCTCTGAAAATTTGAAATTTAATCCTCATTCATATTTTAAATTTTGAACTTTTATCTTCCCATTCTTCTCTCTTTCTCCTTCTTTCTCTCCTCATTCTCCTCTTTCTTGCTCGAACTGCTTTCCTTCCTCCTTTTCTTCTCCTTCATTTTCATCTTCTCCATCGTAAACAACCAAGAGTTGTTTAAACAATTTCCCATTGTTTAAACAATTCTGGATTATTTATTTCAAACAAAAACTAGGAAGAGGATGGGAAGGAGTCGGTGGTTGGAGGAGAAGGAGGCAGCAGAGGAGGGAAGAGGTGGTCCGAGAGGAGGTGGAGGAAGGAGAAGTGAGGAGGAAGTGTAGGAAGGAGAAGGGAAGAGGAGGGTAGCTATAGAGAGGAGGAGGGGTTTGTGTAAATAATTTTTTTAAGCGCTTTTAAAGTTTATGTAACACCAATTAAAAAAATATTTCTTTTACTACATTTTTAAAATTAGTGTTCTATATTATACTATCTTATAAGACTCAAACATATTTCTTAATTTAATGCCCCGAGTTAGTTGTGTTGCATTTATGAAAAATTTTACGTTAATTCAGCATTTTAATTCTGTCTGCTTAGAAGCTACTCACTCTCCATCTTTTAATGTTGTGTTGTGAAATATGAAATCATCTTTGAACATGTTACTTAAATAGAGTAATTGAATATGAAGATCATTTTTTCCTAGAAGTTGTTGGTCTGCTCATCAAGTTAGCTAGTGGTAATTATAACTTATGAACGCCCTTGCTAGGCTAGCTTTGCATACTTGTTCCAAATTATAATCTGTACAAGAACTCGAAAAAAAAAAATCAATCATTAAGATGTAATCTACTCCCACGAGTTTCGACCTTTTGGCTACTAAGGAAAATTGAACAATGTTGTAATTATGGAAAAATACAATAATTAGATGATTTTTCATTTCGTTATTAATTGCTATATTTATGAGTAGGGTGTCCTTTCATTGAAGGTCTCTTTCAATTTCTGTGGTTGCTCTCATTATTGTCCATTTTCTTCTACTTGATCAATGGAAACATAGAGATAAAAGATCCAAACACTGTCATAAAGAAAATCATTAGAGTATGAGTACCGAGTAGGAAATGCAAGAAGATGGAAGCAATTTAATTTGATGCATTAGTACTAAATCTACCCAAAAAGATAACATGAGACAACTTAATTGCTACTCCTAACACCAAACTTACGTTATTATAGGGTCCTTAGCATTTTTTGCACCTATCTTATTTTCTCTAATATTTTACACCTTAACCTCTTCATTTACTTGCAAAATAATAAATACTCTAATGACCTAAAAAAAAAAAACTTGATATTGATCTTTTGTCTACTACTAATCCACATTGATATATAAAACCTAAATTGTTTAGGTTTGGTATATTTCAGGTTCTTTAATAATGTCTAAATATATCCAATAGTCAAATTCACATGTAAACAAGTTTTCTAATTTTACTGATAGTAGGTTTACGCTATTATAAAATAAGGAATCTATTACCTATTTGATTGAATTATCTTTTACCACTTGTATCCTAGGTTTCTTTTGTTTAGTAGATTATATTAAAGCACAAAGAAAGTATCTCTCATGGTCCTCATGGTGGCATTTTTAATTTTCTATGGCTTTTTATTTTTTGTAAGCATATTCTCTCTAGTATATTGTTGTTGCGAAAGTCGGAACCGCTACGGCTCATCGAACACCGTCTTACCAATTACCCGCACTGCGCCGCCACCCGCCGCCGCATCAAAACCGGAGGATATTAAGATTGTGGTTTTTAATGAAGGAAGCATAAGGGGAAAATCAAGTTATGGGGAGGAAGAGTGCTCTATATGTAAATCGGAATTTTTCGAAGGGCGAATGTTGCACTATTCTGCCTGATTGTCACCATAAATTTCATGCAGATTGCATTAAAATATGGTTAGCTATTAATATAACTTGTCCCACATGTAGGGCTAATGTCAATGCTTAAATAATACTCCATCTGTTCCATTTTATGTGTCATAATTTGAATCGACACAAAATTTAAGAAATAAAGGAAAATTTTTGAAATTTGTGGTGTAAAATAAGCAAGTATGTTTGTGTGGTTGTAAATCATTTTAGTAATAGCAAAACTGTAATTTTGAAGTTAAATTGTTACCAAATTTAGAATGCTGTCATTCTTTTTGGAACAGACGAATAAGGAAATGCTGCCACATAAACGGAGGGAGTAATAAATAATAATATTAAATTTTCTATATATAATAATTACTATATTTTTGTACAGTAAAGGTTTTTTTTTTTTTTTTTTTTATATATATTTTGTTTTTAGCGGCTGTACATATGTTCAGCGTAATTTAACTTTTTATGTACTTGTACTCAGCTAGTAACTACGATTAGGAGGGATTTTCTCCGATTATAACTTTCATTATTGAACTGAATGGAAGTTTTCGTAATCTTTTATTCCCTTCTCGCCTTTTTGGTTATGGTCCATGCAAGCACAAACATAATTTATGAAACAAAATAAGTGTACTTTTTTTGGTTTGTTCGTTTGACAGGGTATTGAAATTATTTCTGATTATTTAGATTAGTAATGAGTATCAGAATTCGTTGATGACTATTAAGACTTCAATTTCTTAAAGTAATGTCGTAGTTGAATATTATATGTTAGGGAGTAATTTAATAATCTGTTTGGCCAAGTTTTTGAGAAGTAAAAATTAAGTTTTTTTTTAAAAAAAATGCTTTTGAAGAAATTTGAGGTGTCAACACAAAAAAAAAACATATATTTGAAAAGAAGCGGAAAATTTTTTCCTACAAATCTCGATTTCTTCTCATAAGTAGAAACAGTTTATTACTAATTTTTAACACGAAAATATTTTTACTAAAAATATTAATATACCATACAATATTTTTTATCTTAACCAATATACAAATTTAAAAGCAATTTTATTTTTGCTTTCCTCTTTTGGTTTAGGTTTATTCCTATTGATTAAATCTTAATATAAATTTTTATATTATATTTTAAATTATATTAAGTTAAAATAAAAAATTAGATTAAATGAATCTTAATATTGCCCTTTTTCGTGATTTGCCACACAAATATACTTTTTGTAATTATTAACTAAATACAAGACTAACTTTAAATAGAAAAATGTGAAGGTCGAGGATTATGGTGGAAGGTTAGTTCTTAGTGGAACGATTTTTGTCATAGTATTATTCCATTATATCTTATTCATACATTATTCGACATATTTACTGCTATTGGTGTTTATTTAGTTCTTGGGTATTCTTTGATTTTATTGTCAGTATTTTCTTTACCCTGGTATTTTCATCTTGTTTTTTAAATATGTGTTCAAAATTAATTTTCTTTAATCGAGGGTCTGTCAGAAACAGTCTCTCTATCTTAACGGGGTAAAGTCTACATACATCTCAACCTCTCCAGACTCCACTTATGAAATACTGAGTATTGTTATTGTTGTAATTTATAATTATTATCTGAAAAGTACTTTTGACAAAAGTATTTGTCAAAATAAGCAGTTTTTGGTAGCTTGGCCAAACATGCTCTAAAAATACAACTTATTAATTTTTGTTTTATTTTCCAAAAGTAGTAATAACCATTACATTCATGAATTATGAATTTCTCTTTTCTTTGATTACATTTAAACAAATGTTCCATTTTTTTCTCCTTTATCAATAGAAAAAAGATAAGTGATAGGAGTAATAATAATTTTTCAAAAAAAAAAAAAAAAAAAAAAAAAACTGAAAAGCCGTGACAAACGATACCAGTGTATATACTCAGGAGTCCTAAATCTGAACGCAACTAAGATTACAAAAGCACATAAGGAAAAAAATTTAATTTGATGATTACCCTAATACTAAACCGACTCAAAATATGCCATAACAAAACTTAATTTCTATTCCTACGGTATAATATATCAAACCTTAAACAAAGTAGTATCAAAAATCAAGAATTATGGATGAAGCCCAGATGGGTTTCGTTGTTCAAGTACTTGCTGTATTTGCATTTATTCTTCTTGTTTATTGTTGTGATATGTGTACTAGAAGAAGGCTATTTCCCAATGATCAAAACAACGTATTACCACCACCACCCGTCGCATCAACCCAACCTGATAATGGTCAGCAGCAACCAGAGAATATTCAGATTGTTGTTTTTAATGAAGGAAGCTTAAGGGGAAAAGCAAATATTGGAGAAAACGATTGTGCTATTTGTATTTCGGAATTTTCCAAGGGTGAAAGTTGCACGATTTTGCCTGCTTGTAGACACAAATTTCATGTTGATTGCATTAAGAATTGGTTGGCTACAAGTCCTAGTAAAACTTGTCCCATATGCAGGACTGATGTTCGTGCTTGATTAGTATTCCCAAAGGTTGTTTTCTTTTATTAATTTTTTTATGGCACACACACATGAGGTGGTGAATTTTGTAGAGTTATTTGTTTGATGACATTGTGACAAATTGATCATGCAATACAAAGAATCTGATTTATTTTTCTGTATCTTACGTGGTATAAATTAGCTAAATGGTGCAAATTGAATTTCCTTTGTCGAAAATTTATATCGTGTAAACGGATAAGTATAATTCTTTTATATATATGGATAAGTTGTTGAATAGAATTGATATAAGGAAGTTCCTTCTGTAACATCAAAAGTGCTAAGCTCCTGGTCATAAATTTGAAGCCCTTATTTTTGCAAATTTTCTTTATCCTTATTGAAAAATCTGGCTCCTCAATTGTACCCGACTTCCTCCAGCGCCTTGTTATTTTAAAGAGGGACTCTTCAGGTTCTCTTTCACTTCTAGTGGAGTTCTCAATACAAAGTAGTATTATATGTTATCCTTTACAACTTCTTCATATGACTTGTATATTCTATTGTTTAGCTTGTCCATACCTTTTATTCAACTAGTTTCTCTGAACGTGCGTTGCACGTAATGCCGAATCTTATAATGCGTGGTGTTATAAAAAAAATAAATTAATATTATTATAACAAGATTTTGACTGAAGAATTAAAAAACATGAAGATCATTTGTTATCAAAATGTGTGGATATCTTCTGGACCTACAAAAGAGAATAATCAAAGTTTAATTCTGGGAGGAAGAGATGTTTTTATGGTTCATCACCATTATAGCTTATCCAATCAATTGAACTAAATAATAGCTATACTCTTATTTATCTCGCTTGTTAGATCTTTTGGTCTACCAACACAATTTTCTTTTTAAGCATATTCAAAGTACTTATTCTTATGTTTCATTTGTAGTCCTACAAATGAAACATAAGAATAAGCATAAACACAAAATTCACGTTCCAAATATGGTTCACTCCATAAAACAATGTACTTAGATTATGCTATGAACATAACTTTATAAATATTCCAATCTGCATCATGAGAACTCATATAAAGGTACAAGAACATCAAGAAATATATGAAAACTGCCTAACCTTGACGCGTGGGAAATACTTAAGCTATCAAATTATGTGTGTTAGATGGCCAAAAAAAATTTCTACCAACTCAACGAAGCGGCTAATAGTAGCTGCTTTGGACAAAAACTTTCTATTTAAGAGTGTGACTTTTCATTATAAACCACCAACAGTTAATTTAATTCAAAAGATTAGTAACAAACTCTAAGGGTCACAACTTTTCCAAATTGATCGGGACATATCAAAATTTAGATTTATTTTCTAAATACATAATTTTAAGCAATTCTTATTTAAGTTTTTTCAGGGCTATTTTGGTAAATCAACTTATTAACCTTTTGAGGACATGCTTTTATAGTAATATGATTAACTGCATGATAAAACAAACAACATAATGATGGAGATAATATCAAAACCAGAAAGAATTTGGCAGCTGTGTTCTACCATACTGAAGTATATGTTAAAAACTGGTGTTATATAACTAGCCCATGCAAGTGTGATTGATTCAATCTGTCCAAGCTTGACGGGTTGGGCCGAACATGTTCTTATAGCCGGTCAATTTGGGCGCGGTCAAAGTATCATAACTTAATCTTTTAAAACGCTTTTTCTGAGCCAAAATCCTATAGGAAACAACCAGGTCCCACTTGTGGGATGGGTATATTGTTGTTGTTCTTCTTGTTTTTTCTTTTATTTTTTTGGTTGTGTTAGATATAGCCATAACAAAGATTTTTTTTGGAAGATTTTACTAATATCTACCAAAAAAAAGTTTTATTTTAGTAAATTAAATAAATATAATTATATGGAAACTAATAAAGAAATTAAAAGTTGGCAAGAGTTAGACAAGTTGAGTTATGACTCATTGTTTGACAATCTTGAGCCAATTTATCTTAACCCAAGTAATTTTTAAGCGGGTTAATGCTCCATTCATTTGTTAACTCACTCATATTCACCCATCCAAATTAAATCAAATCTGTCCATTTGATATTCCATGTTAAAATTGGTCGACCTTGTCTGGGAACGCTCGAAGGTTGCAAGGTTACGTGATTTAAAAGGTGTTAGACAATGTAGATCAACTTCATGTTTGGCTCGACTCAGACTTCTAGCATTTAAAATACAACATGCTTTATAGCCTGTTTGGCATTGCCTCTCCAAAGCCAAAAGTGTTTTTTTTTTTTTTTTTTGAAATTTTGAGATGTTTGGCAACAAAAAAATTAAAAAAAAAACTTTTACGTAGAATTAAGCGAAATCAGTTTTTTTTTTTTTTTTTTTTGGAAGAAACTACAAATACCTGCTTCTTTCAAGAAGTAGAAGCAGTTTATTAATTTGTGATGATAAAAATATCCTAACCAAAATTTCATATTTACCAAATTATTAGTACTCATTAATTAACCATATCTCTCAAAATAAAATTATATTTCTCTTTTTCCTATTTTTTTTCTATTATGTACTTTTACAAATCCTCTCCCTCTTAGGACTAGTTTTTATTTTTAGGTATTTTTATCAACCGTATATAGGACCTCCTATTCTTTAAATCATTTTAAAAGTAAGTAATTACTAGAATTTTTTAATTCCGTTATCACTTTGATATAACTATATTTCATGTTGTTCAATACTTAAAATTATATTTTACTTTATGTTTTACATTTTAACTAAATAATTTTCTTAATTAAAGTTTTCTATGATAAATATTTAAAATTATCTTTTTGTTTCTATTAATCTTAATGTTAAATGAACTTGGATGTCCTTTTTCATAATTTGACACTCAAAAGTAATTTTCGTCAAAATTAGTCAAACACAAATTATTTACCGAAAATATTTCTACAATGAGTTGTTCAAACACAAACTGCTTAAAAGTACTTATGTCGAAAGTACTTCTCATAAGCATTTTCTGGCAGTAATGCCAAACATGCTCTTAATTTCTCTTGAAATGACCTCTTATAATAATTAATATAGATACATTAGCGTAATTAATACTACTTTTACCCATAATAAAATACTAGTAAATAATGGAGTGACTACATACTGTATAAAGAGTTGCATTGGCTGGGGTACCTTAATTTCTTTTCCATTATCAATAGGAAAACGATTTAAGTGATTACTATTTAATTAATAATAAATCGTAAAGCTGTGAATTAATCAGCCGTTGATAAAGGATACCGTGTATGAGAAGGACTCGCACTCGATCAACTGGAATTTCGAAACACACAACCGTACGCAATTTTATCTGATGTTTTTGCCTAGCACTATAAAACAACCCCAAAATGTCCGTAAACAGTTTAATTTGCTACTCACAACTTCAAGTACACGTACGGCATACTAGATCTTCTTTTTGTTGAGTTTAAAAATTAAACAAAGTATTACTAAGTTAGAAATCTTAGTATAATCATGGATTCTGGCTCGTTAAGTTTCATCCTTATTGAAGTCGTTATTGCGGTTGCAGCGCTCCTTGTATATATTTATTGCCTTAAAAGATGTCGAGACGATGAATCATCAAACAACGTTGTATTACCAGTTTATGGCAGTGCACCACCACCCCCCATCGCATCATCCCAACCAAATGTTGGATCAAAATTGGAGGATATTAAGGTTGTGGTTTTTAATGAGGGAAACCTAAGAGGAAAATCAAGTGTTGGGGAGAAAGATTGCAGTATCTGTGTATCGGAATTTTTGAAGGGTGAAAGTTGCACAATTCTGCCCGGTTGTAGCCATATATTTCATGCAGATTGCATTATGATATGGTTAGCTATTAATAAAACTTGTCCTATATGCAGGATTGTTGTACAATAGTCCTTGTTTTGTTTGCTCATTCTATATTTTCTGTAGCTATCATGATTGATTGTTTCCCATAGCTAATTAGGAGGATTAATCCAATAACTTAATGGATCATCCAAGAATACTTCCTTCTTTCAGATTGACTCTAACTTTCATTATTGAGCTAATTGATTTTCTTAGTCCTTCAAGTTAGCACGATGGGCCTTCAAGCTTGTGAGTAGATTTTCTGTATTTACAAGAAGAAATGGCCAGACACTATATCAACTATTAGAACTCCTTCATTGACAAATTTCTTTATATATACTGTAATATACGTAATATACATAAGCTCTTTGGGCTCTATTGCTTAACATGCTCTAAGCATTAAGCAAAATCAAAGACGTTATCTAGATGGGAGTAAAGGCACACTAAATCTTACACACACACTCAGGGGTCATTTGGTACAAGGATTAGTTATACTGGAATTAGTTAATTAGTTATACCGGGATTAGTTAATACCAGGATTATTTTATACCATAGGGTTCTTGGTATTGATTTATCCATCAAATCGTGCATAAGTTTATACTGGGACCAGATAATACTGATTTGAATTGCAAACCAAACACATGATAAAACCATCCAGCTTTTTATACCAGGATTAATTAATCCTATACCACATACCAAACGACCCCTCAGTGTTTATATTAAACCATATTAACTTATAAGTGATTTAACGAGGTGGAGATATATAACTATTAAACTATGTCTAAGTGACATAAATCAATGTGCAAATAAATTTACCGGTGGGTTACTCTCAAGACTTGAGGGCATTCGATAAGAGCAAGCCTAGCTAGCTTATTCAAAATCAAGAAGATACAAATGAAAAACAAGGTTATTGCAAATTTAATTGGAGACAACCACATATGAAGTACTACATTATTATGATTTATCTTGGAGACAATCACATATAAATCAAAAGCTCGTGTGTTGATTAAGGTAAACCTTTCTGAGACTGAGAATCGATAGGAGAAGCACAGCAGCTACAACAAGATCCAGGTGGTGGAGGTTGACAACACACACAAGCAGGACATATTGGTCTCCTCACAAGTACATCTGCATATTTTGAATCCAAATCAATTAATAAAAGAACAACAAAAAAAGGAAAAAAATAATTGATGTATATACTATGTATGATTAAATTAATTACCTCTGTACACATTGGAACGAGCAACAACACAATCTTGGATTCCAGGAGATAAAACTAAGGCAATGAAAACAAGGGTCACTATGATAGATCTTGGAGTTATGGTCACCATGGTGTAATCAGAAGGAAACTAGAAATTAAAACCTTTGGATGAATGAGCATGTATTAGGGGATCTTATATATACTGTGTAGCAAAAGGAAGATGATGAAGCTTGACTTGACTACAAGTTAATTTCGGAATCCGTTCAACTTTATTTGAATTGCAATAAATTATGCAAGTTGAGATCATTTTCTAAGCTTACTATCCAAATGAATTGATTTAAAAGTCAACAATTGGGACTTGAGCACATGTTGATTCACATGAGCTGAATTTTGACTGCAAAAGTATAAATTAATAAGTGCGTTATTTTTAGACTTTTGCAGACTGCAGTATGTCCAAACTTAATTGCCACTTACTACTGCTATCTCTTAGTCTTACGTAAATGTAATAGTAGTCTACAACAAGCTTTATTTGATAGAGTAAATAAACTAAATGCGACCAATTAAGATAACGATAGTGTAAATTATTTTTTTACATTGTTCGTGTAACTTAAATCTTTTTGAGCCATGGAGGCAACATAGAAATTTGTGAGAGAAATTTTGTTGCATTTGATCATATTTATGGAAAGATACATATTTGTGGTCAAAATAAACCACAATTAGTTGTTCAATATTTCTATATGAAGCAATTGAACAAAATACAGCATGCATCAGTCATCATGGGTTCGGACAATAACAGCGGCAGCATGCTGGTGCCGGGCCAATTGTGCAACATACACATCCAGGGCAAGTTCTTTGGAGTAGTTCTGTGAGAAACCAAATTGCAGTAATATAAAACAAATAAATAGAAAAAAGAATCAGTAAAAAGATTAATTAGGAAAAGTCACGATAACACAGAAATAACACGTTAATTAAAGTTAGATCTTAATTATTTACCTCGACGAGCCGATCCATACACTGCATATAATGATATTACAATGATTAAACTGATGATAAGTTTGGTTAACACAAGTTTGACGGAGTAATTTGCCATTGCTAATTAAGCCTGATAATTTTTTGGCAATGGAACTTAATTACACCCTTGATCTACTTTTATAACAAACGGTGTCAAACGCAAGCACAATACGATTACGCAACTATTTTTTTTGAATGGAGACATTTGAATTCAACTGACTGTTACATTAATAAAGATTACGTAGTAATGTTGACAATGAAACTAAAGGATCGTAATCTCAATTCATTATCTTTAGAAAATTATTGCCTCTTGTACTCAACTTTTTCTAGTCTACTTTACTATATAAACAAATTAAAAGTCAGACCACAAAATATAAATAAATAAACAAACGCTTATCCATTAGTTTTTTTTTTTTTTTTTTGGCGGATTTTCAGCTCTCTCAAGTCTGAATCGTGTAATAGTTATAGTGCTAAGTTGTCCGCCAAAACTCCATATAACTTGACACTTTTAATTTCAAATAACTGCGAAGTTATAAGAAGTTTTGGTGGCAACTCACAAATAGCCATAAAAAATCTTTATAGCTTGGCTCCTTTTATCCCAAACATAAGATGTTTTGGTGGCGACCTAAAATATCGCCACAAAACCTTTAAAACATGGCATTTTCTATTCCAAATAAGCGTCAACTTATAGAGAGCTTTGGCAGCGAGCCCATAAATTGCCACAAAAAGTCTTTACAACTACTAGTACTGTACTGTAAAAGTTATAAGAAGTTTTTGTGACAAACCCAACAATCGCCACAAAAAGTGCTTATAACTAGTCACTTTTAGTTCGAAACTTCGAATAACTGCCAAGTTATAAGGAATTTTGGTACCGTCTTGAAGAGGCGCCACAATTTTTTTTATAGCTTGGGACTTGTAATTATAAAAATGAAATCCCAATCCTGTGATAATTTTTGCTATAAATAATAAGTACTACTTCAAAATTACCCCCCCCCCCCAAACAACATGGATTGTTCCATTACATAAATTTAGCTCAAATAATATTGGATATAAATAGGGTTGAATATCTAACCATCGGTATTTAAATGTTAGTACAATGGGTATTTAACTAACCATCGGAATCGAAGCAAGCTTGAATAGAATTTACATATTAAGCACTTTAAATAAACAAAATCATGATTTTTTAATGCACCATCTATACACATTGTATGTGCAACTATATTTTTAGAAGTTCCTTTTATAAATCTTTGATAGTTACGCGTGTACATGTATTCATTCCAGATCTTAAACTAGACCACTTCCTCTTTTAAGCAAATAAAAGTGGTTTATGAATCAATGATGATACTATTCACTAGTGTTTAAACTTTATTGACAAATGAAAAGTATCATATTTTTTCCTCGAATTTTCATTTCTTAGTAATACACGTGACTGCACGGAAATAAGCTCGCAAAATCAGATTTGTTTCACAAATTCTCTTACTGAATGATAGAAACAATGAAATAAAAAGCATATATTAAAGGCTGAGAAAATATCAAACAAAAGGAAACATTGCAAATAACATTAACTTCACGACCAAATTATTTTCTTATATACAAAATCATATCCACACGTTTGTCGTCGTCTTTTTGTTTAATTCCATGATCATGGCTGGTCTACGGCAGCCACTGGAACCGGACAAGCGCACACACAGCAGGATGGTGTATTTGGTTGGCAACAGTAGCAATTCAGACATTTTTCCTTAAACCCAAGTTCTGCACCAATCATTAACAAATGGTCACTTGTTATGGGAGATAATTAATTAACGTTGTTGATTAAGTAAATTACTGCTAATTAATTACCTCGACGAGTAAGTCTGGTGGCGTTGGATGGCACAGCCGGAGATAAAACTAGCATAAAGATTATGAAAGTTGCCAGAATAGCCTTCTCTGAGTTCATCATCGCCATTGTCTTAATTAGAAATTTGATAGAGAAAGCTATGATAGTATTGTTTTGAATAGTCTACTTCAATCATGTTTATATTTATACACGAATTAGCTTGATACAACAAAGCAAAAGTTATCAGTTATTTTAAGCACATAATGGAGGTTTGAATTCCACCATTTGGAATTATTTTAATAACTGAATTTTGAAGTTCTTTATATCATTAGTCTACCCTTTGAAGTCTTTGACACTATATTAAAAAACTAAAATGTCTACTTCAAGCTGCGACATTGTGTTGGACTTGATCAAACATTTGGTACATATGGGCTTATATTACAACTTTCACGAGTCTTCTGAATTTGAATATAGTTTGGACTACGCAGCCCATTTTTGGACTACTTGGATGGACAATAATGTCTAATGACTTAGAGTTTGAGTACATCTGATCAGCACTTAGACGAACGTATGTTCAACCAATGAAGAAGAAAAGTTTCAGATACAAAAATAGGAGCTAAAGCAACAGCAGCGCGGAAAAAGAAAAAACACCAATGAGATAGACAATATATATTAGTAGTATACAATGTTAAGAACTGCACATTCTTGACATATTGGCAACTTTTGTTCCACATAATATAATGAACTGATTACTATATCGAACTATATTCAAATCCATCTGGTTACATTTATTCGCCTCATTTCACCCTATATATGTATGAGAGGCAGGAAAACAGAAGTGAAGTTCTAGTTGCTCGTGGCTGCAGCCTTTCATTGAATTCAGCAATTTGCTATGGGTTATCAGATTGAGTAACATAACAGGCACAATAGCAACATGATGGTGGAGGTGCTGTTGATTGGCAACATAGACACGGTGGACAGGTTGGCTTCTGGTACAGTTCTGCAAATACATGATATATCCCAAATAAGTTAGAAAAAGAAAAGGCACTTCAACAGGCAACAAGTTTAGAATTTTAATTCTATGCAGTATATAAAGTGTCTACACAATTCAGTTACACTCATTCTCCACCACTAACTATAGGTAAATATGTATGATAAGCATTTATTAGTAACATGATCTTGGTAACTATAATATACTATCACTAAGTTAAACAACACTGATAAAGTAAGAAGTCTTTTCATTGTCAATATAAATAACTTAAATCCAGATTTGAAGTACCTCTATGACTGAATCCTGCTGCCGTGCAAGGGATAACGCCAGGATATGAAACAATCATCACTAAAGTAACTATGACAAAGAGAGGAGACCTTGCGAAAAAGGTAGTTGCCATTGGTTTTTTTACTTACTAAGTACTTTGTTTTACAAGTGTTATAGAAGTTGGCAAAAGAAGTAAAATTGTATCCTTACTTTTATAGGTGCTATGAATCACCTGTCTTTGTATTAAATCCGCGTTAATCTGATTAAATTAACTGACTATTCTCCTAGTACTGTTGAAGAATCCAGAAAGTTTCAAATGTCCACAAGTCTACTTAGACTCCCAAGTCTTTTTGTTTGTTAAGAATTGATGAATTCGACATGTCACATCTGCACTAATTTGTCTACGTAAAAAGAATACTACATAATGCAGATTGTATACAATATATTCTTAATTGGTTTGATGGTCGTCCAAAACATTTTTGCTAACTGTAAGCAGAGTAAAACAGCAGTCGGATGCATGAAGTACTCCGCAATCACGAATAGATGATCCGGGAAGGCCGTCGCATCCAAAGAGGTGTACTGTAGGCTTCCAACTCTATCGGACGGTTTCAAGTTGCAACAATTTGAGATTTTGTTATCAAGTGCATGGAAATATTTAAACTAATGTTTGGGATTCTGTTAATATAATTTTCAATATTAAGTAAATGCATTTCAACTTTACGAACAGTAAGAAACTAAAAAAGAAATAAATTTGTCGTTGGAATAAGACTGGAAATTGGAATGTAATTACAATTGATGAGAAGGGCCACGATAAACGAGTCAAGTCAAGGAGTCAACTGATTGCAGCATTTATTGACTTTGAATTGTGCTAATGGCTCCTTTTATTCCTTTACTCTTTGGACACATACGTATTACTGTACATTGTTAGAAGGAAAGAGACAACTAAGTAAATATAATTTGAATTCATCAGTATACTGTTTGATAAGCAGAAAAATTCAACTGACTAGAAAAAAATATATATGCCCTTAGTCAAGGGGCAAACCTACAATCTTAATTTTTAATTGAAACTTGAATTTCCTTTGATCTTTTGTGAGGCTGTGTAGCATACATAGCAAAAGTGCCAACACAGAAGCATCCAAAAAAAGCTCCATTTGCAATAGCAAGACTAGTTTAAGCAAGGCCATAACTTTATTACATATAAAAAAAGTAAAATAGTAGTGGTTACAGGGAAAACATCAGCTAACGCTGGACCAAAGGGGGGAAATGGAAGCAAGAACCTCCAAGAAGAGGATCATAAACTCTTCACATAGTTTACAACAGCAGATTTTCGTCCTAGGTTGTTCATAATTTCACCTCCTCACCATCTTAGCTTCACCGGGAAATACTGCAAATAATAAGCACATCAATCAGTTAAGAAAAGAGGCACCGATGTACACCATTCAACGATATGGAATAGACTTACCTACAACTGTTGGATTACCTTAAATAACATTAATATTTACAGTGATTAAACAATAAATTTAAGGTAAAAATATGTATTAGTTAACTATGGTAAAGTAATATAAGTGCATGTAGTCGGCCCTTGTAGTAGTGCTTACCTTATCAATAAGAGACATGTAGTAGGGCTTGACCTCTTCCACATTAATCCTAACCTTGCTTTTGCTGTATAAGTCATATTTGCTGCAGACGCCATTAATGCACTAATAACCTAATTAAAAACCTGTCTTATTTTGTATGTCATGTATAGATTAAGAAGAAGAATATCTTACTTAAATATATGAAGCCACTTCAGATTCTCCTTATCTTCCTCCTTCATTAGGTGTTTGTAAGCTCCTGACCTATGCATTGCTTCCAGATACAAGAAAACTTTACGTTGTTAATCAACCGATACCAATAACAAGTGTGTCAATACAATTTACTATTTTCTTGCACTTACCATAAAATGAATGGTATCTGATTATGAAAAGTCCAGGTGATGGCAATGTTGTCCTGTTCTCTTTAGCAACCTTCACAAGTTGAAACATTCAATTGATTGCAATTACAAACTAAATTATCACTATACGCTACAATCGAATTCAGGAGAGACTTGGTGTAAACACATACCAGATACATATAGTCATCATGTCCAAATGACATCCTAACATTATCTAGTCCACAACCTTCTGAATAAACTCCATTTTTGCTATTGTAAGCTGAGTCATGATAGTCCGGATTTTCTTTGAAGTACTGTGATAATTAATTTACAAAATAAATTTTTTTAGTGGCAAAAACTGATGATAGCAACTTTTTTTTTGAAATAAACAAAGTATGTGTGCAAGCTGAAGAGTAAAACCTTGTGATGGACAATAGACTCATCGAAAGCACAGCCCACAGGATATGTATCTCCTACAACTGCCCATTGAGGTAGCCCTCCAAAGCTAGGCAGCAACAAAACTTTTCCAAGATCTAAAAGACAAAATGCACCAGAATGTTAGCTCAATGGGCGGTTGTAGGAGACACTAGCAGAAAATTTGTGCAACACTAGGGGAGTACCATGAATAAGGGCAGTTAAATGGAGCCAATCTTCCTCAGGGTAGTCTTTCCTAATGGCTTCAGCAGTTTGTAACAAATGCTCAATTTGAGGTTCATCCAAATCAGGGTCACTATCATCTACCACGTCGTTCAGCAATTCGCAACATTCCCAGATACTCATTTCTACCCTGTTTAATTTTGAATACTCTTCACTCATCTTCTTAACCTGCAATTAATTAATCCATCTCAAAGTTAATATCCTAATTAATATGAATAAAGAAAAGTTTATTGGTAATGCATCACTTACAAAGTCATAGGTTTGATGTATGTGATTTGTTCTGTAGAAATTTTCGACGCCTTCTTGCCTCTCACTTTCAGCATTGTAGTCCCTGTTTTCATTTAGTCATTCAGTAGTAATCATCAAGTTGCAACTTCAGTTTCTCAACTTATGCGACATTATTTCCTTAGCCTTTTCAAAGGGTCAGAGAAGGAAGCGGCGATAGCCATAAAGAATGACATGCATTTATATTTGTGTGACACTGTATTCTTATTAGTCCGTTTTATGTGTAATGCAGAATTGTAGGTAATAAAGCTCAACAAGGGTGTAAGTAGGACCTAAAGTTATGGCCAAATGCATTGGAATGGGGCACCACAAATGTTTCATCCAATGCCAATTCCTTTGCATCGTCATGGATTTTCTTTTCATCAGCTTGGCTTCCTACTGTCAGATAAAAAAAGAAATAGAAAAAAGAAGAAAAGTTAAGCCATTTCGTGGAGTCAACAGTTTATAAAAGGGCAAGAATAGCAAGAACTTAGTTTTTATAAAATGAAAAAGGGCAACATTTTTACCAAGCTGATGCTGATCAATAAGGATAGTCATTGTGACTGAAAGTTGAATGAACCAACAATAGCAATTTTATGAAAGTAATGCAAGGCGACGTGAAGAAAAGTTGGTGACATTTTAATTAGTGTCACACAAGGTCACTATTTATAACTGGCCGGGAAGTCCTTCCCTGCGATTTTGCACGTCTTGAGTCCTTCCCTGAAATTCTAAACTTTTGCATAGTTTATTTTTTTTCTACCTGCTATTATATTTATATACTTTCCAAGTGTTTGGATAACGTTAGTAGACTAAAAAATTAAAAATAGTTGCATCAAAAACACAAATATTCAACGAGAAGCAGAATAAGTTACTAGTTTGAATGAAGGTATACATGTGCCATGCAATTAGGCACCAGAAAGCAAGTTTGCGTTGGACATGAGACATATCTTCAGAATCAGTGCATAGGATACTACTGCAGTTAATTACGACTTCAACGCTTTTTAAGAAGATATCCACAATTTCCAAAGCTTATCTGTTGCTAACCTTTTGGCATGTGAAGTGTGAATTAATGGATTGTATAGATTTCTAAGACAACGTAACCTCAAAGAATAATAATACTAGTAACTGGATTTTGGTTTTGTATAGCACATTTTATCGGTTAAAGTTGACACTTTTCTTGATTACCTCATTTTAGTTCCAGAGGCCAGAGCTATAGGTTCCGCAGAAAAGATAAGGATATATGATTTGTTAGTTGGACACTTACATGTATAATTTGCGAGATGTATATCTTCGCTAGTACTATAAGATAGATATTGTGTTAGGAAATAGAGTTTAGGAATCGGTCTGTGTAACAATCTAAGCCCGCTAGTGATACTGTCTGTTTTGGGCCTAGATATTTACGACTTTAAATCGCGTCTAAGGTACGTGGACTCAGCGTCCTCGCTGAGATTTGCCCTGCGTACCTGAAATTCGTCTAAACTCAGTTGAACTCGGAACCACATCGACAAGAGTGATAGTGAGTGTTTCTGATACCATTTATAAAAGTTAAAACCCGCTAGTGATACTGGCTGCTTTGGGCCGAAGCCCTTGAGGCTTTAAAACACGTCATCCTTACTTAAATATTGAGATACTTAATCCTTAGCTGAGTGTCACACCCTATGTTCACATCCAGCATTCCTCCTTTCCAACAACATTTAAAAAAGAAAAAAGTGAAGAATTATTTTAAGATTAAGCTACATAATTCAGTAACTTATATAATTACCAAAGTTCTCATAGGTTAGACATGGTAGTCCTATTCAGGTAGCATATTATCACAGTTTTCCAATAGGCTTTAATAAGAGAACCAACACAGTTGTGATGTTGGACTCTCAATGCAAGCTCTTCCTATAGAATTTTATGTAGCCAAACCGCCAAAATCAGCTTATTTCAATAAGTATTTTTTATCAAAAGTATTTTTAAAAAAAGTGATTTGTAAATAAGTAATTTGTGTTTTGCTAAATTTTAGAGAAGTGCTTTTGGTATTAATTTGTGTTTGACCAATATTTAAAAAAATTACCAAATTACAAAAATGGATATATAATAGTCTTAATTTGATTAAATATGGAAGTTTGAAATGGGTAATCTTGTCCCAAATAATTAAAAGCACTTATTTTTTCAAGAAACTACTTTTTTCAGCTTCTTCCCCACAGCAAAAAACAGCTTCTGCTTCCACTTAAAAACACTTATTTTTCCCTCGAAGCTTGGCCAAATACCCAAAAATTATAAAATAAGCACTTCTAGCTCCCCAAAAGCTTGGCCAAACAGGCTCTTAGGCTCAAGTGAAGGAGACGCAAATTAATTTGTAATCAAATTATTTTCAATTGAGTAATAGATTAATTTAGAAATTTTTATTTCTATTAACAAACTTATTCATTGAAGCAAATTAATTTCAATCTAAATTTTTATATATTTTTAGTTGATTTATTTCATTATTAGTCATTAACTTATAAGTTTGATTATTATTTGTCATCCCTTTTTCATTTTGAAAATAATATTTAGTAGAATAAAAAAATATCATGATATTAAAGAAGAATACAATAAAGTTTTGATAATTTAAAGGGTAAAGTAAGTATTTTAGAAAGTCATTCGAGAGGAAGGGAGGGAGAACGACATTTTTTCAAACTTTATTGGGGAATTTGATTTTTAAACTATTGTGAATAATATTTTTAGTTAGCGTTATCTTCTTTCCTAAGTACTACTAGTAAATTTGAATTTCCACATTAGCTAAAATTTAGTGTATGATAATTTGAATTCCATGAAATCAGGGATGGCTTGCCTTGTAATGTGTATAAGTAATTTGAATTCCCTTAGATCATATGAAGGGTATAAGATATATATAGACACTAATCTTGAGATTATATCATTTTATAAACACACGGTGTGAGCAATTATTTGTCTATTCTACTATTTGCTAGTGTTTTTCAATAGGAATTCGAAAATGGTACGTTGCAGTTCAAGAATCAAAGCCTTGGAAGCTAAGCGAGCGCAGTGTCATTCAAATGACTGCATGGATCACCCTGTCGTAGAGAACAACATACTCAGTATAATCCCACAAGTAGGGTCATCCCAGAATCCACTACCGCAAAATCTCAGGATTACTGAAACTCTTCGAAAATTTAACACACATTATCTCCAACTCGTTCAGGTTTCTTCATTTCATATTTTTCCTTAAACAATGAGTGTGTGTGTGTGTGTATGCTGATGATTCTTGTTGACCGTGATTAGGAAGAAGAGATAAGATGTAAAAAAAGAGGTCGAGATGATCGCAAAACAAAGAAGAAGGCTAGGGTAAATTGATTTATTAAATGTCTTATCATCTTATAGTAAAAAAAGTTTATGGGAGTTCTTAACCACTTCTTTTTGAAGAAGATAAGCAAAACATAATGTCATTAATTAGGCTTGTACATATGTGCAGGAAGCTGAAGATGATGGCAACAAAGGCAGTTCCAAGCGCCCGCGCGCTGATCTAAAAGCAATGTCTAAGGCATGTATATTGCTTCATATGTTAATGATGATTCTACTTATAGTCCTGTTTGCCTTAATAATACATGTTATAATAATTTTTCCCTTTCCTACTCGACCTAGACCAAAAGATTTTTGAGATTGACCAATATTTCAGTGGCAATTAGATGGTTCCGTTAATACTCCCATTTGCCTTAATTAATGGATTGTTGTCAACAATACATGTGAACTTGAATGGTTTTTTACCACATCATACACTTGTGTACAAGACATAGACAAAAAGAATGTTGAGGCTCACCAATACCTTTATTGTGGCAATTTGGTAATGTACATCGCTATCATTATCTAGTAGCAGATAGATGGGAGGGCCTCAATATCTTGCTTTAGATGACATTATCGAATCCCGTGATTTTGACTACCAATCATGTTCGATCTGATTAGCATGATGAATCAAATACAATCGGGTGACATTTATTTGGGACAAAAAATCCAGGTAGCAATATTTAAAATACAATGTTAAATGTTATGGTAACAAAATATATTTAATGTAGCTTTTGATGAATGAAGGTGTGTTGCTCATTCTGTTAGAGTGCAAATCAGAACCTTCAAACTTGTAGTGACTATGTTAAGTTATAGGAGTAGATAATTTCATTAGTACTACTTATGCATCAAATTGCATAATGAAACTTTCTAGATGTTTTTGTTCCATTCAAGTCTAATATATAAGTAATACTTAAAGGCAAAAGAGGGAGGGGAATCAAAGAGTGACAAAATATTTTCCTCTTAAGCTTCACTTGAATTCCATTTTTGTTCGGCTGAGGGTAGTTCATGAGTCTTTGTTTAGTGATACTGATTCTTTATGAGAAAAGCTTGCAGATGAAATTGGCAAAGGAGATTTTGAAACCTGAGAATAGAATCGGCTCCATCCCAGGTTTATTGTCTACCTTATCATGCTATTATGCGTCTCGTGATATTGTTGATTTAGCTAATGAAATTATTTGTGTATGGCTGTGAATCATAAAAGCCTTCAATTTATTCTAGAAAACCACTTCTTGCTTCTAGAAGCTTACTATCTATTAGTATCACTTAATGGCTAATAGCTCTGGTACTTGTACTTTTCATCTGAAAATCCAATCAATCAGTATAGTTTAATATTATGTTGTCACATTCAGTTATGTTTGATGTGGCAGGGATCAATGTTGGTCATCAGTTCTTTTCGCGTGCAGAGATGGTTGTCCTCGGATTCCACAGTCATTGGCTGAATGGCATTGATTATGTTGGCAAAAATGAAAAGAAAAAAGAGGTACATAGTTTCTTACTTTCAATCTTGAATTACAAAAGAATTTCCATCTTGAATTACAAAAAATCATACTTTCTCAACCTGAGATTTTATTTTTCTTGTGACTTATTTTCGTCCAAATGTTTAGAAAGTTTATTGTTTCTAAAAAAAACATTCTCAAGGTTGTTGCTGTGGTGCCTTGGAGGGAGAAAAAACATCAGTTCTTTTGTTTTTTTTTCCTAGTAATTTGGCGTGTTGTCTGTTAAAGTATGATCCCTTTCCTCTATTGTGGTAACCCTTTTCGCATCATGTAGGAGTTCAAAAATTACAAATTACCCCTGGCGGTAGCCATTGTCCTATCAGGACAATATGAGGATGACCAAGATAACAGCGAAGATGTTCTTTATACTGGTCAAGGTGGAAATGATCTACTTGGTAAAAAGTGCCAAATAAAAGATCAAGTCATGGAACGGGGAAATCTTGGGCTTAAGGTTTGTATTTTCTTGTTTCATGGGAACCATCTCGTTGGTGAATTGATTTATAAAGTAGCCCTTACTGTTCTATCTATTCCTAACTTTTGTGCTGTGATGTTTTGTGGATACAGTTACAGTTTTCAGGACTTGATTTGTATTAGTTGTCACTTAACTCTGTCTTTTATTACAGGACTAATGATGTTTATCGTTTGTTTATTTCTACAAATAGTGGTGCTATTAGTTTATTGAGGTCCTTAGGAGTGGTCAAGTGACTCAAGTTGTTGAATAAACATGACCTGCTCTCTGTATACAGAACTGCAAGGAGCAATCTGTCCCTGTAAGGGTCATACGTGGACATCAGTGTGAGAACAGTTATGTTGGAAAGGTTTACACCTACGACGGCTTGTATCAGGTAATCAATCTCGTTTCCTCATCTTTGAATCCCGAAAAGGTTCTAAAATGTATAGATGCTGAATGTGCTTGTAAAAATTGAGGCCTATTTTTTATTTGTTGATAGGAGGTTTGTCATTCAGAGCTTCCGAACTTTAATCTAATTGTTTTTGGGTTGGAGTAAATAGGTCATTTTTAGAGTTATTATGTATGTAAACATCCCTTGCTAGCATCCCAACTGGAACGATGGATAAAGGGTAAATGATTGGAACATTCAATCAACATATCTATTGAATGTGTGAATGTTGGCTATGTTGGGTGATTTGGGGTTTTGAGTGGTTTACTGGTTGGTTGATATGTGCTTACTTTCATGACATTTGCACCAATTTTGTCTGGTTGGTTTTGAGTGACATGTTTTGTTATGTAGGACTGACCAATCTATCAGATATTGCTTAGTGTGCTAAATGCCATCAAATTGAAAAGAAAAAAAAAAAGCTTCGGAAAGAAGTAAAAGAGATCAAGTGATGACATTTAACCTTTTGTTGTTTGAGCCTCTCAACCTTTTAGTTTCCTTGTAAATTATGTTGGTGAAATCTTTGGGTGGTATTCAAATGTTAAAATATGGGCATATTTAAGTTATACAGTTATGTTGCATTCCGTTGCAGGTTGTAGATTACTGGACGGAGAAGGGTAAATCTGGATTCACTGTCAATAAATTTCGATTAAAGCGTGTGAAAGGACAACCTGCCTTGACCACCAACCAGGTTTCTTTCGAATTTGTTATTGTATCGATGAGAAAATACCTAAATTTCTTGAGTTTGTTATCTGGAAGTTCATGCGTTTATACTTGCAAGTCTTTCTTCTCCTAGGCCTTCCACTTTATTTACATTATCTTTGTGTCATTTTCTAAAGTTACAGTTCCCCTCAAATTTGAAGCATTCTCATGGTTTTGAGTTCATAATAGACTGCAAGACATTTGATTTCTTCTAATAAGGGGGCAAAAAGTCTATTTCATTGATGTGTAATCTCCACAAGTCTCAAGCACACTTCCATTTTTTATTTTGCTATTGTGGGAGAAACACAGCAAACGTTCTGTTACTAATTTTGTTATAACTCGTATGAGAATCTATATGTTATATTATATGGAATAGAATGTGTGGAGTAAGAATTTGTAAGTATCTCAAGCCAAAACTTCCCTTTAACTTGCCTTAGACAAATCAAAAAGGAATAGCATTTGTTTTTGTTTCTCTTATGTTTCGTTATTAATTTGCTTCTGCTGTATGCAGGTACAATTCACTGGAGCCTCTGTTCCCAAGTCCATATCTGAAATACAAGAATTACGAGGGTAAATAAGTTAAAACTGATTAATATTTTGAATTGAATTAAGAGAAGGTAAACGCTTACTTTTGTGAAATGTAGGTTGGTATGCCAGGACATCTCTTATGGGATAGAGCGTTATCCCATTCCAGCAACCAATGTAGTTGATCCACCGGTAGCACCGGCAGGCAAGTACCACGTCTTGATATTGTGCTGTTCTGATGGTTTTCTTAATTCTTCCTTCCTCCAAGTTATGTTAATGTACACAATCATTCTGTGGATATACAATATGGAGACTTGTCTGTACCATTAACTTCCAGCTTGATCATAGTTAACAGTATGTTATTATTACTTTTGCATTACTTCTGGTATTTCTCATGCTTATTTGTAGTCTAGTTAGCGATTTGTATGTAAGTATAGAGATAGGATTCATGAATAGTGTTTCCTGGAGTGGATAGATTGCAGATTTATTAGCTGATCACAACTTGCTAGGGGTAGAGGTAGAATTGAATGATAATTTTTATAATTAAGGTTCTAACTATTTTTGAGTGTTGAATTGTGAACGTCAGTTTGGTGTTTGAAACTTGATGATTGATGAAGGACCCGAGATGCATTTTTTGCCACCAAAATAGTTTGTACTGTAGCCTGTAGTCTTCCCTATGCACAACACACACACACATCTTTGCATTACTTTGTCCATGTTACCACTGCATGAATCCTTGAAGCATTACAACTTTCACAGTAACAACTAACTAGCTAAATCTTTTTTTGGGTTCTGATTTTGAACCTCCCTTGATTCATGTCAGTGTACCAGTAGGTTAGTTGGACCTTTTGCTGTAGGGCAGAGACTGGTTGAGGCTTAAATTTTGGCAATTGCCAATATGAAGTATTAGTCCTCTCCATTTGTGCCAATCTTATTAACATTGATACTTTACACAACATTCAGGTTTCGAATATAGAAGGCATATGGATTACGCCGAAGGTATAAGGCACCCCCCAGGATGCAAGTGCCACGGTTCATGTCGTGATCCGAGAATTTGCTCTTGCGCTAAACTTAATGGCTCTGATTTTCCCTATGTTCAAAAAGATGGTGGAAGGTCAGTGCAGTATTTTTCAGTCCCTTGCCAGATCATGTTTGTTTGAATCAAAATCCACTTGTGCTGCTAATTTAACATGTTCACTTCCGCATGAATTGCCTGAAGCTGGGTGAAAAACATGTTGACTGCTTCACAAAAGCCTTGCTTAGCAGGTGCTTATGTGCAGTCACAAAGGCTCTAAGGCATATATATCAGTGCTAATAGGCATTATCCTGAAGTTACTCGACAGTAAACAAAAAATATTTTACTTTTAACCTATAAATGTATCTGATTTACAGAGCTATATATCTTAAGGTCCATGTTATGCTGTAAAGAAAATATTTTAAGATCCTCGTTATATGTGCATATCACATATTGGACATCTGTTTGGTAGATGTTATTACTCTGATAGACAATTACTTGGGTTTGTCTAGTATCTTTCCTGCTGAGTGTTGTGCTTAAATTTCTGTGGCGACCTTTTATTTAAGATGAGAAAAATGAAAACGCAAAATGATGCCTTGAGTTGCTTGACAGCAAAGTGGAGAGTTCATTAGTATTCGAAAAATCTCAACATGCTTTCTTTTTCTCTATATTTTTCTGTGCAGACTTATTGAACCAAAGGCTGTTGTATTTGAATGTGGTCCAAATTGTGTATGTGGACCTGATTGTGTCAACCGCATTTCTCAGAAAGGATTGAGATATCGGCTTGAGGTTGTATCACTTACCCATTAAGCAGAGTTCAGAGTTTTCTGCTATACATAAGAGTGCAGTGCATTCATTTGTGTGACTGTTTTCTTTGTCAATGGGGCAGGTATTTCGTACTCAAAACAAGGGTTGGGGTGTGAGATCATGGGAATATATACAGTCTGGAGCAACAATTTGTGAATACATCGGTCTTCTCAAGAAGACGGATCAGATTGACCCTGCTGCAGAAAACAGCTACGTTTTTGACATTGATTGCTTGCAAACAATGAAAGGGCTCGATGGGAGGGAGGCAAGTGTTCAGACATTTGATTGCTCAGTCTATCCTCTAGCACCTTATATTTATCATATGCTTGTAGACTAACATTAAAGATTTGATTGTTTATTTGTGTTTTCTTACCCACTTCATCTTCTTATGTTCTTCTGTAGAGACGAGTAGGTGAGGTTCCTTTGCCGGCACACTGGCACCAGGATGCTGAGAAGACATCATCTTCAGATAGTGGTCCAGAGTATTGCATTGATGCAGGCTCTGTTGGCAATGTTGCAAGGTTTATTAATCATAGTTGTCAACCGAATTTATTTGTTCAATGTGTGTTAAGCGACCATCACGACATTGGCTTGGCAAGAGTGGTGCTAATGGCAGCTGACAACATACCACCTCTACAGGTTAATTTCTGCTTAGTCTTTCTCACTCCTTGCCCTTTTGAATTGCACATTGAATTGTTTATGTTTCACCTGTGTAGGAACTCACATATGATTATGGTTATGTCCTGGATAGTGTCATGGATCCTGATGGCAAGGTTAAACAAATGCCTTGCTTTTGCGAGGCCTCTGATTGTCGTAAGCGTTTGTATTGATGGAATCTATAATCATTCTTTAGGTGCTAAATACATTACACATTCTTGGATGCCGATTTCTCATCATCAGCTCTTTGTGATTTGAGAAAACAAACTTGTTCAATTGAGTGAATGGAGCAACAAGTGTTACTGATTTGACATTAGGAAAGTAAACAATTGAATTGGAGATCGTCTTATTTCCAAAGGATTTTTTATTCCCTACGCTCCCAATTATTTTCGCGCTGTAAAAGCTTTCAACTTGTGGAAGAATTGAATGTGTGTCGCTATTTTTGTGTAAAGTGGAATGTTTGATTAGCTTATCCACATTCTGTTCTTAAAGCCTATTTAATTAAATCTTAAAAGTGGGTTTTTTGCTCAATTAGTGAAGTTTTAATTAAGGTAGGGTTTAATCAAGTTACTTTTTTCTGTTTAAAGACTAAAATTCTAAGAATATTTTTATAAAATTTAACAGCTAAAATTAGAACTAAAATAAATTCCGTCTAAAAAGAAAGAGAATTTCAAGGTCGTTCTTTCTCTATACATAGACAAGTTTCTCTGATATCTCTTGCAGATTACTGTAAGTTAGCCACAATTTGCATGTAGATAGTGAACAATCTAAGTCCTATTGAGCAACTCATCCCCCTCTATAAACATCACAAATAACTACAAACTTTAAAATATCATCCTCCTCCTCACCAAACGCAAAGTTTAGACATCAATCTAGTCATACTTTCATTCTCTTGGACGGGCCTTGGTCAATAATAGGATCAATTGTTGGCGGCTGCGTCTCTGGTTGCGGGTTTTCAGTGGCTTCTGATGTGGTAGGGGGTGCATAGCCTTCTGGAAAAGGTGGAGGCGGAGGTGCAGGTGGCAGCTGTACATGAGATAAAAATGAGTCTCTATGCCTCATTTTATTGAATTTCAAGACAAATATAGCAGTTAATGAAGCCTTCAGATTGGATTGGATAACTACTTTGCAACTCAAACTGAGCTCCTCAACTGAAAGGTTGGCTACCTCATACTTTAAGATGAATTGCACAAAACATACTGGTGTAAAGGCATCAGGGTTACCTTCCGTTGTAGGGAAGCAAAGATGTGATCAACTCGCTTAAGTTCTTTGAAGTCAATGGTCTCTTTACTGGACTTTGTTTCAGATGCTGGAGTCTCCTTTTCAGAATCCACTGCAAAAGGAATTTTATATTGAATAGAATAAAATAATGAAATAATAGTAAAAATGAAACTGATATTGCAAACTGAGCGGAAGATTGTTGATCCAAACAATGTGTGTAAGACTGTGCCGGGAGAGATGCAAGTTGAACCTTGAAGTACTCTCATATCATGACCCAAAAAAAAAAATCAGGAAGATCCACTACAATTATGACAAAAAATTCTATATATATACACACAGGTCCGACTTATCAAAAGACACACACACGTATGGAGATCTCTTAACTCCTTTCAACTAAATAGCAATGTATCGTAATCAGATAAGTGTTACAGGGGTCTTCAGAAAATTTCTGTTTTCAATCATGCCCTTGACATATATTTGATAAAACCCAATTTAACTTCGTCTCTCCAAATAATGCCTATCCTTCAACTCCTAAAAGTAGGATTCCCATCCCAAGGACATGTCCAGACAATTGCTTGACCAAGACTGTATAGATCGAGCTCATGATGAATAAAAAGATTTTATTGAAACTTGGAAGGTTTCCTAAAAATGTTAGGCATTAAAAGATCCGTAATTATATCAAAGAATGCAAGAGCACCTCCATGTTGAGTCATGATGCCATTTTAGACAAGTTCTCGTTCTTGCAGTATATGCACATAAAGAGTTCTTTTTGTTGAGCGAGAATTACTGAATTTCATACAAGTATGAGAGAATGATGTTACTAATCAACGGAAAGATAGTAGAGCATCAAGCTGAGTACTGACTACTGAATTGCGTAAGCAAGTTTGACTTGGATGGGCATCATACACAGAAGTATACTACATTACATTATTATAATACCTCAAAAGAGATATTTCAAGTGAAAGGTGCTAAACAATTATGATTGCCATGCAGACCAACATAGATATGAAAAATAGAAGTACGTTAAAAAAGGAAAAGGAAGAAAAGAAACCAGCACCTCTGCACTGGTAATGATATGTCATGTGGGATGACTAGATTAAACTGTTGCATGCAGAAAAGACTACGGTACAATCGTCAAAGTTCAAACCATATACTATTCCTCCAGATGTCACTTACAACTAGGAAGCACCTGGTTCTCCTTACATATTCTTATGCTGCCCTACCCAAAACCCCCAGACATGCGAAAGAAAAGTAAAAAAGGATGGAAAAGTAAAGAGTAAAGAGATGTCAAGATACCATATCCAATCTTTTCCAACTTTGAGGATGCAGTAGTGAAAGCTTTTGAGATATGATATAGAGCACGCCCCTGTCAAATAAGTAACAAAGACAATGAACAACAAACAAGCCTTTGGTGTCCCATCAATCAAAATTCTTTGACCCACACAATTAATTAGTGATATCGCATAAAAGTAGATGAGTAATTCAAGCATATCGAAGATTTCAGGCAAAGGAACCTATTTCCACAATACACAAGAGTCAAGACACATCAATTCAGAGAACGTTTTCGAGATAGGAACCAGTATCTAACGAATTCAATGGTTGCAGTATAAATGAAATCATTGAAATCCAATGCTGATATCATTGCATTATCGCTCTAGAGGTTTCCTCCATATGAAATTTCTTGGCGGAATTCCTGCAGCATCTCCTCCAGTTTCTACTTCCTTTTTCTCTCTATTCCTTTGGATCCCTAGAAAGTTTGATAAACCTCCATATATAGACCAAACTAACCACCTCAGCAACAACTACCAAACTGCATTCTGTACTTGAGATCTTTTTCTTTGATAAGGGAACACTTATTAGTATATGTAAATATTACTACTAATTATGTAGTTGAGATCTTTCAGAGATAGCTTACTGATTTTATTCCTACTTAAACTTTCCTGCAGAGATAAAAATTACCAAGAAACACTTAACATATCGAGAAACAGGAACACTGCATTGTCATGCATGATCTTTAGCAACGTGGAGTGCCACACTTAACTCGTATTAAAAGCAACTATTTAAAAGGGGGAAAAGAAAAAAGCAAAACCAAAGGATCAAAAATGATCTTTCCTAAAGTACTACACTACTACTGCAAAGGACAAAGCTTCTTTTCTTCACTATGCAAAGAAGCTCAAGTGACTACAGAGCCATTGTTCCCATCCATACTTGTCCAGCCTCTTTCTCGTCATGCAATACATAAAAATCCCCGGAAACCAATGATTTTTCTATTAGTTTTAAATTAGTAAAAAAAAAAGGGATTTTGGTAATTAATATCTGCAACTGTTCATGAAGAGAAATTATCTAACTCTGCTTTAGCACTACGTGCACCACCCTTTAAGGCCTCAATATTCCTAGTTCTTTGCAAAGCATACAACAGTTTCAAAAGTAAATTCCTTTCTTATGGCAAAGAAAATTTGCACGACTAGTACAATTCACTTAAGGAAACGCCGATAGAAAGACCAGATATTCAGAATGTTAACACCAGATCAAAATCCAATCTACTGCAAGCAGTATAGAATAATATTATACTGGATTACATCAACAGGACATTACTAATGAAATTTGAACAATGACTTAAGTTATGTTTAGGCCTGTCATTCTTATTCAACAATTAACAGTAACGCAACAAAACAGATATTCGAGCTGATTTAACAAGTACGAAAACCATAGAAACAAAAACCAAATCGAGTATACTAACGAGTCGAGCTGCAAACACATTGCAGAGTTGTGGAGCTTGATATATTGAACCATCCAACACATAATAAGTCAGCATTGGTGTAACCTTCTCCGGACTATCCCTCTTTTGTTTACGAATAACAAACAAATGAGGTTCCATCACTTCACTCAACGTGTATTCCATTCCCGTCATTTTCCTGCACCATTAATTTATAAAAACCCTATTTAAGATAAAATTGCAAAAAAAAATTACATCAACAGCAACAACAACATACATATTGTTATCTCACAAGTGCGGTCGCGAAACCAGTGTTAATCCACAAGTGGGGACGGGAAACTATTGTTATCCCACAAGTGGGTTCCGGGAAACAACTGTTATCCTACAAGTGGGGTCCGGGAAAACTAGTGTTATCAGGAAATTAGTGTTATCCCACAAGTGGGGTGAGGACGAAGTGTACACAGACCTTACTCCTACTTGTCTCTACATTGAAAAATAAGAGAAAAGAGAAAGAACAAAAGGGAACTTACGAGATATGAGAAAAATCGAGGGGATGAATGGCACGTGCACGGAGCTGTTCATTATTGCAAGTCCAATCATAGAAAGGGGATAAAGCAAAATAGTCAAATACTAGGTTTCTGTCAAGTGGATATGTGTTTAGCCATAGCTGATCTCTGAAACATATGCTCGTCATGTCTGTACCAGGTAACGGTGGAGCTGCCGGTGCACTTCCGTCCATGTTCGGTGGCATCATCGGCGTCGCCGCCATCTCGTTCTTCGGTTCTTGTTTTTACTGTATATTTACTGTATGTATACTGTATCAGAGCTGTGAGATTGGAAGCTAAAATTGGAAGTTTTTTTAAACCCAAATTGGCCCCCTTAAGTTTGAGAGTGGGTAAATTTTCACACACTATCAAAAACCCAAATAGTCATATGTTTTACCAACTTTTTCTGACACGTATCAAAAAGCAAATTGATTTGGTTCGTTTTTCTCATTTTTAGTCCTATGTTTTCCTATTTTGTTCTAGGTATAAATTGGATGGCTTGAAAGTAGAGATGAAAGTGAATAAACAATACAAATATAGTAAGTAATAGCAATAATTACAGGGAGTTTGGCTAAGCTTATGTTGGCTTATGTACGTATATGGTAAGTACCAAAAGTGCTTATAAGTCAAATGTTTATTGACCTATGCATTCTCATCTCTGATACGATTATCTTCAGAATGTATATGTTATTGCTTAGCCAAAACTCCTCCCATACGACATTGCTGGTCTAAAGACCACTCTATAGAACTTACCTTTAAGTCTATGTGACACTTTCTTATCGCATAGGAAACCCACTTCATCCAGTCTGCTCCTATACGATGTGTGACATAATCATCAATTTCTTCATTACCTTGTAGGATTTGAGCCAACATACTTGAAGCTTCTTTTTTGGGATGACTTGTGTATCAAGCGTCATTTCCACATCTGACTCCCGAGATGCATCATTAAAATTGCATTCCATTTACTGTGCTCGCGTCCTACTTAACATGAAACTTTTAGTCTGTAGAGTCTGTCTCCAAGCCTCCAGTTTATCATTAACCCCACAACGTATTTCGTCAACCAGAACTATATCATCTGCAAACATTATGCACTGTGGTACCTCCCCTTGAATACTCTGTATTAATTTGTCCATCACTAGAGCAAATAAAATTGTATTAAGCGTTGACCCTTATGCAACCCCAACTCGACGAGGAAGTGATCAGAGTCACCTCTGACTTTTCTCACACGGGTCATGACTCCATCTTACATGTCCTTAATCGCTCAACTGGTGCACCTCTAGATCCCAAACATCTCCACAACACCTCCTTATTTTTTCTAGGTCAATAAACACCATATATATGTCAATTTTCTTATTCCTATACTGCTCAACACAGTCAACAAACCTCCTTAGAAGATGGATGACTCCCGTAGTTGATCGCACAGGCAGGTATTCAATTTGGTTCTCGAAAGTTGTTATATGCCTCCTCATCCTCTTCTCTACCACCCTTTCCCAATAGTTTGATATCCGAATAATTATTGCAATTTTGAACATCAACCTTGTTCTTGTATAATAATTTATTAATTGCGTACTCTAAGTGTACGACATATCCACCGAGACCTAGAGCATGTCATAATATGCTTCATTTTTAGTCCTATGCTTTCTAGGTATAAATTTTAGATGACGTGAAAGTACATAGGAAAGTAAATAAATACAAGTACAAATATAAGTAATAAGATAATTAATAAAGTATAGTGGAACGATTGTGACATTCTTATATTCTAATCATGTAACATTATTTTGACACGGTCTTAGTATATATGAATAATGAAATTCTTTTGATTCATCGAAGAAACAAAATAATATTCCAAGTCAATAAAGTAAAAGCGTGGAGACCTGAAGAAAATTGTAACAACAGATTTTTCTCCACAATATACAAAATTTATGTCTGAATTCCATCCAAAAAAATACTAAGAAATTTCTAGCAAATTTTCTTCAAAAGCCACCAACTTATTAATATCTTTGACTCTTCTTAATTTTCCTTTCATCATTCAATCATAAACAGCGCCTATATATTGCTTACATCCTAATGAAATGTTAGCAAGTTTGTTCCTCAAGGTAATATGCAAATTCCTGGTAAGATTTTTATAGGATAAAAAATAAGTGGGCACTTTTCAAGATTGCATGTAGATTGGTTAATTAGCATAAACATTCATGTAGCATATAGCCATGAATGTTATGTATTTTGGATCAATAGTTGAGATATATTGAGGTGGGAAAAACAAGAATTTGAAATGCCTAATCGTGTTACCACGAGGGCAAAATCATTTTCTTCTCAACCATCTCAGGCTCAGAAACTAAATGATGATCCTATAGATCCTAAAAATCCACAAGGTAGCGTTACATGTGTTTATCAATCTCATATTGGTGGCTATTGGCGTAATGTGACTGTTATATGGAGAAAGAATTTGATGAATCATTGTCTCACCATATCCGTTGATAGTGTTGATTCTGATGATCACCAAACATGCAAGATTGATCTTAAACCTTGGCATTTTTGGGCTAAAAAAGGTTACAAGACATTTGAGGTTGATGGAAATCAATTGGAAGCTTATTGGGACCTAAGATCAGCTAAATTTTCTGGAAGTCCTGAACCGTCTAAAGATTTCTATGTCGCGTTAGTTGCAGAAGAAGAAGTTGTCTTGTTGTTAGGTGATTACAAGAAAAAGGCCTACAAGAGAACCAAATCAAGGCCAGCTCTAGTGGATGGCTTGTTGTTTTACAAAAAAGAACATGTATTTGGCAAGAAAAGTTTTTCAACTCGGGCCAAATTTGATAACAATAAAAAAGAAAGTGACATTGTGGTAGAAAGTTCAACATCAGGGCACAGAGATCCTGAAATGTGGATAAGTATAGATGGAATTGTTTTGATTCACATAAAGAACTTGCAGTGGAAATTCAGGGGAAATCAGACTGTGTTAGTGAACAAGCAACAAGTACAAGTATTTTGGGATGTGCATGCTTGGTTATTTTGTTCACCTGGCTCTAGTCATGGATTGTTCATTTTCAAGCCATGGGCACCTGAAGTGGACAGTGACAAAGAAGGGAGTAGCGTCGGAGGTGACAGTGATTGCAGCGACCATACCAAGTATTATTCGACGTTGAGCCACTCTAAAGCCTCACCCTTTTGCCTTTTCTTGTATGCGTGGAAGATCGAGTGATAAAAGAGACCATATGTGGTTATTAATGAGAGAAGGTGAGCACTTGTGGGTGGTAAAACTCACAAGCCGAAATATGAGTCCTTTTCATGCATATATGAAGCCTAGAGATGAATCTTTTTCATATTGAATTGACTGAAAAATTCGGAGCAAGAGGTTTGTCTGAAATGGTATTACAAGATTCAGGTGACCTTCAATTTCTGAATTGATTGCCTCTGCATTGAAGAATTTCTCGGGGAGATTGGTTAGAGTAAGTTTATGGCTCTTTCTTTTTTTAATTATACCCCTCCAAGTCATTGTGACTTTTGTAATCTGTGTTCTGTATATTATTCAATATAACTCCAATATTTGACAGCAATTCTTCAGTTGAGTTTTACAAAAGTGAGGATGGTTTGAGCTACTTGACAATAATATATTCTCTAGGTGAACAAGAACATCAATGAACCTCTCCCAATCAGTCTTTATTTTCATTTTGCCAAATTTCCTTGAAAGAATGTGTGACAATGAAAATGCTAGTATAAAAGTAGCACCTCTGGATGGATGGATTCTCAGAACCAAATTTAGACGCACATTTTGACCTGCACTTTTTCCAACATATCATAGATGTAAGCATCAATAGGATTTATAATCTCTGTGTGCTATGCCAAAAGGAGCACCTAACTTTGTCCAAAAGTTCCTTTATGTTATGCACACTTTGAAATGACTATATGTGCAGTAAGATTAGTGTCGAACATTGTGAATGCAATAAACATGACAAGTAGGTCTATAATACGTTGCAAATATCAAGATAAGAAGCTATTCCTAGCAATGCACTACCTGGTGTAACTTGGTAGAAAGAATATTTGCTATTGAGTATTACTATCTTGTAACTTATTAAGAATTTTAAAATGAATACTAATCAAACAAGAAAATATAAACAGGGGCCGTCAAACAGGACGATCTACTTGAACAAGCGTTGAGCCATAATCCTTATTGTGGGCATGGGCCGGGAGGCATGGCGAATGGGATAAGTGCACGAAAGGCCATTTTTGCCACTGGTCGCACAGGCCATTAATACCAAAATATTTAGTTTGTGGCCACTTTCGCTTAAAAGATAGAACTTCAGTCCAAGGCACTGGATTGAAGTTCAGTCCTTAAAGATAGAACTTCAATCCAGGACCATAGGGATTGAAGTTCAGTCCTTAAAGATAGTCCTTAGCACGGACAATTTTGCAATATCATTCCTTATGGAGGGCATGCGGTGAAATTCTTTGAACTTAGGGCCTACTTTTAGCCCATTCTCCACTTCACAATATGTCAAACGCCTAGGCCGAAGGGATTTGTCAGCTATCTCAAAACTAATTCGAGATATGCTCTTGGAAACTAATTCGAGCTATCTCAAAACTATGCTCTTGCAGTTATTGGTCTCCAAGCAAAGCATTAGAACCTTTTTTTTCTTAAATAGAAAAGTCCTTGTTTTACACTCGATTACAAATGGAACTTGTCTACAAGCCTTTTTAGACAGAAACTCACAAGTCACAAGTTGCAGGTTATATTGGAAAAATTCAACACTTGTATTCTCTCTTGAAAAAAGCAAAAGACCTAAACCGATTGCCATCCACTAAATTAAAGTCCGTTAGATAAAGAAGCTGTTGCAAGTCGGCACTGGACAGGCTTTAAATTGCTAATGAATCAACTAGGACAAGTAGATTATCATATCATAACTGTTTTAGCCAATCAAAGTCAAAGTTTTATTCTCATCCATGAACCCAAAATGAATCTTTATGTTGATTTTGTGCACATATGCAATTTGAGGGGAATACCTAGCTAGCTAAGTAAAGCGTATAGCTATACTACCCAAGATCTGGGCTTCTTCCTCTAACAGAACTTACTATATTTAGTAAACAAAATCTCTAACCTCTTCTATCCAATCAAACCAGCTCATTTCCCCTTTTACAGCATACTGCCAAAACCAAACCCCACATTTTTGGCTCATCATTTCACCATACCATCTTCCTATCTAGAAGAAGAAATTATACACATGGTCTACTTATGGATGTTTCGGCCGTTCGTGAGCATCTCGACAGTTCATCGGATACTTGCTATTTCTCACTAAAATATTTAGCGAGTATATTTATCCACTAATGTTTAGGTAGATATAAAAAAATCACGTCAAAATTAAAATCCTAAATTTCCATATTCTTTACCTTTTATTCCACACCCTTTGTTGCAAAATTTAACAAGGCTACAACCAAAGTTTCCATTTTTTTGTCGTTCTCATGATTAAAATAAAAACCAAAAGCCAAAAAGGAAGAATAAACGTGCTTAGCAATAAGGGTTAGGAGAGAAAACCAAGGGGCACGCTTTGGATTGAATCAAGGAGACAGGACCACTGACTAGGATTCACAATTGTACCAAGGGAATGTCTCTTTGCTGACTGCTTTAGTATTAAATAAGGTGTTATCTTTTCGAAGATCTCAAAGAAAAGTGAGGTCTAAGTACAAAACTCGAAATTAAATAGTACAACTAAACGTGCAGTTACGAAGTGGTAATCCAATTTTAAGCTCTCTATCTTAATACTAATTAATTAATCACAGCCCTATTATGCACTGCTGAGCTATAAAGCATGTGTGAAACACGAGAGAATTGTACTATGTACTCCCTTAGCTTTATCTATTGTTGGCGGAGCTCATTATGATACTCATAATTGATGGACTTACCAATTACTACGCTTTAGAGTCTGTAATGATTGAGTTCATCATATGGATCGTTAGGCAGTAAAGATAACTTTCTGAATTATATCATGATGAAATAATGATGAGTCTTGAATGTAAATAAGTTGTTGCCTTTTACTCTTTAAAAAAATTGTTTAAACTCTTTTTAGATAGTATATAATTTATTTTCTAAGCTACGTTATGCTTATTATTATCGATCTAATTGTTCTAGATCACTGTAACAGTAATTTAAAAAGTTTTAAAGTGTCAACACAGATTTTTTTTACTTTCAAATTCACTAATCAAGAGCTATATTTATTATATTTAAAGACTAAAACGTAAGTCTAATTCAACAAACCCTTATTGTACCATGCAAAGAACCAAACATTATCAACTCCTACAAACGAGTAGTAAATTTAGTACAAATCCCATTTAATTTGATTGTAATTGTAGCTGGCCTAAGAGGAGGAAAAAAAAATGTGACCTCCGTCTAGAGAATAAAATCTACAAAAAAAAAAAAAAAAAAAAAGGAAGAAGAAACCAAAAAACTTTTACACTAAAAGTTTATTGTCATTAATATCTTCTTGAAATTTTTCCGTCAGTACTATTCACTAAAACAAAATTAAACTACAAACATGTCAACTCTTAGGACGATGAATTGGATTAGGGTTTTGGATAGGAAAATGTGTTTGCATGGGAATTAATGGGTAGTTAAATGGCATTAAATCTGGCTTTTGGCCTAAGGCTTCTAAAGCTTTAACTTGTGACCTCAAAAACTTCAAATAATTAGCTGCTTCATCAAGCATTGATGCTGTATCCATTTTGCTACCTCCTGGTACTAGCCTTTGCAAAACCCTAATCCTTTCACTTATTCTTTCTCTCCTTTGTCTTGCTGCAACTGTTTGTGGATCACTTGATATTTTCACATTCTTTCTTTTAGGCCTTTCCAGTACCTCAGTCCCGAAATTCACTGGCCTGAATGCCGCGGCACGATATATCATTTCTTTCATTTGTGCTATTGCTTCTGGATCTGGCTCCTCTATTGAAGAAGCTGATGAACTCATTTGTTGAAAATTGATGTTTGATGAACTTGGACGCTTATAATTTTCTGTTCTTGGCTTCTTGTTGGACTTTGGTAATTGCTTTTCTGAAATAAGCTGAAAATTACCACAATCTGCATTTGATAAATTGGACTGGACAAGATTGAAAGAATTTCTACTAGGTTCTAGTAGAGCTTCATCACGACTTCTCTTGTTATACTTATGATCTCGTGAAACTGGCTCATCAACCTCATAAACGGGACATGAAATCTTGTTAGTCTCTTTAGCATTGATGGGCTTGTCATGAGACTCTCTTGATGATACTGCATTATTATTGCCAGTGTTGAAATTAGGCCACAAGTTTTTCGAATCCGCAAAAATCATGGACATGTCATCATCATCTTCAATAGATGTGTCAGTGTTGTTAGTTGTGGTTGCTGAGAGTAAGCAATCAAGAGATTCAAGTGAACCACTAGAGAGTAGTCCAGTTGTTGCTGGCTTAGTAGCATTATTGAGGCCATTTGAACTAAAATTTGACATTAGGCCACAAGTTGTCATTGGATTATTATCGTTGATGTAAGGCATATTGAGTATAGGGGAAGAATAAAAACCCATTTGATCAGTTGAATTTCGGCTTAGATCTGCTCCTGATTTAGCAGCTATAGAGTCAGCAGCTAATCTTATTGCAGCTTCTTGGCGTTGTGGCATGTTCCAATTAGAAATCACATGTATTGGATCAAATGCAGCTCCAAAATTAACAGGAGTCTCATCCCAGTCCAAACTCTCCATTGCCACTATTGCACTAGTAAGACCACTCTACAATACCTGAAAATATTTGTAGCGGATTAATGAACTCAGTATTAATTTCAAAAGTAAATAGTGGAACCTTTATAATTTATTTTTAGATCCACCACTACATAAGATTAATGAAATTTTCTTGATTGTATTACATTGATCTAAAGAAATGAAATGTCACAAAAGAAAATAAAGCTTACAATTAAGTCAGCTGCAGTCTTCAGGAAAATGTAAGCAAGTAGAAGCCTTAGCTCTGTATTTAAAATCACAGCCTTTTGTACAATGTAGAACTGGCTCTAACAACCATCTTGATTCAGATCATCTACGATAATATACAAAAATAGATATTGCTAACGTCAGTTTTATCAACTACAATTTGTCTACTTGTAACAAAAAAGAAGCCATCAGAATCTCAAAAGTACTGGTCAAAAACTTGTAGATATGAAAAACTAGGAGAGCAAAAGATGACATTTACCATATAACGGATAACTGCAAGCTGTTGTTATATTAAAGAAGAGTCTGTTTAGCTTAAATGGAGTACCAAATTTCTTGACTCTTTTTGCAATATGTTGGTTGGAAGACATTAGCTAATTATATATATTGAGAAGAAAAAATTATTTGCATTAAATAATTGAGAAAATATTCGTAGCACTTGTACAAATAAAATATATATACATAGTTCAAACAGTTGACAAGGAGATGTAATGTTTTTTTTTTTTTTTTTTTTTGGGAAAAGATAATGGTTTTTGGTCAGTTTCGTGGGGTTGTAAGACTATAGTTTTGCAGATGGGAAGCATGAGATTTTTGAGATGTGGTTTGAGTATTATATATTTTATTTAAAAAATTATTCCGTCAGTTGAATGTTTTTTTTTTTCTTAATTAATAAAGTAGTATTAAACATTTTAGGAATTGAAGAAAGCTCTGACCACCTCCTTTTTGGTTGCTTAGTTGCTCAGCTCCATGCGTGCTCTTAAGTTGAGGAAATGACAGCATTTTTTTTAATTTAACAAACTTTAGGCTTTGGCAATTTTTTTCATATCTTTCTAAAAGACTCCCACTAATCATAACTTTAATCATAACATTTTTGTGTTACTGTGACTTTTTACTTTTTTAGTGTCCCTTTTACCATCCTTTTATAGATGCAAGATGACCAAGGTTCAATCATACCCTTTTAATTGCTTTGGCAGAGGAAAAGGTAACTTTCTCTTTTCTTTGTTTGCAAAGAGCTAAGTAATTTAATAGACAAGTAAAGCCCACCACAACTTTAGAAAAAAAGGTCAATAGTTTCCATGTTGGAGTTTGGAGCAGTTGACTAGGCACTATTTACGGGTATGAAAAAATCACCGGTAGAAAGCACTTTCCTCCGAATGGGACACTACGCGGCGCGAATTCAAATTAGTTGAACTTATTAATTTGTGTGATTAATGATGCTCATGAATTTTTTTAAGGACTTACATTTGACAAAAGAAAATCTTGGGAGATTTGCAATATGTGTTGGTAGTGTAGTACGTGTCAATATAAAGAAGTAAAGAAATAGCGGTAGTGGGATAATAGTTCAGGAATTAACCAGGAGATGTTGGCAGGCAAGCTAAATGGTTTGGAGTCAGAAGTGCTCAGAAGTTTGGAAGCTAAGTGAAGATAGCAGAAGTTGAGCAACTTGCTCCTAGGACTTTGTCTTTTAACATCTTATCTATCAATCTCATTATACACCACCAAACATACCGACTCGGACAGATATGATCTCTTTACCCTTAATAATATATTTTGACTTCAAATTTGTGAATGAAGAATTTTTTTGGTTAAAAACACTAATTCCTTTATAGGATCATGCGCATCAAGCATCAAATTAATCGGACAAGTTACTATTAGATATATGATGACTATACAAAAAAAAAAATCTACTACTGCTTCTGTTTCAAAATGGATGGTATGTTTTGGATTTCGAGAGTCAAACGAGTTTATTTTGACCGTGAATTTAAACATATAATCTTTAAGTTTTTTGGAACAATGTTTATATATTTAGAAACTACATAAAAAGTATTATAAGTCACAATAATTAATAATTCAAAATATTTAAAAAACACATGAAAATATTACGTACGGTCAAAGTTAAACTCGTCTGACTCTCGAAATCTAAAACATATCATCCATTATAGAACGGAGGGAGTACTATACTTCAATCGAACTTTTTTTTTTTTTCTTACATCTTCTTAGAAAGAGAAGAAAATATCAAAGTTTTTTTCATTTTTTCAGCAGAGAGCATCTAATCTCTGAGTCCTACCCACATGCGCCCCATCATTACAGCTCAATGAATTGAATGGGTTCCCATTGCAATTTGCTTCTTTCTATCAAATTCATCCCCAGCTTGTACATATCATTAAACAGTTCCTACTTGTAATTGTCAACCCTCATGTTTTTCTTCACCTTGTACGTACTTTACTTATTTCATGTTCATAGTTGTTGCAAACCAAATCATTTGACAACAATAATTAAGCTCGTAGTAATAATATTGTGGACTTGTGGTTCTCTCTTTCTTAAACTATGCCCCATTTGATAGTAGCACAAAATCTTGCAACTGTGTAGCTTAGATAAAGCCAACTTGGGCGTTATTTCTTACCAATGACAGAGAGAGGATTTGGTTTGGATGCAACAATAAAACAGAATTGTGATCTGCACGTAACAGGATTTATAAAATGTTAGTTGGATGAGTTTTCTAACTTTTGTTTATTTATTCTTTTCTTTAGTTTATGCTTTATGCATGAATTTTCTCACTACAGAATTAAGTAGTTAAACGTAAATCTCTATTGTTATTAATCGATAATTTGATAAAACAATTGTAGCTAAAATGTAATTATAATATGTTAAATTATATCTATAATGTAAAACATATTATAGGTCATGAATAATTGAAGTTGCTTCAAGCCTCCAGAGCTTGTGTCATTTCTCCGTGGGGACTTAGAAGTTTCTCTGCGATAGAATCCAAATGCATGATGCTTGGATTTTAGTTGGAGTAGAGGACAACTCTAATTAACCACTATAAGATAAACAATCTTTAAGAGGACAAAAGTATTTTTTCAATAAAACTACAGTTTGCAAAAACTAAAGTGCCATTGTAGGAGGAAATAGGCAATTTTGATTGTATCATGATGTCTCACATACGATAATGTATTTGATGAGATATCATAAAACTTTGATTTGTTGGGTTAGATATATAGACATATCCTATTAGGTTGAATTAAAGAGTTAGATATATAGACGTATCCTATTAGGTTGAATTAAATAGGAGGCTCATTCATCTTCTAATAGCAAACGGTAGGATAAGATGATTGTAATCCTTAATCAAGGATCTAAAGTTAGATCCATAAGAATGAATGACTTTTTGATAAGCATTTTATCTCTATTTATTGACATATCCGATGTGACTTCAAATTAGTCGAGCAAGTGAATTTCAGATATCAAATGATTAAAAAGAAAAATTTAAACACCCATCACTTTTGAAACTTTAGATGACTATTACTGCCCTATTATATATAGTAGGGACCAATTTTTGAATGATGTCCCAAACATAAAGAGATGATTTTGGAAATTTTCTCAAAATTTGGAAGGTGAAATTTGAAATAGAGGTACTTCGAATTTGGGCCAATTCAAGATGAGAGACTCTTTGTTGAAGAATAAGATGACAGTTCGGCCCACATAAGAAAGTGGTCCATCTCATCAAACCACACGCTCTATCCACAGTGTCAGCTTTCAAAGTAAATGCCTCCGTTGGCTGCGTGAGTTGTCAACTTGTCGGCTTTGATGACGTCACTTTCAAGCCAGTCTAGGCAGTCGATCTATCGGCTCGGCTAGTATGATACTTGGAAGAAGGTAGAAGGTATATATATGACGAATTCAGAATTTGAAGCTTATGGAATTCTAGTCATTTTAAGTTATGAGGTTTTAAATTAATAATTTGTATAAAATTATATAAATTTTGTAATACAAATACAATGTTTGATCCAATATGAGGGGGTTCGGTCGCCCCTCTTACTACACTGCTCCGCCCTTGTTAATATGCGGTTAAACCTAATAAGCTTAGCTTAAACATAATATTCGTGCCAAGAAACTTATTACTCTTTCCGTTCAATTTTATGTAAATTTATTTGACTTAACATAAGGTTTAATAAAATAAATAAGAATTTTGAAACTTATGGACTAGAATAAGTTATTGGTACTTGTATGGCTGCGAATCATCTTATTAATAATATAATAATAAATATAAATTAAATTATTCTTATATTTAGAAATAGTTCGTCTATTCTAAATGAAATATTCACATCAACTGAGATGGATGGAGTATCAAATTTAAAATCCAAATTATTTGGATAGGAAATCGTCTCTAATACTCGTAAAGTCGAAAGTCTGGATCCCCTACTAGGATATTACCACAATCCTTTCTAAAAAATTTATCCTAGAGGTCCACGTGAACATAGTGTCCTCATGTATACGTGGTAGAAATATATTGGTGGATTACAGTACCAGATAGCCATATCCCACATGGGAAATCAATTAGAGGTGCTGATTAGGACCATCAGATCCGATCATCTAAAATCATGAGAATCCCATTGATTGGTATTGCTTGTTTTATTTTATTTACTTAATATTGTTTGATACCAGCAGATGATACTCATGATTGGTACTAAAAATAGTTTACTCATAATCCTCTTGACATAACAAATCTGCTTGTTTAGGTTATCTTGTTGGATTCCCTTCTACTTCGAATCATATTGGTTATAAAAAGATTGACATTCCTTTGCACGAATGATAAACCTAATTCCATTGTAATCTAGTCATTTTTGTTTAGTTTAACAAAGACTTAAAAGGTAATATAAGGATCTAAGACGCTAGATTAATCAATGATTAATGATGCAAAGAGCTTAGTAGAAAGCTCCGACATATTTCTCCTTTTGTTTCAAAAAGAAATCCGGGTATTCAGAGTTCAAGTGTAAATCATAATTTCTTTTTCAGTTTAAATTTATACTAACAATTAGTATGCCTCATTGCTGAAGAACCTAAGATTAGTCCTATGAATCATCATTGACCATGTTTCCGTTTAGTTTTATCTTAGTTCTACATTATATTTTTACTGGCATAAAAATCTGACAAAAAGTTATTCAACTACATGGATGTTGTGAAATGCCATTGAAAAAAAAAAACTGAACTAGATATAGTAGAATTCCAAACAAATTTGAGTCATTAGAATAGGTAACTCACTCCAGTATAAGCAAATTCCAGTCATATAAAACCAAATTGGTCAGAGGAAGTGCATTAATGGAAAATGGCCCATCATCGCAAAATTTGTGGAGCTGTTTCTTTCTGAGTTCGTGCAACAAAGTTACTAGAAACGAAGATCCACAAGTCGGCACAAGAGTATTAAGGATTGAGGGAAAGGCCAACAACATCAATTCAATTCTGTATTAAAGGTGTGTCTTTGAATTGTAGAAACATTTGCTGTACATGCAATGTACAGTAACGCTGTGTCAAATTCAATGGCCTTAGCCCCCCAACGACCTCTTTTGTCCTAATGCCCCTAAACTCATCAAATGGTCATGTGGAGAGGGGCTAGTTTTATCCCTTTCACAACGTTCTGTCACTTTCACAACATTTTCTAGAACAAACCCCATTGGCTCCACTACAACAATTACAATTGGTGGTCTTATAATTCGACGACCTATTCCAGTAGTATTCCTAAAAATCACAAGCTGGCCACTCTCTTAGCCATGACAATGACCCCTACCAAGCAAAGAGACCACTCCACAAATCAAGTTCACAACTGGCTACCTCGTCCACACTAAAATTGTAACAATCCTAGTCAAAACATTCTTATAACGACTGCAGAAAGAGAGATATTAGGATGCTAGAATAATCAAATGTGTGCATACACAAAAATATAGATGGTAAATCAATATGAATTTAATTTCAAAAATATGCAATCATTTAGCATCCTGTTCGATGCCTAGATGAATTGGCATGGCAAATCAAGATTGTGCATTAGCAAAAGAAGAGACGCAGGATTCATTCGAGTTTTGTTTAGTGTAACAATCGAGTAATACGAACGCAAAGCTTTGGCTTCCAGCTGCAGCGAAAAGGTCAAAAGTATCTCACAACATCCTGCCCCTCAAAATGGCTTCTGCTTTCCTTACCTGCTTCAGGGGTCCAATGATGAAGACCTGATCAAACAGGAAACATTGGTGTTATACATATTAAATCAATACCCCTTCCCCACCCAAAAAAGTAAAGAAGCAAGCACTCCTTCTAGCTAGCTTTAACTTCTAATAATTCATATTACTCAACTTTGTTTAACAGGCTAAATTTATATTTAACTGGTGCAAACAATTACAACGAAAATCCTTAATCAAATGCAATATCACACGTGTAGAAAGCAAAACTGTGAATCATCAAGACTAGCCCTGGGGTGAGGCTAAAACTCTCTGGGACGGGCTCATCTTGCGAGACTTATGCCTCAAGCGCCTAGACGTTCGCCTTGAACGTGCCCAACACGCAATGCACAAGGCTCATTCCGGAGTTTGTATGCAATTGTGTGTAATTAGCCTTGTAAACCTAAAAATTCCTTAACTATTGACTCTGCAGAAGCTCTCTTCAGTAATCACATATCAAAAGTTTGAGAACATAGTAACAAAATTGGAGTCCTAATACCACATGTTTCGACAGAAAACGCCGAAATAGTGAGTTAATATGGAACCTTTCATTTGAAATTTTTTGTCTACGTTTTGTTAGGTTCTCAAGCTTCATATCACTATATTTTCCTCCTCAAATTTTGTTTCTGGACTCTATTCCAGTTGATAATAATATTATACTTCCTTTTCAATATTCTGATGTATTGGAGCTAACACTTCCCTTTGTAATTTTGCATCCTTCAATATAACTTATTACTTCATCAAAAAGTTATACTTCCTTTTCATATTTTATGAGATAGGAAACTTTTTTATTAATAGTCAATCTTAGCAAGTACAACATTCAAATAACTCTATTCAAAGATTACTCTTTTTCCACTTATGGGATATACTGGGTATGTTGTTGTTATTGTTGTTGTTGTTGTTGTTGTTGTTGTAAAGATTACTCTTTTAGTGATAAATCCTAATAATGAGTTGTTTCTTGATTTATTAACTTGTTGGAAGCCCGCCATGTCGGAGCTGTATACGCTGATTTATCTGAAGAGAGAGAATAAGGCAGACCAGAAGTTATGGTTTGAAAAGCAAAGATAGAGTTACTTTCTATCGGTTGAAGCTAATATCAATGGTTGATGAGTCTCTTGGGTGGCGAAGGCGGCACGGTGATGATGGAGGTGGCGAAGGTAGTAGATACGTGGTGGAGATGGTGGCATAGAGAGGAGATCAAGCAGATAGAAGGAAAACACAATGATAGCTCCTTTTACGCTCTCTAAAGGGTTGTAACACGCACTGCACCAGTAGTGTCTATCTAATAGGTACATTTTCAGGTAGGTTACCGTACTCCAAGATAAGGTGTCTAAATGAGTTTTTGGCAAGTTCAGGGGGCCACCTATGTATTCTTCCTAAAAGTTAAAGAAAGTTGTTCAATCTAGAGGGAATGCCTGGTGAGGTACCAACCACCAGCTAGGGAGCAGTGTATATGAAATTGAGATAAGTACATCTGAACTAAGTGCTAATTCTGAACTGTACACTTGTAAATGAATTCCAGAAAATTGAGATGACATGAGAAGAAGATATATGAATATCACTTCCTGATACCTCTCTTTGGGGGTTGTTTGATTGGGTATAGGAAGAATTATCCCGACATAAAACAACAACATACCCAGTGTAATCCCACAATGTAGGGTCTGGAAATCCCGACATAAAAATGTCAGCATAAAATAACACATACTTTGATTGGGGAGTTAAGAATAATTAATTCCAGCATAAAATCCTGCATTTTATGGTATTAAATCAGAAGTGCGGAGTCTCATGTTTAAATTTACCGACCTTATCTGGTGGCCCCTTCGATCCACCAATTAGGATTTCAGCCCTGCAAAATGTTTCATATTAGGACCCATTAAACCAGAAGACAAGAGTGTCAAAAGGAAGAAACTATTACTTGCATGATTCTTTGACTGACAAAATTGAGGATCCTTTTCTACCAATAACACATCCCATTTTCCCGTGCGGCACATCAAGTACTGACATAATCTCATCTTCAAAAGTATCTCTTTCCGCATTGAGCCACACTGACAGGATGAAACATACTTTAGAAGAAATTCATAATCACTTTATTGGTTAAGATACTCTAGGAATTGCCTAAGATACAGACTTTCCCAACAATTTCCCAAAAAAAAGGGTCACCGCTCCCTTTGGCAGCACCACTAACCGGAAGTTAATTCGAAAGCCATATTTCAATCTGGACGTTTTCGGGATAAGTAATTCACATAATCATTGGCCTCTTGCCTATAAATTCTGAGTAGCTTTATCGAAATCAGAAGCTAATTGCGCAAAGGCTTCTAATTCAGTGAATTATACTAGTTTTAATTTTAATTTAGCATCTACTTGTATATGGCTTCTATTTGAGCTGCAGAAATTGGACATATGCTTTATCGACTTATTTCATATCATGGTTTATGTGTTACATCTGTGAGTTTACTTTTTCTTTAAAATCACGTCGATTTTTATTTTATATACTTCAAAATGGGCAATGCCAGATAGCCTTCTATTACGTGAATTAACACTTGTTCTGTGATACTTCTGATTGGACTTACTCCAAGGCCTTAATATACTTATGAAGGATAAGAAACCCTCCCCAATTACGTAAAATATTTATTCATAAATAAACAACATATAATTTCTCGGATCATAATATGTATCCATGGCCTTGGTAGGAGAGCTCAAGATAACCTGGAATTGAAGGGATTGCTGGCCATTCAGCATAGTCGTTGTCACTAATGCAGAAACACCGACAACAAAGTGAACCACGAACTGCAAGTCTCCACAATGATAGTTCATTCAATTTTTCCATCATCTTATGGTATATGTATGGAAGAAATCGAACGTCATCAGCAGCTGCACGGACCATCAGCTTAGACAATGGTCTGTAAGTCCAAAACTGAGGATCCTGTAGGAAAGGGACTAAGCTATATAATTCTTGAAGATATATAAGCCAGACACCGTGCGGAAAGCATGATCTAACCCTGAATTGAACTTGAAAAGAAAGTTGCTAAAATATAAAACCTAGCAAAAGCTGAAGCCTTTTGGGCTAGGCTTAAGAAGACGTTGCTATAACTTGGGATCGGCAACTATTTTCAAGAGCACATATATAGTTAATTAAGCACTAAACTATGAAAATCTTGTCAAAGAAGTCATCCCTTGCAAGCTCTTAGTACTAGGTGATTATTTGCCAATAGCAGGAATAACTGAATAAGAAGATGACTTTTACTTCTTTTTATTATTCCTTTGTTTGGGGGGAGGGGGGGAGGGGGGTGGGGGAATAGTAAGACTTTGGTTATTTTCTCACTGTGTTAGTTCCTGAAGACTACTTATTTCCAGCTGCCTACTAGGTAATTGTTTCCGCATAGATTTGCATCTTAGTTTCTACTAACAATGCTTTGGGAACCTCTTGGCATAAGGGTCCAAGAACTTTCTCAAAATGGTCTTTTCTGCTGTAAAGCTATTTAACTGTGGTCCGGAAATGATGCCCGAGGATACATATTCATCATGGAAGGCATGTCAATTGAAGAGAAATTGGTAAAACACAATCTGACCTCTTTCAGAAGGGTACGGACTTCTTTCTTCTCAACATATGATATACCTGCAACCACATAAAAATATAAAGAAAAAAAAAGGATATAAGCAACTTAATCTCTTGACTTCTATTTACAACAAACTATGAGAAGTTTGCAGCTTTTTCTAGCCATAATAGTCATCAAAGCTCATTGCATCTCCAAGGCTTTAATGAGCAAAATTCAAAGTAAAGACAGGTGAAAAGGAGATGCAAGTTCCATTGAAAGTGCAAAGTATATTTCAGGTCATATTTTTTGTTTGGCAAGGTGTATAATTTTATTGAATATTTTGGCTAAAAAGAGCCCATGTACAAGATTGTACTAAAAAGTAGAAAACTTACACAAAAAATGGTTTTCTACAAAAGAAACCCAATCTTCTGTAAAAACGGGAACCTAATGGGTGCATTAAAAGGAAATAAGGGATAAGAGGCTGCTCCTCAAATGTAGAAAATCGGTCTCTACCCCTTCAAAAGCTCTCCTATTGCTCTCTCTCTCTCTCCAAAAAACCCACATGAGTGCTAGTGGGACAACTCTTGACACGCTACTTCTCCTCTGTCTACCATGGCTCCAACTGAACAGCTATCTTTTACGGAGTCCGGCATCACTCATGAATCATGATACAACAAACCAACCCAAGATTTCACACCATAGAGGCTACCTGACAAGGTGATCCACACTTCTACCGAGCCCTTGCACATGAGTATCAAGAAGTACCCTTGGTATACGGCACTGATTTTTATTTCATTTATTTGCAATTTGAAGTTTTGAACTAGCCAGAAAAAGATTGATTTTCCTTACCCACCTCACTCCCTCCCTGCTAATTACATGTATTCATCACCATGACAACTCGAAATACAGATATTAAATTGTTCCCAAGTCAAAACTTACAGAACAGCATGAATTTCCCATGTGATTTCTCTAAATTTTACTGTTAACAAAATGGTGAAAAGGCATTCCTCAAAGAAATGAGATGCACTTCAAAGAGAAGCTTAGCAATTCTTTTGCTTTCTCTTTTACGATCATAAACCATAAGAGCAAGCATAATCACTAGCAAACCCAACAAATGGCTGCCTAGCTCTTTGGATAATCAGCTGTCATTTTAATAAATTCCTAGAATCAAATATTTTTTATATGTTGTGCGGTATTAGATACTTCAAGCTATCATCATACAATTGGAGCATGACCAATGAAGGAGTTTATGCGTTTAACCATTGAATATTCATATATTTGGTGCAGTCACCCATGGGAAAAGATAAATAGAAGCTGAACAAGGACATAGTACCACAATAACGTGGATCTGCAAGAAGGCTCACAAAAGAGATCGAGTGATCTGGTTTCTTCCCCAACTGTTCCTCTATCAGATAGTATGCTATCTGTACAACATAGAAAGATATCACTGGAGTGCAAAAGCAACTTTGTTTGATACTGGAATACAGTTACTAGGAGTGATTTTGAGCAAGCTAACCATATCTAAAATAAAAGAATCAAAGAATCTAGTAACAATAAAAAAAATTAAAGAACCAATGAATAATGACACATGTATCATAAAATATAGGTTGCTCGCGGGAAAGTTGCCATCATAGACAAGAAGCGAAAAAAGAAAAGCATATCATTGATGGTTCATGTTCAATCATACTTTCTCCAAAGTACTAATGAAAAATATATTATTGATCGGAAGCAAAAGCGTGACACAGGGGTCCAAAAACTTAAGATTTCATCCTTTGAACTTCTTCTAAAATCTGATACTAACTCCGTTAGAGGCTCAGAAAATTATAGTTAAGCTGACACAACTTAACAAAATGCAGCGAGAATATTTACAAAACAGGTTAGGATTAACATGAAATATATCTTACATATGGGATGGTAGAAAAGACACATGCAAGTGATAAATATCTATATTCTTTTACTTGATAACTCCAATACGAGTCCCAGGAGACAAAATTATGTAACCCTCAAAGGCCACATTAAGCAGCAGGAGCTTAATGTCTGAATCACTTTTACTACCTTGTAGAAAGTATTTTAGATAACAGGAGAAATTAGTTGCCAGTAGCTTAAAAGCAAGTACCAGAACCTAACCTGGGTATCCACAACATTGTGCAACTTGATATCAAACTGATAGTATAAAGCCTGAAAAAGAAAGAGGAATGAAATGTGACAAGAAATGGTGCAATAGGAAAGTAGAAACAAGAGAAGGAGGTTAAAGGAAATTCTATAAGACCTCACTATCCCGTTTGCAGTCGTGGATAACTTTTGTGATATAAACAGACTCAAGAGCAGGCTTACAAGCATTAATCAACTCTTTCCCACCACGAACTGCATCAACCAAGTAAATTGCATCTGGAAAAGCAAGCTGTTAATTTAAATGAGGAACGTCAATCAGAAGGTCGATAATAACTCAAATTCCTACCTTAATGCCTATAAGCTACTGAAACTTAACATGGAACACCTTAGCAACGCCAAAACAGTCAGTTTACACAATTTGCAATTTTTACATTAAATTATTGTACTTCGAGAAAATATGACCTTTAAGCAAAGCCCAAAATGGTTGGACTTGAGTACAAACCTTGACATATCAAACGAGCGCAGTGAATCCATTAATTTGGTAAAATTAGGTAATGAGTCTGACATGGGCGCAAAAAGTATAAAGATGATTATAGCTTATGAAATTTATATTTTGTCATAGCCAGGCAAGGGAATGTAGTTATATTTCTCAAGAAATCTGCAAATAATACAAACTTATACTTCAAGAAGTATACAGGCGGATTTTTAGCTTTGCAAGAAAAAGTATATTCAAGTATTATCAAAGCTACTAAAAATCAGGACATTGGCATGAAGCACAAAACTAGGTATCTACTCGGAACATGTGAGAAGAAATGAGCAAAACCTGCACAATACAGAGAGTTCCATATCTGCAGAGATTAACGCCCTCACAGTCAAGTCCAACAACGAACTGATCTTTTGGGGAAGGGTGGCGAAATGAGGCTGGAAGTTGAGATTCATGGCTAACAATATGAATGGGAACTGGTTTTAGTACTACTTCATGATCGATACGCCTACCACCTGCACAAATGCATGATATAAGTAATAATAATATCGACCTATAACTAACATCACTATTCAAAAAATCTACTAACTAACAACAAGAACAACATAGATAGGTATTAGCATGATTCACCACAACAACAACATACCCAGTGAAATCCCGCAAGTAGGGTCTGGGGAGGATGAGGTGTACACAGACCTTACCCTTACCCCTACCTTGTGAGAGGTAGAGAAGCTATTTCCGATAGACCCTCGGAAAACAACATGATTATCAGGGCAAAAAGGAAAACACACTGAAATTCTACCCACACACCCACCCACCCCCCAAACCCCCATAGACACACACACTAAGCCACTAGAGGGGAAAACAGGAACTAGGCAGCTAGCAAAATTATTAAAAATTACAGATGTATAAAAGACCATATAATTGATATTTTAGGACATAGGAAAAATTTTAAAAAAAAAATTACTATAGTTAGCTAGCTATATTATTTTTGCAAAATGTTAGGGAATAAAAGACCACCTGAATTGGCAGAAGGCAAAGGAATGTAAGTTTGGTGAGGACTAGTAGCTGCTAAAGCCATTTGATAAAAGTTTTAAAATGAGTAGCAGCAATAATCAATTTTAACATCAAAATTTTATGTCACATTTTACACATTCATGTTGACAAAATATGACTAGTGCTATTATTAACAAATATTGAAGCACTGAAAAGGGTGTAATAACCTGAAAAGTGTCTCAGGCATGCGGAATTTGCTTAAATTGCTTTTGCCGTACTATTTCTCTCTCTCTCTCTCTCCCTCCTAGGAAATGCGGTTTGCATGCTGGGTAGTGCTCCCAACATTTTCGTCTGTTGTGAAATGCTATTGACTATTGGAATTTTGGATGTTGTACACAAATGGAAATGGAAATCCCAGTCCTTTATTTTCACCAAAAATGAAAAAAAAAATAACTTGTTTAATTTTAACTGTTGTAAATGAATTTACCAAATCATTGCAAGTACTATGCATAGACAATTACTTTAGGTAAATGTTGACATCTAATTTGTCCCTTTAATTTTTTTAATTAATTATTCTTATGTGAATTAGTTCAACAACATACACATCATATAAGTGGTGTCTGATGAGGGTGATATATGAGCAGATCTTACCCCGCTAAGGTCACCAACGCGGAGAAGCTATTTCTGATAGAGTGTCGTCTAAAAAAAATGAAAACAAGTTTGAAACATAACAAGATGCTAATACCATAAAAAAGAAAGAGAAAGTACAGTCTAAAAAACTAAAGAATATCCCGGATAAACAGAGAACACCAATAGTAATAAAGACGAATAATAAGATAGAAATAACATATATAAGCATAATACTGTTGCAAATATGACAAAATTCACTCTAACTGTCATGTAAACTTATATTCTAATTTTCGACCTCCACGTCTACGGTCATGTCCTCGGTAATCTAAAGGTAATTAAGCAATCTTGCACCTCGTCCCAACTCTTCTTTGGACTATCTTTACCTCTTCGCAGGCTCAGCACTGACAATCTTTCGTGCCTCCTGACTGGAGCATCCGCGCTCCTCCTTCTCACATGCTCAAACCATCGCAGCTTCGCTTCCTACATCTTGTCCACCGCATAGATCACTTCCACCTTGTCCCGAATGACTTCATTTCTAATCTTATATTTCCTTGTATGCCACACATCCACCGAAGTGACCACATTACGACTTCTTGCATCTTCTGGACGTGGGTGTTCTTCATTTGCCAACACTCAGTCTAATACAACATGATAGTCCTACAACTACTCTATAGAACTTACCCTTAAGTCTATGAAGCACTTTCTTATTGCATAGGATACCAGAAGCGAGCCTCCATTTCATCCAACCTGCTTCTATACGATGTGTGACATCGTCGTTAATCTCTCAATGTCCTTGGATATTGACCTAAGATACTTGATGCTTCATTTCTTAATGACTTGTGAATCAACCGTAACTTATCCATCTAACTGAGCAGCATCACGGAACTTGGACTCCATGTGGTTTGTTTTCGCCGCATGTCTCGTCAACCAAGCCTATGTCATCTGCAAATAACATGCACCATGATATCTTCCCATGAATACTCCATTGCCATTAATTAGTTGAATACATATTTTATCTACATCTCCGTCCCAATTTATGTGAAACTAGATACAGAGTTTAATTATAGATGAAAACTTCTGACACTCGTTATTTAAAAGAAATCACCGAAATTCGTGTGGCTATGAAATTACATAAAGTTAAATTATTAATAAATATTGAAATTTATATTTCTTTCTACTACTACTTACTTATATTTTCACTACTATGATTATAGTTATTAATTATTATAATTATTACTATTATCAACATTTACTATTTAATTACTATTTGTTATTTTATTAATGTTAAATATTACTGGTATTAGTATTATTTTTTTTGAAAATTAGCTTTGATGGTAATTTTACTAAAAAAGTAGTAGTACCTTATTATACTTCTTTCTTTAATAAGTTTAGGCATAAGTTTATACTACAATATAGCTAAAGCGATAACATTTTGAGTCCAAATCATTATGTTATAAGTAAAGAAGTCCAACTATACAGCAATTCCCAAGTATAATCTCTTTTTGACGCTTTCCCTTTCCCCTTTTGAACCAAAATCCAATGCACCTTTCTCCAAATCCAGAAAATGTATCACCATTTTTGTATAATTTTGCAACTTCACATCTCTATTTTGCTTCTGAAAAATCACGTGGCCCCTTTTACTACAATATTCTGTCTCACAAGAGATTTTCAGAATCCCACCCCGTGAACCCATCTGATGCTACCTCTCTTTTTGAAATCTCTAAATTACTTGTATAATTACAGGCTCATTCTTACACTCTCTGCTTTTGGCATTTTCTATATTGAAGTTTTAGAGCATGTTTGGGTGAGCTTATAAGCAGCTTATTTATAGGGACTTATAAGTTAAAAAGTGAAAGTCATTTTTTGAGAAGTTAAAGTAGCTTTTAAGTCACTTATGGCTTATAAGTCCAAATATTTTTTTATATATAGAGCCCGTTTGGATGAGCTTAAAGTGGCTTATAAGCTCCAAATATTTTTTATATGTAGAGCCCGTTTGGATGAGCTTAAAAGTGGCTTATAAGCCTACTAATATATGTTTGGTAACTTAAAAACTTTTGGACTTATAATCCATAAGTGGCTTAAAAACTACTTTTTGATAACTTCTCAAAAAGTAGTTTTTTAAGTCACTTTTTGACTTATAAGCCACTTAAAATAAGCTGTTTATAAGGTCATCCAAACAGACTCATATTAATGTGCTTATAAACTTATAAGCCACTTTTAAGTTCACCCAAACAGGCTCTTGGTCTCTCTGATTTGTGAGAGCTTATGCATCTCTTTTGGTATTGGATGTGATAGCCTACTCCGTGAAAGTTACTTCTTTAAGAAGGATGGAAGAGTTTAGAACGACAAAACCATAAATTTGATATCCCTTTGCCACTAACCTAGAGAATATTTTATTTCTAAAGGGATTCAAAATTAGTTTATATTCCTATAAAAATGAATTTTATCTATACATGCACTGTAATTTTTCCACGAAGGGTCCGATGGTGGCACTAGGTTCCCCTATGCAATGTATTACTCTGAGTTGCACTTAATAATACATGCAATGCACAATCTACGTATACCCATGTTCTAAAGTTCCAAGTATATTGGGCCATATGTCTCTCTCCAGAATAGAGAAAGCACAAATATATAGGATAAAAGTGACAAAATTGCCTAAATTTATGGAGCTCAAAATCTGACAGTACAAGTATAGGATAAGATGTGACAAGACAGTTCCAAATTGAAAGAGCTCTCGAAATTGAATTCGTGAATCTCTCCATGCACAATCTTTGTACATGCACAAGTTTCGTACATGTGCCGAAGAATTAGATTCACTTCGAGGTTTATTTCTGAAAAACGTAGTGCATTTGTGGCATACCTTTGTAGTTAGTTGGATAAATTACACCACATATAACTTTATAAGATTTATTTACCAAATATAGAGATACTTTGATTATTTTAGAAAAATAGCAATACTTTTAATATTTGTTACAAAATATAGCAAAATACTAAAAAGTGTGGTTAAATAAATTCCCTAACCCTAAATACCTCTTTGTCTTCTCTCTCTCACACACATCCATCAGGACCCACCTCTTTTTCCATTCTCCATCGCCAACTATCCCAAACGTTGCTATCTCCTTCACTAGACCTCTCCTTCTGATACTGTCGATCCTGATTCTACCTTTGATTACCTCGCTGACGTTGATGAGATCATTCAGATGACTGAATATCTGAGTATCCAGCCGGAAAATGAAAACGATCCGGCAATTGCAAGGTGCTACTAATCGTTCTATTGCGTCTTCCCATATATTTTACTGATTGTTTTTCTAATGAATGTTGTTATTGTGTTTTTCTACTGATGTGTTGTTATTGTTGCTGATTTGTTTCTCCATGGTCGCTATCAATACTGGTTCGTTCTTCAAGATTGCTGTCATTGATGATATGTTGGGCTGTTGTATGCCAATTGTATGGCAGTTATCTCCCGTGCTTTTCCCTTTGTTTTGTAACTGTATGGCACTCGTGTTACAATTGTATGACAATTGTTTCTCATATGTTTTCGACAGAGATCTGTTGTTGTTTCATTTTTTTCTGCTACTTGTATGGCCTTTGTATCGGCATTGTATGGCGTTTGTATTGTGTTGTATGGCGTATGTATGAAAGTTGTATGGAAAAGAGATCTAATTGTATCTCTTTTGTTTCTCTTTTTGTATATATATTTGTACAATTTTTTTTCTTCTTCTTCCCATTCTTTTTTTTTTTTGTTATGGTACTTTATGTGGTGGTTTTAAGATGGAAGGACTGTATGTGTATTGTTTTCCCATTGTATATATGTACGTGGTATATACTATGGAAAAATACATAGCATACAAGTTTAAATAATTTTTTATAAAAAAAAAATTAAAAAAAAATTCGGTGACCGGAATACGGCGAACGATCGGCGGTAGCCGGTGGAGACTGGCTGAAGGGGGCGGAGAAGGTTGGCGGCAGTGGGGGCAGTGTGGAGGAAGAAAGGGGATCTAGGGTTTGTTTCCCCCTTTAATGTATATTTGATATTTTTTGATAAAAAAAATATTGCTGTTTTTGAAACTCTAATAATATTGCTATTTTTATGTAAAATGAAATGTTACTTTGTATAGTTATGTAATTAACCCTTTAAGATTTTTATCTTTCAAAAGTAGTGACTGAACCTGCACTGTTTGATCTGTTGGTGGTTTTGGCAGGTTTGCTAGAGAATTTAATTCTTGTAAGAATTTTCTTCGCTGTTAGTTTTTTAATCATGTTAACTTTTTATATATGCTGTTCTGTCTTAGTAATTACTACACTTTGTATTCAGAAAGGCTGGAGCACTCTTTAAGATTTTTCATTTCTAATAACCACTCCATCACCAGAATTCCTGTGATTTCCCATAGAGCTACCATAAGGGTTAACCTTAAAATAGCTTTGAAAACCAATTATGGTTTATACGTGTAAAATTTTGTATGAATATGTATTTTCAATAGGAGAAAATTGACCTGTGTGCTTGCTGTGCAAAAGTTTAGAGTCTTTCTTCCGAAAGCTTTCAAGTTACACGACAATTTCCAAGATACTTCTCCCCATCAATCTCTACCTAGGGAAGTATTATTACTGACGCTGCATTAATCAGAAAAGTGACGAGAGAAATGTTCCTGTTTCAGTAAAACAAATGCTATATGATCAAGTCGGCTTGTGTAGAAATTAGAGATTACGACCCATTACATTTGAAGAACTCCCTACTTAGTTTTTGGTTAAATGGGATATTTTATTAAAACTCAAAGTTAAAACCGTTACAAGGCATGGATGTCACCCATCAGGAACAGAGAGTATATAGAGCTAGTATTTTTTCTCCGTCCCAATTTATATAACACTGCCTTTTTTACTTTGTCCAAAAAAAAGAATAACATATTTATATATTTAAAGTAATAATTGAACTTTATAAGATGATTCACATCCACTCAAATTTCTTTGGTTTGCTTAAAACCTCAAATTTCAAAAGTCGTCACTTCTTTTTTATACTTCGCACCCAAACAAACTACTTCACATAAATTGGAACGGAAGGAGTACAAAATAAATGAGCACAAGGGTTTTAATGCTAGCCAAATTATTACAAACAAACACCATCCTAACACACACCACTCCTTTCATATTTGCATAGAGTCGGTTCTCCACGGTCAGAGGAGGAGCAAGTTTGGCTTCTAGCATTTTCATCACCAACCACCTGCATTCATCAACAATTATACCATAAGTAGGTGACTTTGTTAAAGAACATGACTAATCAACCCCGGATGCGTGCACTTAGTTTATGAGTTGTTGTTACAATTCTATATAAACTTTTATCACTTATTAGAGCAAAAATTCATCCTCAATGAAAGAACACAATATTGAATGTTAAAACCTCAACTTGATAAATTTACTGTTCATAAAAGAAATTATATCTAGATTTGATAGGAGTATATGACAGATCCACCTAGTTGGATAAGGCATTAAACTACGACCAAACTAGCACGAGGAGTTCAGTCAAGCAACATAGACCTGGTTTAAATTTCACATACACACATTCATATAAACAATTAACAGAATCATTATGACAAGAAACCCTGCTTACTCCTTCCATTCTTTGTTTTATCCTTATAAAAGATTGAAACCATACAATTAATGACACCACACATTCAACTATTCCATTCAATACCAACTCATAAATTGATGAAATTCCAACCAAGAGCAGAAACATTATATGGCAATTTAGAAGGCCACATGTCAACATTTAAATTACTGATACGTGATGCTCAAACTTCAAAACAGATAAACATAGTTCACATCGAACCTTTAATTTCAAATCTTACCTCTGATTTACCTTCCAACAGAACAAGCTCGAATTTGCATCTTGTCTAAGTACGTTAATAAATATTCTAAGTTAAGATGTCGATCTCTTTATTTTTAGCAGCTAATTTTGTATACTAATTTCTACTTGTTATCCTTTTGTTTAAGCTCATATGTGAGCCATGTAACGAAGTCACCGATCAACAATGTACCTACGTGGATGAACAAGTGTACCACGACGGGCTTGGGTATAAATTCCTGGTTATAGAACTTCCCATTGTAGTACACTTGTTCATCCACATAGGTACATTGTTGACCGGTGACTTCGTTACATGGTTCACATATTAGCTTAAAAAAAAGGATAACAAAAAGAAATTAGTATACAAAGTTATTGCTAAAAAAAAAAAGATGTACATCTTAACTTAGAATACTTATGAACGTAACCTGAAAAAGTGGGGGAAACGTAGTATCGCCAGGTCCATTTGTCGGTTTAAGTTCTTTGATATTTTGAAGTTTTGTTTGGTTGGAAGTAAAGAGGCTCTATTAGTTGAGGAGAAAATGTGTGTTTGGTTTGAAGAAATGAGGCTCCATATATAGAGTGGAAAGAGTGTGTGTAGATGTGTGTGTGGAGGGGGGGGGGGGGGGTGTTGAGTATAGTTGAGGCTCATTAATGTGGTATTTGTTTTATTACTGTATAGTATAATCATAGAGACCGAAGCTACTGCAGAAATCCTATCCAAACGAAGCTGGGGATTCCAATGTCGAATAAGGTTGTATCATATGAAAACAATACAAATGATTACCTATTTTAAGAGCGATATTTGTTTAGATATTCTCTTATGCAAGTTTTATTTATACACTTGTTATATTTTTCGCCTTCTATCTCGCATCAAATTCTACACTTGTTACTACATACATTATTGATACAATGTAAAGTTCTAGTATTTTGTAACATGGAGATTCTACAAGAGAATATGGTTTTGTATCTTTTGCAGGGATTCCCAGCACTTAAAGGTTGTGAGTTTGTGAGAGGACCACAACTGATCTTTCAAAAAGTAGACCACAGTCATGCATAATTACATTTATTACATGCTCCTCATATTTATTACATGCTCCTCATAAGTATCTCAAAGCATCTTTAATTTTTTATTTTTTCCTTTAAAAATTTAGACATGCTAAGATATTCATGTTAAGAACTGGTCAGCTTCATCCGAGAGGCAGATTCAAGGGCGAGGATAACCTTATTAATTTATTATGAAAGCCATATAATAAACTGGAATTAAATTTTTTATAATCCCTTGCTTATTTGAAAGACATAAATTATTAGCTTAGCTATGTCAATTTCCGAAAATCACATAACATGTTGATATTTGTAATGCAAAGATAAATACCGAGAGGGAAAGAACCAAGACTATGCATTAGTTATGAAGAGTTTTATAGCAAACATTTGACATTGTATTTTGTTTTTTAAGAGATTACATTAATAAGATTAAGGTCATTTTGTAAGACGAAGATTGTATCAGTTAGAATGAATGTTATATCGAGATTATTTTATGAGACTAGCCAAGACTAACCATGCAAGAATTATTAGATAAGAAGTGTTTTCCAATTAATTATGTAACTAGTATGGTACTAGCAAACACTTTTGAGTTTCTTCTATCTAGACGTGAAAGTGGTGAAAATCCAATGGAAGAACTCATTATATATCATATTTTGTATTTGCCGCTTTAGACAAATATTAAAATTCATTCGCCAAGCTCATTGAAAAGTTTAAAGAAAGATAAAAACTAACTTAGCCAAATAATTATTAAATTGATTAATGCTATTAAATGAATTCTTTGTACGAATGACGTAATAAATTCCATCAAAAGATTTGATTCTTCTACCGCAGCAAGTGATCTTTAAGAATCTTTGACCTGCACATATGTAAATGTATTAAGTATGTATTAAGTATGTACCAGTGATGGTAGGTGAAAAATTGGCACATATGTAAATGTATTAAGTATGTACCAGTGATGGTAGGTGAAAAATTGGCACATATGTAAATGTATTAAGTATGTACCAGTGATGGTAGGTGAAAAATTGGCAGGGTGCAACTCTGCGTGATGTACTGGTTTGTGGAGTTCAATATACTTGTACTAGACTCATACATACAAGCTAAGTGATAATGATATTTACCCATTGCCAAAATCTGTCAGTTCATTATATGAAATAAATAGTTTGCTTTATGGCTAAAGGTAAGCACAATTAAGCCATGAATCTTATAAATATAAACTAGTTAAAACTTAAACTTAGATAGTAGTACTAATGAAAGTTTTGAAAATTTTTGCTTCAACGCAAAACTCAAATATACATTGTACCAATCACCGCTTTCAAAGAACATGTTAGCAAACTCAAGAAATCAAACTTCAGCTAATAATTGGAACAGAATTACCGATAGTTTATACTTTAACTAAAGTTACAACAACATATTCGGTGTAATTTCACAAGTAGAGACTAGGAAGGGTGAGATATATTCTTACATGACCCCACCATTGTGAAGAGGGTGTCTTCGATAGATACTCGGCTAGAGAAAAGCTTTCGAAAAAACCATGGGATCACTCAAAAGTCATTATCTTCGGATTTTTCAAAAGCCTACCCGAATCAGGCGAGAATAATTTTTAAGTGAAACGGATTATTGTTAGTTGATTTTTAAGTAACAGAAATGTTTAGATAAGTGACTTTTGTATAATGTTGTAAGTTCCAATAACGACCGATAAACATTTTTTAACACTCTCATAATCATCACGTTATCAATATTCATTCTGAATTTAGTAGCTCATTGGTGAACTAGAATGCCTTGGGCTAAGTTAGTCGTTAATCAAAATTAAGAGCACATGTTTCTCCTAAATTTGCTTGGGGTGTCCAAATATATGGAGCTGTATGTCAACAATGAAAATAGGGCAGGGTTCCAAGGGTTTTTGGAGTTCACGAGCTGGCTTTTCTCAGTCCCTGGCTTCATCAATTATTGACAAGTATTGTGAAAGCTACTTCGACTTCCTTTTGAATCAGCCAGCATAGTTCAACTCATTTCTCATAGTCCCCATAAGATGTCATTTTCCATAGAATCATAGTACTAGCTAATGATGTCATGCCAAATTGTGAAGTTAATGCTCGTGCTGAGCATCTTTTTCCTAAAATGCTTGTCATTAAAGTATGTCGACAGAGACCACAAGATATATAAGGAGCTAAAGTCATTATGGGATTATACTACAAACCAGGCACTAAGAAATTAGAACACTAAGTTAAAACATTAAACAACTTCTTCATCTCGATAGAGGTAAGGTCTGCGTACATTTCACCATCCCTAAATCCCACTTATGGGGTTATACAGTATGTTGTTGTTGTTACTAAGTTAAAACATTATAAAGGCATAGATGTCGTCCCATAGGGACCATCAAAGCCTTGAGGAACAGAGATGTTCATAGAGCTATTACAAAACAATAACAAGTACACAAGTGGTTTTAATGCTAGCCAATTTATTACAAACAACACAACCCTAACAAACATACAACTTCATTCATACCCGCAGAAAGTCATTTTCCACGGTCAGAGGAGAAGCAGTAGATAAGTAAGATCTACAACAAGCATTGGCTTCTAGCATTACCACCAACCACCTGCATTCATCAACAATTACATCTCATAAGTTGGTGACTCTAGTTGAAGACATGACTAATCAACCCCTGATGTGTATTAATTTATGAGTTGTTCGTTACAGATTTATATAAACTTTTACCACTTATTAGAGCAAAAATTCATCCTTAATAAAAGAACATAATATTGAATGTTAAAATCTCAACTTGATAAATTTATTGTTCATAAAAGAAATTATGTGATAGACTTGATAGGAGTGTATGATAGATGCATATACTTACGACCTATACAAACATAGACCTGGTTTTCATAAACACACACTTTTATACAAACAATTAACAGAATCAATATGGCAGAAAACCCTGCTTACTCCTTCCATACTTTGTTGCAACTATTCAATTAATAACACACACATTCAACTATCCCAAAGCATGTAAGACTTGTATTAACTTTAAGTCACGCTTGGTACGTATACAACGTACAGCTGGAGACAATAAATGTTTTGGTTGAGGTCCTTGAAGGCAAGTCTGGAACAGGTTCATTTATGCATCTGAAGTGGTCGTTTGACCATAGATTCCAAAATAAATAAAAAAATTGAAAACAAGTTTTAGCATATTTTTGACTTTAAAAAAGGAAAAAGGAATGTGATTGGAAAAAAACTTTTTAGTTTTCAAAAACTATTTATCACAGCCGATTTTTTTTAAAAAAAAAATTAAAAAATTACGAGATTTCCTGAACAAAATATTTTTCAAAAATTGTTTTGGAAAAAGTGAAAAATATGGACAAACAGGGAATACATAGCAGATTCAAGTTTAGAAGTCCTACTATATTTTCTAATTGAAAAAACTATATATTCATGAAAGGAATTTTTATGAAGGAATTTTTACCTTGAGTATTTGTTTATATGTTTTTTCTTCATCCACGTAGGTACGCTGTTTAGCGGTAACTTCATTACATGGCTCACATTTGAGCTTAAACAAATGTAAACAAGTAGAAATTAGTACACAAGTTAGCTACTAAAAAGAGACATCTTAGCTTAGAAAACTTATGGAATAATACTTACTTTGAAAAAATGTGGCGCGCGCATGGTACCATCGTTGGATTTCTTTGTTGGCTTCAATTCACTGATATTTTCTAAATTTGCAGTTACCTCAAGCAAAAACTTCATCAGTTTGTCAATGAATTCAAGCCAACAAAAGGGAACCAAGAATGGAGAGAAAATGTTTGTTTGGTGAGAACTGTGAATGAAGTAATGAGTCTCTTAAAATGTTTGTTTGGTGAGAAGTGAGAATTGTGAATATAGAGTCTCTTTAAATAGAGTGAAAAGGTTTAGCGTGTGCGTGTGTGCATTTGGTGGGGGTTGGTGGGGGGGGGGGGGTGTGTGAGTAGAGTTAAACGAGTACTTAATAGTATGATTATATGTTTGCTTAACGAATTTTGGGAGTTGATTTGGTTTTTAATTGAGAGTAATTCCTTGAAAAGAAAAAGAAAAATTACGTTAGATGATTTAGAGCCCGTTTGGGTGAGCTTAAAAGTGACTTATAAGCTTATAAGCTCATTAGTATATGTATGGTAACTTAATAAAAACCACTTTTTGAGAAGTTAGAAAATCCTAACTTCTCAAAAACTGGCTTTTAAGTCACTTTTTGACTTATAAGCCCACCAAACAAGCTCTAAACCTGAATATAATTAGTGGTTTAGGTGATAGATATGCCACTCATTTATCCTCCTCAATAGATATGTGAATATAAACTGCCAAATCTTAGTTCTAATTTTTAATAATCCTCTTAAGTCTAATATAAGAAGATAATAAAGAGTGAGTTGGATTCTTTCACGAGAATTTCAAAATCCATTTAAACTCTGAGAGCTAGTTTCATACTTTATCCGGTCCAATTTATTTGATGTTTTGACTTCTTCTTTTTTCATAATATTTGATTTTTTCGAAATCCAAGAAGGTACTTTTTTTTTTCAAATGTTACCCTTACTAATAACTAATTTAAAATAAAATTCTAGGCAAATGTATTTTGAATAAAGGTTAATATTAATCAATTATATTGTTAATTAACATAATCTTTTACTGCAACTAGTGGAATCGTATCTTTTGCTGCAGCTAGAAGTGGATACGTATATTCCTTATTTGAAGGATTGCTAATAGTTAACGTTAATGCAATATTTTATATAGATTCTAATAATAAGTTAATAATGATATTAATAATGCAGAGTTGGATCCATAAACCAAGGTTCAAGAAAATACATTAGTTGTCTAGAGTTTTGCAATGAACATTAGACATAAATATATAGTTTTTCAAGATAATGAGTAATAATTTAAAGTTCCATTTCATGGCTAAATTATGTTAGGGCCAACCAATAGTAAGCTAGCTACCTACTGGATTGGCTACTTAAGTTTTTTCCTCAATAAATATCCGTAGATGAGTAGGGATTTAGGAATTAAGTTATTTAAGCTTCAGCAGGTTACTTTCTTCAAGCAAGAAATTATAGAAAATTTAAGGCAGAATAAGGAAATTAGTACAACACATATATTTGTTCTTCTGCCTAATAGTACTATATTTGGAAGGTTTAACTCCTAATTTGACTCAAACAACCATATTCATAAAGCTTTTGTAACCTGATCCGATAAGGAATAGGAAATTGTAGAAGACTAGGACTGAATAAAGCTTGCCTTTAATTTCTTATATATAATGACCGCTTATACAAACTTTGTTCCTGGAACAGGTTCCAGTTCTGCTTAATATTATTATGGCGCATATTGTTGAAGGGGAAGATATAATATCAAAATTGCCAGTACACATCATTCATCATCATATCTTACCTCTGATTTACATTCCAAAAGAACAAGCTCGAATTTGCATCTTGTCTAAGACATGGAATCGTATTTGGAGATCGCGACCTAATGTGATAATCATTCAATCCCACCACGAAAAATTGATCAACTCCCTGGGGGTGCAGAGTTTTGTTAAATTTGTTGATGATACATTGCATGCTTATTTAGAGCAAAATTTAAGCATTCAAAAGCTCTGCCTTAGAAACCTTGATCACCCGGATTTGTCTGCTCTTATGGATCGCTGGTTGAACTTGGTGATTTTACTTAATGTCACATCTCTAGATATTCATGCAAGTTTGAACTATAGCATACCTGATGCTATTTATGCAGCTAAGATGCTGACTGAGTTAAGGCTACATGGGTGCAACTTTGCAATTGATACTAGCACCACCACCAACAAATTGCAACAATTAATTAGTACATGTTCATTAATCAGGGATCTACAAGTATGTGATTGCAAGGGGATCAAGAATTTGCACGTCTCGGGCCTAGTAAATCTGGAGATTTTGGAGGTAAGTAAGTGTAAAGGACTGGAAAAGTTGGAAATCCGGGCTCCAAATCTTCAAATATTTGAATATGAAGGTAATCAGTCGAAAAAACACAAGACACGTTGTGAAGTAGAACCGCTGCCTTGCACAATTGATATTTTAGATGGTTATAACACTCTAAAAATTCTAAAATTGGAGTATACCACCATGACAGATCAGCAGTTATCCAAGTTCTCAGCCCTTGAAGAATTAGAGCTCAAGAGTTGCTGCCAAATGAAAAATGTAAAAATAGTGAGTGAAAAACTTAAGAGATTCACCTTGTGGCAGTGGACAAATCTGGAGCAAGCCAACATGCAGCACACTCCAAATCTGATGAAGTTCGAGTATTTAGGTTACAAAATGCCCTTGTCACCTATGGATCTTTCTAACCTGGAAGAAGCCAAACTCTATTTTTTGACGCCACCTGATTCAAATTCTTACATTGGAGATGTGGACACAAGTTGGTACAATAATCTTCAAGAATTCGTTCAAAAGTTCAACTATTCTAAGGGTCTGATATTAATTTGCGAGGAGGTATATCTTTTTCTTAGTATTTTGTATTCTATCTTTCACCTGTGTAACATCAACTGCAAAGCTTTAAGTCTATTAATATTCCCCTTCAGTTTGCTTCATTGTGAATTGGACTTCAGTTACTGCTTTACTTGACTTATATGCATTTTACTACCTGTTTAATTAACTTAATATGGGGTTCGTCATTGACAAAATTGCAGCCGCAGCATAAGAGTTATCTTATTTATGAAGATCCAAGAGAAATTCTTGTTCCACCAACTCGAGAACTAAGGCTATCAATTATGAATCCTTCAATGCATCTTGAATCATTCATAGATGATTTGATCAGCAGTCATCCCAACACAATATCACTAGTGCCACGTACAGATAGCAAAATGGTCCAGGTACAAACCTTATACTTCTACTTACTTTTTGAGATGATTAAGAACTCATCTTTTTATTAAACTCCGTGCCCAATCTAAGCAGGTTGCATAATTGGGAAGGAGGTAGTGTATATTTACGCATCTAGGATCTTAGATTGTTACGCATTTGAAATTGCAGGTGATGCATGAGAGAATACCAAGATACAAAAAGAAACAATATAGAAGACTAGATGAAGTCATTAATCGCAAAGGCGCAATAAATCAGGATGGCGGAATGTTCTCTTTGTATTCTTGGCTGGAATCCACATCCCTAATTGAGCGGATAACCACTTACCAGAAGCAGAAGAAACCGAAGGGCGAATCCAAGTTTTAAGCAAAACGAAAATTATACTGTGTTAATAAGGCAAAGACGAGTTTTTTTTGTTATATATACACTATTGAGCCTTCTTGATACAATGGAAGCTTCTACTATAATAATAATAATCATATTGCTAAAGATGTTATGGTTGTTTGTTGCAGAAGTAGTGCCTTTACTTTGTGTTGCAAGTCGTTTTAATGGCTTATATATCATGGTCCACATTTTGTAGTATATTGTCGGGAGAATAATGCTTCTTTCTTATATTCTATTGAACAATTGGCATTCATAAATTACTCTTAAGAAACCTCCATTACCAGTCCAGTAAGAGTGAAATATATCCTCTACTGCTATCACAAATGTCATATCCCGTTTGCAACCTCATTTTTTAATCTTTATTGTGCATAACACTATAAATCCAGTATCCACATTCCCCTAGCCTTGTCCAACTTGATACTTTTTGATGCATCATGCCAAACAAAATTTTGGCAGTGCTTTACTTTTAAATGTTAAATGAGAGTCATTCAAAGCAATTATCCTTCCGGTTAGCTTAATTTTCAGACTGGTCAGATGTAGTTTACTATGTTTGTGCAAATTTATGTATTTAAAGTAGTTGTATCTTCTTTGTATATGTAAATCCTTAAATGTATATAGGTAGGAAAGAAAATTATACTCTATTAAACTAGGAACCATCATTACTTAAATAAGCAGAACAAACAGTCACTACACCAGCTGATAAACAAGAAAAGAAAAGTTACTACACCCTTACACATTCCGTAGAGACCAAGACTTACGCAACCTAATAGTATTTCCTTAAGCTTTTAAACCAGCAAACAACTTCATGACTGAACTTCAAACTTCGCCTTTAACTCCTTAACTATAGGCTGCTTCTTGCCATACTCCTCTTTGCAGCCCTCAAAGCCGCCATTTACTAAGTTCACCTCAAGTACCTTCTTAGGATCCTACATTATTCAAGCATAACCAGTTTCAACATCTAGACATTAGTGGAAAAGAAAGTTATGTGAAATTGCAATAGAATCTTACGGTGACAGTTATCATCCAGCGGCCATTAAAGAAGTAGTTTACTGGAACAAGACCATCACATTCAAAGAGCATAAGAGGAGCAAAAGCTCCTCTTGCTGAATGCATAGCAGTGAATTCGTCTCCATGACCAGAAATAAGGTCGACCGTTCCAACTCTCTTGCAACAGCGACACTGCATATATAGAAAGCTTAGAAACAGATGAGGAACTAAACAAGGATACTATAATGAACGGATGTTGTTTACGTACTTTCATAGCATGGTTAAACTCATCGCCGTTGTGGTACACAGCTTCATTCATGTATATGCACTGTTCACCGGTTACTTCTCCACAATTCTCACATTGCAACTGAAACAAAAACAGAGAAGTACAGTATATGCTGAAAGTAAGAATGCTAACACTACTTTATCATTATAACAAAAAGACAATCTATAGAAAATGTAACCTTAATGAAGTATGGCATATTTGCAGAATCTACACCTCCCTTGGGAATCATTGTGGATATATTGTGCAACTCCGCGCTGATTTTGAGAAGAAACTTCATCTTCTACCCTTTAGTGTATGATGAAGAATGTGTTTTTGTTCTGAAGTGAAAGAACAAGAGCTGTCTACACACTTATATAACGGAGCTGTCTAAACTTTCTTCACTCTAGTTTAAAACCCATTTGAACCTTGTGAGTTGGTTAGTGACAGTAACATTTATTTCATGATTCTCTTTAGAATCTCAAGGCAGGCTTTTCTGGTCTTCTTTTCCGTATTTTGGCTATTTGAATGTAAACATGGTCAAAGATAAAAACCAATCATGTTGATTTTATTCTGAACAGCATACTTAGGTTGCATTAAAGTTTTTATTGGTCCTTCTTTATTGGAAGGAGATATAAAACATGTTAATAAGAATAATATTAAGGTTCTATTTTCTTTGAATATCTTATGCAAAGTATTTTCCAGAAAAGGAAAAGGAAAATTATGTTAGATGTTTTAACCTGAATTGGATGTTCCGTGGTAGATATGACACTCATTTATCCTCCTCAGTAGATCTGTGAATATAAACTGTCAAAACTTAGTTCTAATTTTAATCAGAATTGTCTTAATTCGAATAAAAAAAAAATACTAAAATTAGTGAAGGAACCCATTTAAACCTTGTGAGCTAATTTCATTGTCAGTAACATTTATGTCATGATTCTCCTTGGAATCTCAAAACAGGCTTTTGAAGATATATAGCATATGATATTCATTTTGAAAAATTGGTCTTCTTCCGTATTTGGGATCTTAGAAAGTCTAGTTTTCCTGTTTATTATCAAAAAAAAAAAAAAAAAAAAAAAAACCATAGAATATCATTTCCCCAGGGAAAGAATCACTCTGCAGTAGTTCTGGAAAAGAACAAGGGGGTTGGGAGGGCATAGGAAGAAGCTGAAGAAAATGGCGTTTTTGCTCTTATCATTATTTATATAATAGAACAAAGTAAATCTAGCTTTCAAACTTAATTGAACACATGGCAAGAATCAAGTATCCTATTAAAAAGTATTGGACATTACATTACTGAGGCAGATCCCATCCCCTCAAAAGGGAATGGCAAATTTAATTTGCATGCGATTAAATTGGAAATGACTAAACCTTTATTTCCACTGAAGTTTCTCCCATATAGTCAGTGGACAGCCAAGGATCTAAACCTACTCAAAGAAACTCCTAGCTGAAGAACCAATGCAAATAGAACAGAGAATATCGTTCAGAACTAAAGAACAATTAATAACAATGTAAGAAGAGCAAGAGGGCACCACAAATCTCAAAACTATACAGTCACTTCTGAGACTGATGCTGGTTCTTCTTCTTATGCAAGTACTACTGGGTTGCAGACTTTTACAATTCCTGTTTACTCGCCACTAGAGCCAACTGCTGCTTCATAACTTGCATGTGTATTCCTTTTTTCTAAACCCACGTGAACTTAGGTCCGCAGCCTCAATGCAGCAAGAACAGTACCAGACACAAGAAATTCAAGCCATCGTGATTAAGAAGACATACATCTGGCTTATCACTGAAGCTCAAGCAAGCAAACACATTCAATATGAGGTGTGTGGGGAAACATGTCAACTGGTTGCAAGCTACTCAGTCTGTAATGTCCTTCTATATTCCGCTCAGGCTGCAGTTGAAAAATATCGTGGACTGGATTTAAGCAGAGTGAATCATAAATGTTGATGGGGCTAATATGAAAACTCAAAACACTCACCACACCATAGCATAGGTAATTAAGATCACGAGCACAGGTAGCAGGATTACATGACACATAAATGATGCGGGTTGCCCTCAACTTTAGCAAAAATTTGATCAATTTGATGTGCATGCCGGGGCGATTAGGATCTGCAGCTTGCCAACAAAATATGAATGTTAGCAATTTATGAATCAAGCTCAAAAGGCGCAGCAGACAGATGAGACAACAGCAATTTTGATCCATTAGAAATCTTCGGCAGACCACAAGCGATGAGTTGCTTGCGAACAAGTGATCTCTGTCAAGTAGATTAAGAACAAACTCTGGGCTCACCAGCCATTTTATGAAGAAAAAAAACCAATTACACCAGCAAAGATGTCAATTCGAATTGGCATCATCTACTGCAAGAAGATGTGGTCGAGACGTTGAATAAAAAGGCCCAACTTCACAAGTTCATTGGTTTTCAGAATAAACACTATGTATAAAGGAGGATAAAACTAAACACTATGTATAAAGGAGGATAAAACTAAGCAAAGGATCCTTTAATGCCTCGTCAGTAGAAGAGTCTATGTAACTTTTTTTCTTTTTGATGAAGCAGTTTCATTAATGGCATCAAGAAGAATCTTCTTAGAAGATGCAATAGGTATAAAAGATAAAGAATCTACGTAATTACTACTAATCCTTTCAAAAAGCATGTACAACGATGCCATTTCAGGGTGCCTTCTTACAGTGCAGCATACTGCAGTGTGTCACCAGAGTTCTTTTTCTCTTAAAGGGGAGAGAGTAGGGAACTAATGTAAAGAACTGGGCCAACTTGCAATACAAACTCCCGAATGCAAAATGGCAGTGACAATTTTTCTTTCTAAACAAATTTAGAACTTCTCAAGTACGTCACTTCATCTGAATCCTCTTAACAAGTACAACTGGTTATCTTATGGTATTAGATTTGCTGTTCACACTCCACCATCCCCACCCTCGCAAACAACAAGCCATGCGGCAAGGTAGTTTAGTAGCTCAAACTAAAAGAGCATCCACAAAATGATTTAATTTTTGGAAGGCTTTACCATTAAAACATTCAAAATCGATACGATGATTCCCTCAAAAGCAACAGCAACAAAAGCTTCAAATGAAATACATTATTCATCTAAAAAACATGAACAAACCTGTAATGACAATATCGGGCTTGGGCAAGTCGCTGGCAAAGTTCAGATCAATTTTATTCAGATCTCCTTCGATAAAAGTTGCATTATTGATGCAATTTAGCTTGGCATTCTGACGTGCATCTGAGACAGCTTGAGCAACTACTTCAAAACCATAAACATGCTTCACCCTGCAAATCGTAATAGTAGTAAATACCAGATAAGCAAAGTCCTGAACTTGATCAGGGAGGAGATTTATCTATCTACCTCTTGGCCAGTGTAAGGCCAATGGTTCCTGTCCCACAAAATAAGTCGAGAACAATTTCGGAGCCATCTCCTTTAAGAAAGGCACAATCCTCAATTAGTTTATAGAGAATCTCTGCCTACAAAGCACAAGAGTTCGCACTCAGCACCAAATATATATAAAGATGGAAAGTTGAAAAGGGTTGGAAAGTGAACTAGAAGAAATCAAATATCCAGCCCCATCCATTTCTTTACCGATACCTGGTTTGTGTTTGTCTGAAAGAAAGAGTTGGCTGAAATTTGGAAAGTAAGCCCTCTTAGAATCTCTGTGATGGTAGATTTTCCATACAGTGTATATTCCTTCTCCCCAAAGGATGTGTTGCCAATAGAAGTGTTCACATTGTTTACTATGCTGGCCTGTTTGACATCGTAAGAGCAAAACTGAGTAAAATAAATAATAATAATAATAATAATAATAATAATAATTAAAAAAAAAAGTTGATAAGAGAATTTCTCTGTAGAAATCTACATTGATGGATAGCAAGTTACTTTTGAGGAATATAGAAAGTCGCGTATCATATCAAAGATACAGAATCAGCCAACCAGCGGAGGAGAACAATTAATTTAAAGATTGACTAAGGAGGCTTAGATTTTTGCTTCAAAATGACAGCACATCAAGAAGTAATGTGGCCCCCAACTGTTAATTTGGGAACTTTTTTTAATCTTTTAAGAGGCAAAGAACGAAATTATCTGCAACTATGTTAACCTACCACTTCAGGAATAGATGCAATTTTCTCAATAACGGGCCGTAAGCATTCAGGATTGTAAGAAGAAGTCACAAAATTGACCATAAGCTCAGGAAGACCAGTTTCAACATTCCTGCAAGCAAGATCGACACAGCAAACTATGTAAGGTACAGCATCCAAAAGATAATATCTAACTCTAAATACAGACTACAGTATGACAAACTAAGCAACAACACATACATACAGTTCCCTTACAATTTAGGGAAGAAGCTGAAAATTGAAAGACAGGACTTGTTCAAGAAACTAGGAAATTTAATTACAATACTTAATCCAGAACTAATCACCAAAAAGAAAGATTCCTAGATTTGGATAACCACTAATTTGTCCTAAACGATAAAATATCAGTATCGGAATGAAGCAAGCCATATTGGAGCAAAATGGTTACTAAGGATTAATATAGCCAATTCCCAGCTAGTTTGGGGATTGAGGCATGTTATTTGTTGTTGATACTTGATAGCACTTAGTCATCTTGGCTGCTCTTAGATTTCTCATGCCACTCCAACTCCACCACCCCCCCCCCCACCCCCACAAAAAAGAAAAGGAAACTGATGCTTAGCATAAGACGAGACTCCAATGCTTTATAAAAGGACGGAAAGAAGATCCAAATACCTGCCTGTTCTAAGCATTAGATGCTTCAGAAAGCCAGCGTGAGAGTGCACATCATATGGAGAAAGTCCCAGTTCTGGATCCCGCCAGCATTCTTGCACAGCTGCAAGAACCTAAATCACAAGTTATTTTTATTCAATATCATAGAAAGGGAAAAAAACAACAATGCCAAAACCAAAACCTAATATCAAGTCAAAATGAATTAGCGGTAGAATTGACAACGAATAGATGAAAACATCCTATATCACAAAACGCATATCTGTAAACAGTATCATGAGCTAAACAAGGTGCTCTCAGCACCATCTCATTTGCTTTAGCTCACTAAGTCTCTCTTGATGCTAAACAATCTCCGCATAAAGGTCAGTTCTTCCAGAGAAATGTTTCTTTTTCGATCAATCAGAAAATTAAAATTCAAGATAATAAAAGGATCGAAAAAGGTTATCTAACATTTACCGGTATAAGCGTGGACTAAAACTTTTGTTCAACGTTCAAGTAGGAAAAGGTGGCATATATATGTAGACGGTAGACCTTTGTAAAAGATACATGACCCTCCTCAAAAAGGATCTATCTTTTCTAATGTCTTTTCTTATTGTAACTAGAACTAATTTTATTTCTTCATTTCTTTTTTAGAATCAGAACTTTAACGTAGTCAAGAAAAATCCATATCCAGCCTTTTAGCTCTTCCTCTATTCCTTGTTTCCCACTTATCCATTCTCACACCATGTTCTCATTGCTATTTTCCTGCATCACTTATTGTTGTCTAGAAAAGCTCCCTCGGCTTCCTCTTCTCCCTCCATTCCCCAGCCTCTTTACTTCATCCAACAATATGTACCAGAGCGCAGCCTGTAAAATGATAGAATGCAGCAACAGATTGATCCAACCACCAGTTTACCCCCACTCACCGTATGAAACCTCAATGCCATAATCCAAAAAGGTTCAGAAAATCTGTTTATTCATGTCGTCACAATACTATGTATAACAGAAAAGGCAGATGTTTGGTCTCTATCAACGTAGCTAGTTAAAAAAAGCACATGCAATACCTCATTGGCAGAATCACTCTGCAGTAAGCACTTATCAATGTTTAAAACCTTATCGAAACAGCCAGGGACATGCAGACCCAAAGCATAGCGAGAGCCCTCGGTATATTCTTCTTGCAACTGATCAGCAGGTACCCAGCCCTTTGGGCCAAAAGAGAATTCCATCTGCATCATAAATAAAGTAGACATTCTATTGTTTATCCAGTCTCCTCAAATTTTTATTTAGCCTCAATTTCCCCTATAACTTTGTGCACATAGGGACTATTATTTCCCATACAAGGCAGTAAGAAGTAGACAACATAAGTGGCTGAAATAGAAAAGTAAGGGAAAAGAATAAAAGCACAGTACTGCATACACACACAATTATGCTGACCTCAAAGAAACAAAATTATTTTTTTGATAATTAGAAGAAAATTGAAGTCGGTTTACATAAATTGACTCAAAGAAACTGGCATTACCTCCTCCACTACTAAGACAACTTTCAACACTTTCTAGCGCTGCGGAGATCTACAATTTTTTGCCGTTTAATAATGGTGTCAGGGAAAACTTGTGCGCACCTAAATCAAGTAGCTCTACCCACCCAAATGATGCTGCCTACACTTATAATTTCAGCACAAATTAAAATTTTACTTTTGTTTCTTTTTGATCTTCTTGAAAAGACACTTATAAATTTATCTCATTCTAGGTCTTGATTAATTTATACCCTAGTGGCCCAGCAGTCAAAAAGGTAGAGTAACAAAGGCAAAGGTTTGTATCCCAACAAAGGCAACACTAAGTCATTTCTTCCCATCAGACATGATCTCGGAAGGTAGAGCTATCATATAAATGTACTAATAGGAAGTAGGTACCAGATCAACTAGTTGAGGTGCACAAACTGACCTGAACAATTTGAGCATCTTCTTTTTAGATTTAGGTACTCTAATGTAAATGAGACATAGCTTCAAGCATGTAGAATTCTTCTGGCTCCCCAACACAACAGCAAAAAGTAAGCAATATACAGAAAGCAAAAGAACTGCACCAAATGAGAAATTAAAAATTTCCCCTACTAATACCATGTTAAATTGCATTAGGAGTAACGGTAAGTGAAGTTCTACAAAAAGTATAAGCAAGAACCAAATAATCAAATAGAGTAAATTCTCTACTGACCTTGTTTCTATAGTGAAATTGGATATCACAACGAACAATGGGTTTCATGGCAGCAGCAAATTCTGGCTCTTTATCAGAAAAGTTCCCCACATGTACAACCAGGTCACGAACTTGCTGCTCTTTGGCCTTGAGCTGAGCTTCATACAACAAATTCTGTGTCTTGCAACCTCCACAATGTAAAGCATATTCACACGGTGCTTCAGTGTAGTCCATATGACGAGTTATGGTCTTCAATTTCTTTACCTGCCCTCCTTAACAACCACCATAACACCATTAATTATTGCATCATCAAATTGGCACATCTACTGCAATATGCCAATAAATTTCATCTTTTCGGCTTTTAGGGGAAAAAGAGGATTTCTCATGCAAGACGATAGTCATTTCTAATGCTAGAGGCAGATATAGCCTTTTGGCTACCATTTCATCTGAACCTAGTATTTTCGACACCTTATATGTAAAGAGCCATCCAAATTTTAACGAGTATGAGACCTGAACCCATAATTTAACGGCATAATGAGTTCAGTGCTAAAAACCTTAAACATTAAGCCATCAAGTTTAAATCCCGAATCTGTCTGTATAGTCCTCAACAGTTGTAAAGCCAGAGAACTAGCTAAATGATTTTTACACATAAATAAGTATATAGTGTGACAAGTGACAAATGAAATAAGAACTAAAAGCTTGTCTAGAAGGTTGTTAATTATCGTTTCATAATCTATCCATATTGTATTGTATGATACTGTATTGTTTATGCTAGCAATTTGAAGAATGAGCTTACAATAAGACCTGAACTAACAGCTTCAAAAGTACTCTTTCTTACTTAAACTCCGTGTCAAGTCAAACTCCGCCACATAAGCTGAGCCAAAGCAGTATTAAGGGCAAGATGAGGCAAAATGAGTCATTTAATGGCACATTTCATGATAACGGATTTAACAATACAATGCAATACAATAAAATTCAAATAACAATCAAAACAAACATCGTATTCAATACAAGCAGTAAACAACAACGAGCAGTCACCTCGGCATAATTATCTTTTTTACGAGTAACACGGCCAATAAAACGTTCACCGGGAAGTGCACGATCACACATGAGTACAAAACCAGAGTCAGCTACTTTACAAACTCCTTTTCCTTTAAAAGCAAGTGATTCACATACTAACTCCAATGTTTGACCTCGTTTCGGAAAATAAGACTTTTTAACCTTGTCATTATTGTTCTTATTATTACTACTAGTACTAGGTACTGTATCTTCTGAATTTTCAACAGGTGAAAGAGAAGCTAGAGTTGTAAGTGAACGTGAATGTATTGGTAAATATGTTGTACTTCGTGTACGGAGTTTGTTTAGCCATGGGTTGTTGGGTAAGGAGCGAAGGCCTAAAGTACTTGTCGCCGCCATTTTTCGATTAACGGACTAACTGGCTACAGAAACATAGGTGTCGGAAAAAATACTTCGACTCTGAGAAATGATATTTGGATAGGTTGTCTAATCTTGAAACTCCATCTAGTGGGCCTTTTTGGTTAAGAAATGTGGGTACCGACAACTAAATTTCACCCGGTGTCCCTAAAAGGGACTAGTTTTGAGGTTTGTCCCCATTTTCATAATTTAAAGTAAATGACCTCCCGCTCATGTTTTTAATATTTAAAAAAAAAAAGGATTTTTACACAAATATACAAATTTTCACCCTTAATTACAAAAAAAAAATAGTAAGATTTTCTAATTACAACACATAACAACATTTTTTTAGCACATTTTTACAATAATCAAGACATTTTATTTTCTATTATTACAAAACACCCCACTCTCCTAAAAACCCTAAGACACTTTCTCCCCTTACCCAAAAGAAACCAGCCGCCACCCCATTCCCTTCTCAGATCCAAATACACCAAAGTCGATCAAGGACCAATTTCTTGAAGAGAGTGGAAAGGATGATTCCAGGTACAACAACAATAGCAAAACGTATTCCAAACAGCTCAGGCATTCTCATGGAGTTAAGTGTTGATCTTTTCGCTATCACAACCATTTCTAACCAAAAGGGATTAGCAAATTCTGGGACATTTGAAGATGAAAGATTGTGGTTGATTTTCGTTGCTCCTGAGACTAATTTTTTTCTTGAAACACTTGCACTTATCGCATCATTTAGCAACGGTTTCCGTTCATTTAAACAGTTGCTATAATTTTGATTCTTTCTTTCCCATGAACGATTGAATTCCACCAAGTTCATAGTTCCATTTGGAGTTTCCTCTTGTTCTAGTATGAAATCCAAAGCAAACTCTGTCTGATTTGAATTTATGTAATTTATTTTCTTCTTGGGATTGGATTGTGTATTATCTGTACATCTTTTTTTTTTTGCTAATAGGATACAAATAATCATAGTAAGTATCCTGAAGCAAATTAGTATTATGTTGTCTTTGTAAGTTTTAGTTTGTTCAAAATATTGTGACAATTCTATTTATTTTTTATTTTATTTCTTATTTGAAACGATGTTGAAACGGTGCTGAAACAACTTGAAACGGTACTGAAATAATTTGACACGGAGCTGAAACAATATGATACAATAAAACATTGTAAAACAACTGTTGAAACAATATGATACCGTCCGAAGCGACTTTGAAACAGTATGATACAATCTGAAACGATGTTGAAACAGTATGATACGGTCTGAGACGACATTTGACACAATCTGAAATAGTTGTAGAAACAGTCTGATACGGTCTAAAACGGGAGTTGATACAGTTTAAAACAGTATGATACAGTCTGAAACGGAGTTGATACAGTCTGAAATGGGACTTGATACAGTTTAAACCGGCTGATACAGTCTGAAAATAGAGGTGATACAGTCTGAAACGGGAGTTGATATAGTTTAAAACAATCTAATACAGTCTGAAATGACATTGAAACACTATGATACGGTCTGAAACAGTTGAAACGGTGCAGAAAACAGTTAGATACGGTGCTGCAGAAACAGTTGAAACGATGCAGAAACAGTTGAGATACGGTGCTGCAGAAACAGTTGAGATACGGTGCTGCAGAAACAGTTGAAACGGTGCAGAAACAGTTGAGATACGGTGCTGCAGAAACAGTTGAAATGGTGCAGAAACAGTTGAGATACGGTGTTGCAGAAACGGTTGAAACGGTGCAGAAACGGTTGAGATACGGTGCTGCAGAAACAGTTGAAACGGTGCAGAAACGGTTGAGATACGGTGAGATACAACGAGATACATCGAGGATGGGATAAGGAAAAGTGAAATTGGGGGAAATGATAGGAACAAAAGTGAAATTGGGGGAAATAGTGGGAGGAAAAGTGAAATAGGGAGAAATGGGAGGAGCAAAAGTGATAGTGGGGGAAATAGGAGGAAGAATGTAAGGGTTTGGTATGTTATGGGAAAATATTGCTATGTTTTTGCTATATTTGTAATTAACTTGTGTTTTCCTCTATATAGGGTTATTTTTCTAAAATGTTGCTATGTTTGGTAATTAAGCTCTAAAACTTGTACTTTTATGTAAAAAATCCAAAAAAAAATGACGCTTTTGTCGGTAATTTACTTGAAAATGACATACTTCTGTAAAACAGCCTATAGTATAATTGAAATTGGGCTTTTATATAGATAATTTTGATGAAGAGCCACTTTTTAGATTGATAAACGATGCATACATATGGAACAAGCTCTTGAAATGGTAAGGGGTGAGCAGATTAGCAATGGATTGGCAAGGAGAAATACAATGGACGGAAGCAAATGCAAGAGGTAGAAGTGCTGAAGCAGAGGATTACATAATGTCTCTAGCTGCTTGTGTAGCTACATTTGGAAGGACAGAAATTAAAGAGTGTTCCAGAACAAACAAGAAGATCTAGATTTCATTCTTAAACAAATCATCCAAGAAGTTGTCTTAAGAGGAACAATGAAGAGAAAGTTAGCTAGGAAGCTTGAGCAATTAAATTTTTATCCTTAGATGTTCGATAACATGTAGATGCTAGGTTGGTAATAGCTGGTAGGTAGTTGAGGTTGGATATGTAGTATCTGAAGTTGAGGTTTCTTGTCCAACAGTCAGTATCTTCTCTGTACACAAATGCTTAGTATTGCAATAAATTATTTTTTTTACCAAAAAAAAAAAGAACGATGCAAATTTTTCGATGAATAGTCGAAAGTTTTATATGAATAGCTACAATTGCCCAATGAAGACACTTATGGGACACGCTAGGTACGTTATTATTTTGGTTAGCCATAAATGCTCAAACTCTAGAAAAATTAAGGAATTTCAGTTCAAAATCTCAGGCCAAAAGATGGGAGTTTCAAGTGAAAAATTTCTGAATTTCAGGAAAAAATACTAGATCTTGAAATTCAGAAATTTTGCACTTCACATTATTTGACCTGAGATTTAAACAGAAATTCATAAAAGAATATATAGAAAACTTCGCAAACACTATATGCTCTGCAAAATAGCTACCAATCGCCATATATAGGCCATTTTTGGAAATTTTAACCGAATAAGGATGATTTCAAAGCTATTTACATAAGCAAAATACTTCAGCACTGCTGAAGCTAAAAACATAACAGTGGCGCCTCCCAAAGCTATTGCATGAAATTTTTCTGATGATTTCATGCACTTTTACTATTTTTTCCTTTGTTAAATGTTTTTGTAAAAATGGTCTCAACTCTCAACTTTGTTGGATGCTACAACACTTCATTTCAACATTTGTCGCGTCGACATAACTTGTGCAATTTCTTTAAAGGGGGACAAAACTTAACCAAGACCCATAAATATTTTATTCAGTATAAGAAGTCAATATTTTTAGGAGTTCCAAAATATTATATTTCCATCTGGCTTTTGGTTTCCATTATTTTAAAAGCTAACCATCGCAATCAATTGACATAAAGAGAAGAATCATGTACTATATCCTTTTAAAAAGCCACCAATATGTAATTTTTTAAAGTTGTGAAGTTGTAATGCAGACACGTGATGTTAATATTGGACAAAATGACAATGTAAATTGAGTTTCATATTTTACAAAAGATGTTTTGATCATATTCCCGTTTAAGAAAATGACATAAACATGTTTGAAACATTAAAGTTAGATGATTAATTGTTTTAATTATCTTATGATGAAGGTGACATTTCCAAAACTCTTTAAGTTGAACAATATGAAAATTAGAAATAACATTCATCCCAATACGTTTAGTGTAAAACCAAATATAGTACTCCACTACATATTTTATATGATATTTTAATCTATTAAACAATATACATACCTTAAAAAATACTTAGACTATCAACCAAACAATCTTGCTAATATTCATCCAAAAATATCAACTAGTGTAGCTTTTTGACAAATCAAAGAACCACGAATAACACGTGAAGGATTTTGAATTAAGGAACATTGTTGGCTACTTGGCTGTAGCATGAAAACTACAGCAGTTGTAACATCAGTGCGCTCATCTGTTGGTGATGAATGAAAGAACCAACTTGTAGTATAATTACCACCAATAATTGTGGCGGGATGAATAAGATCCTTTTATCCTTAACCAGAGGTCTGGAATTCGAGCTCTGAAAATGAAAAAAATCCTGATATAGAGCGCTTCTTCCAAAGCTGAACCTTACGCGGCGCGAATCCGAATTAGTCGGAGCTCCAATAAAAGTACCGGACAACAGGTGGAAAACAAAAAAAATACTTGTAGTACAATTTAATTCAGCATAGTTTCCTCATTCTCACCTATTTTAACAAGTAGTCAAAAATAATGCACACAGACAGCAGTTGACAATTGCCCTTCGCTCTTGCTTTACATTATTCTAAAATTTTAACTTTCACAATCAATTGTCATAAAGAGGAGAATAATATGCAACGTTGTACACTTATAAGGAAGACACGTTTTGGCCATTGCATCTTAAGAAAATGACACAAGCATATTTTGAGATAAATTGCAAGATATTTTAACTTTAGCTAAATCTTGATTACGCTATAAATAATCACGTCATTAGTTACATCGAAATTTAGTTATCAATCTATCATCTTTATATCACATTGACAGGAGGTATCGATCACGGGGTATAGCTAATATCCCGATGAAATAACCAAATAATAATCATTTCAAAACTCTTATCTCAAAATTCTTCAAATTAATTATGATGACAAATGTTAAATCTTCAAATAAGAGTTTATTCAATTTTTCTTATGTCAAATCAAATATAAATATTTTATTTTATTTTATACTTTATTAGTTTTAATTTATGTGAATATGTTGGACTTACCACAAAATTTAATTAAAAAAATATATTTTTTTAATTTTTTTGGTCTAAAGTAAATTACTGGTATTTGAGTGACCGTAAATTTTCTCATTCAGGATACTATAATTTGAGGTTAAATTATTTTTTATTAAAAATGAGTTCATTGGAATGAATTAAAAAGAAAAATAACTTACATAAACTAAATCGAAGCGAGTATATCTTTATTCAAATAAAGAAAATGCTTATATATTCATCGAATAATCTCCTAATTGTTCAATCTCATAATTAGAAGTGTTTGGCTAAGCTTATTATAACCCACCAGCTTATAAGTACTTTTTGGTTTGGGACACTTACAAAAATATCCACAAAATCTAAAATAATTACAACCACTACCCACTACTTTCAAATATTACCCGACCTACCCACTAAAATATTTACCTACTCTACCCATCCAGACTTGTATACCATAGTTTATGCAGTATACCATAAAGATAAAGGTATACACATATAAGGTATAACAAAGGTATACAATAATAAATGGCCCTCCAGACTTGTAAATCATAATTTATGCAGTATACCTTAAAGATATACACCTATAAGGCATAAAAAGGTATACAATAATAAATGGGTAGGTTGGGTAAATACTTTTAATTTTATGTGTAGTGTAATTTTTAATGGGTATGACTTGTAAATACTATATAAATTTCATGGGTATAGAGTGTAAAAATTCACAAAACTATACAAACTAACATTTTTTCTTACACTAAAATGTCAACATTTTCCCATTTTCAAAACATAGCAACATTTTTTTTCAAAACATAGCAAAACACAAACAAAAGGATGATAAAAGCCTAGATCCACCTCCTACCACCTCCTGCCCCCAGCCCCCATCACTGCCACCACCGCCGCCCATCAACCACCGCCCGCAATGTATGGACAGTGTATGGACATTGTATATTTTTGTAATTTCACTGTATGAACAGTGTATGGACAATGTATACATTGTATATATAGTGAAAATACGGTGGATACACACACATACACTTATTGTATGTGTGTATATTCTCTGTATAGACACTGTATGGTCATTGTATGCACGTTCATTCACCGTACATACACACAAACAACAAAATCGAATCTGATTGTATATTTATTGTATGACAAGTATATATTCATTGTATGGCCGGTGTATATTCACTGTATATACAGTGCATACACCGGGCATACAATGAAAATACACACGGCATACATTCCATACAGTCCCAAAACACCAAATATACACCACAACCACCGTGGTTCCGCCGTGTCCCACTGAAAAATTCAAAAAACCAAAAAAGAAATGAGCAACGCAACAGCCCCACCTACACAGCTGCTATACAGTCCATATACACCTAATAAACCACCATACACAGCCGACGGCGCACAAAAACCGTAGCCACAGATCTACCAAACATCGCCGTGTACCATCAGAAAAACAAAAATAAAAAATAAAAAAACGAACATCAATCAAATCTATCTCACCGGATCTGCTTTGCACTAGCAGATCCGGCGTCGCCGGAGCAATATCAGCTGCACACGACGGGGATCGGGGTGGGGAAGGGAGGAAGACGACGGGATCGGGGCGGAGGAAGAGAGAAAGACGACGGGGATGGGGGATGGGTGGGGATGGGTTGCCGGCGACGGGGGAGGGGTGGTGGCAGCGGTATAAACAGTGGGGGTGGTGGTGGTGGTGAGGGAGAGAAGAGAGAGGGAAGAGAGAGAAAGGGAGAGGAAAGGTAGGTGTAGGGTTCTTTTAAAAAATGCTATGTTTGGTAGCATTGGGAAAAGTATTGCTACGTTTGGTAAATGTGTAAAATGTTGCTATGTTTTTAAAAAAAGATCCCTAATTTGATATACAGTGTAATTTACCCAACTTACCCATGCTTCTCGCAAGTACCAAAAGTGCATATAAATCGAAATTGGCCGTAAAACTATAAGACTTTTTAATTTATAAGCACTTTTAGTTTAACCAAATTGGGAAGAAATAATTCTACAATTCTCTTTTGTACAAATAACGAGAATATGGTCCAAATGGTCCTTAATGTATTGGGTTTACTGTATTTTGGTCCTTCATATTTGAGCCTTAAGAGATTTGGTCCTTGATATATGCAAATAATGGATACCTTTGATCCTATACCCAAAAACTAACAGATTTTTCAACGTTCTGTCAACTTTAACACCTTGAGCTACGTGCAGCTCACATGGATTTGAAAAACAATGGAGAAACATTTCTTACGTGAAAAACTTCTCCACAAAATGTGACTAATAAAAAATAGCAAATCTCATATTTGTTCCTTTCTACCATAGATTTGCACTTCATGAGATTCACTCTCCTGTCAAAAAGAAAGGGCCACGTTGGATCAGTAGAAAATTATACCATTTTTTTTGGGTCTAAAGTTTTAGGTGTAACTCAACTTTTGGAGTTAAGCTCTTCTAGGTAGAGATTTTGATGTCTGTCTGGTAAAGTTTTTAATATGTTTATACTTATCTTGAGCTGGAATGTATAGGAAGAACTTGTGTGAATCAAACTGTCGTTTACTAATTATTCATCATCCAGGAACTAAGGTACACATGCATCCTTTTTAAAAAAAACAAAAAAAATATTTAGAGAAATAAAGAGCAATCAAATTCTTAAGTTTTACTCCTCCTCTTCCTTTCTTTTGCACTCTTTGTAGAACAAGAAATTACTAAAAGTAATATGCACATTAATTTCCTTGACTTGATTACTATTACTACTTCCCTAATTACTGTCAATACCTCTTGTTAATAAGTTTCCCTTTTTATCATCTTAATTTTTTGAATAATTATTAAAAGGACTCCGCCATTTCGTCTCTGTCATTGACAAAATGTTTGATTCTGGAGAAAAAGCTTTTCTGGAAAAAAAAACGAAGAACTTCTTAATTTAGATTTCTTATAAAAGTTTTTGACTGGAAGAAATGTTTCTCCATTAATTTCCAAATCCAAATGAGATGCACGTGGTCCAACGTATTAAAGTTAACCGCAAAAGATGAAGTATCTGTTAGTTTTTGGGTATAGGATCAAAGGTACCCATTATTTGCATATATCAAGGACCAAATCTCTTAAGGCTCAAATATGAAGGACCAAAATACAGTAAACCCAATACATTAAGGACCATTTGGACCATATTCTCTACAAATAACACGTGAAAGATTTTCGATTAAGCACATGTGGTAGCTGTAGCCTGAAAACTACGGCAGCAGTAGCAAAGTCACAAAGGCATATTCATCATCAGTGCGCTCATCTGTTGGTGTTGAATCAAACATACCATTAACCAACTTGTACTACAATTCTACAATATTACTACTATTTTAATTCATCATATTTTCCTCATTCTCACCAATTTTAATAATTATAAATAATGCACACATACCACAGTTGACATTTGCCCTTTTCACTCCCTTAGTCCATTTTTTTTTTTTCACTTTCTTGAACTAATTAACTTTTTTTTTTTCTATATGGATTTTTCAAGATGGGTTTTCTTGATTTTCATTTGTATGTCATTTTGTTCCACACCCACTTGGTCAGATTCTTTATCTGAAATCCCCAATAATTTCCTTAAGTTTGCTAAGAAAGCTGAGGTTTTTGATTGGATAGTGGGTGTTAGGAGAAAGATACATGAGAATCCTGAGTTGGGTTATGAAGAATTTGAGACAAGTAAGCTTATTAGAGAAGAATTGGATAAGATGGGAATTAGTTACAAATACCCTTTTGCTACTACTGGTATTGTTGGTTACATTGGTTCAGGGAAAGCCCCTTTTGTTGCAATCAGAGCTGATATGGATGCTCTTCCTATGCAGGTTTGAAATCCAATGTTTAATGTTTTCTTGAATTTTGATATGAAAGTTCGGGTCTTTATATTGATAGTTTGACTTGACACGAAGCTTAAAGCTCTTGACGTAGGGATCAATTTGCCCCCTATTTGAGACTGAAGCGGGCGGGGTGGCAACCTCGTCTTAAGATAAGATATAGGCAATAAGACTTTAAGTGCACCTGATCGAACACTCGGGACGAAAGTTGATTGGGGTGGGGGTCGTTCTATGGAGCAAGTCAGTCTCCCATTGCTTTCGCAAACCAGTAGGAAAGACTTTTAGAGGTTGTGTCTAAAATGAGCCATAGATTGTGTGGCTATAAATCATTTAATTAAGGGGAAAAAATGGGAAGTTTGTAACTGAATTGTTTCTAAATTTAGAAGTGTGTCATTTTTCTTCTGAACGGACTAATAAAGGAATTGTGACGTTTTTTTTTGGATCGGAAGGAGTACTGATTAGAGATCACTAAATAGGCAATAACAAAGTTGATGATGAATATAAACAAGGAGAGATTCTTGTATCCTGTCTTTTATTTTGGCAATTGTAAGTAGCAGTTGTACACCTTAATTTTAACAGGAAATGCTGGACTGGGAGCACAAAAGTAAAAATCCCGGAAAAATGCACGCGTGTGGCCATGATGCTCATGTTGCAATGCTTCTTGGTGCTGCAAAGATTCTTCAAGAACATCGGGACATTTTAAAGGTATCGTTATTGTTTGACTTATTTCTAGTTTTCCAGTTTATAATGATAGAACTTTTAAGTATGTTTTTTGTCGGCTAATGAACTTTCTAAGTGTTTGACATGCATGATGATTTGCTGGGTGAGTTTTTTGGTCAATGTTATTGTTTGGGAAAAGATAGGATTTTTATTCTGCACTCCTTAGCTTTCTGGGGCTTTGGGAGGGGTTTGTGGAAAGGGAGAGAGTGTTGGCATTAGAAATCACATTTTTTGGGGGATAAAAGAGCAAAGATGTGGTATCAAATGATGCTGTTGCACGTCGAAATTACTTCTGAGTAGAACTTCCTCAAATTCTGGCTGGGTTGAAAAATCCCAGCTTAAAATAGAACAGAAATTAGCAGCACTGGGTGTGCCTTCTATACTTAACAGCCTATAATTCTGGCTGGAGAGAAATGAAGATAACTTCAATCTTTGATCTTAAACCTCGCTTTTGCTTCGTAAAGTGTCCGGATGAATGCAACTCGCATAGTGTCCAGAACAGGAAATATACATTAGTTTCTCGAAATGTTAATCGTTTCTTAAGCTTGATTGCTTTTTCAGCTAATACCCCTGTACCAACAGTGTATGTAACATAACACATATACTCTTCTTGCAGCTGATATTTCCTTGATGTAACATTTTTCATAGGGAACAGTTGCTCTTGTTTTTCAACCAGCAGAGGAGGGAGGTGGTGGGGCCAAGAAAATGTTAGATGCTGGAGCACTAGAAAATGTAGAAGCAATATTTGGTCTGCATGTCAATCCCCAGTTTCCTTTGGGTAAAGTCTCTTCAAGGCCTGGACCCTTTTTGGCTGGAAGTGGTTTTTTCGAAGCTGTGATTAGTGGAAAAGGGGGTCACGCCGCTATTCCACAACATTCAATAGACCCTATTCTGGCAGCATCAAATGTAATCGTCAGCTTACAGCATCTTGTTTCTCGAGAGGCTGATCCTCTGGATTCTCAGGTATATTTATTTCCCCAGTTCTCCCCTTCCCCAAGCAATAGACCTCACTGTACCACCAGTAAAATTCGAATTGGTTTTTGTGATCAAACCCATGCTGCGGCCACTAAGTCTGATTAAATTGCTGTTACCTTGGAAAGCGTTATATAGAAAAAGACAGAACAATCTGAGGAGCTATCACTGCTCATCTCTTTTACTGCATCTTGTTAGATCAAGACAAGCCATTTTAAAGGAAAGAGATGAAGCTCTCTTCTTTTAACACCTAGCTCTTCGGACTTTCTTCTTCTTCTTTTTGATAACTGTGAAATTCTTGAGGGCCTGTGATGCACAGTTCCAAATTCGCTGGATGATGGGTCCGCCCCTCTATATACACACACTCACATCAACTCGCTGATGGGACCGCTCCTCTACAAACACACATTACAAGCTAAGCTCTTACCATTAGACCAAAGACTTTGGGGCTTTCTTCTTCTTCTTCTCTCTCTCTCTCCCTCTCCATATATATATATGTGTGTGTGTGTGTATATAGACACACATACATATCTGGTGGACGAATGAGTTTTTTTCAAGAGTCTATTCTGCTTTCTATATATTCTTGGTGAGTGTCTCCTGGTATAGGCTCTCCATTCAAAGATCTTTGGTTGCCGAGCAAGATGGATTCAGGCGGCAGCTGCCTGCAGCCAGAGCAAAAAAGTATTATTGTACTGTAGGGTAGAAAATGGAAATATATTTAAAGATAGTGGAATCAATTCAATAATGTTTGACATTTGGGGGTCAAAAGTTTCTTTTTTCCGTAACAAAGCTCAACTTTTAAAATTATGAGTGAAGTTTCCTCCCACTGTCTGATTTCGCTTTTGTACGTATCTGATGAGAATGATGCTACTGAAGGAGTTTTAAGAACTTTTGAACTCTCTGACAAGCAATGAGTAGCACACTTACTGAGATTTGACTAGGATGCTAGATAAACCCCATATTGCCACTGTATAAGGCACGAGGTCAATCATTTACCACATCAGTGATGCTTTTAGAAATTTCATCCTTAAAACAACAATTGTCATTCCTCAAGATATCGATCTCAGTTTCCAATTTAGTCATTTTATTGTATTTGATATAAAGTATGATGTGTAGGTGGTCACAGTTGCTAAATTCCAAGGAGGTGGTGCTTTTAACGTTATTCCAGACTCTGTTACCATCGGTGGCACTTTTCGGGCATTTTCAAAGGAAAGCTTTACACAGCTTAGGCAGCGAATTGAGGAGGTAGGATTTAAATTCTAAATTAATCAATGAAGCTGTTGCCTTGAAAACCGTGGACCTACTCTTTGCCCATTTTGTTTTATCAGTGGTTTAGTTTCTCATTTTATTTGTTGCATGCTGGACAAAAACTGCAGGCTTATCCTACTGCAAAGCCCACCATGTGCTTTGGTGTCTCTACATTGTTTACATTTTTTCAGATGCTCAAATGGTCAAATATATTGCAATTTGTCGAGCAATTTCTCCATATTTGAGACGCTAATTCTCCTCTCACGTAGGTTATTATTGGGCAAGCTGCTGTACAGAGGTGCAATGCGACTGTTGATTTTCTTACAAAAGAAAAACCCTTTTTCCCTCCGACCGTGAATGATAACAACTTGCACAAGCACTTCCAGAGAGTTGCAGGTGATATGCTTGGTAACGATCATGTAAAAGACATGGAACCACTAATGGGATCGGAGGATTTTGCATTTTACCAGGAGGTTATCCCTGGTTACTTCTACATGCTCGGGACGCAGGATGAAACAGATGAAAAACCTGCATCAGTCCATTCACCTTATTTAAAAATCAACGAAGATGCACTTCCTTTTGGAGCTGCACTTCAAGCATCTCTGGCTGTTAGATATCTTCTCGAAGCACAAATACAAGTTCCTTCATCAAGTATAAATGATCATGATGAATTGTGAGGTGCTGCTCGTTTTTAGGCAATATGCACCTAAATGCATCCACTTGTTCATTTTCATGTACTGCTATAACCGGCCAATCTAGCTTAAACTGTATGAGTTGGGTACTTAGAAAGGTCAATGTTGATGCAACAATTACTTACTTCAACAGCAATAACAACATGGTACATTTTCTAGCAATTCTGTTTTCCTGAATTTATTCAAACATATTCAAGTATCGGTATTAAGTAGGAGGTCAATCGACAACCTTCAGTTGCTCTCGTCTTGCAATTTCAGATACTTAAATATTCAAATCAAGTCCATGATTTGCTATGTAAAAATTGGCTGTATTCTTGCATCTCTTTTTTCTTCTAAATTTTGTTTTCTTTTGTTTATGGATGTTACATGTATGGTGAACTTGTTCTTGAATCAACAGTTCTGTTGTTACTCATTGAATGAAAGGTGTTGGGAAGTCATTATAGCGTAGTCCCAAGTTCTTACTAGACACTCAAGTCCGTCTGTTCACAAAGTGTTATCAAGTAGTAAATGTGACAGCTGAGAAAACAACCTAGTCAAAAAACTAAAGGCATGATACAATATCAGTACAAGGGAGACAACACCCTGAACGCTGAAGCATCTAACAGCTGACAAATTGATCGTAGATTCTATGTAGCTACAAAATTGCAAAATCTCATTTCATACACATATTCTTACAGACATTTCAGAACAAATGTCTTAAGATTCTAGAAGCCCAAAAACTTAGTTGAATGTTCTAATAAAGAATCCAAAGCACTAGGAGCAAATTTTCTGGCAAAAAGGAAACAAAGTGAAGTCGGCTGGTTATTGTATATACACGGGGTTTCAAAAATTTTCTTGAAGAATTTATCAGTAATGTCGGCCTTCCCAAATGTAGCAGGATGAGCACCACCTCTGGACCAGTCCACATAAGTGAGAGTCCGGTTAGCCAGGAGATGAGGTGATTGTATGGTCAGCATAGTTGGAAAATAGTGCTCATCCACATAACATGCTGGTCTGCAAAACTGTTCAAACTTAGGGTGGTATACCTCATCTTTAACAATGTCAACAGCCAGTTTCCTGTTAACTTCAAACCACTGGGATCCTTTACGCCATTCAGTGAGGTTAACCTCAGGTGACATATTAGGATTGTATCGCCCTCTTCCATAAGGTCCAAGTTCATCAACTGCACCCATAAAGCTGTACCTGGATTTTGATATGTAGTGATAGACAGCTTTGAAGTTATGGAGAGGAATGCATGCCTCAGATAGGAGGACAAACCATTCATTAGAAATATCAAGCAGTGCATTAGCAAGAAGCCTCCTTTCAGCATCACACATGCTCATTCTTCCCCACTCTGCCACCTACACAAAGGGAAGCAACAGAATTATGACATTGATCTATTACTTCAAGACACTGGTTTCCATAGTCCTACTTCTCACATACCAAATTTAGGGTTTCACAGATTACTTAATAGCAGCAAATAGAAAGAAGGAAAAAAGAAAAGAGATATACAAACATCTTTTCACAGACACATTTGCAAAAAGGATTCAACCACCAAAATTTGTCCTTCAGTCACCAAAATAGCTCTCACAAACATTCTTATCTAACCAATATGCATCACCTATCATGGATATGTGTATGAAAATATTCCTTAAAGCTTTTATCAAAGAAAATAGTCCTGACAGAAATGGTTCTCTCTTCCCCTGAGGTTTACTTCAACCATTGTCCAAGATAGACAGATACGCTACTAGAAACTGGTTACTATATCCTAACATCTTCTGGGCCTACTTCACCACTATATCCTGACAGAACAGCACAACTGGTTTTGCACTATGATACACAAGTAATCCAACTCAGCTGTCCATCACCTACATGGTTGCTCCAAAAGTCTCAACATGATATCATACCTTCGAATTCAGTGAAACACTGTAGCGAGATCTTTTGGCTTATGTCATTTCTTCTTTGTTTGTTTTTCTTTGACTGAGGGTCTAAAATATAGCAGGATATTTGTGTTAAAGTATGTGGTGCAGTAGGTCTGGGCATACATTAAGCAAATGTTATTGTACAAACTTCTTAGAGCTATTAGTGTCCCTGGTAACTACAGCATTCATTAGTCCCAGCAAAAATATAAGTGTTTTCGATTGAGAAGAAGGGTTGATAAGGTTTACATGGTGTGATCAGCTGTCACAAGCATTCCGAAACCCTCTAGATGAACACATGACCAAGGCCAACTCTTGTAACAAGAAAACCAAGCAGAAAACTCTCTTATCCCATTTTCGCTCAATTTACCCTTAGTGAAGTTTTTATTGCCAAAAGTACGCAACTCCAATGATATTGAGTATTGACATAGACTCAAATACAACACCATGGTGGTACAATATCACCTAAGCATACATGTGCTGGAATTTGATAAGCTACAGCAAAAACTCATTTTACCCGTGTCTTAACTTCGAACAACTCAAGGGAAACCCGTAACCATAACCATTAAAGAACAAAAGGACCACCAACTTTACATCTCCATTTTTACGTCCAGGAATGTCAAATGTCTTTTGGATACAATGTATCATTCCCTGATGCTGAACTTTCTAGTTAAATCTTAAAATGTTTGTGGAGCATAAATCCAAAGTTCTTTAAAGAAGCTACATGAGAAAATAATAAATGAAAGTTTAGCTGTAACGAGTCCCAGTCCGATGACAGACTAACATGAGATTTCAAATGGTTAAAATCCTATGTGAGATCTGCTTCAGCATAAGTCCGCAAAAGGCACAAAACATCGAAACATTATAGTAGACCAAGAGGATTACCAGATAAGAAGGATAAGGAGCAAGCATTCAAATCTAATGAGATATATTGAAATGTGACAAATCCCCATATATTAGAATCCCAAACTGATAACAGATGCAGATTCAAAATGTCAACTTCCTACACATAATGGCAACAACAAGAAGCCAGCATAATGTACAATTAAAAGGTAAAACAAAGATGCTCAGTTTACCTGACTAGGAATTTGTCTACCATGAAAAACTGATGTAGGTGGAAAATCAGGATTGTACGATGGCAACGAATGAACATAGATCGAATAATGCTTCTCATTCCCCTTGAAAAATCTCTCCCACAAGGGAGCCAAAGGCAAAGGTCCTCTAGTCAAGAACATGAATGCAATCTTAGTAGTTCTATTAAAAGGGTAATCTTTGATTCGAGGAACAATCGTAGCTCGCCAAAACAACTGTGAATCGTTCATCGAATGCAACAAGTTCAATGGAGGCCTAATCCAATTACTTAAACTAAGATCTTGAGAACAAAGCTGAAATCTTGATTGTACCATAGGGATAACATTCTGTACTACAGAATATCTAACCATATACATACTAACAAATGAAAATACAATACCAATACCTAAAAACAGTAATAGAAATTGAAGTAACCTTATTGGTAAAGGCTTATACTGATTTACTTTACCCTCCTCTAATGATCCATGGCTCCCTACTCTTGACTGCATTTTTAACTCTACTTTTCAGTACTATACTTCAAGGTTTTTCGTCTTTCCAAATTGCTATTGGGAGCTAGCTATAACAGAATATAACTATCGCTATAATGATGTGCCAGTGGCGTATCTAGCAGTCCGAGCCTCGAAAATCAGTAACTTTAGCCTAGACCTTGTATTTGTGTTGAATATTTTTTAATATGTATAAGTAATGTATGCAGAAACTAGTAAATAAGAAGGGTTATAGTTCAAAACCTATGAACTAAAAACATTGGATCCGCCTCGACTTTTAAGCAAGAAAATATCAACCTATATCATAAAGGAAATTGAAATTTCAAGATTTGGCCAAAAATGGTGAAACAAAGATCATGGGGAACAAGAAAGTGAGCTAAAATGAATATTGGGCTAATATTTGTAATAAATGAGAGTATGGGCGAGATTGAAGGAATCAAATATATACAAAGAATATAGAGAGACAAAAAAAGGGTTGAAGAATAAAAAAGATTCTTGTTTTATCTCACACAAAATTTGTTGTTGATGACATATTGGCTAGACGTGGAAATAACGTTTTGTATGTTGTAGGAATTTAAAGGGATTTTGCAATGTTTTGAGGTTGTTTTTCGTTGGGAAAACGAAAGGAGTATTTTTTTTTTATGAGAAAGAGAGAGAAGGTAAAGTAGATTAGTAGAGGAGCATGTGTGTCTTTTGTTGTGGTCGGAAGAACCTAGATGTTTGCGTAATTTGGATTTTGCTTCTGCGTTTCACATTGATAAGTATTACCAACAATATTTTTAACTCTACTATAGTCCTATCGGTGGGGTTTGAGGAAGTATTAGGTGTGCGTATATCTTTGCCTCTATCTTATGAGAGTTAAAAATGCTAGTTTCGAAAGACATTCGACATATTTTTAGGGTATAAATACTCGCATCAGGTGTTTATATCCGACCAATAAATAAATACTACTATCATCAATTTCATTTAACGTCAAGATGATTGACGGACGAAATTCCAATTAAAGTCCCTCCTGACCATTACAAGCTTATGTTTCAACTTAGCAATATTAATTATTTTTTGTCTTTTAAATAATTCTGATATCATGTCCTTCTCCAGTAACACGTTAGCTATGTCGAATCACGCCCTTCTCTAGTTCTATGTTGTAACTTCTCTTCATATCTAGAGAATTACTTTCTTGTAAAATCAATTGTAATTCGGTAATTTTCTGAAAAATTGTCTTCGATGACATACTATCAATTGAGATTTTGACAGTACATTATGCATTAACTTTCCAATATCATAATTGAAAAAAAAAAAAAAAAAAAAACCAGCTTAAAGCCTTAAACAAAGCAAAACACCAATATTCAGCTTAGTGAAAAATCCTCCGTTGTTAGATGTCAATTCTAATAAGTAGTTCCATAATTACTCCTTTCGATTCTAATGGGAAATAAAATTAAAGAATGACGTAAAAAAGCAAGAAGCTAAGCAAGAATATTGTTCATTTGACAATACTATATCAATATCAATATTTAATTAAAACATTGTTCAATTTTTGTCTTTTGTATGTCGGTACAATTAAATCCTCACGTCGCTTTGTTTCCTTCACCAACATAAACATGAAATTAAATTCAGTAGCCTCACGACACTTTGTTTCCTTTATTATATTTGGTTTTTTTCTCTTTTTAATTTTTTCAGATCCGAGAGTCTAGGATCGAACTTTTTAATTATTTTGTAATGCTATTTATTCCTCTTTGTTCTTTTCTTGTGACCTTAAAAAGAAATAATGCGGGGAGTACGTGTTAGCGGCAGATTACATCACTAAATTTTGTCTTCAAATGCAATTTGATTTTTTTTTTTTTAAAAAAAAGTCAAACTTGAAAACTTCCCAATTTTTGTATTCAAACACTATTTCAAGAAAATCAATTAAACCAACCAATCCAAATCCCAGCTTACCTGATACTTTTGGCAATGGGAGAATTAGCCGTGAAGGACGTGGCGACTGTTCTAATTTATGTGGCAATGTTTCCTTATTAATCTGTTTAAAAAAGAATGACAATATTCTAAATTTGGTATCAATTTAATTTCAAAATTACGGTTTGCCATTAATAAAATGATTTACGACCACACAAACATCTGTCTTATTTTAGACCATATATTTTAAAAGTCTTCATTTATTTCTTAAACTTCGTGCCGAGTCAGATGGAGTATATTCTTTTGTTTGTTCCCATTTCTTTAATGGCCATGTTTGGATTAAGAAATAACCTAATTTACCTAAATTAAGTCATATACTTGCTAATTTATTCCAATGCTGAGAAGGATAACAATTTATTGAATTATTCGTTTCTAAAATTGGTGAAAAGTCGGTAGAGAAGCTTATGATTCTAGCCATCATTATCGAGTATAGAACAAAAATATTGTTTGACTCTTCTATCTTAAATTAATAAAAACACTTTCACACTAACGACGACCTGAAGTTTTCGTCGCTTTCTAATTAATAATAATGACGTTAATATTGAAACCTCACTATCGACTACTTTCTTTTAATATTCTGAAAAGAATACTTCACAAACATTTTCATAAAATTTCAAATGAAATTAGAAGAAGAAAAGCCAAAAGAGAAACAATCTTTGTCGTATTTTTGTATCAGTTCTCCTATTTTACAGAGTATGTATTATGAGAAGTCGCCATAAATAACAAAATTTTATGTCCTCCTTTAAATCGACAATGTAAGCAAACTCATATAGGTTTAATTTGTGATTCATGATGACAAAAGTTGAACTTAAATAAAAAAATATAGTTAGTGAAAATTCATGTAGTCACTGCTTATTTGAGATTGAGGCGTAACAATTGTTCTTATTTGTTTCTAACATTCAAGCAAATAGTTGGTTGAGTTTGAATTGTATGTTTGAATTAAAGTTTGAAAATTTTAAGATCTCGACCGCTTTGTCACCCTCAAATCATGCGACTTAAGTTGGCCTTTAAGGAAATTAACTTCAGGCTTTTCAGAATTTTGGTTTGAAGTTGGCTTGGTCTGAAGTTCTTAGATCAAAATTGACTACGCTAATGATTTTTGCAAAGTGACTACATATTAAATCACCGGACAAATAGGCTACCATATGAAATTTCTATATGATAGTTGGGGAACTATGACACCTTAAGGCTAATTTACAAAACTATGACACCTTACGCAATCCTAATGGTTTGCCTTATTGACCTCGCTTAAAGTGGTTTTACAAGAAGGGTCTTACTAATTTTAAGTAAGTGCTCCTTCGGAGCAACACTTCAAGTTTTAAACTTGATAAGTGCACCTATAGGGTCAGCACTTCAAGTATAAAATGACAAGTGCTGCAACTGTTGCTCTCGTGGCAGCACTTGACCTTTTATCTTTGTTAACATTTTTCTCAAATAACTTGCAATTTTTACTTAAAGTGTTTTCCCCGAGGGAACACTTGTAAATTTATAACGTGAAGTGTTGCCTACCGAAGCCATTTTTCTAAATTTGTAAATTTTTCTAAACTTTTTGTTAGTGTCTTGGATCCCTAAACAACCGCCAATCAAACATAACCCGGCCTTTTCGACATATGAATGAAACCTATATATATATAACTATAACTTGACCGTCAAAAAATGACGATCAATAGTCAATACACAGTTCATCTTCCCAATTTCCATGTCACAGGTATTTCAATTCCATATTAAGTTATTTTTATACACCTCTGAATTTTTCTTCTGCTTTTATTTTATAGGGTTTCAGGCTAATTACAGTTATTATGTTTATGTTATTTTGGATGCTGTAACGTTTATTATTCATATGTTATTTTCGTGCAACAACAACAACAACAACATACACAGTGTTATCCACTTATGGGTCTCAGCTAGAGATGTTCTTTTCGCACAAATATCAGTAAATCGATTTAAGTAGTTGTTATTTATGCAGTTTTAAACAAAATGGAGGTTTATTACTTGAATCTGAGCAAGAATTTTAGGTGAAAGTATGATGTCTAAAGCTTTACGGTTTTTGTTTGCGAAACAAAGGGTCTCGAGAAATCAAAAAGGGGTTATAGTGGTGAAGAAAAGGAAAAGAAAGGACACGGAACAGGGAAAGGCGAATACGAAAAAGGGAAAGATAATGGAGATCAGTAATGTGGGCGAAAGAGCAGTTGATGATGTAGACAGGATCTCTGAGTTGCCTGAACACATTTTGCATCACATCCTTTGTCTTCTCCGCTGGCCACAGGATATTGCAAGAACGAGCGTGTTGTCTAAGAAGTGGAAAGTTATTTGGGAATCTTTGACGTTCTTTGATTTTGATCAGAGTCGTTTCAAATGTGGAAAGGGTGAAATTGATTGGAGTCATCTCCAGCCTCTACCAGTGGAGCAACAGAGCGCAGTTTACAGACAGATGTTTGAGGAATATTCGTACATGTATGAGCATATGCCAATGTATAGAGATTTCATTCTATTTGTTGAGAACACCTTGGCGACAAGACTTGAACCATTGCCAAGTATAGAAAAGTTCAAGTTGAGTGTCTCCCAGTTTATTCCTGCTTTTTTAGACCCCTTTATGAATCACTGGATAAGTGCTGCTACTGACAAGAATGTTAAAGAGCTTGAAATCCATATGAATAAGGGTAGCAAAATTTACATGCTGCCCCAGGTCGTCTATTCTTCCAGGACAATAACTTCATTGAAGCTCCATCATTGTGGAGTGGATGCTTCTGATGTCATAAAGCTCCAAAACCTGCGCAAGCTATCCATGAAAGCGATGCGTATCGATGAGAATATGGTCAATAAATTTGTCCAAGGCTGTCCATTAATCGAAGATATGCGACTGATCAAGTGCCATGGTTTGAAATTCTTGCATATTTCAACTCTGCCTAAACTAAATAGGTTGGAGGTACATGAGGGCTCCAGCCTCAGGTCGATCAAACTTGAGGCGCCCAATCTCGAGACTTTTTGGTTCCATGGAAAGAAATCTTCAAGGTGCAAAATACTCCTAGCTGGGAGCGGAAATCTCAAGAATTTGACATTGAAACATGCACATATGGCAGACAAGTCATTTCATGAACGTATCTCGTACTTCCCATTGCTTGAAAAATTGTTCCTGTTGGAGTGCCATGCATTGCAGAGGTTTACAATATTGAGCGACAAGCTAAAGGGACTTTCGGTAATACGGTGCAACAAACTAAAGGAAGCCAACATTGATGCACCAAATCTACTTTCGTTTGAATATACTGGTGCTGAGCTGCCTTTTTCTTCCATGAATCCATCACGCTTGCAAGAAGTGAAGCTTCACTTGAAATCCCAAAAACATAACTTTCACCCCCCGGAAGTGCTGAAATTCCTTCAAGGGTTCGATGCCAAAGGTTTCAGTTTGTTTTTTGCCTCCAATCAGGTCTCAAAATTGTTAAATTCTTGTATTAAATCATCAGTGATGTTAGTCTATGGCTTTCTCATATGTTGAATTGTTTGTTTGTTTATTTATTTTTATATATTTATTTATTTATTGGCACTTACAGGATGTGAATATGTACGAGGAATTGAAAGGAATCCATCTTATTCCCTCTGGAGTATTCAAGATAGAAGTCACAAAATCAGCAAGAATACTGGGAAATCTTCTCAACAGTCACTTGCGAGATTTTCGCCCAAAATTTCTGACTTTTAAGACATCATCTCCTACCAGTGACCTCGTCGTGGTAAGATGGCCTCTATCACACTTAATCCTAAGTTATGCTCTCTGATTTTTCAGCGTTCTCTTTCACTGCGCATGTTGTAATTGTTATTTCCTGTGGAATACAGTTCATACGGGAGTTGTTGATGAACAGAGAGAAGACTCCTAGCTGTTGTAAATATTACTCAAAGAAATGCTGGCTTCATTACTTAGAAGACGTTACAGTAGTTGAGTTTTCACGTGCTTCATGTTTGCGGAATCCCAATGTGCAGTTTGAACTAAAGTGGAGAAATTCACCGCAGCCAGAAGATATATGAGCGTTTGGTGCACAGGGTACAGAGATTACTGATGATGACTATACATAGGGCATAGATGTTTACTGTACTTATCGCTGTCCGCTTAAATGTCTTTTTGAGTTTATTTATGTTTTTAGATGATTCTTACTATCAAGACACAGCCCATCCTTTTTCTGTCCCAAACTGACAGAGGGCAAAAATTTGAACTTTATATTTATGCAGACTATCGAAATGATATGTCTGCTCCATTTTCGGATTGTTTGTTTTGCATGTTATAGAGACAATCTGGGACATTGATTTTTTTTTTTTTTTTGTCCTGGTGAATATTTACCACACCTAGGAAATGGCAGGTTAGTGCTGTTATTAGCTCTTTTCTGAATTGGTGGATATTCTCTCTGACCTTTTGCTCTACATATTTCTTTTTGTTACTGACCAAAAGAAAAAATTGGCACGTTAATGATCCAAAACGGTAGAAACGTGTATTATAGAATAGAGGAACATCAAATATAAACTTGACAGATTCCATAGGCGATGCTATCTCCATCTCTGTTCCTTTGACATACGCATCTGATTCCAACTATGATAAGATTTTCACCGTCTCTATTAATGTCTAGGAAAGATGAAAAGCTAAAGTTTTGAAGAAATGCAAAAGTCAGAATCAGATACTACTACAGAAATTGGCAAGAAAACAACAGCTTTTTCAACTGTATATAAGCTATAATTGCTTAGAATGAATGTGATAAGCCATTGGCATAAATACAGCAGAAGGTCCAAGAATAACTCCTAAATTAGAGGAGTAATATTCTAGGAGATGAGCTGTAAATTAACCCTATACAATTAACTCTACACAAATCAAGGAAACAGAATCTATACAATTAACTCTACACAAATCAAGGAAACAGAATACAAAAGGATATACACAAATAAAAGGAGACCTAATAACTAGGGATAGATATTAGGAAGATTTGCATTTTTGTCAATGGACAGGGTAAGTTATCTTCAGATTCAAAGTTCTTCATTTTTATTTTGGCAGAATACTTAAGCAGGCCCCCTTAAATTGCACTGTTTTTTTAAGCTGACACCCAACTCCCATTTTTGCCTTTTTAGCACCTCTACTTGACAAAATGAGTATTAATGGAGTAACTAATATCATGCGGTTTAAAATGCTTGTAGAGGGTTGGGAAGGACCAAGAGGGTGAACCAAAGAAGAGGATAGTCCTAGGACCATGGGGTGGTCATGGTGGAACCCCGTGGGATGATGGTCATTTCAGCGGAGTGAGAGAAATCACCCTTGTCTATGCTCTTTGTATAGACTCCATGACAGTGATATATGACCAAAATGGCAAGCCTTATCGAGCAGAGAAGCATGGAGGAGTTGGAGGTAATAAAACTGCCCAGGTAACACTTATTGCTTTTTGGCTATTTATTGTTCTATGTTTTTATTACCCAAGGCACTAGGAGGCATAGGAGCATACGCGGATTCAGGATTTAAATTCTATGACAGAGGCCTAAAGTGTTTATAACGGGCTCTGAATTTATTTTTTATAGATATTTATTGAATTTCTCAGTAGATGTAGAGGGTGTAGACCAAAGCTACTAGTTTCCACCGAACCTGAACCCTACATCCGCCCCTGCATAGGTGGATGCAATATGCGTTTCATGAGTTCAGATGAATATATAATTTTTGACATGGAGCTTAGATATATATGTGATTTTCTTCAAATTCTGGATCCGTCGACATAAACTTAATGCCTCTAGGTGAATCTTGATTCCAGATTAAGCTGCAATTTCCAGAAGAATACTTAACGAGCGTGAGCGGCTACTATTGTCCAGTGGTATATGGTGGCAGTCCTGTGATACGATCCCTCATTTTTAGCAGCAACAGAAGGACATTTGGACCTTATGGAGCTGAAGAAGGAATGCCATTCTCTATGCCTATGGAAGGTGGCCAGATTGTAGGATTTAAGGGGAGAAGTGGCTGGTATCTGGATTCCATTGGGTGCTATATTGATAAAACAAAGACAACTAAAGTTTTACAAAAGGTTCAACAAAGATTCAAGAAACTTGCATCTTCTGTATCTTTGAACTACAGATATGGAGATGCACGGAACAAGTAATACTACAGAGCTGGAAATGAGAATCAAATCAAGTATTTTAAAATCCTGTATACGGAAACTGCTTTCGTTTGTTCAAGTATGTAACTCAACTATATATACAACTATATAGTTGTCTATTAAGATTTAAGTAGAATGATATATACAATTGTGGAAAACTTGTATAATGTCTGAATGATATGGTGCAAATCAGTGATCTTCTCAACACATAAAGATTACGGAGTCTCTTCACGTCCAGTAGTAGTTACATTCTTGTGTGGCTTGAACATTCGTTTCGAATTAACTCTCGGACTAGGTGATCACTTTCAAACCTCACACCGCTAGTTTAATTTAAAAGAATAGTGAAGTCAAATATATTCAAGAGGTGTGTTCAAACCTCACACCATCACACCGCTCAGACACCCTCCACCTACATTCAAGAGATTGTGGGTTCGAGTTACCATAAGAGCAAAAAGTGGGAAGACCACTATTTGTTCCGAAAGAGGGGGAGGGGTGGGGTTAAGAAAAAAAAAGTCAAATATATCCACAAGATGTGTGTTCTAGAGATCCAGATGCTAAATGAATGTGTTGTCACGCAAGATTAGATAAATTCATGAATGATCATATCAGGCGGAAGGTGCAAGTAACAACACGTAGTGAGGATAAAATGAGAGAGTTTGAGATGGTTTGATCATGTCCTATGTCATCCTGCTGATGCACGGTTTGGAGGTGTGAAACTATGTTAGGTGAAAGTGTTGGAAGGGAATGAGGTACGTCTAAAATCACATGGAAAGAAATTGTTTCGAGGACCTGCATTTCCTTGGAACAGAGACAACTTCAGATAAAGATGGGGCACAATAAGAGCACAATAAGAGAAAAAGATCTGTATAGGAGATATCTAATTTGTTGGCTATAATAAAATAAAAAAAAAGTTAATATTAATATTTGTATATATCTATCTTATTTTCTATATCTTTTTACATATTTCTTATCATGAAATATGAATTAAGCTTAAATGAAAAAAATACGATCAACAACAATTCATATAACCAGCTCAAAACTTATTCGGAATTGAGGCTTAATTGTTGTTGTTGGGCCTGCCTCTCATCTGCCGAAGATGAAATGTGTCGTCAAGCAACTGAACAAGGTTCATTTCGAAACGACCCAACTCCATTCTCGCCTCCCACGTATTCTTGTGGTGTGGAAGACCAATCTGGTGGTATAGAATCGCAAATAGAAATCATTCAGGAATTAAACGGGTTATTAGAATATCTTTTCATTTTGACCAGCAAGTAGGACATTAGCTTTGCAAGAGAATGATAATGCCTTAAAGGGAGTTTTTTTTTTATTACCCCATTGGTGCAAACTAATGGAGTAAAAGAGTATTGGATTATGAGGACGGTAATAGTAGTAATATTAAAGCTAGCAAGTGTTCTTATGTTAAGCTATATATATATATATTATTTTTCTTTCTTATAACAGTGCTAGCCGGACCAACTTGCACCCAACTTAGACTTTTCTAGGAGCACTTGTTGCTTATCATAATATAAGTACATGCAACTATATGCATCAAGGCTTACACAATTGGAAGAATTCACCTAATGTTGCTTCTGTTGGTGTTTCAACATCCAAAGGAAGACACTTCATCTTTTGAACTGCCAGCCACCCCTTGAAGACAATTTCAGCTTTATTATCTTTTACCAACCATCTTTCACAAAAGAATTTACACTAATTCATCAAAAGCCATTAATATCAGGACATAAAACGTTCATAATCTTAAGTTAAAAAGAAGTGGATGATCAACTTTTAAAGTGTAAGCACAACCTTCAAATCTCTCAACAGTAAAAACCGTAATCATCTTTTAGTAAAACATATGTTTAGAACACATCGTGTCTGATCTAGGGCCAAAACTGGCACAGGTATAACCTGCAAATTACCTCATTACAACAATGAGGAATGAGCGAATTGATAATTCCGCTCAGTATAAAATACAAGTTATCTTAACTGGCCGTTCTTGAGGAATGGGATGATGAATCAGTTTTCTCAGCCAAATAGTGCTCGAGCATATCTTCTTCTTCTTCATCTGTGCATGCAGATTTTTTTTAAAGAAAAATAATCATGTCATTTTGATTCACAAACAAATAAACAGAAGAAAAAGAACAAGAAGAAGAACAAGAAACTGACCCTCAAAATCATCATCATCGAAATCAATATCGTCGTCGTCCTCATCAGAGCCTTCAGCAATAGGAGCCGCAGCTTTCTGTGGACAGCAAAAAGCCGAGTTTAGCAAAAGCCACGCTCAATAATATCATGAGCTCGCAAGGTTGCCTAAGCAGCATATACAGAAATAGGAACTCACACCCATATCAAAGAGTTACCATTGCATACAACAAACACTTTCTAACTTCAAATCATTCACCAATACAGTTGCATGCAGTATAACATTTTAGCCATTCGAATTAAACAGCTGGACTAATCAGAAGGAAAAGGATCTGGACACAGAGCAGCACTTGAATCATATAGAGACATTTTGCTGAGCCCCGCAAACCTTGCCCCTCACTGAGACCAAAATGTTCCGACAACAAAAAAGTAAAAGGTAATATGGCAAATACCGAGATCATATTAAAGAATTCCATTAAAATCAGGTCACAGGATCTTTAATATTTGCATCTTACGATTTCAGTGTCTGTCCGTGACTAATGTCGCTATATTTTAGCTAATAACATTGGGCCTTTCTCTCGTATCACTGCCTTCACATATATTAAACATTAAAAAAAAGAGAGAGAGACAGCCTCCACATAATGAATAGCTTCTGACAGAACTCTGGTCGGTATCTTGAATTTATAATTGGGCTAAGTCCTAGTTGAGTCAAATCATTTTGTTTCAAGCAGGCAGCGATGAGATTAAAATAGCATTATCTCATAATTAAATTAGTAACAACAACTACACAAAGAATAAATTACCCCAGAGGCTCTTCCACTTTCAAACCATTGCCTCCCTGTCAGTTTCTTATCCTTGGGAGTAGCAAGCACTGAATCCGGCATTAGCCTGAATGTTGATATAAGGTAGCACATCAGGAACATAATAGCCGAATGTGGAAGAAAAAAAAAAAAGAAACTCAGAAGTGTAGTTGCCAGCCACAATTTTCTAAAGCAGAAATGTTCAAAAGAAAAGGAGTTAAAGAGGTAACATATGGCTACAATCCACACATTCTGTCTATAGCTACATCAATTAATATTTCCTAACACCTGACTCACATCTCTGTTTAAAATTCTCTGCAGTCCACAAAATAAGAATAAGAAAAAATAATTCTCTCTGGCAACAAAGTGCCCATAAAGTTGCCCGTAATGTTCACAGATTTGAAATTTGATGATTTGTCTCAACTGTATGCAGTTTCTTTGACATTTCTAAAGTATAATGAATCCAGTTTTAAGTCCGGTGAAGAAAACTTATTTCCAGTTTTACAACCTTGGTTGAGAAGCCAATGCAAGTACACTTACTTCGCTCTTTCCAGAGCTAGTTCAGCTTCATATCTTTCCCTCCATGCCAAGAATGTTTCAACGGTAACTGCTTCTCCATGTGGTACAATTACCTGAACTCAAATGAATGAATCAAGCTACACGATCAAGATTCAAGGCTAGTAAATCAAAACATTAAGCATCACACAGATTTTTCAGTTGGTAGTTCAACAGAGCACCACAGAATTGTATGCAAAAAATGTAGATGCAACCAAGCTTCAAGGGTCTGCTCAAGCTGCTAATTAACAGGAGCAGAATTAAGTGCTCATGACCTATGACTACCTTGACAGAGATGCAGGAAGATCCACATCCTGTAACTCTATAACTATTTTCAAGCTTTACCTCGCAAGAGTCACTACACCCACCTTGTTGACAACTTTGGGTACATTACAAGCACATCCTAATATTCTGGCCATACTGCCCCTTATAAAACCAAAACAATATGATTGTGAACAAACATGGCTAAGCTGAAGCCATAGCTCTATCTCAACTGGTAAGCGACGCTAGATAACTAGATTTTGGAGCCTGATTCCAAGTGCTAGCATTCAACAAGTGAATCGAAAAACCGGGAAACGTCCATTTGAAGTGGTCTATAGTTTGAATCCAAGTGCTAGCAACAGAACAGAAGATGCCTTTTCTTCCGGCTATCCGCCCCCTCCCCTCCCTCCTCCCCCTTTCCTATTGATTGTAGAAGTTATCAAAACGTACTAGAGCAACTTTTTTTGTCTGCTCAATAGAAGCTGTGGGGCATTCAGGATTCATGTGTCAATCACTGGAATTCTCGATTGATGACTTTTGGAGTTTACAGTATGGCAAAACATTCACATGCAACAGCTCAAACAGGCCAAAGAACATACTTCCTCTTTTTTCGCTTCATCATCTTCAGCATCTTCAGCTCCTGTATCCTGAGCAAATCTTTCAGATAGCCAGTCTTTAGCTGATGTGACCAATGTGTAGACCATAGCCATACCAAGATTCTCTTCAGCCTGCAGAATAGAAGCATTCACAGAAGAAGCTAAGGCATAAAAAACAAGAATTGGCAATTAGACAAAAGAACAACACTCGTCAATTTCTGTAAATTATTACACTTCAATAGCAAAATGTGAAAGACAGGAAAAACAAAGAGACAGGGCCTTCATTGGGTGGGGGGAAGAGGGTGGGGTGCCACAATTACCGATAAAATTTTTTGACTAAAAGAAGAAAGAATATTAAAACACCACAAGAGTGTATTGCACAAAATTGGGGCTTGAAAATATACCTCTTGTTTGAGCTTCTCTTTTAAGATTTTAAGATCTCCAGAATGAATTCCTTTTAAACTACAAAAACAAGAGAGATCTCTTAGATATACGAGTCGCACAAAGTTGCCTATACCAAATCACAACAGTAAAGCAAAATTAAGGAAGCTTCTAGATACCTATAGTCATCTTAAGACATAAAAGGAGTGCTACAAACAGATAGAGAATATTCGAGAAACTTGTGGAACCGTTTTAAGTGCATAGTCGATAATGTATCCACTTCCTTATGGATGTAAGCTTGCTGAAGCACATTAAGTTTGAATTCTTTTTCTTCCATGATCTTAGTCTCGACTACTGTTGTCATTTCAACAAAGAAATTAGAGAAAGGAAATCCAATTGAGATTTCTTGAACCATTGGTAAAACATCCAGTTCGAATTACAAGCAACAAAAGAGCACAAGGATATTTCCCTCTGTCATGTAGCATTTTATAGAACATTGTATCCATACAAAGAAAATACTACAGGTCATGGGATCACGTATCCTAATGGAAGATTAATATTACCTTTGGACATCCAAAAGTGGAGGTTCATCAGGATATTTTTCTGTGTGTGAGAAGACTAAAGCCAGTCGAACTGCAGCAACAATTAAGTAGCAATTATTATTAGAGGGAGAATTCACGTAATTAAAGAAAAAGACATACAGAAGAGAGCTTTAGAGGAAATAACTGTGAAACAAATAGCAAAACCTGATGGTTGTGTAAGGTCATCATCTTCATCCTATGCAAAAATAAAAGCTACGTTGTAAGACATACGCTAAAAGACTAAAAGTTAACAAAAACGCATAAATACCACCAACAAAGCAACTGATTGGTAGTTTAATCATCAGTATAGAATTAGAATTGTACCTGAGGAGAAATAGTAATTTGGAAGCATCGATTCGAAGTGTTTAGCCCACTTTCACTAGAGTGAATTTCTAACAAAAACCATCAACAAAGTTATGTAAGTAAATTTTTAACAACAGAAAGCTAAAAACAGAATCATAAAGGATAAGTAATAAACCTTTGAACTCATCCATGAGAATTGCTTCCAAGGCTTCGATTTCCATCTCTTGTTCCTGCGCATAGTCTAGTCCAAAATTCTTATAAGACGGACATAATACTTGCAATCAATGAATTCACTTCTAGCTAAAACCACTATATTCAAGATCGAGACAAAAGCTTAAATCCGGAGCCTAAGCATTGAAATTAAAATTTGTTACTTTATATCGAAAATGTAAAATGTGGACATATACACAGTCGTAATTTGAAAAATAAAAAAAAGGTTCAATTATGCTTCCATAGCACGTGCCAGAGTAAAGCAATAGCTCAACAACATAAACATACCCAGGGAGTGGGGGTATCGGGAGGGTGAGGTGTACGTAGACCTTACTCTCGATGGAGAGCAATAGCTCGGATACTAAAATTTTACATATATAATGGAACAACTCAAATTAAGAAAAAAGAATTCAATAAGCTCAAATTAGTGGGAAAGATCAAATCTTTTAGGGAAATTACCGGTCATGGTTGCAATTAGATGAATTTATCGCTTCGCGATCACACACTCAGTCGATATAGAGCTCTGTAGAAAAAACCTAGAGAACTCTATCACAAAGAGGAGCAATGGAGTATGTTACGACGTCGTATTTGAGTGTCAAGTCGCATTAATCTAGGGTTAAAAAAATAAGTGAATTTGATAAATGATTTGATTATCTCAGAGAGGCCAAATGTTAATTCTTTACATTACTTAAGAAAGGCTCCTTGTGGTTTCTTTCTGTGACGCTAAAGTTCCTATGGTTTGGAATATTATATGGGAACAAATCACCATAAAAGGCAGCTCGGTGTACAAAGTATCCCGCTAATACAATGTTCGGAGAAGGACCGCACCACAAGTAGTGTGATGTATTCCCCTACTTACATAGTGCGTGACTGTTTCCACTACTTGAACCTGTGGCCACAGATCACACGAAAATAACTTTACTAGTTGCTCTAAAGTTCCAATTCAATCGCTTATGATAATGGTAAGTTGGTAGTTGTTGCACCTTTTCCATAGGCAAATTATCCAAGTACAATATTTTAAGCATAGTGTAAACACAAAAAAATTACGCAATACTATTAGACAAATTATAGAAGCTCAATCTATTTTCCCTTTTGAGAATAAAAATATATTTTAAAGAGTCACGACCATACTTTACACCATACAATTGAAATTGCACTTTATTGTGCCTGTTTAAGTATACAACTAATAACTTTTAGTATTTGTGAATAATATTAAGAGTATTATAATAATCATCGAGTAAAAAAATGATTAAATGTACATTTAGTCATGACGTGTTTTTCTATATCCAAAAATTACATACCTTTTACTTCTTCTTATTATACTTTTTGCACAGTTGGATAATTAATGCCTCGGATTTTGAGTTTAACCACTTAATCAATCCCCTAACTTCTTTCTTTCTTGACCAAAAGTTTAAACGTAAAAGGACCGGATTTGCCCCGCTAGTTAGGTTTATAGTATTGGCCTGTCCTCTGTTTTACTATCGGGACAAACTTACCCTCGCCGTTAGCAAAAGTTGCTTATTTACCCCCTCATTTTGGATGAAGCTCTAATGTGACTAAAAAAAATACGAGGTGTCATGACATTTGGGTGAGGTGGACGCCACATGGCAGGCACCTCACCATTCTCTTCTTCTCCTATTTCTTCTTTCACCCCACCCAAAGCCACCAGCACCTTCTCTTTACTAAAGTTAATTTCCTCTTCACATTATATCCCTTTTGATAATAATGTCCCTGATAATACAGTTCTTTCCATTTGTTCAACCTTCAAACTCAAAATTAAATATGTATGAAGATAACAAGAAAAACCAAAAATGATAATATTTCTTGCTTAACGGTACTCGGTGGCATCACACAAAAAATAGCAATTTCTCACTTTCTGCCATTAAGAACTCACATTCATACCCCTCAAATTTTCAAGACGGAAACCTCCATAGCCACCAAAACCAGCGAAATCAAAAACTTCAGAATTGCCAGTGTTAGACTCCAAAGCTACCACACAAAATAAAATGACTTCCAAAAGATTAACTGTGTATATCACTAGACACCATTAAAATTCATATTTGTTAACTTTGGAATCCCAAATGGGTGTTCAATCTTCTTTAATTTTATTTCAAGCCAAGACAGCAGTAAACCTGCAATTTTGAGCTCAAAGTTAAACAAATCCACTGATTTTCACATAACTACTCCAAAATAATTTTTAATTTTTTTTTGTTTGAGTCAATTTTTGTGTATGATTTTATGTAATGGAATTATCTTACTCAATTCTAGTCTGTAGAAAAATAATCAAGATTGAGGAAAGAGTTAATTTTGTTCACATCTAGAGGGAAGAACACATTGTCACTCCTGGTATTTTCTTTATGTTAGATTTGCAAGTATTTTCCTTTGAAAAGACTTGTGGAGCCCGTCTCCTTCTAGTTCTTGTTTTTGAATTTCAAGGACTATGTTTGATTTGAGTATTTGTGATTGTGTGGTGGTAACAGTGGTTGGAGGTGTTGGTGGCTTTAGATAGGGTGGAAGAAGAAATGGGAGAAGAAGATGACGGTGAGGTGGCATACCACGTGGCGTCCACCCCACACGAATATTGGCCACTTCAGATTTTGTTAGCCACGTAAGAGCTCCATCCAAAATGATGGGTAAATCTGCTACTTTTGTTAACGGCGAGGGTAAATTTGTTCCGGTAGTATAATGGAGGACAAGCCAAAACTATAAACCTAACTAGAGGGGCAAATTTGGCCCTTCTCCGAAGTTTAAATACCTCTTTCACATAAGAGAGGTGTTATTGCAATTATGACAAAATAGAGGGGCCCACAAGCAGATTAAACAGTAGAGGTTTAGACATCTCAGCTGTAGTGCTGTTTCACAACACCTTTTTTTCCTTTTTCAGTTTATTATATTTATCATATCTGCCCCAAAATCTCCAAAATTAAATTACAAAAAAATAAAATAAAACACACACACACACACACACACACACTCTTCACTTTTTCTCTGTGCAGTGTGTGCGTACGAAGACGATTCTCTCTCTGTTTAGGAAACAAAAAAAAAAAAAAAAAAATACTGAAAAGGGTACTTTGGATCCTTTTTTATTTATTTATTTTTTATTTTGTACTTTTTAAATTTTCTAGTTGCATTGTTCATCAGCACTTCTCCTTCTCTGCGGCGGACACCTCACTCGTATATACTCTTTTCTCTGCAACTAAAATCTTAATAATGGACAAGTGACCAAAAAATAAAAAAGCTGTTTTTTTCTTTTTCAAAATAGTTGTTTCACAAAAATAAGTAAAAAAATATTCATAACTGAAGATTTCTTTTATTTCATTGCTATTTATTTCAGCTAGATCTATTTATCTCTTACCATAAACCCTCCTCTCTTATTTCCATGTTAATTTGTTTTTTCAAGTAACTTTTTTAATGTTTAGTATTCCATTTGTGGAATTATACTGGGTACGTTGTTGTTGTCGTCGTCGTCGTTGTCTTTTTTAATGTTTGTTTATTGGGTTTTGTGTTGCATGTAAAGGTTGAATTTTTTTTGTTGATTTTGAAATTTTTTTGTTGATTGTAGGAAAGCTGGTGATTTTTGAGGGGCTTAAGGAATGACGTGGATTGACTAAATTTTGGGATTTTTTTGGTCCATTGGTTTCATTATTTAAAGGGAGATATGGGGAGTTCTGGTGAGTCTATAGCAAAAGCAATTGATGCGTCGGTAGGGGGATTGGTGTGGGTCCGAAGGCGAAACGGTTCGTGGTGGCCTGGTCGGATTTTAGGCCCGGATGAGTTACCACAGACTTGTTCTGTTTCACCAAGATTAGGCACTCCTGTTAAGCTCCTTGGAAGAGAGGATGCAAGTGTGTAAGTCTCTTTTGTTTTCACTAAATAATTTTTATACTACCTGTCACATTTAGCTGTTGTAGCAGATATAACCTGTCTTATTTCAACAACAACAACATGAGGTGTAAGCAGACCTTAGCCCTACCTCGAGTGAGGTAGAGAGGCTGTTTCCGAAAGACCCTAGGCTTAACCTGTCTTATGTCAAGATTACAAATTTCACTTTTTTACACTCTCTGTCCCATTTAGCTGTTGTAGCAGATAACATGCTTATTTCTAAATTACAAATTTCACTTATTCATTGAGGGTTACCCTGTAGAAATCTTAAGCGACCTGATAGTGGTAAATTTACACAGGAGTTGGTTGGTGGTTTTCTGGAGGTGGTCATATCTGTATAATTTTATGGTTTTCTTGCAAGGGTTAAGTTCGGTGCTCCAGCTTTGTTTTTCTCGTGGTAATCCTAATTATAGTTACGCTCCTAGACTTGTCAAAGATGGATAGGAAAGGGATTAGACTCCTTTGTGGAGATAGGTTGATGCTTTGTATGCTTAGAATTTGGATAGGATTTGATACTTAAACTTAGAAAAAGCAACTAGACAAAATGATGGAAAATTCATGTTCTAGAGTCAGGTGAAGGGAAAGAGTTGACCGAGTATATGGTAATTCACTCGTCTTGCTGCTCAAGCCTCAAGTCCTGGTGCAGATTACTCGTAGTGTGTCAATATAAGGAGTTGGCAGATAGTATGGTTCATCCACTCCTCTGGTTGCTAAACTTCCGGTGCAGACAAGTCACTATAGTTCGAGACTTATAGTGTCATTTAGAACCCAAAAAAAAAAAAAAAAAAAAAAGATAGTCATAGTGCGTCTCAATATAATTTCCACCTATAGTAGAAATTGTGCAAAGTTATTTATGGTGCATCTTCTCCATCTGCTTCTGTTCCTTAATGTTTTAGGATCTCTTTAGCTTTCTGATTGTACTTTATTTGTCATTAGATGTTTAATGTAGGCAGCGAGATCAAGATATTCAGGCGCTTCTTCGTGTCTGTCAAGTAACAATGTCGATTTTTTACTTTTTATAGTGTTGTAAGCACTGTCATATATGGGTATGACTTGCAGGATTTTGTTTTGGCAATGTGGGGAATATTCCTTCTATTGGTAAAAGTTGATTTATCAAGCTAGCTAAGGTACTATATTCCTAACTGTGGTTCTTGTCCGATGGCATCATGGGCAGATGAAGTCATTCAAAGTCCTTTTTCCTCGTGATTACTTCCATTATGGAATCCTGTTTTACCTATTCCTGACAAATTGAAATTGGTTTACGTGGCTCAAAGTTCTGATAGGGTACTAATTACTAAAAGCATCTTATAGTCCTTTCTGTAGTTGCACCATTTTTGCCCAATCATAGAAAAGTCATTACTTTCCTTGCTAATCATCTGTCCTGCCAAAGGAGAAGGGAGACACTAGATTCCGTGCTATCATTTAGTCTGCTAATACTTTTAACTTCAGACCCTTGGTGGTCCTTTCACATTTCTTTGTATCTTGCTTTCTCCAATAGCCATTTTTGTCATCTTTGTTCTCTTTTCCATGGACTTGTTTCTTCCTTTCTCCTCATGTTTTTCCCTCTCTTGAACATTTTTTTTTCTTTTTAGCTCGACTCTTAATAAAAAGGTCTGAAAATTTTGGCTGTTTCAGGGACTGGTATAATCTTGAAAAATCTAAGCGGGTGAAAGCCTTTCGTTGTGGGGAGTACGATGACTGTATTCGGAAAGCTAGAGCTGCTGCTGCTAACTCCTCAAGAAAGGCTGTGAAATATGCTCGAAGAGAGGATGCCATTATTCATGCTCTGGAGATTGAAAGTGCTCGTCTCGGGAAAGACCATCCAGATTTTTTCTCAAGAATTGATAAAGATGGAGAGCAAGATACCAGGGAAGAATCACATACTTCTTCTAATCCGGCTGAAGAGGCTAAAGATTTAGATGAGGAACTAACTAGTTCTGAAGAAAATTCAAATTCTGCTCAAGAATTGTCTCAATCTGGTGTATCATTCGAGGCACCAAATCATATAGCTACTTCTAAGGAGCAACAACCTGTGCATGGGACACGGAGGAGAACTCCAAATGACTCAGAGGATGATGGAACAGAGGGTAGCAAACGCATGAGAGGACTTGATGACCTGGGGATGGGTGTAGTGTCATCACTGAAAAGGAAGAGATCTCAGGTGGCACATGTTCATGATTGTTTAAAGAGGAAAAATCGTCGCCGTCCCTTGACACAGGTTTTGGAGAGTACCGCAATGGTGTCTATACCTATCATGTGTGAACGACTTCCTAGTCCAACTGGCTCTACTCTCGCAGGAGTATCTGATAGCAAAGTCTTTGGGTTACAATCTAATGAGTCTAAGAGAACACCTGCGATACTTAATAACGATACAGATAGTATCTCAGTTGCATGTGGGAATGGGAATCCACTGGATGCATCTGGCTGCACTCGTGATTCTTCCCTTGTTAAATGCGAACAAAGAGAGAATGGCATTTCCAGCAATTTGGAGTTGCCTGAGAATGGCTCTTCTGACAGGTTGTTTGATGTGCCTTTTGTTGCAGAAGAGAAAAATTCTGCAGGTATCCATTTGTATTAGCAGAGATTTCTTTTGCATTGTGCTGTTTATTGTTGTCAATGCAGTAGCAGTGTTATTTATGGCTCGTTTGAGTGTGCTGAAGCTCTTTTATCATAGATTTTGTCCTGAGAGGACAGTACTAAACTATTACTATAGTTGGTGACTGATACATTAGTTGTTAAAGAACTTGAGTAATTTTTTAGTGATTAGGAATAAGAAAAAGATTTTAAGTACAGGAAATACTAGCTCCAAAAAACACAACTACATCCTTTTGTCTAAATCTGAAAGTATGTTTTCAAAACTTGAATGGCTTTGATTTTACATTAGATATTTGGTTTAATATCCAAATACGTATTTTGAGTAAGTCTTTAATGCAAATACTTATTCTATGTTTTAGTTTTTTTTGCCTTGCATTATGGGTGGGCGTGATGTATGTATGTATGTATGTGGAATTCTTTATTAGCACCTTTCTTCGCTAAAATCAGTGCTTTAATTCCTCTTTGGCTAAAATTTGCAATGGACTGTCTCACTTTTCTGCGCTAGCTCATTTGGCTACATGCTTAGTAGCAAGTACTGGCTCGGAATCATATGACTTTGTGAGACCCCAATAAGTATTATACTTGTTGTTCTTGTGGTATATCTCGTACCAATAGTGTATGCACTGAAAATGGTGGCGAAAACTGACTAGTTGATCTGTTTGGTCTTTGGAGTTCGGTCTTAGGCATGAGACATGTACTTATTTAAGTGAGGGTGAAGTCGTAGATATTGGTTGTTTAGGTGGATCATCCTCTTGAGTTAGCAGTAGTTTTGCATTATAAAAGTATTAATCAGAGTGGGATACTCTTCAGACTTCCATCTTGCTTCTATTTGATGTTGGGGTTTGTGGCTGATATCAGCAGATAAATTCTTAGGGGCACCCCTTTTTATGTCATGTTTTCACATGACACTATAACTTGTGTTGTATAGAAAACCTTAGCCATTTACCCATAAATTAAGAACTTCTCTGTGGACTTTTGTTGAGGATCCCTTGTACTTGTCATGACACCTCTCTTTCTATATGAGTTGTCTTCAATTTCTCTTCTTATCAATATTTGAGTTTTTAGCAACTTTTTCACCAATATTTCTAGGGCAATTTTATCAAAATAAGATCTGATCTTTCCCTACTTATCCTCCCCTTTTCCAATGCTTTATTTCTGAATACAACATGGCTGCATTTATGTGCCTGAATACATACATATACATACATATGTATATATATAACAGTTCTTCATCCCGTTAAACTATCCTTGTTATTGTTTTCATCTCTTGTTCCTTCTAGATTGTGGCCGACAATCTCCCTGGTGCAGGGCCATCTTGGCATACATCTATTCAGTCATATGTACAATTATGGTGAATTAAACTTTTTTTTAATGCTGATGACTTACTTCTTTGAACAGGCTTGTCTCCGATAGTGTCTTGCACATCTCAGAAGGCTCAAGGCTGTGTTGGTGCCCAGTCTTCCCAAGGCAGCCAAGTTGAAGCTATGTCGTTTGGGAGCGAGGAGATTAATGAATCAGGCTCAACTAGTTCTAGTAGTGACGATTTCAATTATTTTAGCCAGAGGATGGAGAAAGGTACTTCAAAGTGGAAGCTGAAAGGAAAGAGGAATTTGAGGCACACAAGTAAGTTTAGAAAGAAAGATTCTCGAAATCACATATACTATGAAGATGAATCAAATATATACTTGGCTGCTCTGGATGTGATGCATTTCTTTTTGCTCCAGGTCGGAAAGTTGATTACTGTCATAATGCTGGGCCCCATGCTTCGGAGACATCCACATATCGTTTAAAGTCGAGACCAGTTACAGAAATTCAAGTGAACGAGTTCCGGGGTTGGAGCAGGAATGTTTCTCTGAGAGAGGCTCATACGAAGGGGCCAACAGCTGAGCTGCTAACTCCCCAGAGATTGCTGCCCTATCGCCAGTCTCGGTTTACAGTTAACCCTAAGTATGACTCATCAGATTTCTCTCTTAGGCACCACATAGCTGATTCTTCACTGTTTGAAGTTAATCTTGAGGTCAAGGCCAGCTATCGTCCACAGCATGTTCCATATATCTCTCTAATGAGCAAATTGAATGGTAAGCCTATCATAGGTCACCCTCTCACAGTAGAAGTCTTGGATGATGGCTTTTGTGATAATCTGCTTATGAGTGCATCTGAGTGCTATAGCAGCAGCTATGACTTGGATGAGGATCGCGGCGAGAACGGCTCAGCTTTGCAAGGTGCAGATATGGCATATGAACCCAAGCCATGTTCTGCCGGCAGGATTTCTACTAAGCATCGCAAGGTACAACCTCGTGGTTCACCAACTAAGTCACCCAAGACAAGGAAAAATGGCATCCTTTCAAAGAAGATTAGAAAATTGTCTTCCTTAACTGGTTCTCACCAACAAAATAAAGTGAAGAAGCCTGTGGTAGATAAGCTTAAAGGTCCTGCAGTAGCTTGTGTTCCCCTGAAAATAGTGTTCAGTAGGATAAATGAAGCATTAAATAGCTCCATACGACCTGCCAACCGTCCTATTGGATCAAGTATTGGTTGAATGGTGTTCCTTTGATCAGAACGGTTAGAGTAGTGGATTACAAGCATTTGCTCTGTAGGAATTCGGATTTTAAGCAGCTCAGTCTGGATCCTGAAGTCGAATCATTTCTGTACAATAACAGGGTGTGATCACTGTTGTGGAAAATACGGAGTCCAGGAACTCTGCTGATTGGCTGCTTTGGTGGTGTATATATTGTAACATTAGCTGAGGTGTAAAGTGGGTGATCTGATGTTAGGATTGGGTCAATTCTTCAACTTTGATTTTTAGATCAGGGTTAATAACTTAAATGCTTTTTCATATCTATGTTAAGAGTTGCACTGGCTAGTCAGTGCATTTAAAATTCCCCCCACCCCCACCTCTTCCCTTTGCTGTGTATTTTGAGACGTTGAAAACTGAAAGGCTCATTCGGCATATGAAATCTTAGTTGATGCAGGACAAGGAACTTCAAGAATTTGGGGAGGGGACAATTTCACTGCAAGGAGCAATGCCACTTCTATGTGGTGAGATGGTCATGTAATTTCAACTGAATGTACAACTAAGGTGGCCTTATTTTGTAGATTACAACACCTGGTGTTCAGTTTTGGATCCCATATTTTGTAGTATGAGTCGATATAATTTACATGTCGCTAGATTGCATGTGATAATGTTAATGATGTGTAGTTGCATCTCAATTTCAAGGGGGAGAAATGAGTGATTTTGAGAACCGGTTGACATAAGTTTCAAGATGAATTAAAGTATGTCATGGTTGGAAACTTGGAATGTATTGTACTGTCACTCTTGGTCAAAAAGGAGTAAATATTTTTTCTTTCACTGTAACTACAAATTTTAGTAAACGATTGACTTGTACATCAAATGATCATGGATGAATAACTACATCAAAGTAAAATGAAAAAAATAGTAGGTGATTTCTTCGGTGAAATGATAGGCATGTAATCGAAGTACCATTATTTTTCTATTCTTTTTTTCTTTTTTTAATATATAAAATATTAGGCACAATAGAAAGATAGACATTCGAAGTTGTTTTCCTATTCTTTTTTTAATATACAAAATATTAGGCACAATAGAAAGATAGACACTCGAAGTTGTTACTAACTGTCAATAGATACTTGAACCAACCGTAGACCAAATAGAGACCTTTGATCGGCATAAGTGTGCCTCATACATGCCCATGTCCAACGAATGTTAAGCGCGACTGCCAATCACGATGATGTGTCAAAGGAACCAATAAGAATTTAGAATTGTGGCACGTGAAAAAATTAAATAAAGTAAAATAAAAAAAAGTAAAAAAGACCGGAAAAAAAGTATAAATATAAAATAAAAGAAAGGATTAAAGGAATTGGAAAATATCAAAATTTACATACAATTGAAAGAAAAATGGAGGAGGAGGGTAATTGAGTAAATAGAGGTTCACAATTCATCAACTAGGGTTTTAGACAACAATATATAAACGAAATTTTCTTACAGCATTCTCCTCAGCTCAGGCCGCCAATAGCAAAACCCTAGGAATCTCATTCACTCAATAGGTGTTTGTAAAAATGACAACAGTTCCAGGGCAATTAGTATGGGAGATCGTTAAGAAGAACAACTCCTTTTTGGTTAAGGAATTCGGTAATGGTTCCGCTGGTGTTGTGTTCAGCAAAGAACCTAACAATTTATACAATCTTCACTCTTACAAACACTCTGGTTAGTTCTTAGTTTATTTTAAGATTTCAGATCTAGTTTTTGTTTCATTGAATTATAAGATTTTATGTTTATTTAATTGTGATGGTTTATATGCAATGTTTATTTAGTATTTTAATGTTATGTAGGATTGTTAAGGAGTTTTAAGTTATATACGTTGTCGGTGTAACCGTTTAAGTAATGTTTTACAGTATAAGGTCATCCAAAAGACGATAAGCCTCAATGGGATTGTTAATCTTGAAAATTAGGCATTCTTTGAAATAAGGTGAAAAATGTGAAAACTTGCTTACAGTAAGGTGTATGTAGTAATAACTTAAGACTCATCGGCAAGTGTGCGTTTGGTTCAGTATTGAATTCGAGATTTGTCAACGTTTAGTGGTGATTAGAAGGTTGCGTGGTGTAGATTTTTTTTTATTGTTTGAGAAGCTTCCACTTGGGATGGATTAAATTTAGGAGAAAGTTAATTTGTTTTATAATGCTATTGTGATTTTTTAGGCCTAGCAAACAAGAAAACTGTGACTATCCAGCCTGCTGGCAAAGATCAATCAGTGTTGCTTGCTACATCAAAGACCAAGAAGCAAAACAAGCCTTCAAGCTTGTTGAACAAGTCTGTAATGAAGAAGGATTTCCGCAGAATGGCCAAGGCTGTCACCAACCAGGTTTGAGTTTTTGATTTACTTCTGTCTACTAGTTCACTAGAGTATTTGCCATGTAATTGATTTTGTCGAAATATCATAATTGTGACTTTGTATCTGGGTAGTGTATGTCCATGACATGTGATTTCGTAACTTTTGTGCTTCAGTGACAAACAAAAATAGGTGGATACCTGCAACAAATATTCATTTTGCTGCATTATGACTAAGTTGTCGATAGTAAATTTCCATTTTGATGACATGTTATTGTTTGTCTACTTCCTTTGTAATGATTTGAATTTGACCTGATAAAAAAGGAAGCCCATTCATTAGTTACACGTGTTGAGGTCTTACAATTTGCCTTGTGAATTTGCATTATGTATTATTTCGATTATTTAGAGTCTCTACCTCTTGAACTAATATATCTGATTGACAATAGTTACTTTTGTTTAAGTAATGGCTGGTTGTTAGCATTGCAATATAGTTTTTTCTTTTTTTTAAAAAAAAAAATAGTTGGTACATCGACTATTTTGATTTGTTGAAGTGGTCGGTTATGTAGTCCCCCGACCCCACTTGTGGGATCACACTGGTTATGTTGTTGTTGTTGGTCGTTTTTGTAGTTCAAGTCGCGGAATAAAATGCCAATGGAAGCTTTTTGACTGAATTGCAGTTCTTTCTCATTGTCATGTCTTTACTCATTTGTTATTTTTTCTAGTTGCTAATTGTCGGTTCCTATTGTGAATTGTTTAGTTTTTTCTGGAGATTACTCCTGAATACTAAAATTTCTTGCTTAGTTAAGTAGTTCTTGCTTCTGTTGAAGTAATGGTTGGTTGTTAGCTTTGTGATTTTTTTATTTATAGGAGTGATGAATTGGTTACTTTTATTACTTGAAGTTAAGTAAAAACTTCCGTTTGTCGGCCTTCTGTTGTCACATTTTTGTATGAATATATATCTTAACTAGTTTCCTCTACAGGTTGGAGACAACTATTACAGGCCAGATTTGAAGAAGGCAGCCCTTGCAAGGCTGAGTGCTGTGAACAAGAGTCTCAGGGTTGCAAAGTCCGGTGTTAAGAAGAGGACTAGGCAGGCTTAAGAGTCTATGATATATGACTTGCAACACTTGTTCTTTAGCACCAAAGTTTTGCGTTTGATTTCATCTTTTAGTATGTTTGAACTAGCTACTTGGAAATGCAATGTCTTTCTAGTTTTGAGCTTTGACATTCTTTATCAGAGTGTGAAAAGATTGTTTCTTTAATGGATGGTACCCTGGACTTGCGTCTTTATACTTGTTCTGAGCTGTCGTATTTGGGCAGTCCGTCATCTCAATTCTTTACATGTGCTACTATAGTGATGATGTTAGTGAACACTATTTTGTGAACCAGGTTGACGAACAATTTGCAACAAATTCCAGAAAAATAAGTGAAACTGTCATGGCATCCCACTTCGCCATTCAATTGATTGGCGTGTTAGTTTGCCGTTAATCCCACTTAACCATTCAATTGATTGAATCATACCATCAAATGAATTTGATAAATACTGATATTAAATCGAAAGAAACACAAATTATTTCTTTAATTCTTGCCGAGTTTTATGATGGTGGAGTTAGTAGGTATTCTCAAATTTTCACTAGCAAATTTAATAGTACATCTTTGCATAGTCGAGACTTGAGATAACAAATAATTCAACTACTTACCACTCACAAGTTGACTTGGACACTAATGCTATTAAAAAAAAAAAAAGAACAAATTAATATTAATTGAAAAAAAGATAATTAAGGGTTGTTGATATGATAAACACCCTATGAGAGAGTGGAAGAAGGGATGGGGTAATAAAAAAAGTTAATTGAAAAAGTAATGTGTTCTCTTAAAATCGAATGTAAAGTGGAATTTTTAGAGCCATTTTCTTAAGTAGGGCATTGGCAAATGTTGCCTAATTTCAGTTTTTAAATTAAATAAAAAATGGAACTATTGATTATATTTGGACTAAAGGGAAGGGCAATTCAGTAAATCTATCCCTTCCGGACCTTAGGGTTTTAGTGACCAATATATAATAGAAAATTTCATACATCAACTATCTTTAAGCTCCCTCAAGGCCGTCGTAGGAAAACCCTAGGAACCCATTAGTGTTTGTGAAAATGACAACAGTTCCAGGACAACTGGTGTGGGAGATCGTGAAGAAAAACAACTCCTTTTTGGTTAAGGAGTTCGGTAATGGCTCCGCCGGTGTAGTGTTCAGCAAAGAACCTAATAATTTGTACAACCTTCACTCCTACAAGCACTCTGGTCAGTCCTTGTTTTTAAAATTTTCAATTGCTTTACTTGATAAGCTATATAGTGTGCTAATGTTGTTATGTTAAGGAAATTAAGTTATTATGCCTCCTTCAAAGCATGATTTGTTATATTGCAAATTATTCAGGTTACGGCGAGAATTGATAAAATGTGACCTAAGGTATAAGAAATTTATTAAACTTATGGTGTGATATAAAGTATAGACCATAATTGAATTGAATGAAAGCTAAGAAGGAGAAACGACTAAATGCGATAAAACAGCTAATTCAGCTGCTCAATGTGTGTAATTAGTAGGACTTCACTTAAAAACTAATGGGACCGGATTAACAACTAAGAGACAACTCATCGGATGGCCCCCCCTCCTCAACCTTATGGTACTACTCCGAAAGCTTCAAGATTGCATCACGGTGTATGTAATACACTAATTTCAGTTTTTAGTATTGAAGTTATGTTTTGGCGATGTTTGGTGTGATTTGGATTGTACAAGGTTTGTGTAGCTTGCTGATTTGTTTTTCTTGTTTGAGAAACTTTCATTTGGCATCGGTTAAATTATGATGAAGTTAAATCTGTTTTAGGCCTAGCAAACAAGAAAACTGTGACTATCCAGCCTGCTGGCAAAGATCAATCTGTGTTGCTTGCTACATCCAAGACCAAGAAGCAGAACAAGCCTTCCAGCTTGCTTAACAAATCTGTGATGAAGAAGGAATTCCGCAGAATGGCCAAGGCTGTCACAAACCAGGTTTGATTTTTTTATTTACCTCTGTTGAGCATTATTGCAACCATGTATCTTGGCAATGTTTGTCTGCGAAGTCTAAATTGGTAGCTTTGCTGCTACGCCTACTCAAAATTGTTGTGTACTTGTGACAAATATTTGTTTTGGCTGTGTTATGACTAAGTTGTTGATAGTAACTTTCCACAGAATATGTTGAAGGATAAATTGTTTATGATGGGTTATTGCTTGCCTTCTCATTATTTGCTCATTCTAAGGGGTCCACTCCTCAATTACACATCTATTTAAATCTCTCACCTTTAAAAATCTAACTTAGAATTTCTCGTTTTCTACTTTGACTATTTACTGTCTGCACTTATGAAGTAATATAACTTTTTCTTGATGAAGTAAATACACTATTATAAATGAAGGGGGAAACCGCGTATACAAGCCGTATACAATAAAGTAGATAAGCTACATCTAAATATTGTTCTCTACAAAAGAAACCCATTGAATTATTCTAATAGATTGATAATAGTTTCTTTTGCTAAATTAGTCGAGGGGCGTACAAGCTGGCTGAATACCATGGTTACAACAAAATAGTTGAATTTGTTGAAGTAATGGTTGGTTATTGTCTTTGAGAATTTGTTATCTTTTTCTAAAGTAGAGGTAAAGTGGATGTTTTGATTACTTGAAGTGATTAGTGAGGCAGTTCAAACCAAATAGGCAGTGAAGGATCCAATGTGGAATAAAATTGTAGTACTTGTGTTGTAAAATCGCATATGAAACATTTGACTGAATTGCAACTCTTCTTTCCCATTATACTTCACTTTTTCTTTGGAGATACTTAAGATAATCTATTTGTTCAGGGCTTATTCGCATTGTCATATCTCTTTTAGTTTGTCATTTCTGATTCATTAGTTGCTAGTTATTAGTTATTTTTCTGGAGATTAATTCTGAAGACCAGTATTGCGTGCTTTATTAGATAATACCATGGTTGTTAGCTTTGAGACCTCTTTTCTTTTTTTTGAGTGATAAAGTGATTACTTTTATTACTTCAAGTGATCTGTTGAGTAGGTCAGTGAATGTGGAATAACACAGGGATCGTTCTATCTGAGTTTCTTTCCCATTTGCCTGTATTTTTTGTCTTTCATGGATACTTGAAAAATCATAAGCTGTCTGGTTTTCTCCTCATTGTTTTATCTCTTTCTCATTATGTCTTTTCTAACTTGCTAGTTGCTAGTTCTCTGTTCTTGTTGGCATTGCATGAGTTAGTAAGCTTTTCTGGAGATTACTTCTGCTGCATACTTCTGAGCACTAATACTGCTGTCTTAGTTAGAATATTTTGTCTCACATTTTTGTATGAATATATTTAACGAGTTCTCCTTGCAGGTTGGAGACAACTATTACAGGCCGGATCTGAAGAAGGCTGCCCTTGCAAGGTTGAGCGCTGTGAACAGGAGCCTCAGGGTCGCTAAGTCAGGTGTTAAGAAGAAGAACAGGCAGGCTTAGGACTTCATGCTAGGAAATGCTTACCAAAGTTTTGTGTTTGCTGTTATATTTTATTTTTCTTTTGAAGTAGCTATTGGTACGGGCAATGTCTCCCTAGTTTTATCCTTTATCAGAGTTTGAAAAGATGTTTTTCTTTAATGGTTGGTGCTTGGACATTATCGGCTTTATAAATGTTCTGCTTGGTTATGTGTTGGATATTCCATTGTCTTAACTCTGAACTCTTTACACACACTTAAGAAATTGCTAATCTTTATAAGTAGTATGATAGAACAACCCCAAATTGGAGTACATGGAGAAATACTGGTTGTGTTATCTAGTTGATTGACATGTTTATCGAAGAATAACATGGAGAAACATGTAAATCACAGATTGTTTAATAGATTGGTCTGTTAATTTTGCAGCTGTAAGGTAACTGTACGAAGAGCAAATTATAAATCATAGAAGCCTTTAATATAAGAATGTTCTTTCAACCTCATTGGTTGGGGCAAAAACATCACAATCAATTCCCCAAACTGCTCAGAGATATTGACCTTTCCGCGTATTCTTGGCCAAATTTTAGAGAAGTGTTTTTGTTATTAATTTATGTTTGACCAATATTTAAAAAAAATATTAAATTACGAAAATAGATATATAGTAATATTAATTTGATTAAATATGGAAGTTTGAAATGGGTAATATCGTCCCAAATAATCAAAAACAGTTAATTTTTCAAGAAACTACTTTTTTCAGCTTCTTTCCCACAACATAAAAACACTTTAAAATAAACACTTTTTATAAAAAATAAACACTTTTGGCTCTCCAGAAACTTGGTCAAACAGTCTGTAAATATTGTTCTTTATTTGACTGTTCGCCATTGGAAGAAAGCTTCCAAACCAATAAAGTCTAAACGTGCGCAGAACCTAGTATTAGATACGATATAATATTAGTTCCGTCATTTCATGGTTGGTAACAAGTACTTCCGTCTAAGAGTAATGAACACCATTTTCACACGCTTTTAGGAACTAGGACATTAGACAAGTACAGCAGAATACTTTGAAAAGTCTATGCCATAAAACTGTTTCTTGCTACATACGCTTAAAAAACTCTGTTGCATTTCCTTGCGTATATAAGTGCCTCTGAATTAAGAACCGCATAAACGATTGTAGGATCAGTTGATGGAAGGGGATTTAATTCCAAAAGAAGCAGCAGCTTCATGCAGCAACGGCAGCCAAATTATGAAGAGCGATGAAGCTGCTGTGAAGCGTGGACGCTTCAACAGCTGCTTCTCCTTCATGGAAATCTCAATTGATCCTGGAGTGAAGTCATTGAAACATCTTGATTCCAAAAAGTTCAAGGAAGAAATCAAGAAATGGGCTAAAAATGTCGTCAAGTATGCTCGCCAAGTCAGTGACCATTTTGGGAGCTCTCGTCGTTGATTCAAACACTCGGACATCAACATCAACATCGACATCTCTCGAGAGAACTCGAAAAAATACAAATAAAAGGTGTACAGCAATAAAGAGTGGAAACAGCTAGGTGCTCTGCCACATATGTGCTGCACTGCAGATAAACAAAACACTTATTGCTTGATAACATGGATGTAGATTCAAGACAAAAGATCCACGAGCATCGTGGGGTGCAAATAACATTTCTCTTCTGCGTTTGATAGTTGGGAGTTTGATAGTTGGGAACTTGGATCGGACCGACATGGACACAATCTCCATAGAACAGATAAATCTCACGGAAATACATTCATTTCAGGAAGCTGTTTATAGTTTTAAGTTTGTTCTGTTTGCTTGTGTGTTTTGTCTTTTAATATCTTCATTTCTTGTGTTAACCATACTAAGCAAAAGTGCATCCGGTTTGAAGGGGGGTCTGTTTTAAGATTGGGCATAAATTGCACATGTACCTTCACTCCTTTGTGACAGAGAAATGCAAACTCAATATAAATATATCATTTTGAGACTGATTATAACCCAAACTAAACTAAATTAACCCACATCACCCGCTGCCAAAAATGTTTGATCAAGCCCTGCATGCAAAACAACTCACTCCGTCTTTACCTTTCTGGCCTTCGGGTTGAGGTAATAATGAACATCAACACATTCTAGGAAATGGTATCTAGTCTAGCTGCTCAACAAAGACAAAACTTCTTTACTTGCAAGGGAGAAAACGGCACTTTACACTGGCTTTCCAAACAAGCACACTGGCACCTAACAGTACACTAAGAAGAAAGTCAATCGCAACACACTTACATACAGCTCAAGATCTTTACATATACTCCGACATCTTCCTCCAACTTTGGCTTTCAAAAGACGGGAAAGGTGACACCGTGGTGCAGACTGGAACATGCCTCGGTGAGTCCTTTGTTATATTGTTATTCATCTTTTCGTAATTCAGCATGCATCTTTTCACCAGAAATGCTCCTTAAAAGCTGTCTAGAGCACATGTCCTGTACATGAGTTGCATTCTTCATCCGATTAGCTCTTATCCAGGCAGGCTCCTATTCCAGATGCAAAAATGAGTAATTCTGCTTAGCCACAATTGTACATGTATTTTCTAAGATTGGTCTTAGCTACTAGAAGTCATACCTCTGGAACAACGCGCGAGAATACATATTTTATAAGCAAAAGCACATGCTCCATGACGAGAATAGCAGCAAGTCCAGGGGATACATTCCATATGCCATCACGATCATATAGGCATACGAGGAGAATGCAATTGGTACATATTGACATGATGATCAGGAACTGCATTCCAAGACGTTAAGCCAGTGCAAGAACAAGTTAAAGCAAGGATGTCGAAACATGATCTAGTGAGGTTGGACAAAAGAAAAAGTCAGAACATACCTGAAATATGTTGAGCCAAGCTCCAATTGTTGCATCAGGTCGTGGAATGGGCCTTCTTAGCATAGCAAGCAATTTCAGTGCATCTGTTCGAATCTCTGTGATGTTGTTCTGCAAAAGCAAAATTCAGTAAGGCTCAAGTTAACTCGCTGAAAACAAGATGAACTCTTGTCATATCAGGAGGAGGCCGGGTGCATTATTTACCAAAGTAGCAAAGGCAAAACCAAGAGGAAATGCACAAGCAAACATCATGATCATTCCAAATTGCAGTGCTAATTCGAGAAAATCTGCATTAATTAAGAGTTTCAATAAGCTATGGGAATTTTAGAACTGGCTGCAGTAATTCAATTAGGGAGATGTTCGAGGTGTTAAATAAGATAGGATGCATGAATTACCATCGAAAAGTCCATCTTCAAGCTCCTCTCCGATACTAGCAGAATAATCGGGTTTAAGGAACTCCTTCTCTACTCTAGACATGTGTTGGGTCTTTTCCGAGGACAGTCCTTTCTCACGTTTTCTCTTGTTTCTTCACTTATAGGGATATTATATATTAGTTGACCAGAAAGAAGCAAACAAATAATAACCAGAGTAAATTATCTCATCAAATTAAATCATATGCAGACCAGCCAAATGAAGAGAAAGCCTTACCCCACAGCTCTATATTTCTTAAAGCTGTACTTTAAGTAAGGTAGAGAATTCTCCAACATATTTTCCAGCACCTGAGAAGCAGTAACAACATACATCAATAAAGATTCAGATGGTAGATGTGAAAGGAATCAAAAAGCATCTACCTCTGATATAATAAGACGCTGAATTAAAACTTGGCGAAGTGTCATGATATTGCGGTGCAATAAAGCATGGTAGAAGATTCCAATGTAGGATTGCATGAAGTAAAGACCAAAGACCTGCAGATGACAGCAAATTCTCAACTAGTGCCAGTAAGCCTGGAAATATAAGATACAAAGCTTATCATAACCACCTTGTAAACCATGCTGTCAGCTCTCCGTTCAATGTCTTTGTTGTTCTCATATTTTACAAGCTTTACTGATATCTTTCCACCAATTCTGTTGAAGTACTGAATGATGAAGAGATATACGGCTGTCAGACAAAACCTGAAAGAAGCGGAAAGTGAATTAGCAGAAAAGGCTTTTAAATGCCAATGCAAATTGCAAAGTACTTCTTGAGTCACTCCAAACTCGGTACAGTTTTTGGGCTTAATAGAACATGAAATAAAGTAAGGCACTAAATAGTGGAAGTAAAGGCGTAGCAACCGAAAGAAATTTAAGGAATTTTGGTGTCCTTTCAACAGTATCAACAACTAGGTAGTACAAAGCATGAGGTGCGACTCACATTTTCCTTCTTTCTTTTAATCAAAACATGGCACAAGCAGGTACATATAGGTCAAACATGAAGTTCTGGACAAAGTACTCTTATGCATGTTCAGAGCATGGGTTAAGAAGAATATAAAGTTGCTTACTTTGACACATCAGACCTTAAAACCTCATAGACATGAGCGAAAGCCAATTCAAAAGGTAGCTGGAGACATATGATGCTTAGTATAACCATCGCATCATTTCTGAATCTCATGAAATGACCAAGCCATTCCTCTCTTTGGAATGCTTCTTTCCCTCTTGTTTTATCTGCCCCCTGTTTCTTCATGAGTTCCACAGGGGACTGAAACTGATACTGTTCAGCTTCCAAGAATCTATATCCATTGTCTACACCAGATGGATAATTCATCTGCCACCTGTATTCCAGGCAATGAAATACAATTGAAAAGATGTCAATCCAAGTAACTTCAACAACATATAAGAAAAATTGACGCGAAATGTACGGAAAGATCATGTCGAATGTGTCACCTGACAAGGAGCGCTGAGTTTTTCCGTTTCCAGAACTGGAAAAATAACACAGCCCAAGATACAATGCTTATGAAGAAAGCAGAAAGGACAAACAACTGCAATGATCTGAAGAATATTAAAGAGCCTGTTCAGAACCAGAATCAAAATCAAGACAAACTTTGACAGTTAATGGGCACAGAAAAGTGAGAATGACCTACCCAAAATCTACTAATTGCACTGTAAGTCCAAATGCAGCTGGAAAGAGCATCCATCTTGTGTACATCCCAAGAAATGCGAAATAGCTGGCTATCTATTGTTGACATTATGCTATTGAGTGTCAAGCAAGTTGAAAGTTGTACATTGTGGATAATATGGAGTATGGACACAAAATAACAGTAAAATTTAACATGATTACAATATGGAAAAAGACCCTCCGAATAGTTCACCTTCGTTCCATAATAGTTACAAATATCATCTATAGGCTGCGCAGTGAAGTCCCACCAGTTCAATGCCCAACTTCTCAGAAGCTGCTTCCTCTTTTTTTCATCTGCACAGAAGATTTTAATCTGCTTAGGTTGTTTCAAAATCAACTCTTAAATTTAACATACAGAGAAACATACCATGCACAGGAAACACTTCTTTAACAATGCCCATCGACTCCAATATCCGCAATAGAGGCTGCCCTGGCTGCCAGTGTACCTCATTTCCATCAGACTTCAATACAACTGTCGAGGTACTTGTGTTCACCTGAATTTTCGGTCTCATTAAACATGAACTCAAAGTACATGAGAATACATCAAGTGATATTATCTAATAGAAGAAATTTCATATTCAACTCTTTGATAGGTTGCAATTAAGTCACACTAGATTTACGTCAAATGTACGAATAAACTAACGCATTGATAATGACAAGTAAGCACAAGATAATAAAGCAGGCTAGATGCAAGTTGACTCACAATCCCATATATAATGTGACGGTAACAACAGTAGCGCTCAAACCAACTAAACAAGGAGCCATCTGGCTGCCTTTCAAAGGCTTCAACCTCATCCCAGTGAAATTGCAAATCCACTCCTGAAACCAAAATTGTTTTCTCAGAAATAAACAAAAGCTTCCTAAATTCATACATAGAAACGAGAAACTAGAGAAAATTTAATGAGGAAAAGTGAAGAGAAGTTCATGATTATCACCAATATGAGTCCGCTTCTTCAACTGCAACTCGGCTGCAGCCTTGCCAAGAGTCTCTAATGGTGCTCCCAACTGGAAGTAAAGAGTATCATTATGTCGTTACGTTAACATTGTAGTAAGCGGGTGGGTAGAGGTTGAACCAAATGGACGAGGACGACCCACTTATTGTAGAATGTATGTATATATACACATTACCTATCTTGCTATTTTCAAAGAATAAAAAGAACCTATTGTGTCATTCGCTGATGTTCAAACTCTTTAAAGTACTCCTATAATAGTTCTTAGCTTGTAGCAACTAAGATTGTTTTTGCTGAGTCAAATGATCCAAATTTCAGCTCTTAACTTTGTTTGGGTCCTTTATATTCCACAAAGAAAGACCAAAGTGTGCCATCTAATGGTTCCGAGCTCCGCCACAACCAATGGAATACTATGCTAGCTGTGTTTCCGAACTTGTTAGTCATTTTTTGTTGTGACCAGGGGCGGACCTACATATACTTAAGGATACCCCTTCGTCAAAAATTATACTATGTATATAAGTAAAAAACTATTTTTGTACAGATATATACTTGTTTCGAGTACCCTTCGTAACAAAAGATTTTCCAGCAAATTTAGTCCTTAGTTCGAATCTCATGCACAACAATTGTATCTTTAGGTACTAAGTAGTTTACTAATGTTAAGTTATTTGAACGCCAATTTGCTAGTAATTTACTCGTGGAGATGTCCTACAGCGCAAACTTAACGTTAACGGAAACCATAAAAATATAGGTAGCTGAATTTAGGAAACGGACCCTGAGGAATTGATTCTGAAGGCCAACAACTGTATCAACAATCAATCCAGACTTTCGAAACTCGTCAACCAGAACCTCAATGCACTTATTATCACCCGAACTAGTACTACTTTTCGGAACAACAACGCCTATTTCAAAGGCCGTTTCTTCATTTTGCACATTCATTTTCCAAACAGCTTCAACGAAGAAATATTATATCCCCGCTGAAGCTAGAACAACATGCAATGAAATTAACGATCTTTTTTTTTTTGACGAAGAAAATATGGCGTTATGGAATAGAGAGAAAATGGCGGAGAAATACACGAGAGAGAGCAATGTGCAAACGAAGGGAAGCTAAGGGGGAAAAGTGACACATAAGCTGAGGGGCACAACACGTGGAAGGGAGCCTATTGTTATTTGTGTAACCGTTTTTGGATGCATCCTTTCAACTATGAACAAACAAGTCAAATTTTAGGCACAATCTCCAACGCTTCATCATGCTCGTTGCTGTAGCTCTTGAATTTATTTCTCTGTTTTACTAACACTTTCTGCTTATATCGACTCCACTTCGAATTTGATGTTTATAATCCCTCCTGTCATATTTAATTGTCAAACTTACTATAAATATTTAAATCATAAATTACAGTAATTATTATGCACATCATTTCTATTTTATATGATAAAGTTTGAATAGGCATATAATTTAAAAAATAATTGAACTACTTTTAAAATTTGTGATATTAAATATGCCAATAATATTTGTGTGGCTATAAATTTAAATAAGTTTTTCATTAAAGGAGAAATACAAATTTTAGTTAAAATCTCTTTTCAAATTTATAAAGTTATAATTTTTTATTTTGAATAGACTAAAAAATATTTAGTCTATGTAAAAAGTGTAATGGGTAAATATTTACCGTGCCTCGATGCTGAGGCATAGTTTGGCTAAAAGTTCTCGAAAATGATCCTTCAGGAGAATATGCCTTACTCCCGAGACTAGATGCCTAGGGCAAGGTGCTTAAATAAATCTTAGCAAGAGTTAAAAAGCTCGGGCAGAATGAGGAATAACCATCGCGAGACAAGCAATCTACTCCTCGGAGAAGCATCAATCCTTGGCGAATGAGCTTTTGTAACTGTCGCCCGTTATGTGGGCATTAAAGAGGAAGATCATTGGCTGGTCGATCGAATGTGGAGTAATAACAAATAATTATATTTATTGTTCTTTTACCCTTTTAAACTATAAATAGCTACCTTGTAATCAGGAGAAGCATTTAGAAATATATATCCAAACATTTTTGTTCACTTCTCCTTGCTATATTTTTTGTTATTTTATTATTTTGATACAAACAATTGCTTGTTAACTCAAAATAAATTCGATTAATTATCCTAATCGGATTTAGGCAACACAAAAGTATGAATTAGTGATAAAAGCAAATATGAATACATAGATATTAAAGGGGCACAAAGTACTCTTACGGAAGTAATTACATTTGTCAATTCATGTTCAAACTTCTGCAGAAATAATTAGATTTGTCGATTGTTTTTGTGCCATTCTATCATTTTACTTTGAAGCTGAGTAGTATATGTATGTAAATATTTTCCTGGTAAAAGAAGGTTAAAGACTAGTGTTAGTCAAAGTTGAAAGTAATAAAGACAAATATTTATGAAGGGGTGATCAATACACCCATACTTTCTTTCTTATCTCCAGAACAAGTTGCTTGTGATATTCAGTGATGCAGATAGAAAAATGCTCTCTTTTACCGAGAATTTTTGTTGTTGGCAGAAAGAATATATGTCTGGGACTTGGATTTATCAGCTGCTGCGCCTTAAAATGCTTTCTCAACTAACCTGAAAATGAAGGGTTCCATTTTTGCATTTAATGCACTTGTATTTAAAAAAGGGTTCACAAATGTTCCCTAATACTTCTCCAAAATCCTCTATTCACTTGAAAGTTGGGACAGTTAAAACTTACTCTATCGAGTATTTAAAAGAAACAAATGATGTTACTTGATCGTCCCAGACAAGTAATACAAATGATTATAACTTGTTCCTCTTATGGAGGGAGGAGAAGTGAGAGTGAGATAGGTGAAAACTACATGCAATTGATGTATACATCATATTAATAAAAGTTAGTAATAAATATGCCTTTTATGGAGTATATACTTTTATCACTTAATAACGTTGACAAGTAAACATTTTGCCAATATGCATGGTCATACAAAATTAGAAATGAATATATTAAGAAGAAGATTCAAGTAGCATACAACCACAAGAATAAAATAAGAAAACTCGCTAGAAATTTTTTGGTCGTATTTTAGTATCAACTTCTAAATGCACCACTTAGTAGATAGAAAAATATAGAGATTATAAAAGTACTAAACGGGGACGAGATATACTTTTAAAATCATATGGAGGAAGTTTTCTCAAACATAACTACAATAGCTTAAGATACATGCAAAGTTGATTATACATGTATATAGTTGATCCCAATGCTCAACTTGTTTCAGATTAGACAAGTTATCTTTGGAGAAAATTTCATAACTAACCAAGTATCTTACATAGCCCTATTGTTTAATAGACATATTTAACATACATCAATGGTTAACCAAATTTGATGCTAAATAATAGTACATGGATATCCTAACATGTAAAAACTCTGCGTGAATATCTCCTAAATCTCAGCTGCGTGAAAACTAACACTGCGTCAATATTAAAACATCACGTTCCTTAACTGATATTAATGGAATACCATCCGTAAAATCAGAATTCCCACAAGGCACGTAATGAAAATCTTACCCACATCAATATGCTGAAAAGATAGATACAATTAAATTAGTAATGAATTTTAAAAAAGTTAATCATAGATATACATAAACTAAGAAAGGATTGGATAACAAAATTTGATACCTACACTGTTAGTTGTCAGATGTGATTGCATATTCCAGTTATATCATAAATGTATCTCTAATATACCATGGATATATCTCGAATATACCAGATATGATTATATTCGAGATAAATATATCATGAATATATCTTGAATATACTCAGATATGGTTGAAAAATAAGTTCATAATATGAATGTATGTGTGATCAAATCCAAATTGATCGTAGTTTGTTTTAGAAAATTTAAATGGAAAGAATTGTTCCATTAGAGTTAAAATTTTCAAACAAACTAATAGTAACCTTTTCATGTGGAGTAGAATTTAATTTTATGCATTGCAGTGGTAAAAAATTACTAATTCAATTTCACTTTGTATTGTTCAATCTGTTCTCGGAACGTTCTTTTTAGTCGATAATCTATCGTAACAAATTTTATGTCTTATACAAAGTATATGTTGTATTGGCCTAAACTGATCTTAGGTCACAAATTGAATTTGGATTGCGAATACAAGCAAATCAATGTATCAAAGTTGAAATTATAACAACAAAAACGAGAATTATGCGTAAATAGATGAGATTTCAATATATGATATTGAGTACAAAATTTGGCAGAGTTTTGGTATTATATTTCTGAATGAATACAACATAAGAAATGAGGCTATTTATAGATGCATAAGCTCTGAATCACGTTTTCCATTTCTGTCCATTCTCAGACCCACGTTGCACACCTCTGATGATGGAGTTAGAGTGGGCTAAAACAGTGGAGGATCGTGCGTCCTTGGCTGAAATTGTCCACTGAAGTCCATCGTGATGACTTCGGTGGTGCGAACTTGATGATCGAACGAAGCGGAGTCTTACCGAGCCTTAATTTGGAACCTATCTTCGGTGATTGATTTCAATTAACCTCGATATCTTTATTATCAACTTCGGTCATCTGTGTCTAAATCATCTGTTTGGTTAGCTTCACTCCACGCAACCGGCGTGCCATTTGTGCGCACCAATATTTACTCAATACATATATAAGGTGTACATACACTTCACCCTCTATAAATCTTACTTTAGCGATCACACTGGATATGTGCTGTAATCAAATATAAACCCGTTATTATAACTTTAAATAAACTACATAATAAATAATTAAAAATATTACTAGTATTAACTATTGGTGCGTGTGATAGGAAGTAGATGAACGCGTCGAAGAAGCACCAACGGCAAGGCAATTGGGGAAAAGTAGTAAAGATAGTTGAAACGGTCCACTCATCTCTTGGGCCCACCACTACGTGTTCCACTAATCCAACGGCTGGATATTGAAGTAAAATACACTATATAATTATTCACAACCGTCGATGCTCATTACTTAGAAACCGAGTAGCATACATCCAAAGAAAATTCCAGGAAAATATCTACATAGCCCAAACCCTAACTTTCAACCCGAATTAAACTACAAAACCAGATCGATCAAAGCTGAAAAATCAAAATAATCAAATCACAAATTCGTAACAATTTATCGGTGAAATCATGGGAAGCGCAGGGAAATTGATGAACCAAATCATGGAGCTAAAATTCACCTCAAAAAGTCTTCAACGCCAAGCTCGAAAGTGTGAAAAAGACGAAAAATCCGAAAAATTAAAGGTCAAAAAAGCTATTGAAAAAGGTAACATGGACGGGGCTAGAATTTACGCCGAGAATGCAATCCGTAAACGCAGCGAACAGATGAATTACCTCCGTTTATCGTCTCGGCTCGACGCCGTTGTGGCTCGGCTCGATACGCAGGCTAAAATGACTACGATTAGTAAATCTATGGGTAATATTGTAAAATCGCTTGAATCGTCGCTTAATACAGGGAATTTACAGAAAATGTCTGAAACTATGGATCAGTTTGAGAAACAGTTTGTTAACATGGAAGTTCAAGCTGAATTTATGGAGAGTAGTATGGCGGGGAGTACTTCGCTTTCGACTCCTGAAGATCAGGTTAATAGTTTGATGCACCAGGTGGCTGATGATTACGGGCTCGAGGTTTCTGTTGGACTGCCACAGGCAGCTGGGCACGCGATTCCTGCGAAGGAGACTGAGAAGGTTGATGAGGATGATCTCACTAGGCGCCTCGCTGAGCTCAAGGCGCGTGGGTAATTGAGTAATTAGAGTATTTTTGTGTTCATAATAATGAGTTTGCGCAATTGGTATCCTTGTGATTCAGTATGTGGAGTTATGTTTATTTCGTACTGAAAATTGAACTAGTTTAATGTACATTTTAACTCTCTTGTGATTGGTGGAGTTACTTTGCTTTCCGTAATAGTTTACTGAATTTGTGTGTTTGTACTTTCATGTGCATGTTAGTAATGTCTACATTATGCAGTGCTAATGATTAACCATTGAAATGGTTGGCACTGTTGAAGACTAAACTGTCCCGTTGATCTAGTTGATCTGTATGAAACAGGATATTGAAATTTGAATGGCTGCTTTGTTCTATTACAAACTCAACCTTTGTCATGTCAAGCCAATTTTCTAGCAGTTTTAATTGGTCACAGAATCCTTTTGGCACTTGTTACAACAGCCATTGGTTATGGTTATTGTTACTAAAGCCAGACACCTATTTGATATGCTCTTATGATTCTAGCTAGCTGACTGAATCATTATCATTCTTACTACAGATTAGATTGTTGTACCTTAGCAGATTTGTGCTTTTTGTTATTAATGTTTATATAATGTGTTTGAGATGAACTTAAATGGAACAACTTGGTCATTGAGATTCATATAGCCGACTCCAACCTGTATAGGATTGAGGCATAGTTATTGGTGTTGTTGTTATACCTTTGTAGTTTTATTGTCACCACCTACTTAAGTGTGTGATAGAGAGAAGTGAATGTATTGCGTAAATGCATATTTTCATTGGGAAGTCCAGAAGTGGGAAAGTATTTGTGTAAACTTGATAATAACTCCATCGTTTTTTTATTGTTGTTGTTATTGTACCTTTGTAGTTTATTATCACCACCTACTTAAAGTGTGTGATAGAGAGATGTGAACATATTGCATAATGCATATTTTCATTGGGAAGTCCAGAAGTGGGAAAGTATTTGGGTAAACTTTTGATAGTAACTCCATGTCCTATTGGCTTATGTTCTACAGAGACTTTGCTTGGTCATTGTTACTAGGTCTATTGGTTGTTAATTTTAGTGGTTGGATTGTGCTTGTGACAGAGCATCTGTAGTCTGTTCCCGTGTAACTAGGTCCATAGACTTCAGTACTTGGCTTAGACCATAGTCGCTTCACTTTTAAAATGGCAGGCCTCCAGAGACTTTCTTGTTCTATTGATAGATACTGAAGAAGGGAGAATGAAGCAAATTTTAAATGCTTCCTTCTTATTTTTAGAGGGGTAGAGACAAGTGAGAGCGAGATCATTAACTACTTGCACCCAACAGATTGTTTATTGACTAGATGCTTATCCCTCAGGAATAGTCATCTGGTCATTTGACTAAATGGTCGCATCTGTTTGGGATAATTCCGTTGATATATCTCCAGTGTGGAAGGCTATGCATGTCTGTCTCGTTTAACCAGAAGGCTATGCACATGTTTACTGAGTAACATATCTTTTAGTCAACAGTACTGTAGCTGAGAGAGATCTGAATCCAACCTTATTGAAATCCAACCCTTTCTCAAGGACCAACTTTCTACATTCAACTATCTGTTCTGGGTTTAAATGGAAAGGAGGACAGGAGAAATTAACAGATAATACAGATCAGAACGTTGAGGTAGCTGTGGTTTCTAAAAGAGAAATAGATCAATTGGCTTTCCATAGGCAACATATAATACACATCCTGTTGTTATCTTAACCACGAGGTCATGTTAAGTGCGGGTGTCGCCTTTTGATATCACTTTGTAAATGCACTGCGTGGTTCCCTTTGGGTGTAAATAAGCTCTTCCCTTGGGAAAGACGTGTGGAAGCAACAAGGAAATCTCAGCAGTGTATAAGGCATAAGCTCAAGGATAGTACATTGCTCATATGGCTAGTGCTTGAGCCTATTTTAGGTTTTGGTGCATCCATTTTTCTCAGGCAGCTCTACTGTTGATGCTAGATTATTATTCTATCATTTTAATCTATGTGAACTTATTTAACAGGTACATGGTTTTATGAAGTGATAGAAACCTTTGAAGCTTGTAGTCTTATAAAAACCATAATATTTTGTGGTTATAATTCTAAACATGTCATAGTCATACTATTTGTATTCTACTATTTGTGTATATGCAAAAGTTTTTCGTTAACGGTAAAATTGAAAGTTTAAGTTAAATTGCTTTCAAAATTTTAAAAAGGGATATTCTTTGGGACAATTACATTAAGATATACCCCACTCACGAAAATTACCAAAAAAAGACCTTTATTTTGCTACCTTACCCGACATAGCACCTTCTCCTTTTTTTTAAATTTTTCTTTCACTCTATTGCACCTCCTATTTAAAGAAAAAAAAACCCCTAGTCCCAATTTCCCCTCTTTCTCTTTCTCATTTTTCTCTCTTCTCTTCCCCATTACACCTAACGCCGCCGCCGCCGCCCCCAACCCTTCCACCACTGTCCCACCATCATCTCCTCTCCTCCAAGCCACTGACGTCGTCGCCGCCGTGGTCACCACCACCGCCGCTGCTTCTTCTTTTTCTTTTCGTTTTTTTTTTTTTTTTTTTTTTTTTTGCCTTTTGAATAACAATATTGATTTTCGTTGTATATTCCGATCAAAACTCCGGTGAGGAGTTTATTTATCAAGTTTCTTTTTTTTCTTCACTTTTATCGTAAAAATTCGTTGAGATCTACTAATTTTTTGTTAAAACTTTTGTTTTGTTTAGATGTAGTGTTTTTCTTGTATAAAAGTGTATAGATCTTGGATATTTGTTAAGTTTTTGTGTAAAATCTGCTTGAGGCACTGTTTAAAATTATTATTGTGAGTTTATATATTTTTATAGAAGTTTATGCGTGTATGAACAATGAATAAAATTGTATAAATTTCAGATTTGTGCACTTTTTATGGATGTTTTTGTATAAAACTTATATTTTTTGTGTATATTTTTATATTTCCCTTCTTGCATACACATTTTTCTATGTATTTACATGTATAATTTATTATTTTGATAGATTTAGGTGTATAAAATTATCAAAAAATAATTATTTAAATAAATCCACAAATAAAATAAGCAAATCCGGCGAATCCGGTGAATTTTTCATTTTCCGGCCGCCGCCAGCCGCAGCAATGGCTGCTCGGTTTCTGGTGGCGGGGCTGGTGGGGGAGGGTGAGGGAGTGGCTCCTAGGGTTTTTAGTTTAAATGGGTGCTATGTTATGTAATTTTAAAAATAAGGGGTGTTATGTTGTGTAGTGAAAAAATAAAGAGGTGCTATGTATAAAATGTGGCCCTTCATTTGTAATTTTGTGTTGTAAGCTGCTAAGTTTTGAAAATTCTCCTTATTCTTGATTAAAAGCGAAATAGATTCAAAGCAGATTCAAAACGGAGGGATTACAACATTACAATGCTTATAGTGGTATTATTCTAATATCTACAAAAGATCTTACTCTAATCCAATGCACCAGTATATGCATGATTGTGCCACTCTTTTAGTTGAACTTTTATCACGTTTTCATGATATTTTCTAAACTATGCAATCGTCGTTAATTAATACTCCCTCCGTTTATATTTACTTGTCCAAATTCACCAAAATCAAATTCTAAGTTACTTGGTCTTTTTAGCAATTGAAGATAAAATTGGATATGTTCTTCCTAATTTACCCTTGATATTAAATACATTGTACTTTTCAAAATCCCTTCCTAATTAAATATTTTGTACTTTTCAAGTATAATTAATAAAAGTATATTTGTCAATTTTAAATTTTCTTATTTTTTCTTCATGGAAATGAAAAGCTGAAAGTGGACAAGTAAACATAAATAGAGCTAGTACATACACAATTTTACACTTAGATATAGAATATAACTATTTTGATACTCCTAATTTTTTATGCTTCATTCACCTAACGGAATCACAAGTACACGACTAACAAATTACATCAAAATTCGCAGCGTGTTTAGGGGATTAATTAAGGAAAGAAATTTGAAGAAAAAGCTCCTACTCACCAAAGCTTCTCCTCTATTTTAATCAAAAAAACTCTTGCGCATATGACAATTACACAGATACACATTTTGGCACATCTTTGACAAATATCCACCGAGCATATAACAAAGGTTTATGTGACAAATATCCAACTCCTACAACATTCTCAAAACTGTCACCATTTTATGATGTTTTGGGTTCGTCTAGGTCGTTACAATGGCATCAAATGTGTCCTTTCCATGTACTACTCGACAAATGCTGCTGCTCCAAATCCCCACAGCAATTTCTTGGTAGAAATGTTAGTAAACTCAGCTGGGTTCTCCAAAGAAAAGGCTATATCTGCTAGCAGCAAGGTAAAACGCTTGAAAACTAACAACGACAAGCCTTTATTAGTCATTGATTTCTTGAAACAAATTGGATTTGACAAGACCAACATCAAAACCCTTGTTTGTTCCTCCCCTAATGTACTGTTTTGTGATGTTGACAAAACCCTTAAACCCAAAGTTAAGGTTCTTCAAGAAGAACTTGGCTTATCTGGTTCTGACCTAGCTAAAGTCCTATCGAAAAGTGGGGCTTTCTTGCATACTAGTCTTGATTATTCGATTAGACCGAATCTTGATTATCTCCGAAAAATGTTACTAGGTTGTAATGATTCTTTAACTAAGGTTATTAGGAGTGACCCTCTTATCCTTAGGTACAATGCCCCTAGGTTAATGTCGCCCAATATAGCATTCTTGCAGAATCTTGGGGTTTCGAGTAAGGATATTCAGAAGTTTATTCTACATAGGCCGATGCTTCTTCTTCGAAAAAACAGTGGGTGGTTTGAGAAGGCAGTGCATCAAGTAGAAAACGATTTACAAATTCCTCGACACTCCAGCATGTTTATCTATGGAATTATAACTATTGGAAATCTGGGGGAATCACCTTTGGAAATGAAACTAGAAATTTTCAGGAGATTTGGGTGGTCTGAATTGGAAATTCTTAAACTAGTGCGGAGATTACCTTTGTGTTTGTCTTTATCAGAGGCTAAGCTTGGAAATGCATTGAATTTTTTCATGAAAGAGCTGGGGTATGGAGTCGATGTATTGGCTTCTCGCCCCATTCTCTTAACGTGCAGCTTGGAGAAGAGGGTATTGCCTAGGTATGAACTCTTGAAACTTCTCGACCAGAAGAACCTGGCAAAGGGTAGCCGAAATCTATGTTCTGCTGTGCAGATGAGTGAACCAAAGTTCTTGAAGAGTTATGTGCTCCCTTTCAAGGATGAGATGCCAGAGCTCTATGAGTTATACATGAAAACTAGAAGATAATAGACTGTTGGAATTGTTTAGTTGATAATGCTGTTCTCTTTATAGATTCTTATTTTACGCTTTTTCGCGTGAGAAGAAAGAAGACAGTTTTGACTTCTTTGATGTTGAACTAATAAATGCATATCTCTATCAAGATAATTTCTTGGTTGTACCTGAAATTTCCACCTCCTTTCAATCGTTAATGATTTTGGTGCTGCTAAAGCCATAACCTGCATAATTCAATTCCAGTGATGTGTTCTTGCTCGTGGATAAATCTGCAAGTCTCTCTTTCATCAGTGGATAATATTGCTGTTAAAGGCCCCTCGTTGAATTGAAGTTTCTTCGTCTTTCTGTGACCTGAGAGAGGTGAAAATTGGGTCAAGACACACGCATACAAAATATTAGATGAAAGTAGAAAAAACAGTGTTACTCAGAATAACTCATAGATGAAACTTTTGATTTTGTAGGCTGAAGTAATTTGACCAAATAAATTAGGTGTGGAGATGATGGGGGGAAGACGCGAGGGTGTTACCTGAACTTAAAATCATTTCCGGAGTTTAACTTATGTGCAGTCTCTCCACTAAATTTGAGTGGCTTCATGTTGCTCAACAGAACAGAATGGGACATCGTGCCTAGTTCATTTTTGAATAGTCTTTATAAGCTTGAATTTGTAGTGTAAGCTTATTCTTTAATATGTTTAATTGCTTACAGTCATGTTCAATGACTTCAAGTCTTCAACCATATTTCATGCATGTGGCTATGATGATAAAGGTAGAGATATCACAAGCATTATGGATATTGAGACTTATAAAGTGGATTCAGAAGTTAAGATAGATTGACTTCATATTTTCAGCATGAGGAAGTGTTCTAACTTCTGACCGAATGCATAGCTGGAAGCATTTTGCAAGTAGTGCATATTCAGACGTAATAGTTTCTGCAAAATGATCCCCTGATGGCAACATTAAAATGTTGCATCTAGGATGGGGGAGATGGTGCTTATGGAACTTTTCTTCGTAAGTCTATATGTGTCCAAAAGATCCATGTAAATTATACAATAATCTGATATTTTCTCATACTTCTAGTGAGCTGACTGTTCTGCCTAATTAGTTTAATTGCATAAGAGAAAGAACTGCGATAAGATACTGCAAATATGAGCTTCTATTTGGAGGATCCGACACGCCCCGATAGCATTTTCGGAGGATCCGAGCAACATAGAACTCGATAATAATTTCATTTCCCCTTGACTTACATTCTACAGCGCTGACTGTGTTTGGTCATTCTAACTGAAGGATTGGATGATTGTGCTTTTAGTTAATTAACTAGTTGAGTTGTGTGTGAGGTAGATAAGAGCATTACTATAGTCTGTTCCCATGTGCAACTCCATGCTATTCTGCATAATGGCTGCATAAGAACCGGAGAAGTGTGACACTGCAACATTTGGTACAGTTTGGATTCTGTATAGGCCCAGAAATCCTATTTGTCAATGGGGATTTTAGAAGATAAGTGATTTGTTGTATATTTATTTTGTGCTGTTTGTGAGTTTAATCTATGGCAGCTCATTGCGGAAGCATTTGCATTGTTGTTCATAATGCAGACATCCAAAATTAGATCTCAACAGTTTTTTATGAGTAGGGGTTGTTAATCTTGGAATCCAATTTAAGTTATGTTCCATTCTTGAGATCTTATACCAGGAGACCAAAATCATATGCGCTGTGTGGAGTGGAGCTTTCTTCTTGCATTGTTTATTAGGAATAATAGTTTACGAATGAGCCATCTAAAGCTTTGGGAAATTTTGAGGTTATGTTGCATTGATTCGTGAGTTTGGTATTCAGAGTTGTAAATTGGATATCTCATGTGCACAATCTAAAACTACAAGGTTTTTCAAGATTCTTGCTCTGATTTTACGAACAAAAAAAAAAAAATCTGCTGCCTCGGGATGTTATTCTTGTGGCAGGCTTTATATCATAACTATTTTGCTTCCAAAGCTGTGCAATACATATTGGAATCCAACACCACCATACCATGAAAACAGGCCGATCAACAAGAGAGGAAGAGACATTCATATTTGAATTAAGAGGGCATGCATCAAGCACTTTTAAGATATTTTTCCATGATGGAAGCATGATCCTTTCTAAGGATGGATATATCACAAACAAAATGATCTTATAATGTTGAGAACAAACCATTGACTCAACGTCTCAACCTAAATGTCATCGAAAGCTCGGAGATAAAGCGAAAGTGAGCATTAGGAAGTTGTGTTTACTGCGATGCAAATAGAAATTTAACAGGCAAAAGAAAGGACAATCCACTTCCATCTAGGGCCTTTGGAAAGGCAAGAGTGCTTGTATGTTTGAATCTTCCTTCCTAGGAGCAAGCCACAATGTAAAAAACAGATGACAGCAGCAATATTCTCTCAAATGTGAACCACGTCTGAGCTTGATCAATAGAAGTAGCCAATAACTTGTCCACCCACATTCTGCCGCTGAGCTTCTTCATGATCCAAAACTCCATTTGGTGTTGTAATTACAACATATCCCCACTGCATGAAGAGCAAGAAATCAGTTCCCTCTACGGGAATAAAAAAATAGTACTTAATAAGTTTTTTGGTCAAGAGGGTGGTGAAAAGAACCCAGCTTGGATGATAAAGCAAACTAGAGCTAATCAACTACGATTTTCATGCAAAGAATCAAGCAAGTTTGACTACATAAACAGCATAAAGGATAGCAGGCACTAGAAAGGTATACATGTCTAATGGAGTTCAAGCTCAACAAAAAGCATGTAGGATAACAAGGACTAAAAACATACAGACATGTCTAATGAGTTAATGAGAGCTGACTAAGCCAGCTATGGATGAGTTATCAATGTGTGTGTTTTCATTATCTTCAGATAATAAATGTTGATAGGCAAGAAAAACAGAAAGAAGATTAATGAATAATTGAAAACATATCATATGCCTATACACAGGAGAAAGAACATAATATATGCATGCAACTTCAGTTCTGTTCCACACTTGCACCACAACATGCAATTAAAAGATATGTATTCATGTTTCAAATATGAACTTCTAGAAACATTATCCAAAAATGTTTGCTAGAAAGCTATTGAAGCTGCAGGATTCTTTGTGAGTGAGATCCTGGGTGGCATGTCAGAACCGGAGCTTTTTCAGGTCAAGATGCTTCCTACAACATAGAAAGATGGCTCAAAATTACTTATTAAAAAAAAAAAGGCTCAAAATCGTTCTCGTTGGACAGAAAATGACAGTGGAAATGTCCGTATCTGATTAAGATGGACGGCTGAAAATCTGCTTGAGGCACTGTTTAAAATTATTTTTGTGAATTTATACATTTTTATAGAAATTTATACAATTCTATAAACGTGTATAAAAATGTATAAATCTGTATATGTACGTATTGACAGTGTATAAAACACATTCTATGCATTGTAAAATTGTATAAAGCTGTATATGCGTGTATGAACAATGAATAAAATTGTATAAATTTCAGATTTGTGCATTTTTTATGGATGTTTTTGTATAAAACTTATATGTTTTGTGTATATTTATTTATTTCTGTTCTTGCATACACATTTTTCTATGTATTTACATGTATAATTTATTATTTTGATAGATTTAGGTGTATAAAATTATCAAAAAATAATTATTTAAATAAAATAAGCAAATCCGGCGAGATCCGGTGAATTTTTCATTTTTCGGCCACCGTCGGCCGCAGCGGTGGCTGCTCGGTTTCTGGTGGCGGGGCAGTGGTGAGGGAGGGTGAGGGTGAGGGAGAGGGAGTGACTCTTAGGGTTTTTAGTTTAAATGGGTGCTATGTTATGTAATTTTGAAAATAAATAAGCGTTATGTTGTATAATGTAAAAATAAATGGGTGCTATGGATAAAATGTGGCCCCTTATTTGTAATTTTGTGTTGTGGGCGGCCAAGTTTTGAAAATTCTCCTTATTCTTGATTAAAAGCGAAATAGATTCAAAACAGATTCAAAACGGAGGGATTACAACATTACAATGCTTATAGTGGTATTATTCTAATATCTACAAAAGATCTTACTCTAATCCAATGCACCAGTAAATGCATGATTGTGCCACTCTTTTAGTTGAACTTTTATCACGTTTTCATGATATTTTCAAAACTATGCGATCATTGTTAATTAATACTCCCTCCGTTTATGTTTACTTATCCAAATTCACCAAAGTCAAATTCTAAGTTTACTTGCCCTTTTAGCAATTCAAAATAAAATTGGCGATATTCTTCCTAATTTACCCTTGATATTAAATATTTTGTACTTTTCAAAATCTCTTCCTAATTAAATATTTTGTACTTGTCAAGTATAATTAATAAGAGTATATTTGTCAAGTTTAAGTTTTCTTATTTTTTCTTGGTGGAAGTAAAAAACTGAAAGTGGACAAGTAAACATAAACGGAGGGAGTACATACACAATTTTACACTTGATATAGAATATAACTATTTTGATACTCCTATTTTTTTATGCTTCACCTAACGGAATCACAAGTACACGACTAACAAATTACATCAAAATTCGCAGCGTGTTTAGGGGATTAATTAAGGAAAGAAATTTGAAGAAAAAGCTCCTACTCACCATAGCTAGATACACATTTTTGCACATCTTTGACAAATATCCACCGAGCATATAACAAAGGTTTATGTGATTTGTGCATAAAAAATAACGCCAACTCCTACAACATTCTCAAAACTGTACCATTTTATGATGTTTTGGGTTCGTCTAGGTCGTTACAATGGCATCAAATGTGTCCTTTCCATGTACTACTCGACAAATGCTGCTGCTCCAAATCCCCACAACAATTTCTTGGTAGAAATGTTAGTAAACTCAGCTGGGTTCTCCAAAGAAAAGGCTATATCTGCTAGCAGCAAGGTAACACGCTTGAAACCTAACAACGACAAGCCTTTATTAGTCATTGATTTCTTGAAACAAATTGGTTTAGACAAGACCAACATCAAAACCCTTGTTTGTTCCTCCCCTAATCTACTGTTTTGTGATGTTGACAAAACCCTTAAACCCAAAGTTAAGGTTCTTCAAGAAGAACTTGGCTTATCTGGTTCTGACTTAGCTAAAGTCCTATCGAAAAGTGGGGCTTTCTTGCATACAAGTCTTGATTATTCGATTAGACCGAATCTTGATTATCTCCGAAAAATGTTACTAGGTTGTAATGATTCTTTAACTAAGGTTATTAGGAGTGACCCTCATATCCTTAGGTACAATGCCCCCAGGTTAATGTCGCCCAATATAGCATTCTTGCAGAATCTTGGGTTTTCGAGTAAGGATATTCAGAAGTTTATTCTACATAGGCCGATGCTTCTTCTTCGGAAAAACAGTGAGTGGTTTGAGAAGGCAGTGCATCAAGTAGAAAACGATTTACAAATTCCTCGACACTCCAGCATGTTTATCTATGGAATTATAGCTATTGGAAAGCTGGGGGAATCACCTTTGGAAATGAAACTAGAAATTTTCAGGAGATTTGGGTGGTCTGATTTGGAAATTCTTAAACTAGTGCGGAGATTACCTTTGTGTTTGTCTTTATCAGAGGCTAAGCTTGGAAATGCATTGAATTTTTTCATGAAAGAGCTGGGGTATGGAGTCGATGTATTGGCTTCTCGCCCCATTCTCTTAACGTGCAGCTTGGAGAAGAGGGTATTGCCTAGGTATGAACTCTTGAAACTTCTCGACCAGAAGAACCTGGCAAAGGGTAGCCGAAATCTATGTTCTGCTGTGCAGATGAGTGAACCAAAGTTCTTGAAGAGTTATGTGCTCCCTTTCAAGGATGAGATGCCAGAGCTCTATGAGTTATACATGAAAACTAGAAGATAATAGACTGTTGGAATTGTTTAGTTGATAATGCTGTTCTCTTTATAGATTCTTATTTTACGCTTTTTCGCGTGAGAAGAAAGAAGACAGTTTTGACTTCTTTGATGTTGAACTAATAAATGCATATCTCTATCAAGATAATTTCTTGGTTGTACCTGAAATTTCCACCTCCTTTCAATCGTTAATGATTTTGGTGCTGCTAAAGCCATAACCTGCATAATTCAATTCCAGTGATGTGTTCTTGCTCGTGGATAAATCTGCAAGTCTCTCTTTCATCAGTGGATAATATTGCTGTTAAAGGCCCCTCGTTGAATTGAAGTTTCTTCGTCTTTCTGTGACCTGAGAGAGGTGAAAATTGGGTCAAGACACACACATACAAAATATTAGATGAAAGTAGAAAAAACAGTGTTACTCAGAATAACTCATAGATGAAACTTTTGATTTTGTAGGCTGAAGTAATTTGACGAAATAAATTAGGTGTGGACATGATGGGGGGAAGACGCGAGGGTGTTACCTGAACTTAAAATCATTTCCGGAGTTTAACTTATGTGCAGTCTCTCCACTAAATTTGAGTGGCTTCATGTTGCTCAACAGAACAGAATGGGACATCGTGCCTAGTTCATTTTTGAATAGTCTTTATAAGCTTGAATTTGTAGTGTAAGCTTATTCTTTAATATGTTTAATTGCTTACAGTCATGTTCAATGACTTCAAGTCTTCAACCATATTTCATGCATGTGGCTATGATGATAAAGGTAGAGATATCACAAGCATTATGGATATTGAGAGTTATAAAGTGGATTCAGAAGTTAAGATTGATTGACTTCATATTTTCAGCATGAGGAAGTGTTCTAACTTCTGACCGAATGCATAGCTGGAAGCATTTTGCAACTAGTGCATATTCAGACGTAATAGTTTCTGCAAAATGATCCCCTGATGGCAACATTAAAATGTTGCATCTAGGATGGGGGAGATGGTGCTTATGGAACTTTTCTTCGTAAGTCTATATGTGTCCAAAAGATCCATGTAAATTATACAATAATCTGATATTTTCTCATACTTCTAGTGAGCTTACTGTTCTGCCTAATTAGTTTAATTGCATAAGAGAAAGAACTGCGATAAGATACTGCAAATATGAGCTTCTATTTGGAGGATCCGACACGCCCCGACAGCATTTTCGGAGGATCCCAGCAACATAGAACTCGATAATAATTTCATTTCCCCTTGACTTACATTCTACAGCGCTGACTGTGTTTGGTCATTCTAACTGAAGGATTGGATGATTGTGCTTTTAGTTAATTAACTAGTTGAGTTGTGTGTGAGGTAGATAAGAGCATTACTATAGTCTGTTCCCATGTGCAACTCCATGCTATTCTGCATAATGGCTGCATAAGAACCGGAGAAGTGTGACACTGCAACATTTGGTACAGTTTGGATTCTGTATAGGCCCAGAAATCCTATTTGTCAATGGGGATTTTAGAAGATAAGTGATTTGTTGTATATTTATTTTGTGCTGTTTGTGAGTTTAATCTATGGCAGCTCATTGCGGAAGCATTTGCATTGTTGTTCATAATGCAGACATCCAAAATTAGATCTCAACAGTTTTTTATGAGTAGGGGTTGTTAATCTTGGAATCCAATTTAAGTTATGTTCCATTCTTGAGATCTTATACCAGGAGACCAAAACCATATGCGCTGTGTGGAGTGGAGCTTTCTTCTTGCATTATTTATTAGGAGTAATAGTTTACGAATGAGCCATCTAACGTTTTGGGAAATTTTGAGGTTATGTTGCATTGATTCGTGAGTTTGGTATTCAGAGTTGTAAATTGGATATCTCATGTGCACAATCTAAAGCTACAAGGTTTTTCAAGATTCTTGCTATGATTTTACGAACAAAAAAAAAATCTGGTGTCTCGGGATGTTATTCTTGTGGCAGGTTTTATATCATAACTATTTTGCTTCCAAAGCTGTGCAATACATATTGGAATCCAACACCACCATACCATGAAAACAGGCCGATCAACAAGAGAGGAAGAGACATTCATATTTGAATTAAGAGGGCATGCATCAAGCACTTCAGATATTTTTCCATGATGGAAACATGATCCTTTCTAAGGATGGATATATCACAAACAAAATGATCTTATAATGTTGAGAACAAACCATTGACTCAACGTCTCAACCTAAATGTCATCGAAAGCTCGGAGATAAAGCGAAAGTGAGCATTAGGAAGTTGTGTTTACTGCGATGCAAATAGAAATTTAACAGGCAAAAGAAAGGACAATCCACTTCCATCTAGGGCCTTTGGAAAGGCAAGAGTGCTTGTATGTTTGAATCTTCCTTCCTAGGAGCAAGCCACAATGTAAAAAACAGATGACAGCAGCAATATTCTCTCAAATGTGAACCACATCTGAGCTTGATCAATAGAAGTAGCCAATAACTTGTCCACCCACATTCTGCCGCTGAGCTTCTTCATGATCCAAAACTCCATTTGGTGTTGTAATTACAACATATCCCCACTGCATGAAGAGCAAGAAATCAGTTCCCTCTACGGGAATAAAAAAATAGTACTTAATAAGTTTTTTGGTCAAGAGGGTGGTGAAAAGAACCCAGCTTGGATGATAAAGCAAACTAGAGCTAATCAACTACGATTTTCATGCAAAGAATCAAGCAAGTTTGACTACATAAACAGCATAAAGGATAGCAGGCACTAGAAAGGTATACATGTCTAATGGAGTTCAAGCTCAACAAAAAGCATGTAGGATAACAAGGACTAAAAACATACAGACATGTCTAATGAGTTAATGAGAGCTGACTAAGCCAGCTATGGATGAGTTATCAATGTGTGTGTTTTCATTATCTTCAGATAATAAATGTTGATAGGCAAGAAAAACAGAAAGAAGATTAATGAATAATTGAAAACATAGCATATGCCTATACACAGGAGAAAGAACATAATATATGCATGCAACTTCAGTTCTGTTCCACACTTGCACCACAACAGGCAATTAAAAGATATGTATTCATGTTTCAAATATGAACTTCTAGAAACATTATCCAAAAATGTTTGCTAGAAAGCTATTGAAGCTGCAGGACTCTTTGTGAGTGAGATCCTGGGTGGCATGTCAGAACCGGAGCTTTTTCAGGTCAAGATGCTTCCTACAACATAGAAAGATGGCTCAAAATTACTTATTAAAAAAAAAGGCTCAAAATCGTTCTCGTTGGACAGAAAATGACAGTGGAAATGTCAGTATCTGATTAAGATGGACGGCTGAAAATGGCTTATAATTATGGATCCAAAATGGTTATTTTTGGAGGGAAAAAGATGGCAAAGAGGTCGGTCAAAATGTAGACAAATGACAACGCTGGTGGATAGTCTTTCCACAGGCCTGGTGAGGAACTCACAGAAAGAAAAGAAAAAAATAATAAACAGCAGTAAGCTGAGAAGTAGTAACAAGCAAGTGCGGAAATAGATAAATTAACAGTAGGCAATGGTTTGATATAAACAGGCAATGGTTTAAAGAATGCAGATGATGGTATATTCAGAAATAGTAAATGTACAAATGAAAGAAAATGTCTCGGGAAGATGAAGTTGTTTGATCTGTAAGGTTAGACAAATTTGGTCTACAATAACTCGGTAAGTGCAGTAGAGTATATATTGGCCCAGTCCCCCCTCGATGCACCAGATGCAAAAGAACTGCATGACCAAATAGGTTGTGCAAACACAACCTCAGTTCGAGTGCATTAATTTGTAGCACATCATTGACATTTTTTGGAAGGTAACTGGCGGAATCTTCTCTGTATGCAGAAGTTCATATTTATGAAACTGCTTCTTTCACAAGAAATTAAATTAATGTATCCCTTGATTACAGGAAACTACAGGGAGATGTATAATTGTTAGCTGGGGTTGCATGCACAAAAGCCATGGTGAGGATACCGACGTCTTTTACTAGATTGTAGCTTCGGGTTGGGCTTGTGGGCTATGATCTTCTCCATCTTCAATGCAAAATGGGTACTGCCTAGAACGGTGGGAGACAAAAGAAAGTTCGAGGATGACCAGCTTGGCGCAAGTAGGGAAAATTATGGAGGACTGCAACCTTATGTAATCTCTGGGTACTTTGGGAAAAAAACTCTTTAAGACAATTTTTTATGAAGCAAAAGCTTAAGAACCTTTTTAAGAAAGGCGTATTTTCCAGGATAATTAACTGAAGTCAAGGAAAAATTAATAACTACATAAATTTATCAAGATTACAACAATTTTCCCCTACCTTTAGATTTTCCCACAGTCAATATGACTATCAAAAACTTAGCACCCTCCCCTAATGTACATTGAATTTTCAAAATTTAAGAACAAAAGAACCCCAATAGGACACATTTGAAATGGGGGAAATTATGGACGATGTTTTTTCTGATAAAGTGATTAGAGGGCAAAGCATGTAAGTCATACAAATATAAGCAAAATGTAGGATATTGCAAGAAAACTTAGAAATGGGAAGAATGGTCCATGACCTAACACATTCAAACAGAGAATACACAACAAAGCAGAGCTGCAGAGATTAGCATTTGGTGAAAAATGCAATTCAAACAGAGGAAAAAAATATGAAATAGGATTTACAAAGTAGGAATTACATTATATAAAAGAAAAGCCTATACTGGTGAAACTCAAATTCAAAACTCAATGCCTGACTTAAGGGGAGAAACACAAACCTGACGTGTTGGTAGAGCGCGTGTTTTATAGTTTTCAATAGTTGCAGCCTTAATATCCTGTCTATAAGTGAGTGCGCGACAATCATTGATCCTTCCAAGCAGTTGAACAGTTATCTTACCAACTCTATGAGGATCATGTACTTGAAAGTCTTTAATATAACCTGAAAAACGAAGTTTTTTTTATAAGCATTCCATTGAACTGTATGATTTTATAAGCATTATTTTTTATTTTCTTTCAAATTGCAGGAAAGATCCAAAATATGAATATTTTCATGGCATATAGATTCAGCATCTTGCTTCCCGTTAACATTCAAAACCAAATTAGTCTTAACATACAATACAAGTTATGCCCTTCAGCTTGGCAGATAATAGGCCCGCCCATCTACCCTTCTCCATTTAAATATCAGACTTTTATCTAACGAAAACAGCCTCTCTACTTTGGTGAGGTAAGGTCCGAGTACATCTCACCCTCCCTAGACACCACTTGTGCGATAATACTGGATATGTTGTCGTTGTTGCTTTAGTCTATGATGGGCTTCAAACCTATGACGTGCACCTAATCCACTCATTTAAACATTAGTGCTTATCACAAAGATTTTAAATAAGAAGTACCTCGATATTTCATGATTTGAAGGAAATTAGAGATAACATTGGAGACTGGTTTTAACTCAGCTGAAGCAAAGCCTCTCTTTTCAGCATTTACAATTGTCCTCAATGCGTCGTTCAATATTCTCCTTCCCATTTCTCCTTCCTTCAATTTCTAAAACCCTTTGCACTAAACCTGCTTTGACCCGAGATATTAGATGATGTATTTTGATATTGGGCCTTAATTTAGAGCCCACTGGATTGCTAAGGACAGCCAATTGTATCCATGCTATATCGTTTGTGGCCACTTTTTATATATTCTTATTTTTTAACGTCAGTCATTCACTTTTAAACTATCAGGGCAGAAGTACTATTTATGGTCTGAAAAGAGCCAACAAAAGTGTAAAGTTGAAGTAAACTTCAAAACAAAGGTTAATGTGTGCACGTTGAGAATTTGGTTTTAGTTGAACAAATAGACGATTAGATTTCAACTTCAATGTTTGAAGTTAGCTTAATGTAGCATGAACTTCAACCCCAATAGACTGAGATAAGCACTTTCAGCAAGTGGCTTAAACAATGGGGCGTGCAAACTAGACTATGCTTACTAATTTATGGCTCTATGGTCCATAAGCATTAATAACACCAATTTGCTAATTTGTAAAAAGTAACCATTTTTGTGGCTATTTTATCAAAATTAAGTGAACAATTAATTCGTGAGATTTTGCATAGTTTTGGAGCCATCAGGTCATGAATTCGTTCAAAAGAGATGACAAGCTGACATGTCAAGTGACGTCTTTCTTTCCAGTCCCTTTTGTTGTAGCGTGATGCAATGCAACAACACTAGCTATGCCATTGAATCATTAATTGCAGTTCATCATGAAGGGGAGAAAGAGAATTTCCCGATATTAGAAAACGTTAAAAAGGTGATAGTTCCCGTAACTAGACAATATTTTAGTTAATCTCATTCCTCGTTTTTATATTCTAACTACTAGGATCAATGCTATCGAACATCTATTTGAGAAACTTTTAATTTATACTGCAACTAGGATACTACAAAAAATGTGAAAGTGCCCAAGCGAAAAGGCTAAGGATCATAACAGAGTCCACAAGGATGACAATTGACAAGACTGGAAAATCTGCCCTTAGGGCGATCTTAGAATCAGGATTCACTACTGTATGTATACACCAAAACTTCCGTTGCATAATTTACACAAAATCTAGTGGGAAAAAAGCCCCTCTAAAGAATGGAAAAGGGAAAGAAAAAAGAGGCACTCTACAACATATCTATTTACATCCAAAAAACAATGACCAAATCCTGTAGTAACCCTTTACCTTATTTGCCTTCACTTATGTCAACTCTTGTGGTCACCACTATTGATTTCATCAACAAATGGGGCAGAACACTTTCTGCTGTCCTCTCCACCAAACTTTATGACAGCCACATATTATATAAAAAAGTGAGTCCGTCCCCAAGCACTCTGGGTTCCCCAACAGGCAAAAAATAAGTTAGAACTCGATCTTCCTGGTCACCGGTCTTTGGTATATGAAACGGCAAAGTCTTTGATCATCTGCTTCAAATGCTGCACAACAAGGTGAAACGTTCAGAAATTATATAGGAAATGAAAAATACTAGAACGGGAAAAGCGAAAAGAAGAACTGCTAGGGATCATGGAAGTCGAGCGATAACGTTCAAAAGTGATGGTCCAATAAGTACCTTCAGTTCCTCATGAAGCACAATGAATATTTTCTTCATTCTTTTATGTCTCTGCAATGTTACAGTTGTAATCAGGTGAGTTGCAGATCCCAAAAAAAAAGCATACAGTACATTACCTAAGGCACATGGGTAAGCGGAAACCAGCTCAAGGAGCCAAATGAAAGGGTAAAGGTTATCCAAGAAAACAGCACTACGGAAAAAATGTCTCTCCAGAGGTCATTTAAAGTGATTCGATAGTTAGGCTATCTGGTATTCAGAAAAAACCAGCAGAAAGCCAGAATGGCACTTGATACTTGCATCCAAAGCTACACGAAAAATGAAAAGAGAAATTTTGGACTAGCGACCAGAGCAGGTTCATAAGTGTAGAAACATAACAGACATCCACATGGATTATGTTGGTAAGTAATCTCCAACGTCTTAATTCATGCTCACAGCATATCGAGAGGAGGAAACTTACTGGTCCACATTTGCAATAAGAATCTTTTAACTGTCCCACGATGTCATAGAACCTTTGTGTGTCTCTTCCTCTGGAAACCTCAAGCTCCTTCCCGAGTTTCATGAACTCATTCCTAATAAAATTTGGTTCAATCTGTATTAGTAAAACTGGAAGTGAAAATAAACTGTTTGCAAAGGTGTACATTAAACAAGCCGAGAAAAAATAATCTCAATTAAACTTGAGCATATTTCTATTCTTCTGACAAACCTGTAAGACTCCAATGTTTTGTTTAACGAGCAATAACTATCATACTTTTCCCGATACTCCTGCACATATTCTTCATACCTGAAACAAGGAGAAACTGTCATATGAGAAGCTAAAAAATAAAGGTTCTCAGCAGAAAAGAAAAGGTACACAAAGCGTCAACTACTTTGACACAACAGGTCGACCTTATATAAGTAAAGGTTTAAAAATTAAAGGTCTCAACAATGAAGATGACTTAAAGTATCCAACACCTTTACTACTTTAACATGTGTGTACTCTCTTTTCAGTAAAAGTTTCAAGAACAAAGCTTTTTCAACAATGAACAAGACTTGAAGCATCTAATACATTTACCACTTGAACACTACATTTCTGCTCTTTTTTTCATGTATTAGTTTGAATGCAAGGAGCATGTTTCAACAAGTAGCAAAAGTAAAAGTTGAAATACTTACTGGGTGAAATTCTCTATTGGTCCCTTCAGCTCCGGTTCCTCCTTTTCATACTTGGAGTACAAACTCATCCCATCAGGAGAAGACTCGTTCATCCTTTGACGACCTTCATAGCTCCCTGATAAAGAAGCATCCTTATGCTTATCATTTATCTCAGCAGCAAAACTGGACTTCCGCCCTTTGTTTTCCTTGGTCGATGGAGGAAGTACCCCATGGTTTAGGTCATGTTGTTCACGTGCACCAGCAGAGAATTTTTTGTGAGTGTCTCCATGAGTCTCCTGACCAGTCCCTAAGCTCCCTTCTGCTTCAATTTGCTTACCGTGCACTTCCACTGGTTGATTATAGTGGGACCCCATATCATTCTGATTAACTCTAGGATGGGGCTGTTGAGACTGAGGTTGCGCAACTTTATGGTGAGATCTTGTAAAACCTTCAGCATGAAATTCAGGGGTTCTCCTCTTAGATAAGCCATCTGGAGTACCAGAAGGCACAGCGCTTGACTGGAGAGGAGACGATCTTCTAAAGTCTGCTACATTCTTATCAGCACTTCTTCCTTTACTTGACTCAAAATTCCAATAATCTGAACTTGATGGTCTATTCTCTCCTTTGAAAGAACTTTTCCTCTCATATTTCTTGTTCAACCCAGCTGTTTCTTGTGGCAGAGGCTCCCGCAGTTCTCCTAACTCCAGGTCTGAAAGCTCTCTTCGAAGCATGTGCCCGCGTCCATTCATGAAAGGTGATTTCCCTGTATTACCCATATTATCCTTTGGAGAATATCCTGGCAGTGGGCTATCATACTTTCTGGGGTTCAAATCAACTGGTGTTCTTTGCTGGTCACCAGCACCATCTTTTGGAATTCTTCTTTCCCTTTTATCACTAGCGGAGCCATATTCATCTTGTGAATCTCTACTAACCTTGTCTCTCTGTAAGGGGAACCCTTCATTCACTTTGTACTTAGTAGTATGCCCTGAACTTTCAACTTGTTTAATTGGCCTCTCAGAACCAGTAGGGGCTTTTCCCCTTGCAGTGAAATCAACAGATCTTCGCTCTGGCTGCACAATATCAGAAGCAGACTTTCTAGAAATGGCCTGGTTATAGCTTTTTTGTGAACCAAAATCCATAGCAGCATCTCTGGAAGTTCTATCTGCCATCTGCATATTAAGGCCCTTATAAGGCACTTCTGAAGGCTTATCAAGAGATAAGTGTGAACTCTCTACAGAAATAGAGTTCCTACCCCCAGAACTTTGTTGCTGAGTTGCATTCTGAGTTTTTACTCTCTTATTCTTGTCAACTTTATCAACTGAACGTTTTTCATCACGCACTCTCTTAGATTTACTCTTTTGAGCTCTTTGGGAGCTATTAGGCGGCTCATGCTTGAAGCTATCCTTGTCAACACTTTCAATTTCATTATAATGTTTTTGGTAACTAATATTTTCTATTTCATGAGGAAGCTTGACCATTTGGTCATGGTCATGCCAATCAGATGACAAAGGTCTGATCTCTTCTACAGGTTTTTCATCATCGATCACAGGACCTGTGTCAGGAATAACAGCCGCTCCAGCTACTTGGTCACCGTCAGGCAAGTCTTTCTCGATTTCCACAATATCGATAACATTAAGATCTTCCTTCTCACCTATCTCAAATTGACCTGGCTCAAAGTCCAAAGTTCCACATTGAAGCTGCTCAGAAGCTTGCAATCTATGATCTGTCTCATTGTCATCATCACTCATGATATTGACATCCTCGTCAGATGCCTCCTTACTATTCGAAGAAGCATCACTTTCACTGTCACTGCTACTCGCACTCCCACTGGCCACACTTTTACTTCGGCTTCTACTTCCACTATCGCTTCCACTATCACTGCTCTCGCTTCCACTATCACTATCACTAGAGCTCTTAGCCCGCCCTCCACTTCGGTCAGGTGAATGATGGAGGATATTGTCTTTTTCCATGGCGTCAGATGCTTCTCCAGGTTTAGAATTATTCAATGCCCCCTCTTCCAATTCATTGCCATCAGTTTTTATAGGTATGACTGGTTCTGCAGCAGGTAGTTGGTCATACTTATCAGGGGCAGATGATGGCTGACAATGATCTTCAGGAGAACTGTTACGAGTAGAAAACATCAGGGTAAGAAAACTTTCAATTAAGACATCAAGCATTTCAATCGCAGCATAAATCTTTTCCAAAGACATGATTCTCAAATCAAGGATATAGTAGAGGTAGCAGTCTGGTCATTAGCAGCACCGAGATAGTAAATATATGTTAGAACACAAAGTTAAATTAACGTCTGAAGTGCCTTTAATAAACAGAAAGAAGGTGATATTGGAAACCTATAGCAGAGCTCAATCAACTGATTAAATCAAAAGCAATTGGAAAACAAACCAAAACCATATGAAATAAATCCCAACCCTTCTCTCCTGTATGTGCACACACATGCATGAATCTTTTTCTAAAAGATTTAGAAAAAGCATAAAACATGGATGGATCTTCTGTCCTTTTTTTACAGTGGAAGGAGATGTTTCTTCTCTCATGGAAAGTAGTTCATGACCATAATACACAGGGTTATCAAATGAAACAGGAATTGGAAATGCAAATGCAAATAATCTCTCAATCAGAAAAGCCCTTCATCCCATCTCCCCCACCCCTCTCCACCCCTAATTGGCCAAAAACTATATAGATATATGATCCTTGTATGTTAGTATCAAAACAGTCAACAGATGCTACATGTGCATGCAGCAAGCAGAAAGCAACAATCATTTATTCTTGCATTGCAAAATAGCTGCGGATATCTAGAGTATGTTTCTTTCTATCTTTGGGCTAACTTGGGTCATGCCTCTACACATTAAGGATGCTTATAAGGGATGGAGTCAGTGGAAATTTGATAAAACCATCAAAAAGATCTGGATCATGATTCCAGTTTGCATATTTTGGGTTGTTTGGACTAAAAGGAATCGCGGATGCTTTGATGGAGTATCAACCGCTAATCATTTCCTTAAAGCTAGATGTCTTTTACTTTTATTAAGTTAGCAAAATCTGTTTACTGTTAATTGCCCTGCTATGTTTCTGGACTTCATCAGATCATTAGCGGTGTAGAATTATTATGTATAGGAGCTGATAACTTTTTGAAGTCCCCTCTTTTTTTGTATCTTTTTGCATCTTCTTGATGCCTTTGATGAAACTAATTACTTCATAAAATTATTTAAAAAAAAAAAAAAAAAAAAAAAAAGAGGTCTTTATGTTCAATATCATTCTCAAAATTGCCTTCTTTTTTTTTCCTGGTGAAAAGTTCCTTGCTCCTACAGGTATGCTTGTCCAGACTTCAATTTGACAAGTTGTCTGATGCTATTTGGATTCAAATAGACAAAATCAAAAGTACAAACAGCCTGAAAAACTTTTGGTACCTTCCACTTTCCAGGGTAGGTTTCGTGAAGCTTCCAATATCCACTCCGGGTTTCAAGAAGTATCTTCCTGGAGCTTGATATATAGCAATCTGCTACCAGAAATTAATCAGTGTACAATATTATGACTATTCTGATAAGGAAATCTTCACTTCTCTTTTCTCTTATTAATCAGAACTACAACAACAGCATCTACCAATTACCTTTTTTATAATGGGCTCAATTTGCTTGGCTGAGTTCGGGAATGTGTCTCCAACAGCTTTCTCCAATGCCTAAAACCCAGAAGATATTTCAAGAAAGAAAGAAAAGCAAGAAGCTGATACAGTATAGAGATACACTTAATATCTTAGCTTGTACCCCATGCCAAAAAAGAGCAATAAACCAAAGGTCCAACGTTCACATGCTTACCTTAAGACTAATCCCCTTGGTCTGGTTCTCCATAAGAAGAGAAATCAACGTGCTACGCAGATCAGTAGACGTACTGCCTGCATGCCTTTTACGCCCTACTTTATCCTGTGAAGAACTTGGGGTCACCTTTCTAGGAATTTCTTTGTCAGGGCTAGTAGCTTTAGTCATGGTTTGAGCAGGTACCACATCATCCACAGTAATTTGGCCCTTCAAAATATTGCCATTGCTGAATGGAGATGCTGGAGCACCAGACGGTTCAGGTAGAAAAGATAAAGGTGAGGCAGAAGGCTTTCCCTTTGAATGAGTTGTTGTAGACGAGCCCGATTTGTAAGCAGGTTTATGAGCCCCCCCTGCGATCCATAATAAAGTTTAGTGAAAAGACAGTAATGTAATAGTAATACCACAAAAACAATGAAGCTATATTCAAGAAATGCCCTCTTTCCAACACCTGGACGTGGAATATACTGGCTGGACTACAAGCAGAAAATATCTATTAAGAATGCTCTACAATTCACCTCCCAATTACCTGGAGGTGGTTCTGCCTTGTGTTTTTTGAAAGGAGGCTCTTTCTTTTGCTTGAAACCCGTCCTCCATGGATTAGCTGAAACAGACGAAGAGTTAGATTTACCTTGAACTGCAATAGAAATTAAACATGCGCAGCTATTATAGATCATCCATCTAGAGAAAACTAATGTTCTCCACAGTATCAGTCCATTAAACCTAAGAGACACTCCAGAAGATCACCTCTTATTCAAACAATTCAGGCATGCAGCACCATTACATTGTGATTTTTTAATCTGTTGCAGCACTATTGCATTGTTCATATAAATGAGAACTAATTCTTTTAGTAAGTAATAAAACCATTTCTTATCAGCCCAGCCTACTGAGCAGGATCCAAAGGAACTCAGACCCAAAATAACTCAGGCTTCAGATGTTATCGAGAAAAGCATTACCATCCCAACGCTCGCATATTGCACGTTGATGAAACAACATTACCATAAAGTGTTCCAAATAGCTTCTGTTCAAACACTATCTATGTTCAGTCATCAAGTTATCTGGTTCCACATATAGCTCCTCACCTCAACAACCAAAACAAATTTTTTCTGACAATTTTACTGCAACGCATATCTTATTCACCATTTAGCAAAGAGTTTTAATCTAAGCATTCAAATATGCAACTGTTGGTGAGTACATAGTAATTAAACTGTTGGTGAGTACATAGTAATTAAATTAGTTTTGAATGAAGTCTTAGTAGTCTCAAATTAATATTAAAAGGTAGCAAAAGCTACATTAGTAAGATGTCATCCCTCGGTTTATACTACTAATATCTCTTCACAAGTATGGAACAACCTCCTACTTCTTTCATTCCACATAAGCCAAAATATACATTATGAGTATTAGAACTTCCATAGTCACGGCACCCAAGGGTGTGGCCTAGTGGTCAATGAAGTCGGTAAGAACCATGAAGTCTCGGGTTGAAATCTCAGTGGAGGCAAAAAAAAACTAGGTGATTTCTTCCCATTTGTCCAAGTTTTGGTGGAGAGAGTTACCCGGCACGGCGGTACCGGCTAGTGAGAGGTAGATGGTACCCGTGGAATTAGTTGAGGTGTCCTCAAGCTTATTTGCGCCTATTTGACTAAGGGTATATGTGTTGAATTTTGCATACCTTAGGTCAGATAGACACAAGAAGCATTACTATCTCCAATGACCGTCATAGATACTACAACAACAACAACATACCCAATGTGATCTCACAAGTGGGTACGGGGAGGGTGACGTGTACCCAAACCTTACCCCTACCTTTTAGAAAGGTTTCCGAAAGACCTTCGGCTAATTAAAAATGCTGGAGAAAAGAAAAGTATTGACAACGAAAGTACAAATATCAAGAGTAAAAACAATAACAATAGTAGTACAAGTCGAATGATAAGGGGACAGTAGAATAATAACAATAGGACCCTCGAGTAGATAGTTCGGCCATTATGCAGAAGGAATTATCAACTAAGAGAAATCCATCAGGCCTTTTTTCTTATTTGAGATACTAAAATTTTTCTTACATTGGCTTCCAGAGGATGTGAAAAAACCAACAAGAAAATGACTTAATCCTATGTGAACTTAATGGCAATCTACCTGAACTTAAGGGCAATCTACGAGACCTTAAGTCATGGCGATGCATAGAAGAATAGAAAAAAAAAAAATTAGAAGATCAATTATCAAATGCTCAATTTCAAAGTTCATGGCGATGCATACCTTCAGCTGCAGCCATTGCCTTCACCTGACTCTTCATAGATGGATTGCCATGGTCCAAAACAATAGCTCTGTTTTACAGATGTAAAAGTATCATTATACATGACAGAATGAGAACATCAAATACAAGCTAAGATGCAAACAACAGTAGAATAATTTATGTATTTAACTAGAGAGAATCTTTTGCATAGGATCGGAAAAGCCTAAAATTTGCCTCAGCATTGCATAATCAGAAAGCAACATCTTTATCTAGTACGTCAAGTACAGCATACAACTGAGAGCTACCTATGTCAAGCACAGCATGCTGTCTGAATTTAACACCATAGTCTTTAGCTCGTAATACTAAGTCATGTATTTGCCAATCTGAACAAAGAAGGCATAAACGCCCAGCAAAATGTCTTCTAACAGTCCGTATATAAGATCAACTTAAGACAGCTTGTCCACTTGTCATTTGTGTTTTCCTTCATTACAGAACACGCTTATTTGCAATTTGCGCTCCAAACTCGTAATTGAGCGAGTAGCAGAATTTAAAGCCAATGAAACGTCGATAATGATAGTGGTACCACTAGCTCAACACAGCATCACAGCATCCCTAAGAAAGTTACTAAACGAGCTTTAAATGAGTCAGCCTACACACCCCCTCCAAGAAGAAAACACATCAACCCAAATAGACACTGAAGCATAAGAAAACTGGTCAAGAAAGCCACATAATTAGATTTAACTTAATTGTATGAAAATTAAGCGGTAGCTCTAGTAGACATCCCACCTTGCAGCCCAAAAGTGCATAATTCAATCCTATTAAACCTTTCTTTCTCTTTCCCCCTCACAAACAAGTAAAACACTCAATTATATATATTTGCGCATCAGATGAGCACTATGATGAAGAACAATGTAACATATAAAAAAAGGCCAAATACATAGACAGGCCCTCAAACTTGTCTTGATTTTTCATTATGGCACCTCAACTCAGCCATGTTCCATTTGAACACTTCATGTACATTTAAAATGGGTCATTTAAGCACCCTTTGCTAATGTTTCAGCTGTATGGAGCGCATAACTAGACTTTAACAAGTCCAAAGTGGAACTCGCATCTCTCCAACTTGGAAACCATAACGATTTTTTATTTGCATTTCTACTAGACCAACTTTACCGGCACGACGGAAATAAACATTAAACCAACATCAGTTCTACCACAAAAATAATCGCAGCTACACCAACAATGGCCTTCAACGGCCTACATATTATTTGAATTGCAGAGTGATAATCTCCAACTTAGATGAGTTCTTCTCTTTTTAACTCTATAATAACCGTAAAAAAATACAGATCATTTGAATTTGAGCTGATTTCTTTCTCATTGTCCAGGTAAATATCTTAAAATCCTTCAAAATAAATGACAAAAAGAGTTCTGACAGCTTAGCAGACAACCATCCCATTGACGTAATTACAAAACCATTGTAAAAGAATTTTTTCCTTTTTCTCTTCTTCATAGTTACTTGTTTGTATTTTGTATCGTCATATAAAAAGGACAGTCGGTTCACATTTACAACCAGGCCAGAACCCAAAAACCAAACTTTTTGCTTTTTCTTTCTCTCTTTTGTGATGATTTCATTTGTTCGCCAGAAAAACACTCTGCTGCGAATTGTGGCTGTGCCTGCTAACAATCTTTGGGGTGTGGGGTTCTATGGAAGAAGGGAATTTGGGGAAGAGGATGGTGGGTGCGGAGGGAGGCAGCAAGGAATGTCATGAGGTCCGAATGGGTCAAGCGGTGCTCTTGGGACCTTTTTTCCTTTCTTAGCTCTCAAGATATTATTTTTTTCAACTCAAAAGCCACATGGATTTTTGTGGTTCGTGATTGCGTGTTCGGTTCACGCGTGCCATTTTTTGTACTGGCTACTCGCAAGGGGTTTAAATGACACATTTTGAATGTACATAAAGTGCTCAAATGGAACATGATTGAGTTGAGATGGCAAAATGAAAAATGAGGACAAGTTTAAGGGTCTATGTATTTGTCCATAAAAAAAAAAAGCATTTCATATGTCATTTTAGAGACAATAGACATACTTGCGTGATTTAAGCTTCTTCTCAGCTTCTTCTGACCGCATTTTAACATGCTGTGTAGCATTTTCATCCAGAACACGCTGTACATTCAACTTTCGCCAAGCACAACCTGACTCAACAAGCAAACCATTTCCATCTTCACCACTTTGACGTTCTTCATATATATCACATAGATCTCCCATTTCGCGTGACCATGTGAATCTAAAGTCTTTACTACCTACATTAATAACCTGATACAATATGACCAAATCACATACAATTAACTTAACATAATCGTTTTGTACCATCTTGCTACCATATTAATAAAACTTTTACCTTACCAAAAAAAATTAAACTTAACATAATCACATTATTGCCTAGCATGAATTTAAGATCAAGTCAAAGAACATCAAGAAGTTCTTACCAGGCACTCTAACATGAAATTCAATAAGGAGCATAACGAAACACCACACAGCAACTCTGATACTAAACTTTAAGTAGGAAATCAATGTAAATAGGAGTCTCTTGGTGGCATTTCAGATGCAAGAGTGTAATATAATATCTAGGAGAGGCAATCACTAAAATGAAACTCCCAGTCTTATTCACAAGGAAGAAATACAAGATGAAACTTTATATATAAAAAATGGACCCCTTAAGAAGCCCCATTTTCTCATTTAAAAGGTCTTTTGATCGTATGACCCAAACATCAGCTATTATGTTTTTTTTGTCTTCCTTTTGGTGTTAAAGAGGAAACCTAATAAGAAGAACACGCAAATTAGGTAAAGAGTTCTAGCAAGTCCAACGCTTCCACACAAAAGATAACCTCCAAAGTTTTATTGTTTCAAGTAAGTCCATAACAACTAGTATAGACATAATTATCCAGGGAACAGCCGCTCTAATCGAGATACAAAGATTCTATACTTATTATACACATAGTAAGTATGATGGCTATTATTCGTTTAAGTGACCTAGCCACTATTCAGGAAGTGTAAAATATCGCAGCAATGGTAGCTACATTATTAAAATACTAAAAGTACTTCTTGCTACACACCAGCAGTATAGTAGTGTTCGTGCTACACGATCAATGTATTGCACAGATTAAATACTTGCACGGATCTATAGCTATAAACAAGTTACCAAATTTATTTAAATTGTTGTTTTAGTCCTCCAAGTTAAGAGAAACTCACATTTCCAGATGAATTATTGGCATTTGCATCAAATTTAATCTTGGCCGTTGAGCCCTCAGCTTCAACGCGTTTGATCTCGTCTACTAAATCAGGAGTCAACCGAATTATCATTGCGAAATTCAAAGGATTTCCAGTTACAAGGCTAAAAGTCTCTTCCGTGCCGCCGGAGGCAGAAGAGGTGGGACCCGAGGTGGAGCTGTTGCTGTTGCGGTTCCGTTGTGCGCCACCGCTGCCCATTGACAGCCGGCCGCCAGGTGCGGCGGATGTCCTGTTGAGAGGAGGCGGTTGGAACGTCGTGTTCCGCTTCCCGGCGCCGCCTCCACGGCCGCCGCTTCCGCCGCCACGGCCGAGCTTCCCGGAACTTCCGTACATTATGTTTGGGGTCTGAAAAAATGATTTGACAAAAAAGGGATCGGACCTTTTGAGATACCAGCCAAGAGGGAGCAGACAATTTCACTAATTTGGGGTTTTCGGTTTTATTTTTAAAAAATTTAAAATCCTGATATGTAACTAAGCACATTAAAATATATTATCTCAATTAATTTGTCATGTTTGTATTTTACACCTCCGAAAAATATTATTAAAAACAAAGTTTTTCAATAGTTTTATCCTTATTTATTTTTTATATCTTCTACCATATTAGTTTTTCTTTAATAGATATTGAATTCTAGTTTCAAATTTTGAGATCAATTAATCAACAACAATGATACGCACAGTGTGCTCCTCCACGTGGGTTTTAGTGATGGTAAAGAGTACAAAAATCATACTCCTACTTTGAGTGAATTAAAAAGGGTGTTTTCGATTGACTATCGACTCGAAAAAAATATTTTTTGAAACAAATTTGAGAAAATATAATAATAAAAGGTTGAGATGAAAATAAGAAAAGAAGGTTATCATTTACAAGGGCAAAATAGAAAGAAATAATTAATTTTATCTTGATATTCTAAAATGAAAAGTTTTTTGAGCCAAATACAAAATACTAAAGTCCCCCTAACGTTTAACCAAAAAGTTACACACTCAATTTTTACGTGCGACCTCGTACCCCTTAATGTTGTTCGAAGTGAATTTTTTTACACCTTTTCAAGGCCTGACCCAGTGCGTTGAGTGTAGTTCTTTGAGAACGCGTTTTATCCTAATTTGTAAGGAATAAACGTTAAAAAGGAAAAGGAAAAATCAAAAAAAAAAACACCCACTAATTTAATCCTATAACGGTAAAAAAACTCCTCCCTCTTTATATCAACTGAAAAATCCTTCTTTCTACAAGTTATGCAGCTTAATTTTCTCCTCTTTAATTTTAACTGATTCCACCACAATTCTTGTTCAAGGTTCGATTTTTAAAGGAAAAGGTAACTAGATACTTGTAGCCTTATTTTTGAACCCATTTGTACATGCCTCCGGAAGGCTTGAGTAAGCTTTGTATAGACGATGAAGATCCCGATTTTATTGAATAAGTACATTGTAACCATGGCTATGTGCTGCATATGATGACATCTTGGACTGCTAGGAACCCCGGTAGACGATATTGGGTGTGTCCATATTATGGGGTAAGTGAAATAATTTATTTTCAAGAATTATTTTCTATGTAAATCATTCATATTTTTCTATTTTTATTCATGATAGAGTGCAAGATCGTGTGATTATTGGCAGTGGAAAGACGAAGAAATTGACCCGAGATCAAAACAGGTTATTCCTAAATTGTTGGAGAAATTGGAGAACTAGAGAGTAGATTGGAATACAAATTTGAAAAGCCAAAGGCCAAGTAAAGAAGATAAACCAGAGGCTTACAAGATTAACAAATTAATTGTTCAATTGAATTACATGAAAACAGAGATCGAGAAGGTGAAGAAGAAGGAGAATAAATGGAAGAACAAGTTTGTTAAGTCTAGGCTAAGGGAAAAAATACTTTTAATTTGTATGATTTGTATTTCTCTTGTAGTGTTTAGTTTTAGGTTTCATGTGATGTTCTTTGATGGAAATGCAAAGAAATCGCCATAAGAATCTTATTGTAATGAATCTCATTTTGTATAATGACTGTTATTGTGTTATGATGCAAGATTATCTAACAAACTTTACTATGTAATGACTGCTATGGTGTAATGGAAAGTATGCTATTGCAGATCCAAAACAGGTCAGATTTGTGTTCCATTAACACAATAAAACACAATAAAACTGAAGGGAGACATTAATGCATAAAACAAGGCAGTCACAGCTGCATAACATAGTATAATAAGTGTTTTGAACAACCAACAACTTAAGGCAGTCATAGTTGTATATTACTGTGCAAACATATCCTAAAAAGAAGTCTCAACTGCATATTCAAGTACCAAAAATACAGATAAATTCCCAACAGCATATGGTGCATATTCAAGTGCCAAATTACACATCCTCGAACAAGCAGTCACAGCTGCCAAAACAGACCAGTCACACTAACAAGTAGTCACAACTTCCATGGATTTTGGAGTGGTGCATTGCAGTTGCCTTGGCTCAATTGTGCAGCCTTTGTCCTGGTCTCAATGATCTTTTTCCCTCTTAACTCTTGTAGTTGTCTTCCTGTCATAGCTTATTTTCCTTGCCACTTCATACCAGTTGGTGGTTTACGACCAAGATCTGCAGTTACATGTGATGAGCACTTAATATTCTTGGGCATTCTAGGCTGCACATGAAGATATAGCATGGTTAGGATTTTGCAAAGGGGATATGGACATAATCATATATCAAGCTATAAAACATACATTGTATATGGAGAAACCACTTTCTGTATGTAACATTCTCATTCTCATCACCCTTGGTCTTTTGTAGGATGGATTATCACTTGTAGAACCCTTAGGTCTGCCCCTTCCTCTCCTAGTTTTAGATGTAGACTGGATCTGATTTGAAGCATTGCAATTTACACTAGGATGTGAAGAAGTAGTTGCAGCTGCAGCTGAAGAAGAAGCTTCTGTTCTGGCTAATGAAGGAGTTGCATTTCTGCATTTTGAAAGGCCTGCAGTTTTGGATTTTGAAGGGCTTGCAATTCAGCTGATGAAGGACCTGCATTTCCAGCTGATGTAGGACCTGCAGTTGCAACTGATGAAGGAGATGCATTTTTCAGCTAATGAAGTCCCTGTAGTACTGGCTGATGGACCAGTTGGAACAGCTCTATGATATCCCCTCTTGTTGTGGCCCTTGGCATGACAGAGGGTACATGTCATCTCTATTTCCTTTCAAGATAACTTACTTGTATGCATAATGCTAGGCAGTCACAGTTCCATAACAGTTATAAGTAGCAACGGAGGAAGGAGGAGATGGGTGTACATGGATGTGAAGATACGTTCACAAGGAGAAAAAATAGAAGAAAGAGAATCATAAAGAAAATAAAGAAAAGTATATATATATATATATATATATATATATATATATTCTTTCAAAATAAATAAAAAAATACATTAATTTTGGTTTAAAACACCTCTCTCACTCGTTGCTGGCAACTGTAAAACACACAAGCAACAAAATATGAAGTCAGAAGCGTTTGATACTTAAAAATTATAGTCGAGAGGGGTAATGGAAACAATGCATAACTTAAATATGAAACTAGCAAAAACATGATAGTTTAGGGGGTTTCTACACTTTGTATCCGATATTAAAATCGTAATCCTAAAGTCCACACTTAATAAAATATCATAAAATTAATTTAAAGTATACTCTTTTACTTTTTTAGGTGCAAATCTATAACTTACTTTTTTAATACTTAATTCTTTAAATATCCTTAATAGATATATAAATACAGTTAATTGAGACAGGCACAATATAACAATTTGGTCATGATATTAGAAATATGGTATATCTTTTTTACTAAGGTTTAATTCTTTTTTCTTTTTGAAGTTGGTTAATTTTTCCATAATATAAGTTTGTCTAATATTTTAGAATTTTTAATTAAACTACTCTTATCTTGATTTTTGACAACTGAAACTAGTATATCGTATTGTAACAAATGGATAGCATTTTAGTAACCTAAAAACAAACCTATATAAATAAATGTAGCTAATAGAAAAATTTTGAACGAAAAAAAAAATCATCATTCTAAACTTTTTTACTCATCAAACACAAATCTTACACGTTTAATTAGTTATTTTTTTTAATTATTAGCTTTAACTTAGTTATTAATTCAGTCAAACAGCCAACCAAAACTACTCCTAGTAGCTTTGTTGCCATGTAAAATAACGAGATAATGCAAACTTCTTAAAAAATTTACAAATCCCTATAAATCTGATGTTAGTATTCAAAGAAACTATGTATTCTATAACATATAACAAAAACTAACCTTTGCAAGAGATCCTGATATAAATCAAGCAAAGGCATCAACCTGAAGGGACGTGCTGGATTTGAATACAAAACAGCTGGAACTGACATTTTGAAGCTGCCGAAAAATGATCCAGCCATCTCTGGACCACCACTGGTACGGTGGCATCATGAAAGATATGATCTAGAGGTGGAATATTGAAATTTTTTTCCAGCTCTTCAATATGAATGAGCTCAACACTATCGTCTCCACCTCCGTCTTTGAGCTCATCTACTGATCGACCCAACTTCAGCCACAAAACACATCTCGTCAAGTACGGACACGTGAGACTGCGAATTGCGTCTTTGAAACCATACCCAACTTCCATAAAGGTAGACTCAAAATACTGAGCAGCCACTCTATGTTCTCTAGTTACTTTAGAGATGTCAGCAACTAGAGAATCATCCATTCCGGCTCCAAAAAATCGTCTTTGCACTTTCTGTAATATGTTATCACCGCCTGCAAAGGAAAGACAAAGATCTGCTAATTGATGTAAGGCTAAATTCATATACATTATTAATTTAATTCACCTCTCCTTTGGTGTGGTCCTGTGTTTCTAATTCTTAAAATTTTTGTTTGAGCTTAATTGTGTGTTTTTGACGTTTAGGAATGGAGATTAATTTAAAACAATTGATTTGGAGCTAAAAGTGGATGAATACGGAACTTTGAAATCTAAGTAAAAGCTCGGGAAATCAAATGACTTAATATTGGAGGTCGAGAAACAAATCACAGATGAAAAAATTAAAAAGTAAAAAAATAAAAAATCTACAAGAGCCCAGGGTGCTATCTGGCGCAACACGACAAGACATTGCCTGTCTGTCCATTTTTTAGAAGATAATTCAAAGCCTATGAGGTTTCACCTTGGCGCGGAAACCTGTGATATCAGAATGCAGCTGCATTTGGTATAATTCAATATCCTACCAAGATCCTTCCTTCCTATTTGATGAATACCTACAGCATCAATGAATTTATGATAAATTCTTAATTAGTTTAAGTGTAAGCTTCGGCATGTTGCTTGCGGCTGATAGGTTTTATGCACGCCCTAACAGAGTAGTGGAAAGACACTTGCATTGGAACTTTACACTGCTCATACCCTATCCCTTTACGCTCTCATTCAATCAATTTCATTATGCAAGGTACTATTCTTGGTAACATGAACTCCTTTCGTACCTTTTCTCCTCTTATCTTTTGTACCCTCTCCCATCGATTAAATGCCAGTGTTTACATTCTCCATTTCTTACAATTTCCCATCGGCCATCGTAACTTTTTTTGACATTTTTTTTTTCCTCCCTAAAACTAGATGATATACAACCCCAACCTTAAAAACCATGTGATTAAATTTTCTTTTTGAACAGTCCTGTGATTCAATATCTGATCACATACTTTAACAAATCCAAATCTTTTTTCCTTCCTTTGCTATGCTCGCTAATAGAACTTTAATAATAACAGAAACAAATACTCATTGATACAACAACATACCCTAAACTCACCCAAAAAAAAAAAACATTGTTGAATCAAGAATAAGTAAATTATACCATTACGAAGAGCGATAGTGGAATCCTCTGCGTTGAAGTGGAAAATTTCACCTTCATAATGAATATCAGAATGTGTTATTAAAGAAATGAATTTCTCAATGTAGGACTCTCCAGTCTCTGCCATTTGTGTTGTATAATTGGGTTTAAGAGCTCTGTACTATTGAGAAGAAGTGATCAAGAGTTGGGAGAAAGAAGAAGAATCTTGAAATAACCGTTTCCCGCTTTAAATTTTTTTACTGTTAAGAGCACGGAGTGTAGACTGCTGCTATGTGTGGTACTTGATGCTTCCGAATTGTTCCTTACACTTTGTTCCAAATTTACCTTTCTTTCAATTAAGTCCAGCTGGAGTTTATTTTATTACACTTTGGTTTATTGTATTTTTTTAAAGTCACTTTTGATCCAAAAATCCTTCACTTAACTCATTTCCGAGATCAAAAAAGTTATGAATAGGTTTGATCTTATGACTATATAAAATTCATAAAATTCTTTGTGCATCAAAATCAGCTCAAGTCGACTCACGAACGATCATATTGTGAGCTCAAAGATCGATCAAAACTGATGGGTGCTTAGCTAAGAGCAAACAATCAAGCTAAGAGCAAACAATCAAATTCTAATAGAACAGATTTCGTGGAGTTGTGTATATATGCGAGACGGTTCAATTGAATCTCCTCCCTCTGAAAATTATACTGCATAATAAAATAAAATAATTTTTTAATTGTATACAAACTCGTGAATCCCCCTCACACAAGGAGAGATTCTAATTTAGTGTAAAATGGATTTAATAATTGCATTAAATAACGAGTTCAAGTCTCGATGGGGATATTCTATGGTTTCTTGGACCCCTTGCTTAAATTTTTAACTTTGTCCTTCCTAACGGAGGAGGACAAAACTCTATTCTCCGATGGAATGGCCACTTGGATTATCTAGAGCTCGATTGGGTGAGTTTAAAAATAACTTATAATCTTATAAGCTCATTAATAAATATTTAACAATATAAAAATTTATAGACTTACAGGAATCGCGAATCAAACTTGAGTAGCTTTTCTCTAGCCCTACCATAGTTCCCTCTTATTTCTAAACTCCTCAAGCAGCTTGAGTCAAGCTCAGTAGTCAGTACTCTACTAACCAACAATTTGCGCCAATATACATTTCTAGGGTTGCTGTCACACTTATAGTCAATATAAAAGACTCTTTATTTATAGCCTCAATTACTAGAAATTGCAGATACATGAGTTGAAATTTGTAGACATGCGCCAGATTTTAGTCCAAAATTTATAGCGATAGTCAGGACTTTCCAGGGAGCTTTCTACTGATATGGAGCTAAAAATTAAAAATCTCATTATAAGGATAAAAAATGTAAGTATGTTCTATCTCTGTAAATATTTTATACCAATACCTACTCCAATAAGATCGACTAAATATGTGATCCGCATGTTCACCCAAAAATCCAACCTCATTTTTTCATAGAATGCACACGCAGTTGTTAAACAATGTTGTGAATTATAGCCTTTACATGTCGGTTCACAATTTGTTTAACTAAAGTAGTAATCCTATAAATTATATACCATTTTTTACTGTAAAAAATAAATGAAAAATTATGTAACCTCCAATTTAATAATTTTCTGTGGATTTCTATAATCATATTTATGCATGAAGATGAATTTCAAATTCCTACTAAAATTTATACTCCCTAAGATACAACTACTTTAACATATCAATAGCTCGATATTTTATACTCAGCTCACACTTACATTATAGAGGTACTAGTGAGTGATAAATGCAAAGACAAACTTATACCGTATCACACTTTTCTCGTTAAATGAGTCAAACTAAATGACCAAAAACTCTTCCATCCTCATGACTTGAAGAGTAGCAATATTTTGGAGTTCTCAACTTTGAGCGCAAGAAGTTGTTAACAGTGATTATGCAGGAAAATATCCCAGCCCAAGTCCAACCAAACGACTAAGCGAAAAAAGGCTTCATTAGGACTTCATGAACTCTGGATTATTACTGGAAATATGGTGTCTATTGATGATGGCAGTAATTGGCTGACAGGATTCAAAAGAATGATGTCACACCCTGTTATTTTTCATCTATGTGGTGTCTATGGTAGACTTTATAGTTTTCCTTTACATGTTGTGAAAGGTCTAAAAGCCCACAAATTGGGTTTAAACAATAAAGGCCACATAGGACTATAATAGGAATTACACACAAAATTAGTTAAAAATCCTGTCAAGGCATGTACTAGGCGCCCCGCCTGGTCTAGTAGGCGCTCCGCCTACTCAGCCGCAAGACTCCTTCAGAAAAAGGCGGTCCGCCTAGAGCAACTTCAGAGAGTGTGGTTTTCCGCACTTAGCCAAATTCGGAGGGTTTTAAGGAGTAGGCGGTCCGCCCCATGCTGTGACAACCCATGTGTTCAAGTGGAAGCTCTTCCAATCATCTGAAGCCTCCGTCTTCAAAGCTCTTCCAAACCAAGTATATGTGAGCATTTTGGATCTCTTTAGCTTGACTCCGAGTGAATGATCTTGAGTCAACTTAGATTGTATCATCTACCCCTCCTCCTAAGCTCTTGAAGCTCTTGATCTTGCATCCCATATGTCCTTCAAGCCTGACTCTTGATGGTTGATGCTTATACTCAATTTGCCCCGCATCAAACACTGAGAATGCGAGATGAGGAGATACAGACACTGAGAATGTGGATGAGAGGAAGCAGACTCTTTTCTTAACATTAGGCATAAACCATTCACGCTAACTTCTAGTCTTATTTAATTTTGTTGGGTCTGGATACCAAATATAGACACTTAAAGTAGTTTTGGGTTGCTTCTACCTGAGGCTCCTATCCACGAGCCACTTTGCTACTAATGCTTCAGGCCCGTTCACAACATAAAGTTAGCTTCTACAATGGCACAGAGACGTTCAAGAATTCAACATTTCACGTTACTCGTTCGTTCATTTATAGCACTTGCACTGATATATTCAGGTGATCGATATTCCTGAATTAATAAGTTAGAAGTATCTTATAGATAATTACCCGATATTTTGTGACAATTATATTACACGTTCCACTGTAGCAGTTGAGCTAATATATGATTCTATATTCAATCAAGGCAGCTGGAGATCCAGGATTCTATTATCCTCAAGGCAGACAAAAATATAAGGAAAGAATCAATACAAAGTTATTCAAGGTTAAAAATTCAGAATTACTCATTGAGAACTTAGAAGCTGTAGTGTATATACATTTTTCATTTTTAGTACTATAAATCAAACATCCACCAAGAAATGCATATATACTATTTAATCCAATAACTATATTACTTGCTGTAAATTGTTATATTACGATTCCAATATTATAATCAATGTACCAATTTATCCACAAACCAATGATCCTTACAGTTGTGCTACAAGATTTCTGCAGGAGGGCAAATCTTGTTCTCTGCATAAGTTGAAAGTCAAATACTATTAGGCCAACTAGGGGGAAAAGAGATCACTTCCAGTGACATTTTTCAAGTGTACAAACAATTTGATGAGCTCCCCCACAATTGAAATAGACAAACATTAAATTGGAGTCAGAGACTTAAGTAAGAAATCTGCAAATTGGGTTGGCAAACAAAGGCCCAACGCCAATTTCTCAGGGATTGAAGTCAAAGCTTCAATAGCTGATTGCAGACCATTAGGTAATGTGCATTCATTCCAAGATTCCATAAAAAACTCAAACATAACATCGGATTATCGAGGCAGATGCATAATTTAAACACAATAAATATTACGTCTGTCTATATCCACATCAATATCTAAATTGTACACTATATAGTTTGAGTAGTGGATGCGGAAAAGCTTACCCCGTACGTCTATACCAAATGAATAAATGCATTAGATATTCATTAACACGCACTTTTGTCACTTGATCACGGCTATTGAATATTCTCACCTTAATTTATACTGAAGTAAAGTACTTATATATAGTTTAATGTAAATACCGATGAACATATTATTTTCATGATACATGTTACATTCACCGCCTGTATGCAAGATCTGTCTGTGGAACTTTTGTTCATCAATATCCTTCCAATAAGGTCAGGCTTCTGTTTCACACTATCTGATTCTAACACGGATGTGGGCCCAATCCATTAGATCAAGTAACTTAAGAGGCCCACTCATGTGAGTTGGTTCAAGATGGGCCCAATCTTAAATCCCTAGAGTGGTCCTGGTCCATCTCAATTGCACATCATGGGTTGCGGGCCTTTGTGGCTCATCTCATACAACTCTGATCTTATTGCTTAGTTTGGTATTTAATACTGTAGCTGTTTATCGTTACATCCAATTTCTAACAACCAGATTTAAATTTATCCCCAACCACTCCTCTAAGTCTTCAACATAGTTGAAACAACAAATAGGATATCAAATAAGCTAGAGTAACTTGTTATTAAAATGAGTGGGTTAATTTATGCTAACGAATGAGCCATAATACCATTTACTTTACCCTAAGCCATTTCTCATTTACTTGTTTGTTTTTTCAATAATTTGTTTAAGTACACCGATATCAAGCTAATAAAAGTTTTTTCTTTATATCTCATGACCATACCGAACAAACTAAATCCACCAAAAGTACTTATTTTAAAAAGTTTTCTTACAAGTTAACTTGCACTACAAATGCCACAGAAATTGGACCTAAGCTTTCTAGTTAAGATGGGTTAACTTGTTTGGCTATATGTAAAATGACTCGTCACTGAACATATGCTCAAACTTGAACAAAAGAAATGAGTTAATATAATGAGCTAAACTATGTTCTAATAATTACTACTAATAAAATTATCAGAGGCCTCTTACTTTTTCTATAAACATGCTCCATAATTCTCTATAGCATTTGAAACATTGACTATGGTACACCCCCCTCCCCTGGCCCCCGACATGTACAAACACTACAAGATGGAGGCAAGAAGAAGATCCAATAAATTAATTGCTGGAAACAAACACACTAAAAGGGGAGGCAAAAAAGATAAGATAGAATATCGTATTAAGTGAAAAGTTAGAGATCATGTCTAGTCCTTGTAACGCATTGCAACAAGTCTAAAACTCTTCAATATTAAACGAGATTACTCTCCTATAATGTTCCCTTAAAAAGGATTTTTAATCTAATTTAAATGATCTGAACCACTTTCGATAAAGTCTTGTTATATTCACACTCCAATTATTTGCTCAGACAAAACGTTAGTACTTGGTACATTTCACTAGAAGTCCAATTCCTATACTCTAGACCATATTATTTGTATCTACTATAAACGGGTCTGGGGATTGAAGTTGTTTTATTCAAAAACAGTGAACTTTCCTAAAGGAAACAAATACTCTATTGCTGATAGTGCAGATTAGGCAATACCATATATCGCTAAGTTACAAAGCTGCATTCACGACTCTTAGAAATGACACATCTAAAATACGAACCTATGTAGTGTCAGGTTCAAATCTTAGTGGAGGCAAAAAAACACTAGGTTTTTCTTCCCATCTATCCAAGCCTTGGTGGATAGAGTTACCTGGTATCCGTTGCTGGTGGGAGATGACCGATATCCGGTGGAATTAGTCGAGGTGCGCGTAAGCTGACCCGGACACCACCGTTATAAAAAATAAAAAATAAAAAAATACGAACCTATGTCATGGTAATTTAGTCGTGCATAGTATAATTTTCAGACGAAGGAGCTCAATTTGAATCCTCCTATTCGAAGAAACGAAAAAGAAAATGAAATGTTCAAGATTCTTTCGGATAAATTAAAACACACAAAAGTATTAAATCACACACATTTTGAATTTGCATTACTTAATAGAAAACAAGTAATGTTAAATTATGTACTAGTACAATACTAGTACTAGAGTGCAATCAGCAACATCACTTCTAAAAGAATGTCAAGGAAAAAAAAAGATAAAGGTTAAATACTTAACAAATACTTAGTTAAATACCTTATCTAAATACTTAGTACGTACTAATACTAGCTCTAATATATATTCTTTTTTCACTGGAAAGTGGAACCTGGTGTGTAAATTGCAAGATCTGGCCAACCATTGTTACCATTCCAACAATTAGAATCTCCGATATATCCATCCATACTGTTCACCTTTGGAGGGATACCATCAGAGCCCGAACCTGAGCCCGGGCCCGAACCCAAGCCCGAGTTAGAATTCAGGTTCCTTGACAAGTCACCCAACTGTAAACTGGACCCATTATTAGCATTCAAAACTTCCAGCAAATTCCCAAATTGCGGCCCGTTTGATGCTAATAACGAGCTGAAAGGCCCACTCACATCAATAGTAGTAGGAGGTATACCAAAAGGCTCTGGTTTTGGACCAGATGAAGTTACAGGAAGAGTTGCGGTTGTAACAGAACACGATGTTGTAGTAGTAGTAGCACGTTTGTTGTTGTTGTTGTTGTTGTTGAGGTTGTTAGATGAAGCGGAACGTTTAGTGGCCTTACGAGAACCACCACCAACAGGAATGTTTCTTAAAGTACCACCTTTAGTCCAATACCTGCGACAACTTTTACAATAGTGACGTGGTTGAGACAGGTTATAATTGTTGTAGTAACAGAATTTTGTGTTTGGTGAATCACATCTTGGACATTTCAAGTGTTCTTGTTCAGGGAACTGTGGCTTGATCTGTGAATAAATTGATTGGTCTTGCATATTTTGAAATGATCCAATGATTAAGTTACTTGGCTAGCGTGCACAAAGTGGAAGTAATTTTGAGACAAAATTTTGGTTCTTGATAGATTTTTCAGTGGATTTGTTTGTTAATATGAAAGAAGAAATGTTGGCCTTTTTGGTTTTTTTGAGAAGTGGCGAAAAAGCAAAAGAGGGTAACTAAAAAGAGGACAAAAGGGACAAGATATTTATCACTTTGCACAATCTATAGAACAAATATAACCAAATGAAAAGATTAAAGAGCACAAACAGGGCTATTTTCTTGATATAACAAAGATTACAGAATCAGATTCTTGAAGATCTTTACCTCTAAATTTCAACCAAATCAGTGGCTCTGCAAAAAGGAGATGTGAAAATATATAGATGTGAAGTTTGAGCTACTGATGTGAATGATTTTGTAGAATTCCGCGTGAGAGTCGTCACTAAAGAGCTAAGAAGAGGAGAGAAGCTGAGTTTTCTCTTATTGAATTGGAAATATGGAATTTGTATATAGGGATGTATAAGTGTTTTAGTGAAGTCTCACTCAAGCTGATTTTAAGAGATTGGCTAAAATATGCTAAAGAGGAGTCTGGTAAAAAGACATAGTGCCACTCATTTTTAAAAAATAATTTCAAGTTGGTAGGCAGAAAAATAAAGAATAATCTAGATGATTAAAAATAAAGTTTAAGATTCTTAAAGCCTTAATCTTTTATTCTTGATCGTCAACGTAATTAGCGTTATTAAATTCAACGAGGGAGACTAAACGTCAATTCTTGTCTTTTGGAATGTTTACTAACCTTACACATGTGATCATTAACCTTATATTTGTTCCTTTCCTGCTCAAATCAATAAGTATTATCTATATATTCTTTCCTAGAATTATGTATGTTCTTTAAATTGTCATTTTGATTATTTTTTGAGAAAAAAATGAAAAAAAAATCGCAGTATATTATAGCTGCTTTTCAGAAGCTTGCTTATAAATGAACATTAGATTATACGCTAAAATCAATAATTTTAATAAGTTCTTAAAAAATGAAAAAACGCACGTGTAGAATACGAGATTGTGACGTGACCATTAGATTCTGAAGCTTCTCTTATAACTTTAGCTTATCTATACTGTATAGGTAAGAAATTCAATCGAATCACGCCATTGACGCCATAAAAAAAATTCTCAAAATTGATTGGTTGCGACAAGATATAATATCTGGGAATTTATTTATTCATTCGCCCTTTCTTACTTTAAAATGGGGACAAACAAAAATGTTCTTTTGTAGGGGAATAAAAATTGAAGGGGTTCAATGGCATCTTTGAGAAAAAAAAGTTTGGCAATGTTAGCAATTATTTTGTCGTATAAGATAACGATTAAGGAATGTATTGGTCAGAAAAAGATATGAAACATGACTTCTTATCACTAAAATAATCCGCGTAATGACTCGGCTCGGCTCCAGCTGAATTATTATTAACAAGCCGAGCTGAGCCGTAGGCTGCAGCAGCCGCCAAAGCCAAAAATAGACAACTTGCGTGCGAACAAAGCAGAAATAAGACTAGAGGCATCATTTGGACTCAATGAGAGTGATGGTAGCCGTTGGATTGGGTTGAGGTGGAGGAATCAGGAGCGTCCATTTGTGAACCACAGAGAAAAGGAATCGTAGCGTTGGGTGGCCGAAAAAGAAGAGCCAATGTGACCGGCGAAACGTGGCCAAGCCCTAATAATGATGTGAGCACTATGTGTGTAATGGTGGTGACAGTGAGACAATTTGAATAATTGTGACAACACTTGTAATTGCCACGAGGTGAAAATTGCAAAAACAACTACCACAACACCAATGTAACTAAATTGTAAACTGAGTTTTACTAAAGAGTAGCTGGCTGGACAAAACATCCCGTTCACACAATGCTCGAAAAAGAACCGCACCTTAATGAGTGTGTTGTAATAGTCTATTTTGATGCAAGCGTCAATGGTTGTTTGTGAACTGATGGAAAGTAAATTCTTTTAACATATGCAATTGAAAAAATATATATACTATATTTTTATGTTCAGTTTAAAGTGTCACTTTAATTACTTTAACCTCAATAAAAAAATCTTAAGTACAAATGTCTATTATTCTTATTTATGTATTGACTATTAAATGCTACTGTAGGTATAACTATGCTACTATGTAGGTATTACTAATCACTATAAATTTCTGAAAGGGACAATTGTTTTTTGACAGATTTTTTGAGCTAAATTGATATTTAAATTGTGACGGATGGAATATTATAGTACTAGATTCGTAGATGCATTGTTGGAAAAGAAAGCACACTAGTTGTTCAGGCTTAATTACTTCAATATATCAAATCTTCTTCTAATGAAGATGATTAATACTATTTGGTATGAGGCATACTTAATAAAAGTAATGTGGACTCAAAATTAGTATGTGCATGACCTGTGATATTTTACGTAAGGTCTATAATTTAACCATAATTGATCAGTACATTTTTCGCGTCAAATCTACACACTTCTTGTAAATTCATATCAAGGTCAACCTCAATTGCAAAAGAGTAATACTTTCTAAACCAACTCTGATGGCTAGGTGCTGGTGTAAATAGGGGCGGACCCACATGCTAGTTTATGGTGCTCGAGCACCTATTGAACTCGATGTGGAATATGTATATGTACTACATACACACTATATAGAAAACGTATGTATGTATATAAGGAGCACACACAACTCTGTATGCGTTTTGATTAACTAATGTACATTAGTATCTTAATTACCAAAAAAAATCTACAATATATGAAATACTAAATTTTAAATCCAGTTAACTTAATGTTGGTGTCCGAAAATTACAAGTTTAATGAAAAATCCTAAATCCGCATCTACCATTAAGCAAGGTGTAGCAGAAACTGAGAAAATGGGGTAAAGATGTCTGCGCCAATGTCTCTGTCAAAACCCGCGTGAAGCACGGCTCAATTAGCATGGCCTCCCAAAGTTCCCTTGTTCCCTCATTACCATAGCCATCCGAATTTCTCTTTTTTTTTTGGTTTCCCACTCGATACCTTTATTGGAGCCCGACTAATCCGGATTCGCGCCGTATAGGACCCCATTTGGAGGGAAGCGCTTCCTACCAGTGATTTTTCCATACCTAGAGCTCGAACCCGAGACATCTGATTAAGGGAGGAATAGCCCCATCCACTATACCACATCACTTGGTGGTCATCCAAATTTCTCATTATCTCCTTTGATTTGATGATATTGCTTCTACTATACCTCATCTGAATTCCAAACTTAGGTTATTTAAGAATTTCTAAAAGTTATATTTACCCACTAGAGCTTGACTCCGTATAGTTTGTGTAATAGAGTTTGCAATAATTCATCATTTAGCAATAGCAATAGCAAAAGCAAAAGTCAATGACCACAACAGTGACCAACACAAGAAACAATACGACATTTGCAATTTACGTGCTATGTAATGGACTGGACCCATTAATTTTCCATCTTCAACTCCACTTTTGTCATTATTAGTAAGGCTACTATTGAAACTTGGAAGACAAATTGTGTCCACATGAGGACAGTGTAAATACTGCAGCTATGACTTCAAGTGTCGGGAGCCCACTATTTTCCCAAAGTGCACGAACCCAATTTTGAAAGGTGCTAACGAACATTATCTGTCCTCTTCAATACATAAACTGATCTAGGATTTAAATATTTTCTCCTCTCTTTCAACCTTTGAGTTCTTACCATTTTTACGATTACACCTTTGATGTTATAAATTCTTGTTTTGTTCAAATTTTAGTAATTTTACGCTTATATGTCTATGCTTTGTGTCCAAAAAGCTCGCTTCAGTTAAACCCGATAACTATAGTCTCCGCCAGGGGCGGAGCCACCTTGCTCCAATTGAACCCCTTCGTTGAAAAAATACACTGTAATTAAGGTAAAAATTGATATTTGTATTGCATATATAAACTATTGAACCCCCTTAAACTGATGAAAAATTCTAGTAAAGTGGCAATAGGGGTTCAAAAATTGCTCTAGGTTACTGGTTCAAATGCAAGATTTGACATTTTTTAATCCCTTATGTGAAATGTGGACTCCGCGACTCTCCGCCTCAATAACGGTGATGTTTCATTCCAGCTAAGGATGGTAGAACAGTATCATTCCAGGATATATAGTTCCATTAGCACGATTTGCTGTAGTAAATTATATTACAAAGATAGCCATAATGTCTCATGCTGTTTGCTACGGACTATGAATTATAGTAGTAACACAATGGCATAGTAGTATCTCATGGCGCGTTGAGTACTCATCAGAATGCATGATCGTAGCAATATATTGTAACTAATGTAAGTTGGATATTCTAGAATACGAACCATATTCATATGGTAGCAGAAATAGATGGAGAGTACTTGCATCAATACATCACAATAAGACAGTTTATCTTAACTAGCTAGGTGATAGATTCGATTGCCGTGTAAATGATCTATCACCTCACATACAGGCTACAGCTAGGCCCCAATACTATGAACTCCATATGAAAAATTGCATGGAAACACTAAACCAGTGTGACTATTATTGCTCATTTACACTAGGTAGAATAACAGGTTGTGCTAGATCTATATATGCTGGTCCTGTGGTTCTCACTATGACATATATGTACAGTTCCAGTTCGAGTTCGAGCACACCACATGTAAACAAACAAACAAAACATAAAGAAAACACCACCTTAAAATCTGAAGTAATCCAAAATCCTAGCTGATAAGAGGGGTCATCTCCGATATATCTCACTTGGTCCACCAATGAAGAAAATCCTTTCTGCGGCTAATTTTCTTCTGAAGCTGTAAAATACCATAGAGCAATGCCTCTGCTGTTGGAGGACAACCTGGTACGTAAATATCAACTGGTACAATCCTGTCACAGCCCCTTACTACTGAATAAGAGTAATGGTAATAACCACCTCCATTTGCACAGCTTCCCATCGATATTACCCATCTTGGTTCTGGCATCTGATCATACACCCTACACATCATTCAAATAAACACACAAACACGTAAATTGTCATGCCATTTTCTAACTTATATTACTACATCTTCCATTCCATTCATACGACACTATTATCATTTTCCTTTTTTGTTTGTTCTAAAAAACGACATAATAATTTCTATGCTGGAAAGTTCTTTGATTTACACTTGCAAAGTTTCATTAAAACTTAATACTCTCTCTGTTCCAAAATGGTTGTCATAGTTCGGATTTCGAGAGTCAAACGAGTTCGTTTTGACCGTGAATTTAAACATATAATCTTTAAGTTTTTTGTAACGATGTTTATATATTTAGAAACTACATAAAAAGTACTATAAGTCACAATAATTAATAATTCAAAATATTTAAAAGACAGATAAAATATTACGGTCAAAGTTAAACTCGTTTGACTCTCGAAATTCGAACTATGACAATCATTTTGGCACGGAGGGAGTAATGTATTCTTAGCGACGTATCAACACGACAACACCATGACATATTTAAAACTACAAATTCTGAGGATATACTTAGGTAAGCTTCAAAAATCTTTCACACTTAAATCAAGTTTGGCCAGTCAAATAGCGTCACATAAAATGAAATATGATAGTATCATTTTGTTTGACACAATCCTTATACCTTCGTAAGGCAGGAGCCATCTTATTAGTAAGTGTACCAGCAACAATCATGCAATCAGACTGTCGTGGGCTAGGTCGAAATATGATACCAAAACGATCCAAATCATATCTAGACGCACCAGTATGCATCATCTCAACAGCACAGCATGCTAAGCCGAAAGTCATGGGCCAGATGGAGCCACGTCGAGCCCAATTCATCAAGTAATCTACTTTAGAAATCACATATTCCACAGCTTTAGGTAACGCCGGCGACGTTGAAGTTCGTGCCGCTGGAGGCTGCGAACTTCCAACTGCCACCGGCGTTGAAGATGAACCCATGTGACATGGCACGGTGGTGTGAATAGCTGCTGCAGCTGATCTCAAAGAAGAAATTAAAGCAGGACTAGAAGTTGCTCTTTGCATGAAAGCCATTACTGGAAAACAGAGAATGAAAATGGGAAAGTTTTAACTATTGAATTGAATTAGAATACTTCCTTAGACTAAAAGGTGATTCATGGGAAATATGAAGTTATCTTTACCGACTTAACAAAGAAGGGATATGTTCTAGACTCATGCAACTGATACATCTTTATTCTACGTGGCATCTTCAGGATAATCTGACTTCCAAAGTGACTCAATTGGTAGTTCTTGTATTTGTATGTATAATAATACTTTTCTTATATTGAGCAAATGTTACTAGGATAATATTCATTATAAACATTTAATTTACTACAGGAAGTGACTGGAACTCTATAAAAAGACTTCCTCTGTCCATCCATGTAAAGTTTGACCAGGTGGGAGTTTTAAAAAAATAAGAAAACACTTTTAACACGGGTAAAAGGTGTGCAGAATAAGAAAGTTTGACTTTGACTAGATAAAACATGATAAAATTTTAAATACGGATAATATTACCTTTATAATAATTTTGCAATGTCTACCATTCTGGCAGAGTGTATACATATGGAACCAATAAAATATAAATATGCTTACCTATAGCTCCCTAACAGGCTAATACAAAAGAGAACACCGTCCCGACTCCCGACCTAGATTCTCCATACTTGGTTGGTGAGATTGAATTAGTACTTCTTTATTTGGTTGGTGGTATTAACTAATTAGAATAAATTTATATAAAAAATATGGTACTATTGTATGTCACAAAGGAGATGAGATTATAATCCCGGTATTATAATTCCAGCATAATTATAATCTTAAAATTATGAGATATCGTTGTGTTTTCATCAAATGGATCCTAATCAGAATTTTAATAGTTGAAAAACACTCAAAGAAACAGTTAATCAACACGAGCATCATTTTTCTTTTAGTCTAAGAAAGCACTTAAATCAAAGAGAAGTATGGGGAAGATCGTTGTGATGAGCTAAAGGCTCATTAGTACAAAAATTTGGCACGTGGCCAGTTCTACCAACATCATGATTAGACAGCCAATGAGCATTACTAGCAGCTGGATACACGAAGTAAAGACTGACGGGAGAGTCAGCTTCAGAACGGAATTGGTTCCACGGATCGTGATGTGAAATCAGATTGATAATGTTTGATGGACATATAATTCGACGTAAGAAATTGCCACATAGTGATTTATTGACATGAATTTCAGTTCATTACAAATAAGGCTAGGATAAGCATGCACAATGTAGAAGAGAAACAAAACTCTACAACGTATGGTATGACCACGCAATACACAAGCATGTCAGAACCTGTTTGCCAGATCATTATTTGGCTTCCATTACAGCAATTACTAAAGCTAAAGTGCAACACTACATACTCCAGTCCATACTGAAATGTTAAAGCAAGAGGCATAAGAAGATGTGACAAGTTTAGCAATGCCAACTTCACTTCCCAAAAGCGAAAAATACAGGTAAACAAATGCCAGTGCCCTTCTTTTACAGAAAAAATTTACTTTAGTTAATAATCTATAACAAAAGGCACACTAAATAATCCTACAAAAAATAATGCTATCCAAGAAAATAAGCTAAACCCCCTGCAAGTTAGCAGCAGCTCCTGCCCACCAACATATCCAGTAAAACTACATGTACCTTAAAAACTAGTGGCAATTTTGCACATCCATTAGTTTTTTTGCTTGTAGGAGAACTACAAAGACATTCGTTCCTTCGACCCAACAAAATAATAAATTTAAAAGAGTGAACCAGAAAATGGGAAGAAGGGGATAAGAACGCCAGGTCATCAGTCTGCTGACAAAGACAAATTTGCTTCGTGTGGATTCTTTCATCCACTTCTGGACCTTGACATCTAAAGCATGTTACAGGTTGGCGATGCACCTGGAAGTGAAAAGGTAGAACCTCAAGCTGCTTCTAAAGAAAGTGCCTTCTCAAAAAGCAGCCTGAAAAAATGCTAACCAAGAAAACTACATTCCTCCTGTCAACACTTATGCGTAATACATATACAAGCTGTTTGCAGCGGCACAGGCAATTGAATTTTCAGTTGGATGCCATGCTAGATGGAGCAGCTTCGTTGTGAAATCAAATGAGTTTCCATTTGCATCCACCCCCGGACTTTCTGATCCTGCATTGCGAATAAATAAATCCAGTACATTTCAGCATGGTGATGTAACAAATACAAACATGAATTATTGTGAGTCCATGTATGATTAGTATTTATCTAAAAGTGCATACCTCTCCTGACAACTCGTGTTATGCTACTGCTCAGGGACCTGGAAGGCCTTGAAGGGGTCTGCACTTGTCTTCTGGGGGAGCGCAATCAATGTCAATCAGAACCAAGACAAACATTTAAATCGAAATCTGTTCACAAAAGAAAATAAGATATAAATACCTCATGGGGTTTTTGCTTGCTTCCAGTGTAGTTGCTTCAGTAGTCCCCGCAGCACAACCGAACACACGGAAAAGATTGCTGAAATCATAGTAGTTATTAAAAAAATAAACCAAGATATTATGGATAAAGGAAAAACCAATTTTAGGACAGTATACACACCTATAAGAACCGGTAGCTACTCGCATCCCATCACCACTAAGGCAACACTCAAACTTATCGAATATGGAGTCATTCTCATATAAATCACAAAGCTGCATTTCAGTACAAAATACATCCCAGTCAGCTAGGCCACAGTATGAAACAAGGTCAAGTAACATTTTGATGGAGATAGTAATCACCTTTGGTCTCAAATATTCATGAACCTGGAAGGTTGATACTGGACCAGAATCCATATTTATGTCCCATAGCTGAAAAGCAAGGTGAGTTCAGAAATGAAGGAACACTTTTGTCCACAAAATGAAATCCCACTGATAGAGAAATAGAGATAGGAAGGCATGTAAACATGGACAGGTGGTCCTCCTAGAATAAAGCAGAAAAAGAAAAACCCAGCTTGAACTTGGAAAATAACAGTAGCAGCTAAACTTGACTGAGAGAACTTCATGGTATTGATCTACAAGGAATCAATCGTATTCATTCCAATCTATTCAGGTCCATTACACTCCAAGCTAAATAATTTGAAATTTGAGGCAATAGCACACATATAAAAGTGAAAAAAGTACTCAAATGTGCAATAACCAAAATTAAAGGTCAAGAACCTTTGAAATGTCTTTAATGACCTTAAAAACCACTTTCATATCCATCACATTGAACTTAGAAGAGAGATCGAAACAGAAGACAAAAAGAAGCTTCTGCCAAGTTCTGGGGCATTTGTTCATTAATCATAAAATTTAGCTCTCAGAAACTTACAACTAACCCAAAAAGAAATTCTGAATGCAAAAGCTTGTCAAAAGGAAATATAAGGATCAAAGATGACATTGCGATCAACTGATAGAAGTAACAGAAAACTTGGGAAGCACCATGAACATGAAGTAGGAATCTCAGAAACGTTATTTTCAACAGTAACCCTAGAAGTACTTTGAATGCACTTGAGAGTATTCTATACCATATTATCACATTCAATGCAATATCAGACTAAGTGGTTTTCTCCATGCGATCATGTGACATAATATTATTAGAAATGAAACGCCAAACGAAGAGCTGGAAGTGTGTCCAAGAAAGACCACGGAGCTTGCATGGAACAATGTTTATCCACCTCACCAGAACTATGATTTCTGTATGGAGCTTGTACAGATCAAGCACTACCTTTCACAAAGAGGGACGTAAATTCGAAGTAAACGTTGCAATTGGCACCTCTAATACTCAACTGATGATATTACAAACAAAAATAGAAGGAACCAACCTTTAGGGTCATATAGTCACGACTGAGAATGTATCTTCCATTCTTCGAAAATTTAATATCTGAAATTGAAGCAATTATCTCGGTGAAAAAGGATCTTGAACCAGGAGCTTCTGGTTCCTCAAACCTGCATACAGGGAAACAATATTTTCAATTTAATAAAGCTACTAGTATTAGTACCGTGCGATGCGCGGAAAATACATTAGAAGAAGAAGAAGATCCCACCTGCATTGGAAATTAGAAGTAAAGGAAAAAAGGGTGATACTTACAACTTAGAATGTGAGTCGCACAAGGCTGACTGCCGCAGATCTATGAGACGAATTGATCCTTTTGAACTACTATAAGCTAACGTGTTACAGTGAGTAGGATGAAATTCTGCTGAAGTTATCACCTCTGGATTAAATAACATACGGTTAGGCATCTATTGGGAAAAAAAAAACATTTTTCACAATAACTATGACCAAGTTAAGGTGCCCACAACAAAGCTATTGAGAAACAACTTACCAGTAAGATCTTCCATATTTGTCGGCTTGACATCAACAATGTTGAAACTTTGATTGCTGATTTCCAAGTTCCAAAGGTTTATACGGAGATCATCAGCTGATATAAATGTTTCGCCATCACTGAGTGGCAAAAAGAAGGCCAGACGAATCACCATAAGCTCTTGCTAAAAAAAACAAAAAAACAAAAAACCAAAAAAAAAAAAAAACAAAAAGAAAAAAACAGAGCATAAGAGCAAGGTCTTCACCTGTTATTTGAAATAGAATTGATGTGATAATCATGTGCATGAGCGTACACTCTTCTGCACCTTGCAACAAGGCTGGTCTCATTACTTCCAACCTACCATTAACACTCGAAGCTTTTAGATTCAAGTAGAGTAGCAATAAGGACATTCATGCCAAGTCACCGTTAAAAAAAAAAAAAGAGGACACCATGCCAAGTCTTAAAAAGGCTACAATTGTCATAGGGAGAGGGGTTTCAGATTTCAGCCACGCCTAAATTCTACCAACCAAACGAAAAGATTTAAGGTATGGAAAACACAGAAGTCTCCAATCACCACATGGGGGAGGATTCGAGGATAAAAGACCTGTCTGTATATCCATATCATGCAAGTGAAACCAAAGTCAATTACATAAGCACATGAGGCGTGAACATAGAATGGCCTAGCTTGTCTATGTATCTTTAAGCTAATTAATATCCAAAAAATACAACTTTATGACATTGGAGATGGAATTTCCTTTTCCATGTAACCTTAGATACAGATTACAGACACTAACTAACGTTTGGTGAATTATAAAGTAATGTACACAGACATACTTGACATGCCATAAACAACCGAACATACAAGACATAGATTAAGTACAACTACCACAGGAATACGTAGTGACGAAATGCCGCCAGGTGGAAATGACAAATCACTGCTCAAGCATTTCAAAGATCTATCAGCATAGGCCCCATTCGCAAGACCTTGCTTTGGACTGGAAGAAACACTAGAACTGGCCACACTGCCATTTCCAATAGCTCTGAAAGGATCAATATTCATATCAGATAGCTTCGTAACTTTCTTCTCTTGGACCTGAATAAGGAACAGTAGTCAACACCTCAGCACATTGATATGAAACCCACAAAAAAGGTCGCCACAAGAGTGCTTCACAGGGTAGACAGATCAAAAAATGCAACACAGGTCAACTCTCAACTAGCATAAATCTCAACAATAATCAGCAGAGCTGCAGTTCACACTTGAGATTACCAATCAAAATTGCTCCAAGGGCAACAATGTCTTGCTATGCACTTGAAATAAACAAGCAATATTCTCAGCAATGCAACAGCAAAAACGTATCTTGAGCCACAGAATATAAAGAACAATACAACTCATTTTTTTTTCACCTGATAAACTGAGCAACTTACACTGAATTTTAAGAAAATGGAAAAAGAAATAAGATGAACTATAAGTTACCTTCCAAAATTTAATGGTTTTGTCATTGGTAGACAGAAGAAAGAGGGCACCATTAGCCGACTGGCACCAACGGATCTTGTTGATTTTCTCCTCAATCTCCAAACTCTTCAGATAATCAAACTGAATAGAAAGGTGTACAAGGAGAAATTTAGAATTCTACTTTAAGCAAGAAAAGAAGAAAAGCAAAGCAGATGAAGAATGAGAAACAACAGCACGGTAATTCATCCCTTCAAAGTTGTCAGAAAACAGAAGCTCAAATTGACAAACACATAAAACAAAGGAAAATAAGATTCTCCTGAAATTCTTTTTGATGAAGAGATTCTACTGAAATTCTTTACGCATTGTCTACAGAAAAGTTTATATCATATGAGTTTTTAAGAGACCAATCACATCATAAGGGAAGAATAACGAATGGCAAACAACAAAGAGCTGGTGGATACCTCAGGTTCATGGCTTTGAAATTCTGTCTTGTAGCGGAACTCTGGATGCCGACTCACTGGATAGTCCATTCTCTCTAGCTCTCTGCGATTTCCATTATGCTAAAGCAAAACAATGCAAAAGGAGAAACATGATCAAGAAACAACCTCCAATACTTAATAAAACTTCTAACTGACGCATTAGAAACCCACCTCTTTTGTATCAGTCCTTTCAAATAATACCACCCTACCCCCACGATCTCCAGTGGCAAGATGGTCACCAGTTTTATCAAACTCAATTGCGGAGATGATATCAACTGCACCAGTAAATGTGAGAAAATATATCAGATATCAATAAAATTAGTGTCTGAAACACCGAACACAGAGAGCAAAGCACATGCTCACGGACTCCCCATGCAACTGGAAGAAGGTGCAGCTGCATTATCCAGGCACTTCAAATTTATTTGAATTACAAAATTGATCTGAAGATTCTGATTCTAAAATAAGCTCATCTAGAAATAAAACAAAGACTAACAGTTATCTAGAAGCAACTATTTTAGACAATATCAACTGGACACTGTTACTGGTCAAAGTCAAACCATGTCATACAACATGGAGCACAAGAGTATCATGAAGATGAATTTTGTACAGTTTCTACAAGTACTATCTCTATTCCCCCCTTCCCCCAAACCCCCAATTGTTGATAGGCTATCTTTATTCCTTTTATTTTTGTTCTACACACTGCTGACTTAAAGGAAATCATGAAAGAAACAATTAAAGTTTGCTAGCTCCGACAATGAGCAATGTCAAAACCTAAGATCATGCTAGAGCTAAACCGAATAAGGAAACATAACAGAAAAGTTGCTCAAAGCACGTGGCTAAATCTCATCCAAGTAACTGTACAAACTGAAAGAACCATCTATGAAATGTAGCTAGTGAATCTGAGCCAGGAAATAAATGTGAAAAATAGTGAAATTGATGCAGCTGTTGGGATTAGAAATTCAGAGAGCTTTGGAACAAGAACCACAAGGATTTTATTGCTGACAACACTAAAAGAATCCAAGCCAGGTTTGCCTTTTGAGCCGACAAGGAGACCCACCAGAATCCAAAAGAAATAATTCCATGTATTAGGACTTATTATGTGTGCCTTGGACATTCTTTAGCTTTTATGTCAGAATTTCATTTATCATGGTATTTTCATTGTGTTTTTTTTCGGACTTGTTTTACAAAATATTTCTCTTTAGCCGAGGGTCTATCGGAAACAGCCTCTCCACCTTGGTGGGGTAAGGTCTTGCATACATCTCACCCTCCCAGACCCCACTTATGGAATAAGTGATAACACTAGGTAAGTTGTTGTTGTATCAAAAGACTACTAGCAGAAGGTAAATTCATGTGCCTTTAGAGGCAATAAGATGATAAACAGGAGTCAGAAATGCTACCTCCATGTACTTTGACTTCTGAAACTACATGTGTTGGTATTAGGTAGGCAAAAACCCCATGATCAAAAGACTAGTAGTCAATCCCTCTTTCATCCAGTGCACAGTAAAACATGTGGCAGGAGTAAAATAAAAAGGTGTGGCAAGAGGATAAAAATGGGCTTAAGTGCATTATAAACTTCAGAAGAAGTGACTCTGATGCACACCATGATATAGAAAAGAAGTCTGATGGCTGAAGATGCTGAATCAAAGAGAAATTCATTACTTAGTCATTCAGAAAATTAAATCCAGGACTAAAGTAAGCAAATTAAGAAAAAGAAAAACCCATTATCTCCCAGGACGTACCATTTTCTTGCTAATAGATACTACTTGACTAACTATCTACAGGCCACAACAAAATTCAAACCTTTACATTGAAGGTCATGATACTACTCCCATACGCAAAAAGGTAGAATCTGCAAAATGTTACAAGCATTCAGCCAAAACCTACTTTGCTTAGACAATGTCTTCGACCTAGTTTACAAAAGGGCACCGACACCTGCAGTAATCAACATTGACTCTGACACACTCATTAAGGGTCAAATGACCCTACAACCCTGGGCATTGCATATGGTACATCTTGAAACCAAAAGAGTATACTAGATCAAAGTGGTTTAATGGCAGCCCTATGAGATATTTATAGAGCTTTCATACAAAAAATTAGAGTACTTACAAGAAAGTAACAACCTCTCACTGTGCTACAGCATAATCAACATCATAACCAAGAAATCCCCGAGGGAGTGGCGCACAGTTTGAAACTCGGGGGATAATGGACCATCCCTCCATCAATTTCCACTTAAACACTATTATTTTCTCTGCAGCAATATCCAAACCCGTGATGAGCGCCCAACCTACACATCACGCGTTTTGCTCCTACCGCTGGAACATAGCTCTAAGAAAACATCAACTAGACTCTTCTTTTGAGATAGTCTACTATATATGCATGTAACAGTTCAAGACGTCTGAATCAAAGGCAGCAAGCCCTGGACGACATCAATCATTTCCACAATTTAGGCAAAGGGAGGAAACTACTTAAACCTTTTACCAGACTTAATCTCTCCAATGCGTACTGGTGCCTTAATCTCAAAAGTTTAATGCTTTGAGCTAAAAGAACGTTCAGTAACCACAGTAATACATGATGCTAATGTTACATAGCCATTTACACAATCATAAGTTCATAAAAAGTTAAACACTTGTAAGCTCGCCCTATTGTTTTCGCCAAAGCCAAACTTGATCGTCCCCATAGAGAATTCAGAACAATGACAGACTCCAGTAGAAAAGCAATCATCCAGATCTGAACACGAGTTAAACGATTCTCAAGTAGCACAACAGATACATGCACTGGATAAAAAACTAAATCCAAGTAAAAATTATACTTGTTAAGAGTTCAGTATATACTGTTCTCAATTGGCTAAATCGTTGATCGAAATCTAACAAATTTACGCTACTCGCCGATTAATAAACTTCAGTATTATCGCAATTAACTACTACACAACCGATCAAAACCCTAATTTCAACAGTAACACCAAAGAAACTACGGATCCAAAGGTAATTAACAGATGATAGAGTATGATTAATTATTATTATTATTATTAATTAATAAATATATTACCTTCCTGAACTTCTTCGCCGGCCGTACGTTCACCAAATACCTGAGAAAATTTCCAGTCAAGCGGCGGTGGTGGACCCGCCGGAGCTGCCGCGACATCTCCACCATCACCACCGTTCATCTTTTCTTTTCTTTTTTGGATAATTTATTTGCCGAAAAATAAAAGGAATCAAATCGAACAAAAATCAAAAGCGATCGCCAATTAAGTTTGGGAATCGGCGTCGTCGTCGTGTGAGAAGATCATAGAAAAATGTCGATTTCAGATTTAACCATTATTACGAACATTATCAAAAAATAACCATATTGATTCTGGAATTTTAATTTCTTTCTCTGATTGGGTCAAGGAGAAAATAGGGAATTTGATAAGAGCAAACCGTTGTTTTGCCTTTCGAAGAATCGAACTCACTCTTCTCTCTCTCTCTCTCTATCAATAATACATTCTCTCTCTCTCTACCCCTTTTCTTTATTAATTTTTTACTTAAGCCCTGCTAAATTTACCCACTTGTTTTTTAACATTAGTAATGTACATACTTAAAAATTAATTATGTATTTTCTAATGCCACCTTAATTGCCGTATTATTCCAAAAAAAAACTGTCGTATTTTAAAATTTATGAACAATTTAACTCCAATCTTCTTATTATACTCATTTACAATCACACAAATATATATGGGGAGTTGTATTTTATAAGTTTAGCGACTCGTTTTTTGTAATAACATTAGTGTTAGAGTCAGATTTCGGTAAAAATTCCGCCCAGAGGCAAGTTTTAACACTGGTGTTTGGTTTGAGACCACTATTTTCTTTGATCTTACACTAGAGGCTACTTTTGGGCCTTTACTAAATAAGCATTGATTTAAGTTCTGATCATTGACTGAAGTTCTGTCCATATGACCCTGGACTAAAGTTCAAGACTGAACTTCAATCCATATGGCCCCGGACTGAAGTTCTATCTTTAAGGACTGAACTTCAGTCAATATGGCCCTGGACTGAACTTCAGTCAATATGGTTCTATCTTTAAGGATTGAACTTCAATCCATATGGCCCTGGACTGAAGTTCTATCTTTAAGGACGGACTGAAGTTCTATCTTTAAGGACTGAACTTCAATCCATATGGCTCTGGACTGAATTCTATCTTTAAGGACTGAACTTCAATCTATATGGCATGGACTGAAGTTCTATCTTTAAGAACTGAACTTCAGTCAATATGACCCTGGACTGAAGTTCTATCTTTAAGTGAAAGTGGTCACAAACTAAATGTTTTGATATTAGTGGCCTGTGCCCAAAGACCAGTGGCAAAACTGGCATTTCGTGCACTTCGCCCCAGATTTCGCGAAACTCATCTGATTTTATCAAATATTCCCTCCGGTCCTTTTTAGTCGTAAGGTTTGTCATTTGCATGTCCCTTAAGAAATCATAAATAAGTATAACACTTTTACTAATATATCCTTCTTGATATTTTAAGAAACTCATAATTTAGATATTTGTGCTTTTCAAGAGCAATTTGTGTAATAGAAAAAAATGGTAAATTCTATCTTGATATTTGTAAAGTGACAAATATTTTAGTCCAAATATTTATAATAAGTGTTACAACTAAATAGGACGAGGAAGTATTTACTAACACTTGATACCATAAATAAATATGGAAAAACAATATTAATTGAAAATTAGACAAATGAAAATAAATCACCTGGGTATGGAAAAATCACTGGTAGGGAGCGCTTCCTCCCGAATGGGGCCCTACGCAGCGCGAATCCGGGTTAGTCGGGGCTCCAATGAGGGTACCGGACATCGGGTGGGAAACCAAAAAAAATAAATAAATAAATCACATAATTTCTAAGTTTACCTTACTTATTTTTTCCTTTATGTCGAATTCACATAGTGCCAAAAGAAAATCTCGTGTATTATTGGTCAGTCGTGTGAGTGAATATGACAATCGGTGAAATTAGTGCTAAATTATTCATAGCAAATATGTTTATTGAATTTCTGTGCATAGTAGGAAGCGGAAACAAAGGTAATGTTGTTTGAATTGACGTTTATGTCCTCTTCTTGTTACCTTTTACTTTGATTGAAGATGCTAATTGCTACACCTTCATTTATTTATTACCCCATAGTAATTAAGTACTGTGGGTAACATTAGAGATGATTGTGATGTTTTTGTTGGACTGAATAAATTAACTATTTAATTTCAATTGGTAGATGTGTTATTTTTCAAACATAATGATTAAATTTTGAAGCTACAAACTTGTGTAATTATACTTTCTATTTTTAGTCTTTTAGAGATTAAAATGTCAAAACACATGGTTGAATTTTTTACATTACATGCAGATTTTTATATTGTTGTAATGTCCAAACAACTTGCTGGATGCCCTAAAATCGATTCCTAAGTTACAATTGAATTTGTACTAGGGTTACAAGCAATCAAGTATATCAATACCACGATTAATGAATACAGAAAATAAATAAGAACACGATGATAATGTTATTGCTTGGAGCATTATATCACAATTTGATAAAACTTTGGCTTATATTTGTGGATGTCTTTTACAAAGGAGTATGGGAGTATTTATAGTATCATGCAGCCGAACCAACTAGTCACATTTAAAAGGGCACGTCCCCACCTCTGATTATGGGGGACGCACGTTTTCGAGATTATTTAATTCGCAGACGTGGCGGTTGTAGTCACGAAAGGGTCTGACCTGATTCACTCGAACATTTCATGATTCTTTATTTCCGGATGGTGTCACACGAACACGAGTATCCAAAGGTGTCCTTTCTTGACCTTCTGTGCATTATGCCCTTGTTCTACAATCCTCATCATCCGAATTGCTTAATCACTTCATCTTTCTTGCTTCCACGACAATGTGTTTGCATCCTACGTGTCCGTAACGAAATCTTACCAATACAATTGTATAATTATTTAGTCCTCAAATATACCATTTTTCGAACATAATTTAACAAGTATGTGTTCTAATTTAGTGGCCTCTTATCATTATACATAATTTTTTAGTGTTTGTATTTAAAATTAATTTACATTAAGTAGTGGTGTTATATATATATATATATACCATAATCCAACAAAAGGAAGAGAAGCACAACTAAATTAAGAAAATGCACTTTATTCCTCTCTCTAAAGTTTACCATCAGTTCATCTGAATGAATCTCCACACATGGGCCGATATAGAGTTCAGAATAAGTGTCCACTAATAGACCTTGTAAATATAATAAAGAAAATTACTAATATGTAAAATATAGTATTCAATTACTAGCAAGATAAATTGCTATTTTTAAATTCTAAAACTCCTAATGTTTAATAAATTGGAATAGGCCATATTGACAGCTTCAATAAATTCAAATTGTCAAATCGGTCGTGAAAATCAACATACTAACAAACTCTAGGTAGGAGAGATCTACAGAAATAGAGTGCCTTGTGGCGCTCCGGAGAGACTTGAATCTTATAAGGAAAGTCTTACAAACACGGTCCACCGTAAGAAAGTATTTGGTGATCGTCAAATCTTTCTATTAGCGAAGAATGCCGATAGCCATAAGCTTCCCTCTAGTGGTCGTAAACGATTTTCCTGACAGAGTTATTTTTATAAAACTATTCTTATGAGGTCAAAATTATTGCAGCGATACCAAAAGTGTCTATTTCACGCAATGGTTAAATGTGTAAGCTTGATACTGGCCCAATTAAAGGCATAGTTGGGATTCTCATGCTCAAACCCAGGACAAGCATAGACTAACCTACATATATTACATTGGAACAATTACACGACTAGACGAGCTTTATTGTCATACATAAATAGATCTTTATATATTTATTTTGTACAATTTTGTATATCTACGTATATTTATAGATATATCTTTGTATTTTGGTGTATCTCTAAGTGTATTTTTTTTGTTATCATTCTATTTGCATGTATTTCTATATACCTACATATATTTCCTCCATTTAGTTAGATCGGAAATTCATTTTAAAAAAAATATTGGTGGCTGCTGTTGGCAGCTGGTAGAGGCAGAGGGGCGGGAGTAGCGGAGAGGTGACAATAGAATATGGGCTGGCAGCTAAGGTTTGTGGGAAGTAGAAGATACAAAGAATCCTAACTTGATGAGATAGTATAATACTCTATGCAGTGAAAGAATATATCTGATAATATAAATAGTATAGCTAGTTTTTAGTATGAATATCAATTGTAGTCTATTTGTATAAAACCTCACTAACATGCATTAACAGACTTTTGAGTAGCGGGGCACTTAGCAAAGTATTGGCTTATTAACAATCTTGTAAAATTTTTGCGTAACAACTTCTTTCAGGTGCGCCATTTAATTTAGTCAGTCCTTACTTTTAACCATTTTATTGAACTTCAAATATGAAGGTCTTAACTCTGAAGTAGTAAGCTAGGAATATAGAGGGGATTCGATAGTTCGGCCAAATCTGTAGCTTTGGTTCAAACTCGGTATTTGTCTTAAAAAAATCATATAATATGCACAAATTGTAAATTTAGAATCCAATAACTTAGGAAGATTAAAACCCTTAACCCATAACTTTAAATCCAAGATCCGCCTCTGGGAAGCTACCTATACATAACTTCATAACTTTAGATTTGAAGTTAAGCTATATGAGTCCAAACTTCACACCCCAATGTATGAAGTTCAACCTAATGGTTAAACCTAAATAGTCTTTGAAATTGAATACATCTTATAAAGCACATGTAAAATAGGTCAAACATCCTGATACTGAGGACCGTTTGTTTATAAAAGGGTTTTTTACACATATATACAAATTTACACTCCTATATTACAAAAAAATATCAATATTTTTCAAATTACAATACATAACATTATTTTTCCTAACACATTTTCCAATAATCAACCCATTTCACTTTCATTTCCCCAAATTACAACATCTTTCACTTACTCTATCTTCCTCCCATCACCCCACCACCCATCGCCATCACCCCCACCCCCACCCCCACCCCCACATAGACTACTGAGTTAGAGACAGTGTGAGCACTTCTCAAGGCTCCCATGCGGCATGTACTGTAATACCAAATCTTTGAAATCATTGTTGGACTAGCTAGTCTTGACCTTTATGAGATTCTGGTGGCGAAGGTCTTTCAATATTTCACATTCTGCATCAAAACTCTTGGATGCAACTTCTTGTTGCAAGTTGAACAACTTTACTGCAAAAGCGGTACCATCTTGAATTACCCATTTATAAATTGATCCAAAACTCCCATTGCCAAGCAGATTGCTTTCACTGAACTCATTTGTTGCACATAGAAGATATTTCCTTATTACGATAATAAAGACAAAACCAAGTATATCAATTGTTGCAGCAACGAATATAAAAGTAACTCGCAACAGCTTTTTAGTTCTTGACCTGCTGGGTGGACTAGTATTGCAAATCGAGACAAGAAACTCGGGATCACCACATAATCCTTTATTGGACAAAAATGATTGACTTGTGAAATTTTTGAAAGGACCATCAAAAGGAATCTCACCTGGTAAGCCATTAAAAATAGTGCACAAACAATGCCGAAACAGTTTGATACAGTGCTGCAGAAACAGTTGGTACGGTGCAGAAACAGTTAGATACGGTGATGCAGAAACAGTTGAAACGGTGCAGAAACAGTTTAAATGGTGCAGAAACAGTGAGATATGTTGCTGCAGAAACAGTTGAAACGGTGCTGTTAGATACGGTGCTGCAGAAACAGTTGAAACGGTGCAGAAACAGTTAGATACGGTGCTGCAGAAACAGTTGAAATGGTGCAGAAACAATTGAGATACGGTGAGATACAACGAGATACATCGAGGATGGGATGAGAAAAAGTGAAATTGGGGGAAATTATAGGAATAAAAGTGAAATTGGGGGAAATGGTGGGAAGAAAAGTGAAATAGGGAGAAATAGGAGGAGCAAAAATGATAGTGGAGAAAATAGGAGGAAGAATGTAAGGGTTTGGTATGTTATGGGAAAATATTGCTATGTTTTTGCTATATTTGTAATTAACTTGTATTTTCCTCTGTATAGGGTTATTTTGCTAAAATGTTGCCATGTTGGTAATTAAGTTCTAAAACTTGTACTTTTATGTAAAAAATCCTTTATAAAATTTATAAAACTTTATTGCAAATAATAATTCAAATTCTTGTTTGTTTATAGAATTTATTCAATATTTTGAAAATCAAAATTTGAAATTCTCAAAAACTAATTGAGACCAGTATTTGAGAGATTTAGGGAAAATCACTTATAAAACTTCAACTATTCTTTCAAGTAAAATGTATGTCCAAACACAACTTTAACTTGCAAAAAATTACTGGCTAAAGCCTAAATACTTGTACAAAAGAATGACCAATCATGCACTTCACCCGAGCCGACGTTCAACTAGTCCAACGCCTCTTCAGCGGTTCAACCGATATATCTACAACAAAAAATGATGATAAAAAGCTTACCCAAAATTTCGTTCTTTCTATTTTTTTTTTTTTTTTTTTTTCCTTCGGTACACGCTTATAAGTCCCACCAAAAACTTTTGGAAATTTGTAAGTGCAACTTTACCTAAAAGATTCAGGAGAAGTCATAATATCAATGACTTCTAAACCATGTCAATTTTATTTTTCATCTTTCTTTCTATGATGGATTTAGTGCGCACCCCAATTTCCAAGCATATCTCATCATGATTTATTTCATGTTTTTATGTTTTTATCAATTCATGAAGATTTTAACTTCAAATTCTGCAATTTTCAGAACACAATAATTTTATATCGAAACTTTCACATCCATTAGTGAAAAAAAGGAAGGAAACATGAGTGATTGGGAGAATGGTGTATAAGAAATTTCATTTTTTCCTGTGTATATACTGTTGTTATAATTTCTGTTAAGTTTAACTATTCAGCGTGTTTTAAATTTGTTTTAATTTATTATCAAATAATATAACTATTTTATAAAATGATTCTTTAACATCGAGTGGGCTGCAACTTTCAGATAACCGGTCATTTGATGAAAATAATTATGAGTTTGATCAGTAACGTAATTGGCCAAAATACTTGCATGGTTTCGCACCAATGTGATCCTACAATTTGAATAATTGAAGTTTGTAGGTCCACCTATATTATTCTGCTGATTATATCGTACGGACCTTAGATTTGGACCGTATAAGTAAATCAGAAATGCTCATGTCGTCAACAAACACGATTGTAATAAATAATGATAATTTTTTTGCCTTTTTAACTCCATTTATTTGCATTTAATAGAAGAAATGATAAATCATCGAAAGTCCAAAATTGTTTAATTCTTTTCTTGAATATCAAGAACACTCGTAAGGCGCTCGATCTATGGAATCCATCATCAAATCTTCCCATTGACAGATAGAGTATAAGAATCAATTAGCTCGGGATTTAAGATTTAGATCTTCAACTACTTCCGAGAGGGTCTCATGCTACGATTAGAATATATAGGGCAGGAAAGCACTACGACAAGTTAATTTCAGATTATTTAAACGAAAAGAAATCACTGTCTATCATCGAATTCGCCAGAGAAATGAATACAAGTTTAGATCTTAGTAAGAAAGTTTAGGCAGATAATTCTCCTATTAACTACCGAACAAAGGAGTTGTGCAATTTAATTTAAGTTTTCATAGTCCAGCTAGCATTTTTGGTTAACAGTTTGTATGCATCCGATTACAAAGTACATTAAATTAATGTTATTGTGAAATGTGGACTGATCATCCTTATACTCCCTGAATCATTCACCTTAGATTTGCCACGTCCTTAACGTAGGTAACAAATATTCATCAATAAATAACAAATTGTAATGTTTTGCTGCCAGCTACTTGGAGTAATAAATGCAGAGTTTGAGAAGAATAGGTAACTTAATTTATGTGCTTGAATGATAACATTAGGTATTTGACGTCTAATTTGATAATGCTAAGCATAGTACTAACAATGTGAGTCACAACGAATAAATGCGATGAGATGAATTAAATTTCTTCATGTTTAAGAAGGGGTTTCGAGTTCGAGTTGCCAAGATAAAATATTCTGGATAAGGAGCGAATTCACTTTAACAAACTTTGCGTAATGCGAATTCGTACCGGTCGAACTATTTTGATAATAATAATAATAATATTGATGTAGTAATAACGTGAGTCACATATTTAAAGGCCAAAAGCTACATAAAAAGGCGTGACTAATATTTTGCTTTTTGTTATATGCATTGTCGTGTTTCCGTGCGTCAAAATCAATTCAGGTCTATTGAAACTGCTTTTCATGCGATATTGCAATGCACATAAGATGTTTTGACCAGATATTCTTTGTAATGTGCCAGCATGAATCATTAAAATAGAGGAGACTAACCTTGTACCTCTTTCTTGTTTATTTGATTGGATTGCCTTTTACCTTTAATTATTGATGGCGTTGAAACTTGAATTCATGACCCCTATTATATTAAAATGTGCATCTAATTTAAAAATTAAACTATTAGAAATATCATACTTAATTTATTTAATTATCTTTTCCACCCGTAAGACGATGCGAGTGTATCGAACCCATATTTTCTCCATTGGATTTGAAGCTTCCAACCAAATCATCCCTATTATACCTTGGTGATATTGTACTGTAAGCATTTTAGATGTTTAATAATTTTCTATAATTATATTATTAATTGAGTGATACTTAATCGAATTGTGCTTCGTGTATGGCCCACGATTGGAAGAAGCGTTTTTATTTATTAAGAATTTCAATTTTTAAAACTTGACCCCGAAATCTCTGATAAAAAAAGAGAAATGCAACCAATAATGTTGTCACATTTTATTATGGTTGATAATGATGTATTCAATAAGACCTAATCTTTAAACTTTTGTGTGGTCAAAAGTTTTAAGCATTGTCATAAGCAGCCAGAAAATTTAATATGTTACGTACGCAACTTATTACGATCCCAACTTTTATCAAGTTATTATAATATGAATACCCTTTTTATGTAATTGTTTTTTGCTGGAACCAACTCTTCGTGCTTAGTAAAGGATTGCAAGAAAGGTATGTTTCCAATAAGTCAAGAAATCTTTTAATTAACCGTAACAAGACCTTAAAACATCAATAAATAAAACTAGCTATTTATTAATTTCTATATTCTACAAACGGTATACAAGAGCATTAGTACTACGTACGTACTAGAATAGATTATCAGGCCAGCTAATTGGAGGCCTTATTATCGTCAGCTATAAAATATCTCCAAATGGCATTCCATCAGATCCCATTGTCTCAAAAGCCAACAAAATTAAAAAACAGTCTTCACTCTATGGACTTTAAATAATTCCTTTTCTGTAATGTTCAATAATTCTGTCTTTAATATAAAGAAAGTAGAATTCTTTCGCTTTTGTAATTGATTAGGAGTTGTTATGGGTGTCAAAATTAGCATAGTATAAACTGTAACTTATTTAGTTAATTCCTCTAATTTTAGATGCGTTGGGTTGAGAATAGATTCAATGATAGGTTAAATTGACCCATCTTTTCAATTATCTTGGTAAATTTACTGTCTTAGATAGCTCTCCTTTTCCCACCAACTATTTTGTCAAAAAATAGAAAATAATTACTTTTCCTTATTTAGTTCCACAATCACGTTAAACTAATAAATCTATAGACAAGTTACACGATAATCCCTTTAGTAGCTCAGTTATTGATTCGTCCAAATTTTGCTCAATCCACCTGTTATAGCTCTGGTGACAACCTTGCTTTACACAACATGAAGAGTTTGTATTGAGTATAAATTGGCCCGCTTACGTGGCGCCTCGAGCACATGATTTGAAGCGCATCGAACGGAGACTCATAAGCCTGACCTTGGGGCAAACAACATAGTTACCGAAGTTGCCAACCAAAGGCGCCAACCGAAGTCATAATCCTTGGTATACTTCGGAGAATAATCGCCTCGGTAGATCAACGGATTCATATCCCCGAGCTGAAAGACCTAGACCTCGGTGGGTCACTCTTATCTCAACGAGAAGATTGTTCCATGATCGCAGCCCACTAACTCTTCTTCCAAAGATGCGGAATGTGGGCGAAGCCATAAAATAACGTGGAGAAAGTGACTGAACTTCCCCAACCCGATGACCTATAAATAGCATTTCATTTTACATTATAGGCATCTAGAAATACATACCAAAACTCTGTCGATTTATACTGAATATTGCGATTATTGAAATACAAAGTTCTATTGTTCGTTGTCTGATTACTTACTTTAAGTTCATTATTTTTTGCAAAGCTTTAATACTTGACATTGCTTGTAAATCCAATCGAATTCGATTTGTTAACCTAAATCGATTTAGTTCAATACATAGTTGAGTTGATAAAGTGGTACCATTGGCATTTCAAAAGAGAAATGTGTTTTCCCCTTGTAGTCGTGACGTAAAAACTATGTCGACGTGTTAGTTTTAGAAAAAATTACCATTTCTTAATATGTCTAGAAGTTTTCCCTCTCCCTTTGAAGGATTATATTGAAGAAATCGCAAAACCATTTATTTTAGTGACATTACCTCCGTTCTGATAATGGCCAACGAACCATTGGATCGAAGTCATATAATTATTCCATTCTTGCACAAATAGGGGGAAAGCAAATTGCAAAGAATATTGCTCGTTAAACAAAAATGTCAAGCAAGGTCGGTTATTCTTATTATATTCTCAATCTACTAATAGCGTTCATTCTTTACATAATACTACGAACAAACAATGGTTTATATCATGGCATATCCAAGAAACTCGTGAAGCAAACGCCAACTTTGCTAGGGAATGCGTTTCGAAAATCACGCGAATTTGATCGAAGCTGTTGAGAAAATTTTCCCAATTATGTCATCTCCATCCTCGAATAGAGATAAAGTAAAGTAATCGACACAACTTTTTCAAAAATAAGATTTGGTTAATGCGGATGCATGTCACAAGTTATTCCACTTGTCCTCCCTACAACAAAATCGATTCATTATTGGAATTTGGAACTGTTCCCTACGTACATTTTTCTAGTGGATTCATGGCTATAACGTGACATCAAAGATCAAATTAGTATTATGCTGGAATATCTAGCTAGAAAGGAATCTTATATGACTCTAGTCCTAGTCCTAAATTATTCCTAATTAAGTAATACGAATAGTGAAGACACTGAAGAATGATTCACTGGCTGTAAACATTTTCCCGTATGATAAATATATCACGGTTTTGTGTAAGCATATATTATTTGGTATATATTCACCCTACATACTCAAATTCACCTTGTGTAAAGCCTATTAAAGGCAGCTTTCAGATTTTTTTCTATACTCAAAATTTGAACTTGAGACTGTTAAGGATAGTGGAACTACATCTATTCCAGTGCATCTTTTGATGGTATAAAGGTTCTACATTAGTCATGTTGATATCATGATATTTGATCTAGTTCAATTTTGAAAAATTATTGGTAATATAAAGAGTATCGAAGATATATAGAGGACTATATTTACTCCCTCAATCAATCTAGAGGACTATATTTAGGTGTCGCATCCTTAGCTTGGATTATTCTCCTGTCATTCTACTATCAAAGAAAGTTTTGTACAGGAACTTATTTCATTCTTCAAGAATTCACATACTCTGTGACATGTGTGTCTTGTAACAAACGTGGTTAGGGTACGATTCCTTTGAAAAAAGATGACAAGAAAGTATCTAATTACCTCATAATTTTGTTAATTTCAAATTTTCAATTGCCCCGTACATGTTACCAACTCAGCAACTCTTCTTATTTGTGGGGAGATTTAGTTCATTAGTACATTGCAAATGTTATTTTAGTTATATAAAAAATTTTGAAAAGAAATTAGTAAAAAATTAACACATTTGAGTGATTCAGGAAAATAATACAGGCATCTTTGTTGGATCATTTTGTTATATTTAAATTATAGGTGTACAATTATTCTAACCCTGATTGTGCCACTATTTTCCTCACGACAGCCAATATATATGAGCCTATCCTTTGTGCTAATTTCGTGTCATGTAGGATTAGGAAGCTAGTCATTTTGGATAAATGCATCTGTAATATATTTTATACTACTACTAGAAGTATTTTATCAATGACGTTAGGACTAAGAGAACATGCTGGACGCAGACACAAACCAAGCATCCTTATCAATTCCCTTGGTATAAATTGTCAACATAGAAAAGGAATGATGTTTATTTCAAACATCATATTATTTGGTTATAAAATCAAACGTATAAAACTTATTTCTAAGCAAAGTAAAACAGAAAACCACGTGATCGTATATGCGAACAAAATAATATTACTAGTACTTTCTCTCCTCCAATTTATTAATATGTAATAACATCGTGTTACGAGTACAACAGCAATAACATACTCGGTATGTTCTCAAAAATCGGGTTTGCGGAGAGTGAAGTGTGTGCAGAACTTACTCCTAGCTATCTCGAGTGAGATTTGTGACAGACATATCATTATATTTGTGTGGTTAAGTAAATTGTTTGCAACTTTAACTAGATTTTTTTTTTTTTTTTGGAACAAATTAAAGTAATAAAATCGTACCATTTTTTTTAGAACAGATAAAATAATATCAAGTCGCAGATCTAACCGCTGAAAGTAGGGATGACAAAGGGGTGATTCGGGGAAGGGGAAACTTGGTTGCAAATACGAAGAAGATCTGGTTGAAACTTTTGCAAGATAATGCTCAACCTGCACCACAACGCACCAACTTCATCCTTAGTTATATATATATTTGATAATTGTATTAACCCAATAATAAAATCTAAAATTATTTAATTATAATTAAAATAAGGGAAGTAACCATAATATTGTACTCCCTCTGTTCCAAAATGGTTGTCACAGTTCGGATTTCGAGAGTCAAACGAGTTCATTTTGACCGTGAATTTAAACATATAATCTTTAAGTTTTTTGTAACGATGTTTATATATTTAGAAACTACATAAAAAGTACTATAAGTCACAATAATTAATAATTCAAAATATTTAAAAGACATATGAAAATATTACGGTCAAAGTTAAACTCGTTTGATTCTCGAAATCCGAACTATGACAACCATTTTGGAACGGAGGGAGTATGTTATAAGAGAGGCTAGTGTTACGAATCAAAACCTAAAAACTAAACCATCAAATAAGTACTCAATAATTCACAAGCATAATCCATATCAACCTAGGACAAATTCGTACATAATAGACAACTGTCAATTGGTACACATTTAGCCTTACAAGTGAGCCGCCGCGAATCGAAGTCGAACCAAGAAACGGAATATTCCATAATTTGTTAAAATTGCATGTATTTATAGTAGGATTTGGAATTTGAGTTCCCCCAAACTCGAATATTCTCTCATATTCCCTCGTTTAATATATAGCCTTACTAATAAAAATCATATGTATATTCCAAAAACAGTAGCTCACCGTACGATGATCCGTTAGAATCCCGTGTCTAGCAAATCCAACGGCTAATCTTTGTCCAAAAGCTAAAAGTAGCAGAGGATAATGATTTTTATGGAGAGACAAGATACAAACTGCAAAAGGGACTTGAATGGCTTTGCTTTAACCTACCACATACTCAAATAGTACGTAATATTCCTTGGCATCTTATTTCCGCATCCTAATTCTTATGTACATATACTTACAATTTTCCCCTATATATAGCCCTTCTTCTTTAGGTTTCCATCACTTCAAACTCAAACAACTTTGTGTTCTGAAACTCAAGAATTATTTCTTAGAAAACAACTGAAAGAGGGTGCTTTTTTACTCTCTTTCTTGGTTCATTCTCTTAAATACAAACCCAAAAGAAATGGCTGGAATTATTGTGATTTTCGACTTTGACAAGACGATTATCGACTTGGATAGCGATAATTGGGTGGTGGATGAGTTGGGTGCTACTGATTTGTTCAATCAACTTCTCCCTACCATGCCCTGGAACTCTGTCATGGTAAGTTTTCCTAGTATATTTCATATTTTCCACATTCTATTATGTCCAAATAACGACGCAAGTTTTTTCCGTTAACATCGGAAAAATCTTGATCGGGTGCTTACATTAAATCATATATTAATTTGACTATACGATTATGTAACAAATATGTATATTCAAGACGTGCATTTATTAAACTTTTTGCGCTGTTTCAAACAAACTACAGGACAGGATGATGAAGGAGCTACATGCACAAGGCAAAACAATTCAAGACATTGAAAACGTACTGAAAAGGGCACCTATTCATCCCCGTGTAGTTCCAGCAATTAAAGCGGCTAAGGCTTTAGGGTACGTATCTACTCCTTCCATTCTACTTTAGATGAACTCATTTAACTTTGCACGGAATTTAATAAAGAGATAAGACTTTTAAAACTTGTGGTCTAAAATAAGTTATAGATATTTGTGTGGCTACAAATCATTTAGGGATGAGTAAAAGTGAATATTTCTTTCCAAATTTAGAAAGAGGTCATTCTTTTTTAAACAGACTAAAAAAGAAATAGGTTCATCCTTTTTGAAACGGAGGGAGTATGTATATTTCAGCATTATTTCACGTGACAAACAATTTTTTCTGTTTTGTTTCAGTAAAAAACAGTGACTCATGGAATTAAATGCGTGTTATTTCAGGTGTGATTTGAGGGTAGTAAGTGATGCAAATCTCTTCTACATTGAGACAATATTGAAAGATTTGGATATAATGGATTACTTCTCGGAAATATACACAAATCCAGGATATGTTGATGAGGAAGGCAAACTTAGAATCTGTCCTCACCATGATTTTCACACTTCCTCTCATGGCTGTACCAATCCTTGCCCTCCCAACATGTGCAAGGTAAAAAACAACACTAATTATAACCCTTTTTTTTCACTTACCTATAAAATTTACTGTTAATTTTATTATAAGAAATAAATTACAAAACTTGGTACTACTCGTAAAAATTTTGGGGCTCAAATTTTGTAGTGTCTGAACGTGGTTTGTCAGAGGAATAGTAATACTATTTCTGATGTTATTCGAATATTATTCAAATATGTTTTTATTTGGTAGATGAGTTTCACGTGTTTCTTATCATGTCCCGACAAAATCACTCATTTAATAATGTTAGTGTAATTTCTTACCAACCCAAGCCAGCATGGTTCCTCATATTATTTTTCTTTCATGTTTTAATTTCTATCAACTTTAGCTTTATATACAGTACTTAATATATCCTAACGATGTATTTTCTATGTTAAACATTACAGGGTGTGGTAATAGAAAGTATACAAGCCTCATTGGCTATGGAAGGGAAGAAAAGAATAATCTATCTTGGTGATGGAGCTGGAGATTTCTGCCCAAGCTTGAAGCTCAGAGAGCAAGATTTTGTAATGCCAAGGAAAGATTTCCCAGTCTGGAAATTAATAAACGAAAATCGCGAACTCGTAAGAGCAGAAATTCACGGATGGACTGATGGAGAAGAACTAGAACACATTTTGCTTCAGATAATTAAAACAATTACAATTGAAGAGAATCAATTGTTCTCAGTTGATTGCAAGTTACAGTCCATTCCTATTTCAGTCCATGAGGCATTGCCAAAAGCTCTTCATGTGCGTTACTAATAGTGAAGCCTTTGATGTCAATAAATGTGTGTGATTAGTGTGTGTGTGTGTGTGTGTTGATCAATTATCAAGAAAGTGATCAGCAGACAGCTAACTAATGAAGAGTTAGCTACTTGTATTTTATGTTTATGTTGAATTAAAACTACCTAAGTGTTCCCTGGTTTTGAGCCTTTGATTCGGGCTCTAAATCCTGTGGTGTAACACTGTTAACTACCTGTATCATTTACCTCGCTTTTAATCTATTGGATCACTTTAATAATTAGCAGTCTTAATTTTATTTTTGTTGCTCAAACTCAAACTTTTATTCTTTTCTTTTGTTTTTTTCTTCTCCCTCTAATACTTTATAATCGGATGAAATATATTTTTAACAAGCAATACTTGTTATAAGACGTAATTTTAACGGGAGATAAAATAGCCCACGGTGCTAATCTAAAAAGAAACTAAAGGTCTTTCTTTCATTTGTCCTTTTGTTTTTTCCCGTCTTTTTGCTTGAGAAAAGTTTCATTGTTTTAATCTCGAAGATTATTGGAGTAGACCATAAATAAGAAATTCTGAATCTAATATTCTCAACATTACAGTTCTGAGGTTCAAAAGATAGGCAGTGTACTGTTCCCTCTCTGCTTCCTATCTTGTTGGATATTCATTTTAAGGCAAATAAATTCCCGTACTAGCAATTTTTAAACTGTCTTTTGAGTTTATTTTTCCTTATTCAAATTCAAATTTGAGTCTTAAAGCAAAACTTAAGCTAAGTATGTCACTACATTAGAAGATATACTCAAGAAAAATCAACATTAATGTATACAATTTTTTTTAAAAAAAATCTTATTAGCACAATAAAATTTTCCTACAAAGAGAATAATCAAAACCCTCCCATGGTGGATGCTTTCAAACCAATATTTAAGCATTGCTCCAATTTGTTTCTATATCAGATGGCAGAGGAAGAACAGGTAAAAGTTGTACAAAAAAAGAAAGTCTATACACATGGGATCCAGCACAAGATAGCTAAAGTAGTAAGATTAAAAACGTAATCTTCAAAAGTAGTACTCCACATGGAATCCACCACATTTTTTGGAGAGTTATACTTTCTCCGTTTCAGAAAAGATAGAACCTATTTCCTTTTTAGTCTGTTTAAAAAAAAATAACATCTTTCTAAATTTGGAAAAAAATATTCACTTTTGCTCATCACTAAATGATTTGTAGCCATACAAATATATATAACTTATTTTAGACCACAAGTTTCAAAAGTCTTCTCTCTTATTAAACTCCGTACAAAATCAAATGGGTTCATCTAAAGTGGAACGGAGGGAGTAATCAAATGTGCAAGGATATTTGAAGAGGATATGTAGAGAGATAAGTACGCACGTGGGGTGTCATACGCACGCCTTAATTTAGATCTTGTTGCCCCATGCAATATTGCCATGATATTCCCTAGCTTATTATAAGCCTTACTAATTAAAATTATAGGTATATTCCAAAAAGAGCAGCTCACCGTATCCGTTAGAATCCCGTGTCTAGCAAATCCAACGGCTACTCTTTGTCCAAAAGCTAAAAGTAGCAAAAAGGAACTAACTTTTGCTTTAACTTACCACAAACTCAAAATATACGTAATATTCCTTGGCATCTTAATTCCGTTTCCTAATTCTTATGTAAATATTCTTACAATCTTTCCCCTATATATAGCCCTTCTTCTTTAGGTTTCCATCACTTCAAACTCAAACAACTTTGTGTTCTCAACCCCAAGAATTATTTCTTAGAAAACATCTGAAAGAGGGTGTTTTTTAATTCTCTTTCTTAGTTCATTCTTTTAAATACAACCCAAAAAAAATGGCTGGAATTATTGTGATTTTCGACTTTGACAAGACGATTATCGACTTGGATAGCGATAATTGGGTGGTGGATGAGTTGGGTGCTACTGATTTGTTCAATCAACTTCTCCCTACCATGCCATGGAACTCTGTCATGGTAAGTTTTCCTAGTATATTTCATACTTTCCACATTCTATTATGTTCAAATAACGACGCGAGTTTTTTTACTGACATTACAAAAAACTTGATCCGGTGATTACACTAAACCATACAATTTAACTATACGACTACGTAATAAATATTAAAAAAGGACGTGCATTTATTAAACTTTTTGCGCTGTTTCAAACAAACTACAGGACAGGATGATGAAGGAGCTACATGCACAAGGCAAAACAATTGAGGACATTGAAAACGTACTGAAACGGGCACCTATTCATCCTCGGGTAGTTCCAGCAATCAAAGCAGCTAAGGCTTTAGGGTACGTATATTTCAGCATTATTTCACGTGACATACTTTTTGTTTTTTGTTCAGTAAATAAACAGAGACTCATGAAACTAAATGTGTGTTATTTCAGGTGTGATTTGAGGGTAGTAAGTGATGCAAATCTCTTCTACATTGAGACAATATTGAAAGATTTGGATATAATGGATTACTTCTCGGAAATATACACAAATCCAGGATATGTTGATGAGGAAGGCAAACTTAGAATCTGTCCTCACCATGATTTTCACACTTCCTCTCATGGCTGTACCAATCCCTGCCCTCCCAATATGTGCAAGGTATAAAATTTACTGTTAATTTTATTATAAGAAATAAATTACAAAACTTGGTACTACTAGTAAAAATTTTGGGGCTCAAATTTGGTGTCTGAAGCTTAAGGATTCACTTGCTTTGGATTTGAACCACTGGCCCTAAATTTCCAACGTGGTTTGTCAGAGGAATAGTAATACTATTTCTGATGTTATTCGAATATTATTCAAATATGTTTTTATGTGTTCACCATTTTGGTAGATGAGTTTCACGTGTGTTTCTTATCATGTCCCCACAACATCTCTCATTATATAATGTTAGATTAATTTCTTACCAACCCAAGCCAGCATGGTTCTCATATTACTATCAACTTTAGCTTAGTATACGTACAGTTAATAGAGTATATCCTAACGATGTATTTTCTATGATAAACATTACAGGGTGTGGTAATAGAAAGTATACAAGCCTCATTAGCTATGGAAGGGAAGAAAAGAATAATCTATCTTGGTGATGGAGCTGGAGATTTCTGCCCAAGCTTGAAGCTCAGAGAGCAAGATTTTGTAATGCCAAGGAAAGATTTCCCAGTCTGGAAATTAATAAACGAAAATCGCGAACTCGTAAGAGCAGAAATTCACGGATGGACTGATGGAGAAGAGCTAGAACACATTCTGCTTCAGATAATTAAAACAATTACAATTGAAGAGAATCAATTGTTCTCAGTTGATTGCAAGTTACAGTCCATTCCCATTTCAGTCCATGAGGCATTGCCAAAAGCTCTTCATGTGCGTTACTAGTGTGTGTGTGTGTGTGATTAGTGTGTTGATCAACTATCAGAAAGTGATCAGCAGACAGTTAACTAATGAAGAGCTAGCTACTTGTATTTTTATGTTTATGTTGAATTAAAACTACCTAAGTTTCTCACAAGGAAAAAGATAGGTAGTGAACTGTCCTCTCTTCGCTTCTTCTCTTGTTGGATATTCATTTTAAGGCAAATAAATTCCCGTACTAGCAATTTTAAGCTGTCTTTTGAGTTTATTTTTCCTTATTCAAATTCAAATATGAGTCTTAAAGCAAAATTTAAGCTAAGTATGTCACTACATTAGAAGATCTTATACTCAAGAAAAATCAATATTCTGTGAACCAATGTATACAATTTTTTTTTAAAAAAATCTTATTTGCACAATATAATTTTCCTACAAAGAGAATAATCAAACCCTCCCATGGTGGATGCTTAAAAAAAACGTTTGGACAGCTTAGCTGCCTGTGCACTTGGGCAAGTGCTTTGTAGACTTCATTACATATATTCAACCATATTATAACGGATTTTTTAGACCAAAATTCATGGCCATCTATCAACAAATTCGGTTCCAGGAATGTAGATCATGCCAGATACATGGAGAGACAGATGATAAATTTGGATTTGGAATGTCAAAAGTAACATTTTGATCATCCATCTTATATTACTTTTCTCCAGTTTGTCTATAATTCATTATTTTTTTCGTTACAAAAAACAATCTTACTTTGCTCTGATTATTAATTATCATCATAAAATTAACTTCAACAAGATGTAACAATCCCACATGAAATATGACGTAAGGAGTATAATTATTGCACCTGAACAAACATTTAACTATTTAAGTATTTGCAAATCGCAAGTTGCATGCAAGTGAAAAACCTTCATGTTCTAACCAGACTACGAAGTGTTGAATCATTATATGACTCTAATTATTGTTGTCGATAATTAACAGTGTATATATTACGATTAAATAACATTATCTGTTTTCTTTTTAGAACATGTAAGGAGTTTTACATATACGTTATTTAACCTTGCTTAACATGTAGTTACTTGTCCTTATGTTTCGAATTAAAAAACCTAATCGCATAACACAATGTACTGAAGTAGTGAACTGGAAAACTGAACTTCAGAATATGGTGGTTAAAAAGAAAAACACAGCCCTTAAAAGTTATTAACTGGTGTCATTTCCACTTTGTTTTCATGGTCTGGGCTCAAATTCAAGATATTGCATTTTCTAGAAGTGCACAAATAGCCTATTTGGCGCTCTATTTAGATTTTAGCAAAATTTTAAAACTATTCAATTTTTAGTCACAGGCGTGAACTTCAATCATTTAATGAGTAACTCCAAATCTTCAAGATTGAAGTTAAGTATGGAAGGTCTGAAGTACAACTTCCAATCTGAAGGTATGAAGTTGGCATAATGTCTTCCAACTTCAAACTTCTGCATATATAGCTTTCAACTATAAACCTTCAGGTTTGAATTTGGCTTAGCAACTTCCAACTTCAAACCATAGCAGCTTCCAACTTCCAACATACCTTCAAACTTAGGCATAACGACTTCAAACATGAAGGTTTGAAGTTAAGTCTATGCAGCTTCTGACTTCATACCTTCAGGTTTGAAATTGGGACATAATTAGAGCTAGTTTAATAGGAGAATAGGGCAAATATTCGAAATAGATTGTTTTTGAAAAGAAAAAAAACTTTACTGGCTAAAATCTAAATATTGATGGTAAAACTTGCTGATGGACTAAATTTATACGATTTTGTACTATTTTTTTCAGTTGGGGAGAACTACACAACTATGACACCTTAGGCCATGGTTTGCCTAACTGATCTTGCTTAAAATAATTTGCAAGAGTAGCCTCTTCTAATTTTAAGTAAGTACTACCACGTGGGCAACAATTCAAGTTATAAAATTGACAAGTGCTAGTTCGGGGGCAGCACTTCAAGTGTAAATTGACAAGTGCTGCCCCTGTGGTAGCATTTGACCTTTCATCTTTGTCAACATTCTCCCCAAATAACTTGAAGTGCTGCCTTGCAGGCATCACTTGTAGTTTATACTTGAAGTGTTGCCTCGAGGTAGCACTTGTCAATTTATAACGTGAGCTGTTGCCTTCCGAGGTTATTTTGCTAAACCATTCAATCCTCAATGAAAAAGGTGTATATGTAGTGAAATTTTTGTAGAAGTTGCTGGTCTCGTTTAGAGCTGCTGTTTAACCGTAGCATGCATTTACAAAAAGTAGTTTAAAGTTAGTGGCATAGACCGTGAAGATTGAATTATCATAGCCATACATTAGCACAGTCGCCTAAAGTTAATCATTTTCAAACTTTCACATGCTCTACTCAGTTTCTCCTAGAATCACAATTAGGTCCTTACTTTGTTTGAACATCTTCTTCATAAGTCCAAATTTCATGGAATTTCCACTATCTATTCCTTTAGAACTTTTTTATAGGCCCAAATTGTAATTCCATATCCGGACATGTATACTCCACTTAACCTTAGATACGGAGGAACTGAACGTCCTTATATTTATGTAACATTATTTCATTTTCGAACTATAACTTTTAAAAGTATTTTTTATAATATATGTCTAATCAAACACCATCATATATATATTGGGACCGAGGGGAGAAAACTTTCCATTATGAACTTACAATAAGTTGAACTAAGTTTTTTACTAATCAATTCCTACACTCAATGTGTTTAGTTAAAAATTGTAGAAACAAAAGACTTCTTACCTGGCGTCCGTATCAAAATTATGTTGTCGTAGCTAAATATCAAAAAGAGCCTTCTAGTTAAATACTATAAAACAAAGAATTAAACTCTATCTCTTTTTCTGTTTGTTTGTATTCCTTAAAGTGCCAGGCAAATGATTGAGTTTCTATGACCTCAAATGGAAAGGAGCTGTACATCTTTACAAGGAACTCTTCCACACACATCCAAGGATACTTTTATTTCGCAGCCAAACAAAAAAGACAATATAGGATGATGTACCTAACCCCATTATTTTTGTTATCTTTCTTTTCAATTCATTCTATATAAGTTCGTGATAGTTTAGAGTACACTGGACACAAGAAGGGATTGAATTGGGTCGACAACGATTTTACCTTCTCTTTGAGTTTAATCAAAATATCATATATACAACAGTTCGTGTGGACAAAATTTAATTTGTGAACAGCTACGTACTTACCCCCCCCCCCCCAGCAATTAAAAGACAAACATGCTCTCAATTTAAGAGTGCATATGTAGATAAATAAATAGGAGCATCCTGAGTACCAAGGTTGCACATTGATCTTCATTCTCTAGTTGAGCATTATAGATCATCTGACAATTACTAAGTGAGTCTTTATTATTATGACAATATGAATGTATAGAAAAGTAGTCAAATTATGTAGGCCTTGCAAATTTCTGGGGATTTGTCTCTGTCCATATTATATTCTTTTGCGTGCAGCAAATTTATTTAAACATAGCAGTTTTAAATAATTTAGGTATGAATAATCAGTTCTTTAAACTGTCTTCCGCAACTTCAGAAAACCAAGTGGTCCAACAGATAAAGACATTTGCTAAATGGATAACTATGTCTTAAACACGTAGGCCATGGTTTGTAGCTTCAATTGAAAGGCTTGCTAAATTAAGCTTTAATTGAATTCAGTGATGTGTTATGAACTCAAAATGGATACTAGAATACTGTGATCACTGTAGCGTGCAACCTATGCAACGAGAGCAAATATACATATATATACAGACACATAATGAAATTCCATGATAGTGTCACTCAATTGAAAGGTCTTTGAAAACCCAACATCATCCTTTGAGTTAACTCCACGAATAGTTCACCATTAATGCAGCAAATTATGTCCTAAGGTGAAAAATTACTAATACTTCTTAGGTCAAGAAACAATAGACATTAAACTCTAGCTAGAAAAGAACTGAAAGTTTGTGTATATGGACGTTCGTGTTTAAAACCAAGAAACAAGTTTTTAAACGTACATGGAATAATTTGTGGGGTGAGATAGTTAGATTGAAACCTACATTTATCATGTGATGCAGTGTGTATCATTTATGTGTGAAAAATCATTAGCAGATAAGATAAGGAATAGAGAAATTTGTACTTTGTTAGGGTCACCACCATGTGATTGTGATGAGTGATGGCAATAATTGCCCCTTCAATGCATGTGAATTTAATTGGGTGATGATATAGTATATTATATTGCATGCATTCTTGGATGTGAAAAATCACCAGCTGTCCATGTCCGTTAGTGATATCGTCTGCTTTGGACTTAAGCCCGCACGACTTTAAAATGCATCACTAGGTTATAATACCAGTTAACTTATATACCCAGCATCTCTCATGTGTTATGTCGATGTGGGACAATTAACCCTTAGATGAGGTGTTACAAACTCACTGCTTTGCCTTCAACATTTTGAGCAAGGAACTACACAGAAATCCTGCAAACTGTTACTATCTACTATTCACAAATGATACAAATAATTAATTTTTGATTAACCATGACAAGCTTTCTTTGGTAGAACTCCTTCATATATGCATATGAGCTAACTTTAAAATTGAAGTTTATACTAATCTATTATAACGTTAAGGAAATCATATCCATTCTTCAAAGTGGGAAAACTTTTAAGTATTTTTTTATCAAACCAATAAATAAGAACATACATTTTAGGTTGAACGTTATTTCACATAACATTAATCAAATGTAATGCATTCTCGCTTTTATTTATAAGATTTTTGTTTTAATTGCTTAGTTTGTTTAGTAAATATCAAGTACATGTAAGTATTTTTTATGTGGGTTTGCACCATTTAACTAATCTCACAGTTGAATTAGTTTCTCTAATGATGACTTCACGTGACCTATAGGTCACTTGTTCAAGTTTGGAAACAGTTACTGATGTTTGCATTAGATTAGACTACGTACATCACACCCCTTAGGGTTGAACCTTTTCCTCGAATCCTACGTGAACGCGAGATGTTTTGTGCAACGGACAACTATTTTAGTTACTTCAACGGGACAAGAATAGTTCATGTCAATCATACTAAACTACTACATTGGAAAAATGAAATCGATCATCTTTAGAACTATTCTACGATATAAATTTTTACAAGCATATAGTTGCATTAGAAAAAGAAAATAGAGGGAAATGGAGCAGGTAGAGTTGTACGTGGAATATAAAGTAGAGAGCGTCATCGTTAGTTTAACCGAAGAGTATTGGACCACACACCATGGCCCATGGTTTAAGGGACAAGGAAGGCCCACGATTACAAGTTGGTAATAACAAGACCCCACAAGGCCCAATGCCCCTTGATATTTGGGATTTTTGATTCCATTCTCAATCCCCATGATTAAAATGTTAATCTAGCTAACCTAATTGCTCCTATCAATGCTTCAATTATTGCAGCTCCAAGAATTTCTTCTGGAATTCCCATCTAGTACTACTTAAAATGGACTTTTTGATGCTTGTAAATGTGTTCTTTTGTGAAGCTGTTGTTTATCTTTTCTTTCATTTTTGTTTGAAAAATTTCTCTCCAAGAGATACAAAAGCCATAAACTTTGTCATAATGAATGTGATGGATTGGATGAGATTGATCAACTTTTAATTAGATGTCTTAAAGTTGAGGTATGGACAATAAAATAACTAGTTTTTCTAATTTGACGAGCTTGCACAATTTAAATTTAAATTTATCTGATCAATAATATTTTTATATCAGATATCAAAGTAAAAGAACCTTTAAAAAAGTTATATGGTAGCCATTCACTATAACTATAAAAGATTTTAAGTTACATACAACATTCACTATAACTATCAAAGTTATTTCCTCACTACCTCACTCGTGGTATGGATAAAATTTGCGTACATTTCACTTTTTTTATAACTTATTTGTAGGATTATACTGAGTCTATTGTTATTGTTGTTGTACTGGGTATGTTGGATAATATGGCCAAACATCTCTACATACAATCAAGGTTTAATTTCATCAACCTTACGTGAGGTAGGGACAAAATTTGCATACATTCAAGTATTCAACTTTTCCCAAACTCATTTGTTGTATTATACTGGACATGTTCTTGTGGTATTATTTTTTTTTTGGACCGGTGCTAAATCTTTTTATACTATATTAATTATATTATATGTTTTTACAAAATTATTTCGGTGAAACAACTAAAAAAAATGTATATTAACAAACGATATCATTAATGGAAGGTCTCATTGTATAATAAAATGTTACCACATCTTTTATTTCAAAACTTGTATTTGAGTGAGAGATATAAGCAAAGGGTGGTCAATGTAGAAGGCATATCCAATGGAAATAAGGATTCTTGTCACAATGAGTACAAAGTGTTTGTCTCATGATCAACACATAAAAACAAAAATCACCCTTTCGAAGCGCATGATTTACTTGCCCACTATCAATAAACAATCAATTAAGAGTTAAATAAGCAAAATGAGCAATATCATAACCACCTCATGTCACTTAAAACTTTGTCTTATTCCATAAATTACAAAACAAAATCGGAACTAAAAAAGTTGGTTCCAGAAATTATTAACTCTAGAACTTGTCTTTGGAAAACAAAAGAAAAAAAAAAAAAAAAACCATGAAAGCAGCGAGACATGATCCGTTGGAAGTGGCGCCTAAAACTGACAGACGTCAAAGCAAACCCGCCGTCAAGTCGTCGTCTGCTTACATTGCCCTATTAATGAGGGTAGATACGTTATTCATCTGTTCCAAGATGGTTGTCATAGTTCAGATTTCGAGAATCAAACGAGTTAAAATAATTAATAGGCTACGATAACCGTAATAAGTCTACAATAAAAAGTAATAAAAAGTAGTTTATAGGCTACGATAATCGTAATAAAAAGTACTATAAGTCACAATAATTAATAATTCAAAATATTTAAAAAATATATGAAAATATTACGGTCAAAGTTAAACTCGTTTGACTCTCGAAATCCGAACTATGACAACCATTTTGGAACAGAGATAGTATTAAATTACCTTGTGGGAGTGATAAGTATTCTTTTATTTATATACTAATAAAAATTATGTTTGAATGTTAAGTATCCGTCTATTTACTAAAAAAGTTTCGGATTTGAGTAAATATTTGATTTTAATACGAGTTCTCTAATCATTGTTAAACTCCAACTATTAAAAGATAGGTAACGTGAAAATAAAGATAATTCAGTGAAACGGCGAGACGTTAGCTGACAGATTTGACTCGAAAGCGGCGTCTCATTTTATTGGAAATTGGAATCGCTGTGAATTGGAGATTTGACGGAGACGGGATAACGGCGTGTTAAGTCCCATTCAAGCCCGTCCAGTCACGTGTTATCTTGTCAGGATTAAGTTTATATCGACTCTACAGAGAGTGTACAGTATCGTAGCCTATAAACAACAGCAAGTGTACAAGTTCATACTTGTCAAACAAATTTAAATGTGTAAAATTTACTGAAATAGCCAATATAATGATAGGTATGATGAATCATGCACATAATTGCATATTGCATAGCTTCATCCGTTGTACTCCCTCCGTTCCACTTTAAATGAATCTATTTTAATTTGCACGAAATTTAATAAAGAGAGAAGACTTTTGAAACTTGCGGGCTAAAATAAATTATAGATATTTGTGTGGCTACAAATCATCTAGGATGTGTAAAAGTGAATATTTCTTTCCAAATTTAAAAAGAGGTCATTTTTTTTAAACAGACTAAAAAAAAAAATAGATTCATCCTTTTTGAAATGCAGGGAGTATATGCACTATAATGCATGAGTTATACAGTAGCATAAAAAATTATTTAAATAATCTAGCTATTTTTCAAGTAATATAAATTTTCCTTTAAAAATTATGTGCATCAACAGTTTTTTTTGGGTTTTTCTCATCCCGATTTCTGTACTCTGGTCGAACATAAGAGTCAGATTATTTTGTACGTTCGATATGATTCTTTTGAAAGACGATTTCTTCTAAATATTTTTAACTTAGAATTATCTGGACAGCCTCTCTAGTTAATGGTTAATTAAACATTTTAAATTAATGGTTTCCATAATTTTACTTTTATTACCGAACTTATTACACCTTTAAAAGTTAGTGTTCAAAATCTAATCTAATGTTTGTTAAAACTTTTGTGATTTTCACGTAAAGATTTCACTGTGTCGAAAAAGGCTCCCATAAATTATTATATAGGCCACCACCACGAGAAAGTTGTTTGTCAACACTAACCATGGATATACCATATTTTTCAAAATGAAGATGGAAGGACCGTTTTGTGGGGCTCCGAGTCCGAATCTGGATCCATGTTGTGGTCCAGTGCCCAGTATGGGAGAAGTAATAAGAGTGGAAACTTGATTTGAATTTGTAACATGAGCCATGTGAGTTTGGAGCTGGGAAGCAGAGTTGCCTAAGAATGGGAGTATGAGAAGGGGCAAGTTGGCAACATCTAGGTGTTATTCGTAGACTCCTGTCTCTCTCATTCTTTTTTTTTTTTTTTTGGTTTCTCACCTCATATTCTATACCTGTATTGAATTCCGACTAATTTGAATTTTCACCGAAAAGTCATATGTTGGGTTAAAGGACCCCCTATAAAAAACGATTCTATTTTCATGACTCAAACTCGAGACCTTTAGTTAAGGATGAAGGAGTACTTACCGCTCCACCACATTTTTGATAGTTCTGGTAGATTCCTCTCTAGTACATGCATGCAAATTGTTTTAAATTTTCTTCCCACTTAGGTTTGAAATTAAACGGAACAAAAGAAGTCACTCACTTTTTCCTCCTTTGTTGACGAGTAGTTATGAAGTAAAGTAAAAAAATTTAGTTAGCTGTCGATCAATGAAAAGTTTTGAGAAAGATGGACGATGAATTTTTTAAATTTCTCACTTAAAATTATTAGGAATAGTAGTCTTGAACAATTGTTTGATTCAAATGGCATGAATTGCTTTGACGTGTATAAACTTTAATATATACTTAGTAAAAATATTAAGGTTGTGTTTACTGCACAATACAGTTAGTTGAAAGGATAAATTCACATAACCCATTCAAATATAGTTTGTACTATTATTTTGTTTTGCTCTTTGCATCTTATCAACCCTTTCTCAAATATTGTTAATTATTTAAGGGAGTACTTTAATAAAAAAATTGTTCTCATCAAATCATTTTGCATAGACTTGGTGGGGAATTTGCAACTTCATCTCATCATTAATGATTTGATTATATTCAAATAAAGTTGGCCATCATATTTATATGATCACCTCTAGTACTCCTTTGACTATAATGTACCAACTTTTTAGTAATTATATAACCATTATTGAAAAGCATGTAAAGAACTAAAGAAGAACGAAGGTGTTGCGATATAAAATGCCAGGTGCTTTTAGGTGTTCAAACCAATGATTTGGACATGTTTCTAAAGTAAATTTTGACAAATTCTAATGAAAGAATGATTAGGAATACAATATAAAGTTAGCTACAATATTAATGTCGTGCATCTTTTTCTTTCTTTTTCCATTTCCCCTCTACGTTATTTCTCCTTTTATTTTAAATCTTGATTTTTGTATCAAATTCCCTCCTAAATTTAAAATTTGTATAGGTACGCTAAAATTGTCTTGTTTCACTTTAATTTTTCAGAAGAAACATAAAGTTCACTGTGGTATTCATCATTATTAATCTACAAAGTTATGAGATTCCCAAGAAAAAAAAGACAAAACAATTATAAATATATATATGAAAAAGACAAGCTTAATGTTGCAATACCACCTTCCATTCCTTCGTGGGGTCTCACAGCAAATCTTTAGCACATTCAAAATACTATAAACAAATAGAAGAAGTAGTTGAACTTGGTGAATTTCGTGCCAATACAGAAAACGAAAATAATAAGACAGAACAAGTATAAAACACATTAACTATAGCTTACAGAAAATGTAGCAGTAATTGTGGGACATGAATTTGGCTTGTAGTAAGTATCTATATCGAAAGCTTACAAAACCAAAATCCCGAATTTACGTTCATTTTATTTTACTTTGGCGCTACAAGATTTCAAAAGTCGAAAGTTTTGGCTCATCCGATGTCATTCTATGTGGTTACATATGGTATTCGAAAATATATTAGAGAGTGGAATAAATTGGAGCAACATAGAGATAGAATAGATGCCGAAGATTACTATGTAATACTAAAATAATAAATACTCATTTATCTTTAATTAGATATTTCGAGATTGAGTTACCTTCTATGTTGAGCTTACGTGTTAAATTATCCATACTTAAAAAAACAAGTTTACGACTTGACGTCCTGGTAGTGTTAAGTGGCACATTTTCAATGTCGAGCAATACACATATCATGGGCTATGTTTTCATATATATCATGAGCTAACTACAGTTTTTCTCCTTATTAAGAAAAATGTTAAGCATATAGTAATGCATATAAAGGAATCTCAACCATTCTTATATATGTATCGTGTTACAAGTATATTTTTTGTCAAGGAGATTCAGTTAAACGCTTAGCTCTACACATATCCACCCGTTATTGAAGGTGAAGGAATTAGATTGAATGAGGATGTCTTAATTGAACTCAAATTGTTTCTATAATTAAAAAACGTTTAGCTTCATTACTTTAGCAACTAATCATTAACGATTGGACGAACTACAATAAAGTGATTCAAGTGATCACTTTATGTTTAAATTTTCAAAAAAAAGTTTTACAAAGAAAACAATACAATACATCTCTGAAATCTATGTAGTAATAAAATAAACTTGATTAAGGTCAAGGTAGATATTTGTATGAAGAAACAAGGGCATTTTCGTGAATATAAAAAGCTCTGACTAGAAATTAATTATTTTGAAATTGATTGTGTGTTGACACAGTAAAAAAATCTGCAAAAAAATAAAAGAAAAAAGAAGATTTTTATCATAAAAGAAGAAAGAGTAATATTAGCTGTCTTCTTCACCTGATCATTTCTTGATATCTATATTTCTGTGTAAGAAAAAAAAAAGTTTCCAAATCCTTAAAGTTACTGTTACTCAAATGTAAGCTAAATAATTTCTCGTCCAATTTTGTTTGTCGTACTTTACTTATTAGTCCGTCGCAAGAAAATTTCAACTCATTCATTCATCAAGAAAGTGTGGGTCAACTTTGAAAAAATAGCATCTTTATTCATTTCCAGTTTCTATATTCAGCTCTTTCAGGTTATGATTTTCTTGAATCAAGGTTTGTTACATGATTTCAGCTTTTAGGAATGTTGTTTTTTAGCTGTTTTGATGTTGAACTGTTTATGATTGTACCTTTCAGACAGCTAATACGCATCACATTGTATTTTTAACATCATTATCCCCCTACCCCAGAATCATTATGATGAACTGTTTGTGATTGTACTATTCTTTTGATGCTGACCTCGACTATTCTATCGAATACCTGTTATCTAGCTTCCACCGGTACAGTTACAAGGTAACTTTAACCATCAATGCTTAGTAAGATGTCATGGTGTTTTGCACATCTTGACTATTCGGTTATTCTACCGAGTACCTGTTACCTAGCTCGCACCACCAGTTTAGGTATCGGGTAACTTTGACGATTAATGTTTAGTTAGATGAGAAGAAATCACATAGTGTTATTAGACTCCACTCGGATTTGTTGTGATAATACTATTTGTTTACCGTTTTCATCTTTTTCTAAAATGATTTGTTACTCTTCAGGTTTTGATGAGTTGATTTTGGATTTTGCAGCTTTTGGGTTTTTGGCTGTGGAGTGTGGAGGTTGAGGAGTCAATTTTATTTGCTAAATGTAAGCTAAAGGCCACTGAAAAACTCAACTCTCTTGTCATTTCATTGATTTGGGTTGTTGTTGTTTAGCTTTTTGGACATTTGGTGCTTTGAGGAAACTGTTAAAAGTAGTACTGTTTCCTTCCTATTATGAGATGCTGAATTACACAGTTTTCTTGTTTTCCAATATCCCATTTTGGAGATAAAAGGGGATAAAGTGATTCAATAGTTCTCTTTCACCTGAGGCTTTTAGCACCATTTGTTTGACTCTTGTGATCTGAAAGCAGCCATAAAAAGAACCATTTATTTGGTAACTCATTTCCCTTTTGTGTTTGTGGGACAATTTTTCTGTCATCTGCATTTTATCTTTTGCAGAAAATCATGTGCTCAACTGTTCATTCATTTTTTAACATATGATAAGTTTTTATTTTTCAGTGTAGAGTTGTTTTGTCCTAAATTTGGAATAGATTACTCACCTCAGTTCATTTTCTTGGAGAAAAATAGAGTGAAAGCATGAATGTTCATTGTTTTATCAAAGAGTATCCTGAAAAGTTGACTAGGTTTATAGAGTTGAAAGTTGTCTCATCAGTGTGTCATTGGGTGGTCTCTATTTTCTGAATAATCACTGTAATGACATCTTTTTGGTGGGTCAGTTAGTACAATAATGAAATAATGTCTTCTTCTTTTTGTTTCCAGCAGACATGAATTCTTTGTGGGTTCAAAGATCTGATTTCTTGGTAAAGAGAAATGCTGTCATTTAATTTCTCTGCTGGGTTGAAATTTGAGTTCAAAGTTGAAAAGTCAAAGAGAAGGAAAACAATTTTTGTATGCTGTTATGAGTAGGGAAGTGATGAAAGGAAAACAGGATAAGAGTTGTGATGCTGCAGAAAAAGTTATGGTGGCTGTGAAGGCATCTAAGGAAATACCCAAAACAGCTCTTGTATGGTCTTTAACTCATGTTGTTCAGCCTGGTGATTGCATTACTCTTCTTGTGGTTGTACCTTCAGCAAGTTCTGGTAATTTTTATGACTGCTTACCATACTTCTTGTTTTATTTCTCATGTCCTTAAATGATCATTCACTGTAGCTTGTTATTCTGATTGTTACACTCTCAATTGCACACCTTTATGGAGATAATAGATTCTTTAGCTCTTTACTTGAACTCTTGAGTACAACCTCTGTGATCAGAGAGAAATTTTAGGTTTTTATTTTTTCTGCTCAATATTGGTTGATATTTTATAATACTTAAAATTTCATAAGGGTACTACCATGCTGAAAATTCTATGAGGGTTTGAGCCAGCAAATTTTTTAATTTACTATTCCAGCTGGGATTTACCTCACCACACTGAATCCTAATGCGGTCATTGAAGCTAATCCAGCTTCACGTTTTTTCTGTAGGAATCTCACATTTTGTAAATCTACCCTGCGGTTATATTCTTGATTTCATTTTGCTGATTCGGTGCTTTCGAATAAGAGGTCATGAGAAGTACAATTTGTAAGAGTTATGCAATCTTTTGTAGGTAGGAAGCTATGGGGTTTCCCTAGGTTTGCTGGAGATTGTGCCAGTGGCCACTGGAAGTTGCACACTGGAAATAGTTCTGAGCACAAATCTGATTTAACAGATTATTGCTCCCAGATGATCCTTCAGCTCCATGATGTTTATGATCCTAACAAGGCAAGCATACTTAATTCTATATCTCCACTGCTGAGATATCAATACACGTTACTCTACTAAGCATTTGGTTCTTCTTGTCCAAATTTCCTTCAGATTAATGTGAAGATTAAAATTGTATCTGGTTCACCTCATGGAGCTGTGGCTGCCGAGGCAAAGAGGACTAAAGCTAATTGGGTTGTTTTGGACAAGTAAGTGAGTTGCGTATTATAAAAGAAAATAGTTTTCTGGAGTGATTCCTTTTAAAAGTGATGTTATATAGTCAAGCTTGTTGAACTTTTCTGCTTATTCTCTTCTTGTTTGAATTTCTCCAGGCATCTCAAAAATGAGCAGAAGCGTTGTATGGAAGAGCTGCAGTGCAATATTGTAGTCATGAAGCGATCACAACCGAAAGTCCTTCGCTTAAATTTAGTAGGTTCACCTAAAAAGGAACCTGATGTCACAGGCATATTATCTTCAGAGCAAGCTCAAACATGTGGAAAAAAATCGAACAAAAAGGATTCATTGGATTCCACTCGAGGTCCACTAGTAACTCCATCAAGTAGTCCAGAGATGTTCAGTACGACTGAAGCTGGTACTTCATCAGTTTCAAGCTCTGATCCTGGAACATCACCATTTTTTGTCACTGAAGTTAGTAGGGATCTGAAGAAAGCAGATTTGTTAGCTGCTAAAGAAGATCAAGATGTAGATGAATCAAGTTCGGAGAGTGAGAGTGAAAATTTGTCTGCATCGTCAAGTTTAAGGTTCCAACCATGGATAGCTGACATAATCAACTCGCATTCTGAACTCTTGCAAATCAAAGGGAAGAGCTCGTTGAGAATTAACGACAGGCCACAAAATTCTACAAATAATACATTGAAGCAGAAGTTTAGTAAGCTTGATGAAGAAGGTGATTTTGGATCCCCGAGTTATAGATCTGATCTGGAGTACAGTGGTAATGTGAGAGATGCAGTCTCACTATCCAGAAGTGCGCCTCTAGGTCCACCTCCCTTGTGCTCAATTTGTCAACACAAGGCACCGGTATTTGGGAAACCTCCCAGGTGGTTTTCTTATGCTGAGCTGGAGCTTGCAACAGGAGGATTTTCACAAGCCAATTTTTTAGCCGAGGGTGGATATGGATCTGTTCATAGAGGAGTTCTTCCAGATGGTCAGGTTGTTGCTGTTAAACAACACAAATTGGCAAGTTCTCAAGGGGATCAGGAGTTCTGTTCGGAGGTGGAAGTGCTCAGCTGTGCTCAGCACCGAAATGTTGTAATGCTGATAGGATTCTGTATTGAGGACAGTAGAAGACTGCTAGTGTATGAGTATATATGCAATGGATCTTTAGATTCCCATCTGTATGGTATGTGACACTCTTTTGTTTGCTTTATCCTTGACTGCTATGCTGATTGTGATATGTGATTAAGGCTTTTTTTTTAATCAGCAAATAGACCTCTTTTTAAAAGGTAATGATACTTTACATGAAAAGGGATGTTCAATATCTCATATGTGCCTGTAGTAATTTATGATGTACAAAGCTACATCGGGTTGTTTTAGATGTACAAAGCTTTCAAAATTGGTTGATTTCCCTTTACCTATGTGATTATAAGATAGATCACATATGAATTAACTTGCACTAGATAAAATTTATACTATAGAGGTTTTGGCGGTTATTCATTTTACTTCTAGGTTGATTTCTCTGACTGTTGCTTAAAATTAATTTTTGGTATTCACAGGTCGTACTAGAGATCCTTTGGAGTGGTCTGCTCGCCAAAAGATTGCTGTCGGCGCTGCAAGAGGTTTACGTTATCTTCATGAAGAATGCAGAGTGGGCTGCATTGTCCACCGAGATATGAGACCAAACAACATTCTCATCACCCATGACTTCGAACCACTAGTATGGAAAATCTCTTTCTTCTCAGTTGAAACTTTTAAGAATACACATTAATCTGGTGGATCAACATTGAAGCTTAAAACTTCTGATACACATTACTAGTCAAGACTGCATTGAAGCATCAAAATGGCTCTAGTTTCTTGTGTTTCCCATGTTTCTACCTTATTAAAAATTCTCAAGCATGTCAATATTACTAGTAATGTGTACCAGATTAGACCTTTTCCTTAATATCCAAAATGGTTCTATAGAGCATTAGATTTTAACTGTTGAAGCAGCACTAAAACTGTTTTTATCTTGTTCACCTTTTCTCTTTTTCCAGGTAGGAGACTTTGGTTTAGCTAGGTGGCAACCTGATGGTGATACAGGCGTTGAAACAAGAGTAATTGGAACATTCGGGTATACCTTGAGATTGGTTTAGCTTATTTAGATGTACAATTACAGAATATATAGATGCTAATTTTCTGTGTTTAGGTACTTGGCACCTGAGTATGCTCAAAGTGGCCAGATTACAGAAAAAGCTGATGTTTACTCATTTGGAGTAGTGCTAGTGGAGCTTGTTACAGGACGCAAGGCAGTGGATCTTACTAGGCCTAAAGGCCAGCAGTGTCTCACGGAATGGGTATATTCACGACCTTAATTTGCAGCCCTTTGTGTGCTGACATGATGAGGCACACAAATATAGAGATAATGGGCAACTGCCCTCCTTCCCTTTTATGATGCTGATATTGTCTTATTGTATTAGGCACGTCCATTGTTGAAAGAAGGTGCAGTTGATGAGCTTGTAGATCCCCGGCTAGGAAGCTGCTATTCAGAACATGAAATATACTGCATGTTGCATGCTGCATCTTTGTGCATACGACGTGATCCTCAGGCCAGGCCCCGCATGTCTCAGGTAAGTGCAATAGTTGTGTTTTGTTTATCTACGAGCATAATTGAATGCTGCATCTTTGTGCTTGCTACTTTACCATGGATATTGGTGAGTTCTCATGGTTTCTCTGGATGTTGTTGTGAAGGTACTTAGAATTCTTGAAGGTGACCTTATCATGGATTCCGGTAAACTGTCAATGACACCTGGGTATGATGTTGGAAACCAAAGTGGAAGGATTTGGTCAGATCCCCAGCAACAGTATCAAAGATACAGTGGTTCCCTATTAAACGATGGATTGGAGGGTTACAGTGCTAAGCTATCATTTGACAGAAGGAGCCCTTCCAATGTTTGGGATAGGGAAAAATCCCGGACAGCATATTAGGACTATCTGTAAATTGTTTGATATTGACACTAAGATACTTTGCTGCTTTATCAGGTCTATTAGGTAGGCAGTTTTGTCAAAAGCCATGCCTTGTCGTATCTTGTATAGAAGGTAGGCATAGTAGTATATGTTTTGTACTTTATGTAATGTCTACATATTTTGTACGTCACTATAAAAGTGAAAATGTTCAGTCCCACTATTGCCTTGTAGCATATTAATACGCAGCTCATTGAAAATGAACCCTATTTCTTGGGTTCCCACTCTATCTTCCAGTTAATTCTTGCAGCTCATGGAAAACAGCCCTGTTTCCCGGGTTAAAAGAAATTAGTCTATGCCCGCTAGGTTTACGACAAATACTATGCATTTCCGAGTAAACCCCAATTGCTAGCCACAAATATCGCATTCACATATATACATTAAATAGATGTGCTTCATCTCTAGAAGACAACGGTTAATTTATGAACTGCTTACAAGGAAAAATGTAAACAAGTTTTCTTTCATAAACTTCCATTGCCAAGAATGAATACTGCAATTATCTTGCTTCCTGCTGCAAATTTGTATTTATCAGAATCCTTGGAAATTTAGCACAGAATCATTCAAGTGTAATAACTAAAAAGTTCCGTATAGAATACATGCTAAAATCGCTTATAACACACGTACAGACATCATTAATAAAGGACATAAAAATTCTTCAATAAAGATCTGCACCCACCAAGCCATGTGTCTGCTGATCCATGCAACAATGGAGCACATGCAGTACCAATTGAAACGCTAGTTGTTTTACCATAAAAAGGTATCTAGGGCTTTCTCATTTTGGATCTTGCATACCTGAATAAGACGGGAGGAAAATTTTAGTAATAGCACTGCAAGAATGTAAATACTCAAAAAGGAATTTCCAGAAGCATATGATAAAGACAGAAAATACTCTATGTGCATGCCACCACGATCAGAAGATGGCAGTGTGCTTCCTTGAAGTGCATTCAGTGCTTCAGTTGCTTGGTCAATGCCCTATAAAAACAAAATACTATAAATACATAAAAGATGGCAATATGATTGTAGTAACATCCCTTTTCCAGTTATAAATATATGTACAGCCGTGGTGCTGCACTTTCTAATTCCGCTTCTCCTTCTAAATACTGGAGCTCGGAAATTAGTTTCTTATTTAGGGTAAATTAGTTTCATTTTTGAGTCTTTGACCTGGCTGAAAATGTACAGTTTGCTATAGCCACACTAAGAAGCCGAGATGAGTACCTCAAAATCCGCAAAAGCAACAGGCATTCCACCCCTTGAACGCACCTTGAGGGAGTTAAATCCAGGATACCTGGCAGTAAAAGCAACATATATACAGAAAATATTAAGAAGCCATTAGCAAGTTGACTTCAACATATGGTGCATACAAGCCAGAAAAAAGTAAAAAACGTCTTCAAATACAAACTATCTGAAGATAGCACTTAGATCCAACTGTTTGACCCCATGAGCACTGAGCTCCAACAAGAATCAAAAGCCAACACAATCCGATACAAGAGGTATACGGGAACTTACTGAGAAATAACTTGCTTTAGTTCATCGTCAGTACAATTTGGACCAAGATTGGCGATGAACAGAGTGGAACATGGTTGTGCACCATCTGTGGTCTTTTCGCTTTGTTCCTATAACATAATCCACAAGAGACACTAAAGTCGCAATGGTTCATGCATTGAATTTCAACAGCACTTGCTGTGTAAATATAGCTTAACTTTTTCTCGGAGATAAATAAGAACTCCAGAAATTAAAGACATCATTGAGACTCACCCTACATGTTTAAACCAAAAGAGTCAAAATAAAGCAGGTTTTTTCCTCCTTAAAACAGAACATGTAAAGTGAAAATAGGGCTGGTCTCCTCTTCACTGAAGACTAAACATGCAATGTGAAAGTAAGGCAGGTCTCTTCTTTACCAAAAACTAAAACATGTAACATTAAATTGCAGCGCTTGGAAATGCTTGGATGTCTGTACAGAATAGTGATTTATATGCATTATATTTTTTTAAAATTTTCAGAATCTGAAGGGCATCCTTCAGAACTTTACCTAATCTGCTTGCAATGCGTACAAAAAGTCCAATGTACATACACTACGGATCGAGGGCAATATATAGACTTACAATTTTCGGTGCCAAAGCAGGGTCAGAGTCTACCACTTTCTCCTCACTGTTTTACATGAAAGGAAAATAAGTTATGACACATAAAGGCTAACCCATGTCTTTATAAGTAAATTCAGATTAAGTATCAAGAACTTTTACTGTTTATCTTCCGAAGAATCATCATTTGTGACAGAATCAGCATTGTCGGGCTCCGAAGCATCATCAGAATCACTATTACCATCGCCTGAATAAGCTAGTGCTAACATGTTAGGAGTCTCACTTCGGCAATTGGACGAAAATGCTTGCTTCTAGAAATTCTTATATGAAAGGCATATGTGAACATGCAGATGCATTTTAGCATCTTAATGTATATACTGGAAGCATATACAGCAAATCAAGGCTATTACCTTCATTGCTTGATGTGTCTTTGGCATCCCTGTTGGACTTGGTTCTGTTGTCAATAACTACATAAGGTCCTCTTCCTGTGAAATAACCATCTAAGTGAGCCAATAGAGGCAATAATCATAATAAAACAAGAAAAAAAAAAAAATCCTACATTGGATGAGGAATGGATGCAGATTTTTTTTTTAATATCTGAAACATATCAAAGATTGCAATAAACCTGTACCTGGAATATGTACTCTTCTGGAGTTAGATCTTGCCAGTTCAATATGCAAAGTGGATCCAGTTTGAGGATCAAATTTCACACCCTGGAAATGGGATTGGTAAAGGATCAGAAATATGCAAAATGCAGTCATCCAACAATTGTGGGATTTCATAATGCTATAGAAGATGGCATCAGTCATGCAGTAACGAGACTCAATTCGCACTAAAAGGAGGTAGCAGAAAAAAGATATATCTTTTTTCCTTTCCCTTTTGCACTTAATGGACAGTCTGAGCTTATAGCTTTAGAAGACGAGGGTCGAGGAGCAAACTAAATCACAGTAATTCATGAAGAAGAGCAACAGTTCATAAATAAGCTAGGTACTTATCTGTAGATGAATTCTGGGGCCTTGTACTAAACAGTTAAATATATCTTGTATTAGGGACAATTTAGCTTTTACACAGAAAATAAGAATGCACTAATAAAGTATCGAAGTCAGCATCTATGTAAATTCAAAAATCCAAACTACTTGTGGAACTTAAATAGACCTACTCAGATAAGATATCTCACATTCAGTGCATGCAATGCTGCCATCGCTGATGGATGATCTATAAAAGTAGCAAAGGCAACGACCTGCAAAATTGCAGAATATGATAAGATATAGGACAGCAAATTTAAGAAGATTGGCCCATAGATTCTACAATTGATAAAAAAGAAGATCTGGTCTTTCACTACCAATGTCCTTCATTATCAATATGAGAAATGTGATAAACTGCACAAGAGAATAAAGTTTACACATTGATCATGTTGTCATTAGAATAACTAATACTAGTAAATAACTACTTACATATACTTTCCCCTCCTATGAAATTGAACCTAAGAGTCTCTTTTGTAGGTTGAATAAGCTAAAGTGAAAATGGCATTTGCCTTCGTCTGCTTGATTGCAGACAAATGAGATACAAGTCTATGAAGGGCGGAGTTAGAAGGTAAAGTACAGGTTCGTTCGAACCCAACAGCTTTACTCCAAACCCTGTATTTATGTCGAGAAAACCATTACATATGTATGGAAATTAAATTTAGAACCCACTTACTAACGTTCCAGGTCACTTTCCTAGAATTTAGAACCCATATAGGTTAAATCCTCGCTCCGCCTTGGAGTCCATCACCACTTAAATCTTAACCAACACAACAACAACTACTACTACGTCTCAATCCCGAACAAGTCGAGAGTAACGTATCATAAATTGAGCAAATAAGCATAACTATTCACAACTACTGCTACGCCTCAATCCCAAGCAAGTCGAAAGTAACATATACTAATAAATTGAGCAAATAAGCATAAATATTCACAACTATCGCTTACAAAATCCTTACTCGAGCAATTAATTCAATGGTACCTGATTTCCTCTACCGGTGTATTTAAGCTGACATGATTCAAAACCAGGACGGCGGCGGAAGAGATTGTGAATTTCACGAGCTTTAACATCGTCCGGCAGTCCCGATACGAACAGTGTTTTTATATCATTTTTCTCGTTGTTGTATCCGTACACTGGTGGAGTTACGAAGTAAGGATCGTATACCGGGAGGTGAGCCATTTTCACGGCGGCCGGCCGCCGGTTGCGGTGGTGGAGATGAATGAATTAGCCTTTTGACTGCCGTTTGGACTTGTCGTTGGTTTTCAGGTTCTCGTTGTTTTTTTTACCACGGTAATATTCACTTTACTCAACTGCAGTTTGTAGCAAGTACAACACTTTCAGCACGGGGAACAAGTAATGTAATCTACCTTTTTTCAGCTTATACTCTCCCCGTTACAATTTGTGCGACATTTTTCTCTTTTCGAAATTAAAACTAATGAATTTTGGCTGAAAAATGTTGCAACTTAAAGTATGTTTCAAGTAGTTTTCAAATAGTATATAAGTTTCAATATTAAAATATCAGAGTTAATCTAATCCAATTTAGCTTTAAAATTTAGTCAAATTAACTCTCAAAAACGGAAAAAAAACATAAATTGGGACAGTGGAAGTACTTATCAAGATTATGTACTTGAGTTGTTTACATTAGTAGCGAAAAAAATTGCATGTAAACAGTAATTTAATTGTATAAATAGTTTTTTGTATCTAATTTAGTGGCGAGCAAAATTATAATGGTGGAATTAATGCAAAAGTTAATTGTTTTGGAATCCTTTAGTACTAGTTACTCTATGTTCGGTTTATTGAGTATGAAATGAAATATTATGTAGTTTTAAAATGTGTTTTGATTTGAAGCGTGATAAATTCGGATAAGCTTTTTACTCTATAGTCTATATTGTTGGATAATTTTACTGTCCATCTGTATAACAAACGAAAAAAGGGCCAATAAGACTGTTATAGAAAGGTTCAACTAAATAATGATCAATTACATCAAACCAAATGAGATTGTTGTACCATATGTTGAATTGAGAAAACCTTCGAATTTTCTAGTATTACTTTAAGAGACTTCCTCATACTTGTTGAGTTTTCACATTTTTGCAAGTTTATTTAGAGGGAAGTTTTGTTGCATATTAGACTTTCCCCACAACTTCCTATTTTATTTATGTCTATTATTCAACAAAGACATTTAAAAAGGCCAATTTGGATGAAGAAAGATCTCGAAAGTACGCGTTTATATCAAGTTCCAACACGCATTTGCAAAAAATTAAAAATACAAAATCACTAATAACAACAAACCACCATTCAACAAGACATTAAACAAAGTGTATTGTGATTACAACAATCAATCAAACAAGTTATCAAAATAAATAAATTAAAAATAAACTACATTGATTGACACACAATAATGGACAGCCCATTGCACGAACCAACCAATCCGAGATCAGAATTCGAGGAAGGACCGCACCCAACGAAACTAAGACGAAGGACTCACGAACCCAGCAGCAGCTTCTTCATCATACAAATCATCAGTTTTCCTAAGCGAAGCATGAATCAACACGAAAACAAATCCAACCAACAACGCTATCAATATATTGGACGTGGCACGAGTCAGCATGAGCAATCCAATTGTAATGATCGCAAGACCAATAAGAACCACACGATCAGAAATCAAACGGCCAAAAATCACCAAAGGTTCATCACGAAGAAAATACAAGAACAACCAAACACCCATCAAAACAATGAACACAATAAGAGAGATGGGGTGAAAGATAAGACTTACAAACAATATAAGTAATACAATAATAGCATAGTTCATTTGGAAATAAGAGATGTTGTGTTTGATTCTTGAAAATGCATCGTTGACCCCATGTGGAAACTTTAACGACTGGTAATTAAACATCTCTTTCCATGGTCGACGTGTACCTAAACCTTCATAGATTCTTTCTTTTGCTCTAGCTATGTACTCCATGTTTACTGGACCTGAAGATGATGTTGGTATTGTGCCATAATTCGTCATTTTTTTTTTTTTTTTGGAGGAGAATAATAGAGAGGAATTAGTAAGGTATTGAAGCTAAAAGAAGACGGAGATATTAAGAGGGCGAGGTATTTAATGTAAAGTGTTACAGTTGTGTGAAAATATCAAGTCAGCTCTACATAAAGCTGTGTAACACGTGGCTGATGATAGCTGTCTCTTATTGGGTCCCCTTTTGTTTTAATCCAATAATACTCTATTGTTTTAACGGAAAAGGGTCAAATTTGCCCTGAACTATCGAAAAGGAGGTAATTTTACCCTTCGTTGAAAAACGGTGTCAAAAATATCCTTATTGTTATACAATTGGTTCATTTATACCCCTCCCACCTAACAAATTCTAAGTCAAGTTTAACCACGTTTAAAAAACTATATTTTTGATTAGTTGGATTTTTTTTTTTTTTTTGTAAAATAAAGAATCTCATTCCACATCAACACCTTGCTTAACTTTCCTCCTTGGTAAGAACACATTATCAGAAGAGTTCAAACAAATAGTTCACAACGGACCAATAGGTGGATAGCTTCTCATAAATTTGTAGTTATATATATCTTATAAATTAATGTGGGCAAGCTGAAAAAATATAGAAAGTTGAGAAAACTATGATGATCAATACAGTTGCATAGATCGTCAATAACAATGGCTTGGAAGTTGCCATTTCCTTAATTGGCCTGTTCCAAGCCATCTTTTTTCACTTTTGGCCTTTTTTTTGCAATAATTTGAAGAATCCTCTTACTTGTTTGTTCCGTTATTGTCAGATTCCAAAAAATAGAAAATGCAAATAAGAAAATGATGGAAATAGTTTATCTTTGAATTTGCTGAGACCAATTTCATGCTTGTGTCTGTTTATTAATGTCTGGCCATAATTATCTATGTGGAATAGTGACTGTTAATCAGCTGGGTTGAATTTGAGTTATGAATCCCTATGACTGACTTATTGATGATTTAGGAGTTACTGCATCAGCTTGCTCTCGATGATGTTAGAGAAACATCCAAGCCCAATGAAGGAAAATAAAATAATTGTTTACTATATCTCTACAAAGTGTATGAGATGGAAGTCTTTAAACTTCAAATTTGTTAAAAAAATTGAAAATATTGAACCCATTACGAAAAATATGTCTATAATTAGAAAAGAGAATGGAGCATCTGAAATTGCGTATTGAACTTTCAATCTCATTGCGAATTTCTGGGTAAACATATTTGATTTTGTTGAAGCTTTCAGGCCATTTATTGTCAATTTGTACTTTACTCTTTTGATATTTTAGTTTTACCACATAGGAAGAAGGAAAAGGCAATATGCTGATGTGGGGTACAAGAAAATATAGATTTTATAGAAAAAATTCATAGATTAATAAGAAAATTATACCATTCTTTTTTTAAGAGAACAAATATTGTAACTTCCATAGGCTTTTTCTTCTTGCTTTTATTCTTTCTTTTCCGTTCCATTTTTCAAACACATTTTTAAATTATTTTTTTGAGCGACAATCTATTGAAAACAATCTTTATACCTGAATTGATGTGGGGTAATGTCTGGTACATACTACCACCCTCTCCAGACGATAACAACTGGTAAAAATATAGTGGGATTATTGTTGTTGTTTGAATCTTTACTTAAGCATATTTCATTTCACACACTATATTAGTTCTCAAGTCTTCAACAGGGTAGCTGAAATTTCAGCTATGCCAGTATGCCACATCTTATTATGCCTTCCCTTGTATGCTAAAATATGTTACTAGGCGCTCTGCCTAGTAGTTGGAAAATGTTGAAGATGTGCTTTTGATTTTTTTAAAGTGTACTGTTATGCTAATTCTAGACGCTAAAATCCAACAATTATGGAAAAGAAATACGAACAAATGTAATTAAAATAAATTAAGATAAAAGATGGTAACAACTAGATTAATTGTATTGTGAAAATTGTAAAGATTAAGAAATTAAGCTTTGTGAGTATGTCTCATTCCTAAACTTTTGGAGTTTGTTGCCATTGTGAAGCATCAAAGTCATGGTGATTAACTTGGTCTGTTGTATGATTAGTGAAGTTGCACGCATTATACGTCACGGTAGTTCGTGTGGCACCATATCTTTATAGGAGTAACATTTTCTAACATTATAGATTACGTAATCACATTAAACAAAATCAATGTTGACCTAGCTAAATTTTACGTATATGATGATGATTGTATCGATGGTTTTCATTAGTGAAATTCATGTAAAGAAATATAGGTAAGGGTAGACATATATGCAAGAGAGTGGCACAGGGGCTGATGTAGAATTCGAGCACCGAATTCTCGGGTTCGGCAGAACCAGTAAGTTTTGCACGGACAATATATTTTTGTTAAAAAATTATTAAATATATTTCATAATAAAGAGGAGAACTCAGTAACTAACACTTAAAATTATTACCCTAAAATTTTAGAATTCACAAGATCCAAATCTTAAATCCGTCTGTAAGTGGGCAGAGTATGTTTCTAAGAGGGCCAACATTGAAACAGACCTCCATATAAGAGAGGGTCTTTTGACATAGGTCCAAGAGTTTACAGAAATACTAGTAGTTGTGGGAGTAGGTGAGGGGAGGGATAAGACTACACTAAACGTCGTGGGGACGGCGATGATGTAAAGACGGCAAGGCCAGCCACTTGCACCCATGTGGCTTGTCTCGGTCTACACAAAAAAACGTCTTCTTTATTTGTTATTTCATTTGACCATTTTCTCTACTAGCATAAATAGAAGTGAAATTACCATGAAACTAAAGTACTCCTTTCGTTTCAAAATGTTTCCAAATTTAAAATTGTGTCATTCTTTTTTGAACGGACTAATAAGGAAACTATGACAATCACTTTGGAACGGATGGAGTAGCTTAAGAGAATTGTAGAGAAAAATCAGCAAACGTGGGTGGTAGATTGAGTTCCCCAAGTCAATTGGAGTGGGGAAGCATGATGGTAACCTAAATTAAAAAATGGCTTAAGTTCCAGTTTAACTGATACTATCAATGGTTAAAACTTGGACGTGCAGAAGAGCACATTCAAGAACCCCATGTGATTGTCTACCTACTCACCACAAGTGCTTGCTTCATCTACCTAATTAACTCCACTTTTGGTTTCAACCTGTTGTTATCATTAATTAGTAAATAGGGTGGAAATAAATATCTTCTGCATGTTGGAAGTACAAGAAAATGTTTGATAATACACTATTTATAGTAAACTAGCTTAGTGAAAAGGGTTGCGTTAGTAGTGGGATAGACAATATGCATACGAGTATATATACTTTCACTATTAATCATAGATCTTAATTCGAGTCAAAGAATAGAAATTGTTTACACTCCATGCTCACAAAAATAAATTATTTACGTGTTTGTGCCAAAAAAAAAAAAATAGTTTACATGAAATACAACACCTCATTTTATTTATAAAAATGCCCATTTAGTTTGTTTTATTTACTCTATATGCCCACCCTCCCAATTTAAACTGTATACCATTGCATTATATTGTATACTTTTTTAGTATACCAAACTAAGTATACTTCTTTTATGGATTTGAGAGTATAGTGTAACAAGTATACCACGGGAGTATACTGTATATTAGATAGGTATACAGAAGGATAGGTATACAGAAGGATGTATACTAGATAGATATACAGAAGGATGAGTATACAGTGTAAATAAATTTGTGGGTAAAAATGTAATGAGTATGGAGATGTAAATAAGTAGGATTTGATGGGCATTTTTGTAAATCCCCCTCTTTTCTTTTCTTTTGCAAAAAATTTCTACTCAGAAACTTTTCTAACATTGTTCAAACTAGCATTTTTCTTTCTTCTATTTACAATAGATTTAAAGAAATTCGAATTCTTTAGGGGATATTCGAGAATTGATCAAGTCTATATTAAGTTGGATATTCGATGGAATAAAAAACGTTTTCCTTCAAGTTGTCTCATGAAAAAAAACGTTTTGCATCCTTTAAGATGCTAATAATATGCTTACCTACCGTTTGGACATAGATTTGGTTGAAATTTGAGAATTTTGAGTTGAAAAAGAATTTTTGAAACTTGAAATTTGTTTCGAGATACATTTTACTTGAAAAAATATTTTAAGTTTTATGAGTGAAATATATAAAATTTATCAAAAAATCCCAAAAAGTGGTCTTGGTTTTTGAAATTTTTTGCTCCAAATTTTGGACAAATAATATAAACAAACAGTTTTTCTCCAAAAAATTCTCAAAAAGTCTCCCCAAAAAAGTATAAACAAACGGGAGCTTAATATTTTTTAAGTAATTAGTCAGAGTGATAAGTATCAAATGGTTAAATTAAAAAAATATACTCACACCTATATATACAGTTGGGTTTGCAAAGGTAAATGTGCATTTTAGTATTTACATTTAAGCCAAAAATATACAAATATAAACTAAAATATAAGTCATTTAAAAAAAGTCAATCCAAACAAGCATGTTGCAGTAAGTTATGCTTTGTGATTGTGTAACTCAAAGTTGTCTCTTTTTTTTTTCCTCTCAAATTACAAAAGATAGGTAACTTTCTTTGGGCATTATCAATTTTCTTTAAGGAAAAAGCAATACTCCTATTTTTGAGGGATCAGATTTCTCCAAAGACTTTTCAATTTAACGAACCAAACCTGATGTAAGTGTACAAAATGCCTCACTGAATTTTCTACATGCTTTGATGAAATTAGTTATATGTGGACCACTATGATGTAACTCAACAACGAAAGATTTAGCAAAACATGATTGGAGTAAAAAAAACAGCTTTCAATATGAAGCTATTTGAGAAAAGAGTTGCTCAAGACATTCCCTCAGGAGTGTTGATTTACCATGTACCCAAAAGACACCAACCCACAGACGGTACGACAGTCCGGTATACAAAATATTCTACATTCGTAAGGTCCGGGAAAGGACCCCACTCAAAGGGTACTCAAAGGGTGTGATGTACGCTGCTTAAAGCATAAGTAGCTGCGTCTGATTGGTTTAATTTTTTTAGCACTACTCTGTTTGTGGAAAAAAACATACTGCGTCTGGTTTAGGGAAAAAAGGTTTCTTAATTGAGATGTTTGGATGCCACCAAGGGATGTGGTCACTATGTTGAGATGATTGGCGTATCTTTATCCTTAATCAGGATCTCGAGTTAAAAGATTGAACTTAAAGGCTTATCTAGTATATTCATATATAATTTGGATGCTGCCAAGTGTGCAACAACAGTATCAATAAAATTCGTCAAAGATTTGTTGGTTTTAAGGGATTTAGCCTTTAGTTAATTATTACGACACTCATCAGTGCCTAACTTCTGTTATCCTCCTTTTTATAAGATTTGGTGAGTGCTAATTCATTCATAGATCCCTTAAAAAGGAATGAAAGATACCCTTAAACTAAAAATATGCTGGTTGTTCTAAAGTATACAATATGGTGTGCATTAATCCAACGTGCCAAACATTAGACCCACAAACATTTAGAATCTTATTATGCAAATGAATTTGGATAAATAACTAAGAATAAAAAGAAACAAAGATTTCGTCTACCAAATATATACCATTATACAAGTGAAACTATTATAATCTTCTTAAGTAGGTCAATTGCACTGCTAGTGTAAAAATTTCATTAAGCTATCAATGAACATTAGTTAAATCATTTCTAATCATATTTATAGATACCTAACTGATGCTACCTAAGCCAATGCCAGGTTACACAAAATGGGCAATTGTAGGTATAAGGAAAACTTCAGCTTAAAGCAGAAACTAGCAGTGAACTTGAAGGTTTGCCTTTTAAGGTTGAAATGTACAAGTTTTTAAGTTTTGTCCACTTCAAACGGCTCATTTGCTGTCCAAGTTTCCACATATCTTGAGTTACAAAACAGACATAGCTGTCTTTGGATTAAAATAACAGACTTACCTACCTTTATATATCAAACATACTAATGTGTGTAGTACTATCCATGACATACCAAACATAATTCTGTATATTTCTTTGATCTTTTTCTCTAAAACTATAATCAAGAAAATATATCCAAGACCTGCAAAAATGGAGGGCAAACATAAGTTTTTTCATGGTACACTTGAAGTCTCTATTTTCCGTGCCACATCTCACAAGCCATCTATTCCATTGAAGGTAAGTGACATTTCAACAATAGATTTTTCTTGCAATAACAGTCAGTTTTTAAGTCCTAAGTTCATTTTTTATTTGCAGTGTATGTCAGCAAACGGAAAACCTGCCTATGTGACAATCAAGATTGATAACAAGACAGTAGCAAAAACAACACACGAACGCGATCGCGTTTGGAACCAGACATTTCAAATCCTCTGTGCACATTCTCCTAATACAACCATTACCATTACTCTAAAGACAAGGTGCTCCATCTTAGGAAAATTCACAATTCAGGCACTTAAGCTCTTAAATGAAGCAAGTTTAGTTGAGGGATTCTTTCCACTTTCTATTGAAAATAAGAAGCCAAAGAAGAAACTCAAATTGCAATTCATTTTGTGGTTTAAGCCTGCTGAATGTGAACCAACTTGGGGAAGAGTACTAGAGAATAGGGGATTCACAGGATTCAAAAATTCTACATTTCCCCAAAGATCAAATTGCAGTGTGACTCTTTATCAAGATGCACATCACCAACACACATTTCAACCACCATGTCAACTTTCACCCAGAAACCTATGGGAAGACATATACAAAGCCATTGAGGGTGCAAAGCATTTGATTTACATTGCAGGATGGTCTTTCAATCCTAACATCGTCCTGGTAAGGAAGAAAACCACGATCATTTGATCTTTTGTTTGCACAGTTTATACTAACAATATCTTGGAATCCCAGCAGACTCAACAAAATATAGGACACTACAAAAGAAGTGTATCGATATAGTTGATATATTACTTTAGGTTCTACGTTTTAAAGGAATTAGGTCCTATGTTTTCTAGGAATCTTTTAGTCATGTAAGCAATCCAGTAGAAAATATAAGGTCTTCTAGCTTTTTATATTTTGTATAATATTGACCTGAGATGAGCTTAAAATGAATAACATGGTTAGTGAGACATAGTTGTTGTACAGAGTTGTGTACCTTGGGAACACTGATGATGGCTACTCTTTTCAGGTCCGTAATGCCAATACAGAAATAGCTCATGCAAAAGGAGTAAAGCTAGGCGAATTGTTGAAACGTAAAGCAGAGGAAGGTGTAGCTGTGAGAGTCATGCTTTGGGACGACGAGACATCCTTACCAATCATCAAGAACAAGGGAGTAATGAGAACACACGACCAAGATTCTTTAGCCTATTTCAGAGACACAAAAGTAGTATGCAAGTTGGTTCCCAGATTACACCATAAACTTCCCTCATTCTTTGCACATCATCAGAAAACAATAACAGTTGATGCAAGAAGTCATCTGTCTTCAACTAGTCGAGAAATCACTAGCTTTCTTGGTGGTTTAGATCTTTGTGATGGTCGCTATGATACAGAAGAACATTCCTTGTTTCGAACTCTTAATACAGAATCTCATTGCTACGATTTTTATCAAACAAGCATATCTTGTGCAAGCCTTCACAAAGGAGGGCCAAGAGAGCCATGGCATGATTCTCATGCTCGCGTAACAGGGCAAGCAGCTATGGACATACTTGACAATTTTGAGCAAAGATGGAATAAGCAAATCGGCCCTTCTTTGCTTGTTCCCATAAGTTCCATTCCAGAACTAAGTAATCAGCCAACTATCACCACTACTGATCGGGATTGGAACGTCCAAGTCTTTCGATCAATTGATCATGTCTCCGCGTACCCTTTACCTAAGAACATGACAATTGAAAAAAGCATCCATGAAGCTTATGTGGAAGCAATAAGGCGAGCTGACAGATTTATTTACATCGAGAATCAGTATTTCATCGGGGGATGCCACCTTTGGGAGAAAGATCAACATTGTGGCTGCAAAAATTTAATCCCTATCGAGATTGCACTAAAGATTGCAAACAAAATCAAAGCCAAGGAACGGTTTGCTGTCTACATAGTGATACCAATGTGGCCTGAAGGATTGCCAGAGAGTGATTCAGTTCAAGACATATTGTATTGGACTAGGGAAACAATGAAGATGATGTATAAATTGATTGGTGAAGCAATTGAAGGAAGTGGTGAGCCAGGGCATCCTAGAGATTACTTGAATTTCTTCTGCCTTGCAAACAGAGAAGAAGAGATCAAGGGAGAGTTCATCCCTCCTTATTCTCCACATCCAGAGTCACAATACTGGAAAGCTCAAAAGAAAAGGAGATTTATGGTTTATGTCCACTCTAAGCTCATGATAGGTATGAAAATCTACAATGTATTGTTATTTAACTTATATACATGTATAGTTTAAAGATTCACTATGACTGTAATATTGTAGCAGGTAACTTAACTTATTCTCCGGGTTACTGTTAGTATATAGAAGTTAAAATCATCATCATTTAGACTAATAAAGTCGCTTCCAATTCTTTCTCCACAGTGGACGACACCTACTTATTAATTGGTTCTGCTAATGTAAACCAAAGATCCATGGATGGCCAACGAGACAGTGAGATTGCAATAGGATGTTATCAATCGAAAAGTGAAGGTGGTGACATAGATCAAAGGGACATTCATGCGTATCGTATGTCATTGTGGTATGAACATACTTCACAAGCTGAACAACTGTTCCAAGAGCCTCAAAGTTTGGAATGCGTGCAGAAACTCCGTTCTATCGGAGACCACATGTGGAAAATTTATGATCAAGATGAAGTAGAAGACATGAAGGGTGTTCATTTGGTCGCCTACCCTGTGAATGTGACAGCAGAAGGTCATGTTGTGGATCTTATGGAGAGAAATGGTTGCTTTCCAGATACAGAAGCCCCTATTAAAGGGAAGAAATCAAAAGTTTTGGCACCTACAATTACTACATAGCCAGAAAATCACACAGTTGGAATCTCAGAGCCCTTTGACCAATGATTCTGTGCATGTTGAATAATAGTAGTAAGTTTCATTATATGTTTAATTTTAATGTAAAAAGAGAAGAAAGAATTAGTTTCCTGTGACTGCAGAAAATAGCAATAATAAAAAGACAAAAGCAATGTAATCCATTCTTAACAGCTAACAACATTATTTTAAGAGCTGAATATTATGTCATTAGTGATTTAGTTTTTTTCTAACCATATCGTCAAATGAAATAGATTACAGCAATGGCATATATGAATGCTTTGTACAAAAAACTATGTGCAGCTTTCAAGCATATTATAGAAGAAAAGCTGTGACAGAGCCAATCGCAGTGTGCACTGTGCAGTAAGGTTCTGAAACAAAACATAGTACAAACAAATTTGTTTACTTCTAACTTCGAAGATGATCTGGACTACCCCCATCTTTCTCATAAGCAAAAATTTCAAAGTTGAGAATCACCATTGCTTTCCAGTGAACTCTCCTTTGCATTAGATGGCTTGTAAGTAGCAATTGCATCCTTAAACTTCTGGAGCTGCATGATATGTTTCAGAGTTAAGTTCTTCCAGAGGAAAACTGATTGAAAGTTGAAAACATGAGGAGTAATATAACATATGCTTAGAATGCTACGAAAATCTTCTTCCTCATACAGCTCATCACTATCCTTTTCCGATTTGGACGACACATGCACGCAGCTCGCCCCAGGTTTTTTTTAAGAAAAAGTTTAGGACACAACATAATCAGTTACAAAATTTCATTTCAAGGACATTCATGTAATGGAGTTTCAACTTCAGCACTATGAGATTAACAATTTTACAGTGTGTACTCAATACATTCCTGTGCAGGTTCACCATAAACAAACTATTCCCAAGTATACGGGATAGGTAGCACAACCATCACCTTTGTAAACCCAGAATCCACAAACTCTAATTGCTTTGGTGCTAATGGGCCTATAATTGGATCTGGAGATACCAGAAGGGGTTGCTCTTGGTCAGGAATAAATATCCAACCAGTATCATAGTCAGGGGTTCCGAAAAGATTAAAATAACAGTTGCCCTTTACATAGCTTATAAATACGTAGGTGTTTCCAGTAGTTCGTTACTTCTTTTCCAGGATTTACAAAGAGATACATACCAACGACCTCTTTTCCATACTTCAGCAATTTCCACCATGTTACTATCTTAGCTTAGCATCATTCCATGATTCGAAGAGTATAAGGTAGCACAAAATGATAAGAAAATAATTGTACACTCTTCTGTAACATTCTTTTCCCGTGCCTCTGCATATTTTGACACCAAGATATATTCCTTCAGTCATTTACCATCTTTTTCTTTGGGGGTAAGGGAGAGAATGGAGTGTTATAGTATCTTAATGCCATAGGCCACTGATGGGAAATAACAGTAAATCACACTGATATGCACTTTGTATTCCTACCTTTGCGAGAGAGCAAGAAAAAGAATCCAGCAGACCCTCAGCTCCTCTATAGAAGTGGAAATATGGAAGGACTTTCACATTTAAGCTTTTGCACAGTGACTTGTTCTCATTAAAATTCACCTTAAGAAAAACAATTTCTGGGTCGCTCTCAGCAATCCTGCAGACCTGGCCATACGAAAGCAAAAAACAAACCAATGAACTATTTGAATATTTGGATTGTTCGCATTTGCTAGCAGGCATGTAAAACTGGTGATAGAAATACGAAGAGGTTATGGAATAAAAGATTCTTTTTATAGGACAATTCACAAATATGTGGTCCTCTTTTAAAAAACCTGAGTCGTCCATCAAGTCTTTTCAACTATATAAACAACATGGTATTCTCTTTTTACGCCGAAAATACGGGTAAAATAAAAAGTATCTTTTAATGTTTCCTACATCACGCTCCCTAATCTGGGGGCGTTCACCTACTTTTATTCCACATCCAAAAAATACCTGATGGCACAGGAAATATATGGTATTTGTGCACATAATATGAAGGAAAAAAGAATTCGCCCAACTTAAAAAGGCTTCCAAGTGAGGGGACTACAAAAATTGAGAATGTCAACGAAGAGTAAGGTTCCTTTTACATGAAACTCAATCTAACTGAATTTCTGTTTCCAGAAATGATATATTAAAAAATTGCTAAAATGGATTGATCATGTAACTTTTTTGAAGCAATGATTACCAGAAGTTTTCATTCCTTAATTAGGGGAAGCTTAAATATTGTTGTACATCCAAACAATATCTGTCACAACGACGCATTCATGGTTAAGAAAAGCAATGGTTCATTACTCCGATGAGGTTAAATACGCACCTTCGGGTACAATGCACGACAAGAAGCACACCATGTGCCATAGAATTCGACAATCACTAATCTATCTCCAGCTTGACTTAAAGCCTCTAAAAATTCTTCAGATGAATGGATGTCAACCATGTTTGGGGCATTCTTTTCCCACCATTTTGGCCGATCGTCAGTTTCAGCAGCAGTTGCATTTACCTGATGTAACAGAAAAAGGACACTCTTACTTGACATTGGAAGTAAAAACCAGCAATAGTTAATGTGAAAGAAAATAGCCTTTGGCCCTAACTCGACCCCAAAAGCTAGCTCAAGGGGGAGGATTTCCAAAAGTCTATATAAACAAACAAAACAGCATGTTCCCCAGTTGAAGGGGATCCTTAGAACAGCTGGTACTCTGTTCCGTGTGGCTTAGAGGTCACGGGTTCGAGCCGTGAAAACAGCAATCACACCCCTTTGGTGTGCGGCCCTTTCCTGGACCAGGGGCGGAGGCAGGATTTCGAACAAGGGAGTTCAAAAATTTAAACATCGAAGCTTTGACTTGTGTCAAGGGGTTCAATATATAGTATGTATATTTTTTTTTTTTAAAAAAAAATCATTTTTATCTTGTATACACAGTGCAATTTTCCTACGAAGGGGGTTCACCCCTTTGTCAGCTCTTCCCCTGCCCTGGACCCAGCGTAAATGCAGGATACTTTGTGCCTTTGTGGATTGGGCTACCCTTTTTTAATCAGCATGTTCCCAAACCAATGTCAGACTCTTAACACACTCTAACAAAAGAATAATCCATCAAACAGCTGGACCCTAGTGACCTAGTCTAAAATGGGATGAATTATCACAAATTTAAAAACAAATCATTAGTAAAGTTCCAAAACACTAAAGTGTTTATGTCATCCAATTCTTATATTTCATTTTAGCAGTTATTGTTTCAAGATTGAAACTTTTCCCTAGTAAACTAAAAAATTAATTAATTCCCATTCACAATTCAACCAGACAAAATATAATATACAAAAGAAAAGACTTTAGCTTGCTAAAAGAAAATAACAGCGCGCGGTGAACAAAGCATCCCGCATTCACACGGGTCCGAGAAAGACTTTATCTTGGTACTATAAATAAAAGCATTACAGCAAGAAATTACCTTGAAAAGAAGCAAACGTTTGTTGGGGGCATTTTGAACATGGGAAAAAAGAACATTTTTATTCCATGAGTTCAATTTAGTAGTAGTACTAGCTTTTAAAGGCAATGAAGTGTAGGAGGGGTTTGAAAGAGGGATAAAAGGAAAAGCCTTATGTGAAAACAGAGAGTAGCCCTGCATAATTTTTCACATCAACATATGGCCGGATTTGGGGTTCAAGTGGCAACCTTAATCAACTATCAACAAGATGGAAGATATGTGTGGCTACAATTTGGCCAAATAATGTAAAATGTCTGTTGGGTCCTTATTTTCTTCTAGTTGTAGCTCAACTACTCCGTGAGTTCCCTCCAAAAAGAAATTTACTCTCAAAATAAGTAGAGTATATTACTCTATCCGTTTAAAAAATATGAACTCATTTGATTTTGTATGAATTTAATAAAAATAGAAGACTTTTGAAATTTGTAATCTAAAATAAATCATAGATACTTGTGTGGTATAAATTATCTCATTGAAAATAAATAAAAAAGTCATTCTTTTTTAAACATATGAAAAATGAAATTTATCCATCCTGTTATAAGGGAGGGAGTAGTATGCTAAGCTTTTTATATTTCCAATACATTGAACACTAAAATAAATTTATAACAACATTATTTTTGTACTAATTTGAATGAATATTAAATTTATTGTCTTTTCTTCTGATTATTTCCAAACAATTGAGTAATTCCATAGTAGGTGAACTTTTGTTACAGATCAAGAAAAGTAAATAATGTACCTTTTGTTTAACTGTGTTAAAACTAGTTTCTATACGGAGGCATTTATATTTTGTCCCCTATTCGTTCTTCTATTTTATGACTGATGTCCGTTACAGTAATCATACGTAAAATCAACAAGTAGCAATTAACTGATTTTCACAAAAAATGAGTAAGGAGGCACACAAATGGAATAAAAAAACGCTGAAAATCACCAAAAAGGTGCATGTTCTGATATTGCAGACTGCAGATGGGAAGAACTCACAATTGTTTAGCGCTAATTTATTTTGGAGTGCCCCAAATAAATCGACAGAACAATGCGTCGTTAATCGCTGAATCACCAGCTACAATCGAAATGGGAACTTGATGACAAGTTACTTTACAAAATCTTGGAACAGAAGTTTACAATTTATCCTTTTTCTTTAAAGTTAACTGCTATGAGTTTTTTTCACGTTTCTTCTTCAGCTTTACCACAACCAAATTCATAAACTCAACTTCACATTGCTAAGCCTCTAAACTAGGAGAAAATAAGATTTGGCCATACAATGGTCTATTCTGATTTAACTATAATTAAGCAATAGACAATCATGGGAAAAAAAAAAAAGTAGGATGGAATAAGCAGACACCAGGATCCAAGAGAACCATTAAAAATAGGACATCTTCACCACCCCGTAGAAGTTTTTTTTTTTTTTTGGAAGAGATCGAACCAGGCAGTACCTACTCATTGAGCCACCCTGACGAGTTCTGCTGTGAAAAAGGGTAGTAAGGCCGTGGGGCAAAGCCCTGAAACCCTGGTCGAGCAACTCCACTACCAAAGATGGCACTTCTGCCCTCAGATTCCGTGCTATTAATCCTACTGGGATATAACTCCTCATGTGGAGCATACCGCTGCATAGCAGGCATATTGATCCTTCCATAGGTTGGATCAGCTGCTGCCGGACTCAACTGCCCATATGAGGAATAACCAGCGCCACCACCTGCCATGTAATTGCTTCTGGGATTCATAAAATCATCGCTCTGCTGCCCGTAAAGGTTACCCTGTGCCCGTACATCCGACTCCCTAGCATATACCCCATTCCTGTGGCTGTTGTATGATCTATACATATCTGCGCCCTCTCTCTGGTGACCTACAAATTGTCCATCTGAGGCCCTGAACGCATATTCAGCACCAGGACTAGCAGAATATTGGTGATTTAAACTTGAGGGCTCCTTCACTGGAAAGCTTTGCCTTCTAGCCTTGTCACTGTCCTGATATGCCCCCTGTCCCACATACTCAAGACCAAGAGACTGAGGATATTGGTGCGGTAAACTTGGGTAAGGCTCCTCCGGTAGCAAGTCGTGCCTTCTTTCATTGTCAGCATCTTGATGTACCCCATACCCCATCTCTAACTCCGTCTGTAATGCAGCAGTACTCTGGCCAGCAAAATGTTGATAGCCTTCCTTCTCTTCAGCCAGACAAGATGAAATCGTGCGCCGATCAACTGTCGTATGATTGGTCATGCTGGGGGAGGAAAGCCGAGACAGTGATTTTTTCCCTACAGACTTGTCTTCTGTTGCTTTTTCATCCAAATCTCTCATACGTTTTGGTATGGCCTTGTCCTGTCTTGATTCTTCACTCAAATCTCTTTGATATTTACTTTTATCCTGACTTACTTTCATAGACTTCTCATCAGATTTGTTCTTTCCATGACCAAGGTTATTGCCACATTCTTTGCCACTATTATTCTGTGATCTCTCCCTGTATTCTTGGTGTGGATGTTGTTTCTTGTCCTGAATCTTTTTATCATCATCAATCCTCATTGACTTAACATCATCACTACGTTCCAGTGAACGAGGAGCAGGTGTGCGGGAGCAACTTCCTTCTAATTTACTTTGCGTCTTGGATGGGTGCCCATGCTGTTGAGCAATTGTTTTGTGTTCAGCTGTCCAATCTGGGCGACTCCAAAGATAAAGTGGTGGTGTACTCACATTCCAATCCTCCAATTGTTTGTCATTTTGATCAACAGATCCAGGCAAATAGAATGACTGGAAAAGAATAAGGATGAGCACCCCGATGGTTTTAATTGTTTATATTCTTAATACCAATACATTTTCAGCCTTCACACAAATTCAAAAAAACACTTTACCTTCCCACCAAGCAACATGTCATCCTCCCAAATTAGATCATATGGAGATCCCTTCACATCTAACCTGGTGCCAACATGAAAAGTTAATCAAAGTCGGATAAAGAGAGAAAATAGAAGACGTTTACACAAATAGAATATTTGCAAAATACCGTTGAGTCTCTTTTGGAACAATGAGGATAAGAAGCTTTGGCTTAAACTCAAGTGCTTTATTAATAAATTTGTTAGCAAGTGCAGCTTTGACCCCAAAAGGAGGGTTCAGCCCCATGATCTACACCAAGGGATAAATTAATGTAAGTCCAAGCAATGTATAATGAAAACCAATGAATTTTGGTGCTGGTGTACATCTGTGTGTGCGCTCAAAAGAAAATTTGTTTCGTACCAACTTCGATCCTGTTGGTAATTCATCTGGCCGGGCAGTCATCCAATCCTTCCTCTCAAAATTAAAATCATTCTACAAGGACAAACAACAGCATGTATAGTACGCGTCAAACACCTAAGCATATGGAATATAGACTGGCATTTTAAAGCTTCAAATCTGTCATCAATGGTTATGCAATCTCCTCCATGCTAAAAATTCCAACCTACGTCTCTGTATAACTTCCACCTGAGATATGCACTTAACAAACAAGGAAAAACATTTACCTTTGGTTTGAATAAATCATAATTCTTAAATGAGCAATTCTTCCTCATTTCATCAAGCTTCTTTTTCATGAGGCAACTGAAATCATTAGAACCGCAACAGAAATCCACAATCTGCTCAACAAACAACAAAATAACTTAAATCCATTGCCTACTAGACATATAAGCTTAACTGAGCTTACAAAATTTAGAAATCATAAATAACATGATCCTGACAGATTTACAAGTCCCAAGAAACTAGGCATCAACTAATCATTTCCCAAGGTACAACAAAAGCAAGCACAGATGATTGTCTCTCTAACAAAGTAAGATCTCTCACAGTATCACTTAACGTAGGAACAAGGGTCTACATATATCCAACCAAGTCACCCTAAATTATGTAATCCAAGTTGCAGGTGGATGTTGCCATAACATCTGGATACTGGGTTGACTTCTACTGACAGGAGACGCACATAAAATCAAACATAGGAACAATTCGAGCATACGCCATTTCCACCACTACTGAGCAAAACTAACTCTAGGCTTACTATGTTCAACCCCAAAATACAAAGATCTCCTCTTGGACAAATTCAGAAACACACTGAGAACCAAATGAGTATTCCTACTTTCAGTTACAACATTTTTTCCAAGACGTAATTTTTAGCTTAACTACACTTTTTGACAGTCGAACAGGTTACACAAACTTTTAAGCCCTGGGGAGTCCTTTTGACTTTGACGGTGCATCTGAACACTACGATTCTGGAAAGAGCACTATCACCGTTGTCGTTATGACTTTATCAATCACCTCTCTGTTGAAGCAATTATAAGAACATCTCTTATTTCATGTTTAAACCCTGCTAAAATACATTACGAAGCATGAATGTGAACAATATTTATTTTATGATCGGTGGAAGTGGAGAAGTTCGCTACATTTTAAAGTTACTTCTGTGATTCACTGCAATACGACATATTATTAAAATTCCTTCTCTTAAGGTACCTATTTTTTCCCCACAAAAACACACCAAAAGCTACAAACAATAAAATACTTGAAAAGGTTGGCCCTAACTTGAGCAAATACATCATGTCAACAGCTTTGCTCTATGCAACGTAATTGTGTTATTTACTCACATGGGAATACCACAATTTTCTGTTATCCCTTCTTCAGGTGCCTATTTTTCCCCATAACTTAATAGCAACACATGGAAAAACAAGCAATCAAACAAATAGAAAAATCTTTGCTCTAACTTGATAAGATAGATCATGTCGACAGCTTTGTTTTGTATAATTAATCTCCATATCTGCCTCAATTAATGCCAGTGTCTATTTCGGCTTTAGGGGTGATATTGTGACTTTGCTCCCAAAGAAAAAAACAAAGATCATTAATCGAAACATTCAAAAATCAGGGATTAGGGATTAATTGGTTAATGTGATAATAAGCTTTAGTCACACTTCATTTGAAGTAGGGAAGGTTTTCCTAATGCCTCTAACCACAACAAAGCTAAGTGCAATTTTCAAAACCTCACAGGAGATTTTAATTCATCCATGCTCTGGGAAAGACTATGCTTTAAGGTGATGCCACAAGCAAATGACATAAGCCTGGCAACTGGCAAGGACATCTGAAGCCCCGAATAAGCATAAAAAAGATAACATTTTTCTCTTTCTTGTTCCTTTGATCCCAGTTGCGTAGGGGAGGCCACCTTAGTCCACTATAACTTTCCCCTATAAGATCATAATAATAACACCCATCTAACGACAAGTGCAGATAACAAATCACTGGTACTCGAGACGCTTGCCATGTGTGATGCCATTCTATATGTGCTACTGTATTCCCCTATAAAAATGTCAAGTATAGCAGAATACCAATAAATAAAGTTCAGCATTATAGCCAATCTACAGAGTCAAATTATTGTACTCAAATTAGTTACTAGATTTCCTCCCATAATGCGCAAGGCCAGTATAGGTTCATACCATATCACCGTCTCGAACATACCAGTGAAGCATATCCACAATCTGCACAATAGAATCAGTCAGTTGAGCAAAATATGAAGGTACAGACACTATAATGTGTGATATTAAGACATGAAATACAATGCACTGAAGAAATATCACAGATCATGGTCAACGAGAAATCACTGCTCAAAATCATCTAGCCAAAAGATGTGAAAGTGGTGTACACCTAGAAAGGGTAAAGTTTGAGTTTTTTTCTTCTTTTTCTTCTCTGCTTTTGTGAGAGGTGGGATGCCTTATACAATCCACTTACCATCCAAATAAAATAGATCCACTAAACTAAGGTTGCAAATTCCGCCGAGGTAATGCCACTTTACACTCCGATGATTAGACATGAAATACAATGCACTGAAAGAACATCATAGATCAAAAAGAAATCACTCCTCAAATTAATGCGCCAGAAGGTGCAGAAGTGGTGGAAACCTTGAGAGCATAAATTTTGCCCCTTCTTTTCCTTTTTTGTTCTCTTCAATTTTGGGAGAGGTGAGAAGAAAATAGAATTCCTTATATAATCCACTGCTTGCTCACATAAAACAGAAGAAAATATTACTATAAACTAAACTAATAATTCCAGAGTGGTGATGACTTAGGCTCCCCTAAGACAAACAAGATGGTATTTGCCACTATTTGCAACAAAACTTCTGGAGAGATAAAAATACACAAATCTGCCTTGTCTAGATATGCATACTTTCGGTCTTCTAAAAGAGAGTGATCTTATCTCAGTGACTCAGTCTCCGGTAATCAACAAGAGTTCCCCCAAAAAAAAAAAAATACACTAAAAGAACATTTCAACTTACAAGAACATACAGGAGTTCCTTCGACACAGTAAAAATATAAACGGTGATAACACCAATGACTGATGCTATCTAAGGAAGTTAGGCATTCCTGTGTAAACCTTATTTTGAGAAGGGAATTCCTGTGTAAACCTTATTTATTCAATAAAAGTAATATAATAACCAAAAACCCAGATGAGCTAAATGAGCAAAAATATAAAACCATTGTATACTTAAAACTCCCACTGGATAATCAATTATCTTCATCTGGTAATGCTCTAACATGCACGTAGGAAAATCAAATAAAATTGCTGCAAGGAACAACCATTACGTCTCAGCCTTAGGACAACAACACACACACACACACACACAGCATGATCTCACAAGCGGGATCTGGGGAGGGTGGGGTGTACACAGACCTTACCCCTGCCTCGAATGAGGTAGAGAGTCTGTTTCCGCTCTGCCTTAGGACATGAACGTTTTAAAACAGTAACTAAGAAAGAGGAAATGGAGCTACCAGGCAATGTTAAATGGAGAAGAGCTAGAGCAAAATCAGCAGCTTATTTTATACCACCGCAGCAAGGGCGAAAAGAAATGCTAAACTAGTGTGCCGTATGTGATGAGCTCGCCCCCCCCCCCCCCTCCCCCCCCACACACACACACCCCCACAAGAAAAAAAAAAGAAAAACAAACAAACTAATTGAAACCCCTACTACTTATAGGTAATTAATATTCTTTATGGATCAATTTCAATACACTGGGGGAGAGGTGAAATTCACTGAGACATATATCTTCTGATGACAAAGAAAAACTAAAAGATATAGCTCACCTCTCTCAGCTTCTCCACTTTAGTAAAATGGCGACCAAAGGATGTGTAGCGCATGCCGTGTAAAAAAGGAGCAAGATACACTCTCAGCTTACCCTACGAAATAAGAAAGCATACAATTAAGAATGAAGCCAAAAGGAATTCAGCCTAAAATTTCAGTATTTATGAGAAATTTCAGGACACAATTGAAAGAATGACAAGGCCAGAAAAAGGCCGAAAGCAAAGTGAATTAGAAATTTAGCAATTACTGTAATCTAGCATATGGTTCTGTTGAAAGAGAAATATTAGAACACCTGAACAGCTAAAATAAATCCTTAGACCTAGTTATACAGAATCCATTAATGCTTCAGCACTACAAACCACCATCCAGCCATCTAATTGTGCCAACAGAAAGCCACAAACTCAATTAATGACCAAAGAAAACTCAATTTCCAACCATTCTTCTCATCATTTTAATACAGGGCAAACAACAACAAACCTAAGTCAATCAACAATCAGTTCAACAATGTTATCTTTGGTTTATTCATCAAAATTCAATCTGATTCACTTATTGACACAGATTTTCATACCAGAATTACTTCGGGGCATGATGGGTAAAACAAAGCTTACTATATAAATGACTAGCAAATGAACTAAAAATAATAACCTTCGTAAGAGAAATAACAACCTTCATGTTTCTGTTGTCATAGAGGACTGCGGCAGGAAATGGATGATTGGCGCCGGTCATGAATCACAATGATTCTATTACCTCACCTTTGTCAGCCCTTCCACAGCCTATCCCTTACCGACTCTAAAATTACTTCATAGACGGTTGGGACATCCTAGCTTATCCAAGCTTCTTCAGGCCATGGTAACTAGTTTATCAAAGTTGTTTAGAAGTCAACTTGGGGGACATACTCTTCTAAGTTTCCTCGACGACTTAATAATAGAGAAGTCTTTGTTTTCTTTAGAGCATTATATTATTTGAGGTCATAGTCAAGTTAGTTCAACTGTTGATTTTTGTAATTTCATAATTCTGATGCCACTTATACTCCCTTGAGTTATCACCCCTTTATCCCATCACATCAAGCTTTTATGCCATCTTTATCTGGTATTTCTATTCCTAAGTTTACATACAAAGCTCTATCTCATCCAAGTTGGACACATACTATGACTAAGGATATATTTGCTCTACACCCCTGTGGTACTTGGGATCGTTTCTCTCTGCCTCCAGTAAATCTATTATTAGCTGTCAATGGATGTATACTGAGAAAGTCTATCTAGAAGGTCAGATTGAATTTGGTCGCTAAAGAGCATACGCAAATATTTGATCTCGACTATAGGTTACTTTTTCTCCTATTGCTAGAATTGTGTCTGTCCGGCTTTTCTTATCTATGCCAGCAGTTCGACATGGCCTGATTTTTATATCAGTTAGATATCAGGAACACATTTCTTCTTGGTGATCTTGACGATGATATGTCTTATGGACCAAAACCCGGCTTTCCATATTAAGGAACTTCGGTAAATTATGGTATTTTTGTTCAGAACCTAGGGATTGTCATGTCACCGCAAAGATATGCTCTTGACATAATTGAGGAGACATGGATGACAAATTGCAGACCTATTCATACTCTTATGGATCCGAATGTCAAGGTGCTGCACCTTTTGGGGGAGCCTCACAATGATCCCAAGAGATACAGGAGATTAGTTGGAAATGAATTATATTGTTGTAAAATGTCTTCAATCTTCATATTGCTTTTTCAGTAAGTATCGTCAATCAGTTTCTTGATTTTCCATGAAACTCATTGGGATGCAATAGTCCATATTCTTTGTTATATTAAATATGCTCCATGTCGATCAATATAAGTAGTTGGCAAGCAAATGCTTTTCTTTACAGAAAATGCTCTCAGGCACGCCTTTCGAGGCAGCCTCCTAAGTGGTCCTTACGACCTTTAGGCTGATCTACCGGGACTGTCACCGGAGTATCATCAGAAATCTTTCTTTGTTTCAGCATTACACTTTTTTTCATCTCTTATCTTTCAAGTTGGTTCTCAATTTTCTGATTAGTTTGTTAATCAGAATTAAGATGGATAATAGGATATATTTCAGAAGTGGAGACAAATCGTATGATATCACAAGAAGACATTCAGACACAGAAACTTGGTATGAATGGGTAGAGAGGGGCCGTCGCATGATGCGCAGATTAACTTTCAGCAAGAAAGTGATGGAATGGATAATAAAATTATTACAGACTGCATCAGAGGGGAGAGGAAATACTTATAGAACATGGAAATTGAGAGACCATATGGCCAGCATTTATTGCACTCAGAAACATAATAAATGGGGAAGGGTTTTCAGCATCATAGCTGTACAAAGGGGATAGCAGGGGAGTCATTATAGTGCCTGAAGTTACATTTAATGCTGGCTAGAAAGATTTAGCCATCAAAATCTCTAACTTTGTCAAACAAGACACCTCGATAGCTAAGCCTGTTCACAGGAGAGAGATGAGTTCCTCTTTCTCTGATACTATAAAACAGTCTCGGTGGCAACCAAGCGAGGAGATGTCCTCTAAGGTGGATTTAAGTAAGAATAAAATCATCGTTTCTGGTACAGCTGGCCCTTCCAAACATGATGTGCTGAACAGATGCTTAGTGGGAACTTTCCAAGATGAAAACAGAGATATTCCAACAGCTGCAGATGTTAGAAGATGGGTTTACAGCAAGTGGACCAAAGGCACTCAAGTTTTTGAGATGAATCACTCCCAATTTCTATTTGAGTTCCCTTCAAGAAAATCAGCAGAACACATCTTAACTGGAGAATGGAGATGCCAAAATTGCATCTTAGACCTAAATTGGTGGAGCCCAATAGCTGGATGTATTTTGGAGAAGTCCAGAAAAGCAGAAACATGGATCAGAGTTCTGGGTGTACCGATTAACCTTTGGGCCCCCCAGATTTTCAAAGATATCGGAAATATTTGTGGTGGTTCGCTAGAAACTGAGGAGGAAACCATGCTGAGAAATCATATTAAATGGGCTCGCATCAAAGTGAAAGCTATGCCTGAACAGATACCTGGAATGGTGGAGATTGATGGTTTAATTTTCAAACTACCTATTTGGTGTGAATCTCCGGCAGTAATAGTCGCCGTCGACCTTCAGTCCATAGAGATGAATCCCTCTATTGTCCAGAGGATCGAAGCCCCTAGGCTGACAGGGTCTGTAAATAGACAACACACTCTCGGAGATATTGTCACAATATCTGCCTTCTTATGACCAGCTTGATCTCTCGCAAATCCTCGAGTTAGTAACATAGCATATGTAACAGGCTTAGCATATACGATGTGCAAGCACCGGCATGAGTGGGAGTGTTAGATTGCATGTAAATTTGTGTCTCGCATCGGGCAAGTATGAATAGGCTCATCGTATTCCATATAGTAGATAAAAGGCATTCCCTACAAACTATTTTTCCCGTCTCACAGCATTGTTCAACATATCATATTCCTCTTGTCTTGGGTCATAAGACACCATATTTAAGTTAGCATTGACAACTAAATGCTCAAACCTCAGGGCTAGCTAGAATAAGCAAATTAATAAGAAGAGCGAGACAAGTACCCTCCACTTTGCTATCTGAGCAAGAAGCCCGGGCTCACAGACAGATTTTGCATCTTCAACTTTGCCCCCTTCATCCAATATCCGCAAAGCCGCCCAAATAGCCTGCAAGACATTAATAGGTCATTTATTCATCGGATGATTCTTCAGGACTAACAAAATATGTTATATTCAAGATCCGTTCAACAAAAATCAACTTGAAAGAACATTTCTCAAGTACCTCAATGGAACCCTCAACCTTCCCCAAGGTTATAGATTTGTCAAATTTTAATGAGGATTGTGTTGTGAGTAATTTGGGCTTCTCTAATTTATCCATAGTTATGGAGGATGTAACGTCTTTCATCATAGACAAAAGCCTGCATGGCAAGCATAAAAGGAATCAGAACAGCCTCTTATCGGTTCTTTTATAAGATAAGGAACAACATCTTATCACAGCCAACAAGAAGGAACCAAGACCAGACCTTGAGGAAAGCAGCAAGATCACATAAAGTATGGAAGTGGGTGGAAGTAGAACAAAGAATAAACATTTCAAGATGAACATGTTACCATCCTAAAAAAACTGCCGACAAACATACCGTATTACTTCAGTTCATCCAACATGCTAGTTACTTTGTGGGGTGGGGGAGGGGCAATGTTCATCAAAGAACCTAGTACACTCAACTACAATATTCAATCAATGGATCATGTCCCAGCACCAGTCTTGACATAATAAACAATTAAATTAATTGTTTATTAGCAGAAACGTTAATGTTGTACAATGCAAATTAAAATATTTGTTTAGTCTAACCCTAAAAGGTCTTGATCCAATCAGCTCTCACTTTCAAATCTTCAACTGGCTGTTAACACATAGAATGAGAGAAAAAAGTGCTCCAACAAGTTACATGTAACGTCCAAAAAGTACCTCTCCTAGAGTTCAAACCTAAAACTGCACCAATAACTTAACACCCCTAGAGCTACATTTTTAATGCCTTGACCCTTGAGTCTCTCTTTATCAACTACACTCCACTACTCCTCTTTTATCTCCTCTTATTTCCTTGAGAGAAAACACACTTATAACAATATTCCATTTCGATTTATTAGTAACCTAGATCTGGAGTAGTCTTCAAATACCATTTTTTTAAAATAAGCACATATGTCGAGAGTGCCAGCATATGTAATCATGAATTAGGAGCCAAGAAAAAGGAGATCTGTGACATCTCTGGAATCTCAAGCGGTAGTCATAGAAAGAGGTAAAGTGCTTCACCTTGTCTTTGTTGTAGCATCTAAAGTCCGTGAACTGCTTGTTTCCTTTTTGTCAGACTTCAAGGTCTTGGTCCTCCCCTCTTCACTAGACTCAGCAGCAGGTTGTGATTCCCTGTTAATGAGTGCATATAACTGTTGACCTAAAGATGATTTACCTTCACTATTGGTAGCTTTGTTGAGCTTTGTGGAGGAGGTCTTGTTCAAACTTTTTCTAGTCACATCAGTTACTTTTTGTCTTTTTGATGAATCAGGTACAGAAGGTCCTCCCTCTCTCTTTCTAGAAAAATCAACCTTCACTGGCTTGGTCAAATTATCAAGAGCTTTCAGTTTTTTCCCCAAGGCTCTCTTGACATTACTCACTTCTGCAGATACCCCTTTCACTTTGCCCAATTGTTCTGATGTTTGTTTTTCCCTCCTATGATATCCCGGAAATTTTATGTGATCTCTTGAAGGTGTAGCAAGTTCCTCATCAATCTCATGTTTTCTGTGAATTTGTCAGTATACATCACTTGATAAATTAGACTAAAGGATTACTTGAGCAATACCAACTCAGATGGACAAAGTAAAACCACAACTGGGACTGAATAAACTCACAAGCAATAAATCAAAATTCGTTTTGCTATAAGACCATCCCATGCCCTTGGCATAACGTCTTCCTCATCCTCATCCTCATCTTCATCCTCATCATTTTCTTCTTCATCTTTGCTTTTGTCGAAAACAATTTCCCTGGCCATTTACATGAAACTTGTTACATTTGTTACACTAAGAACTGCCCACAGAAACATCAAGAAAAAATAAGGCAAGTACTTGGGCAAGCATTTCCGATGGTATGACGTTGGACACCGTCTACACATGGCAAACTGTAACTCATCTTTATCTTTATCTTCTCTCTGTTTACAGACGAAGCACTGATGCAGTGGGCAAGCAAAAGCTTCACCAGCAGCAATCTTCTTTTTCAGTTCATCAACCTTACACTGATCATCAGGATGAAGCAGTCTGGCAACACAATGTGGGTGGTAAAAATGGCCACAAGTAGCATTGACGCAGCGGAAGACCTGAAAAATATACCTGAATATTGAGTTTACCATATCCATGGACAACTGCAATTTAAAGTATAGACTCAAGAAATTATATCAAGCTAAAATAAACAGAGTTATACACTTATAATCGTTTTCTCAACGGAAAATCGCATCATGCACACGATTAAAAGCACTAGCCTTTGTTGCATAATTTCTTTTCTTTAACTCCCAAGGATGATAGGAGTGAATAACTCCTACCAGAAAGAAAAACATCAAGTATGATTAAAGCTTGAAAAATGAAGAACAAGGGAAAAATCTTAAGAAAAATAAAAAACCAAAGAAAATAAGAGAGAGGCAAAGCAACCATTAAAAAGGGGGGGTAGATGTATAAGAAGAAGAGTTAAAACTTAAAAGCATCAAAATATAAAGAAGAACGGACAAAAGAGCAGTGTAATAGAGCATATCGGTGTGCATGAGGAGATGGAATGAATAGGACAGAAGGACTCCAGTTGTAACACACCGAAAGAACCAATATTAAGTACCCCTGGTAAGCGCCCCTCAATCCAGCTATCACACACCAGCCAGTGGAAGAACACTTCTGGCGATGATGTAGTGACCGCAGGTACATATTAAAAGAAAGAAAGATCACCACCGAGATCATTTCAGTGACACCACAGAAACGCACATCTAGAAATCAGTGGCGACTGCGACAGTTGGATAAACAACGTGGAAGTCTTAATTCTATATAAATAAACTCTTAGCGAATATTGACAATAAGCTATAATCATGGACCACGTCTATAGGCACTGAATTTTTCTGAACTGATTTAACAGTCAACATTCATACTAGGAGAAAGCTATATAGCTTCAAACAATTACACTAATCCAACAGGTCTCACAGGCATGTTCGTACCTCCGCTTGAGATGATTGATCAGAAGAACCTAACTCCCCACATGCATAGCACTGGTGCCGCTGACTTTCACAATTCTTACAGTAGAAATCATTCATTGCCTGGATGGGGAAAATTGTATTAGTTGGAAGCAATATGCTAACCAGAGACATTGAAATCCACTATAAAAAAAAACGAAATTTAGGTGAACTTGACATACCCTAACTTGTGCCTTGGTAAATCCAAGAGATTCACACTGAGATTCAGCACCAGCTTCTGCAGTAGCATGAAAAGACCTCAAGCACTTCCCATCGCAACTGGTTTGGATCACAAGAGACAGCATTTATTATTTGAAAAAGAACGAAAAATTAAGAAAAACAACTAGAAATAAACACTTTCAGATGAAATAGTTGGTAATCCAGAACCAAGCCTAATCACCTCTGAAAAGAGAGAACCGGGAGTCAACTACTGCTGCTATTTCAGGTAAATACACACTACAAAATTGCAAAAGTTCCCAAGAGAAACAGGTGCAAACAAAAATGTCAATTCAATACCACTACACCTACGTAATGAGAATACTCAACCTAGGAGGGGCATGTCATTAAGTTCAAACACAGCAAAGCAGAAGGCACAATGTATTTAATAAGGCACTGGACTAATCTAACAAAACAAGCTGAATCAATGAAGTATACCTAGGCAATGTTGTTACAGATAAGTATCATGCCACAAAAAAAATACATCAATAATGGAATATATAGCAAAGAAAATCAGATGAGACTAAAACATAGAGCAAACAGATTTTTCTTTTTTATTGTTAAACATATAAAATACTGATTCAGTCCATACAAGCGCATACAGATTCAAGGAAAAATACAACACAAGCCGGACATAAGAGTTGTCTTTATGGAAAAGTAAAGGCTCAGCACAAACCAAAGAAGTTCACCGCCATCATCACATATTGCACAGAGAGATTCAAAGTGATTGTAATCAGACTCATCGTCTTTTTCCTCTTCTTCACTGTCATATATGATTTCATCATCGACTATAAACTCGGATATCTTTGATCCAACCTGGCAATATCAACACGCACAAGCTCAAAAAGAAAGCCAGATGTCTTCCTTAATCCTTGCTTTCTTATCTTACAATAGGAAGGGCAAGAATACGTACTAACCTCATCAAAGATTTTCTTCTTCTTAGGCTTCTCCTCCAAAAATGTAAGTAAAACCTGCATAAATAAGATCGGTTTGAACTTTTGGTAATAAAATGAAATATATTTAAGAGAAAAATAAAAAAGCATACTAGGAAAATCTCGGCTCACGAAAATGACCTGATCCAGAGTACTTTATTCAGTCTCAATTCATATATTGGTCTATTCATTTTTTTGGACAAAAGAATTATGTGTATATATATAGGATATACGAGAAGTACTCTCAAAAACAAAATACGAGAATTATCAAAAACTAAATTGGCCACCATTAATAAAGAGTATTCCCATGTCCCAATTTATATGACACTTGGCCCATTTGAGATATCCCAAATGTTTCACCGTATTGTATTCCTATATAAAAGTTACAATTCTCGAAGTAGTAAATCTGCTCTAGTGTCTTGTTTTTCTGGTGTAGCATGTCAAGTTAACTTAGCTTGCAGCACTAGCTCTTCCGTTGTAAATATTTGTGCAGGATTTCAATACAATACCTTTAACAATCAAAAAAAGAATCTGATCTGGTGTTTTGGATATTAAAAAAAAAAATCAACCATTATTTAAATATTTTCTTTGATTGCCACTAATTATAATAGTAGTAGATAAGTTAAATGAAAATCTTACATTTCATGCCCACTCAAATACAGTCATGTAAAAATGGGATGGAAGGGGCACATACGTGAAAATCTCTATTGAAGTCATATAAGAAAATTCAAAATAAATATGTGAGAGTCATGGCTGAAGAAGAATACTTTTGACTGTTAGGACATTGAGGATGTCATCTTTTTTTTTTTTTTTTTGGGTGGCTGGAAAAGGGGGATGTGGTAGTATTCCCAAAATTAATGTCGGACAGCATCAAGGTACGAGATTCATTCGCTAGATGAGTGAACATATTCTGGAAGTTTCAAGGCTCGTTTAATTACCCATTATGGTTCAAGTATTTTTTTTTAAGCATGAAGAATTTTAGACAGCGATACCTTTGTACCTATTCTCTTATCTAAAAGTAGATGAGACCTCTTCTATAGTTAATAGTCTTTTGTCCTCTAAAAGAACCTTATTTGGCTGCTTTCTTTCAATGGCATATTTTTCTCTCCCTAACAAATCAAAAACTAAACAAACTATTGTTAGGCGTTTTCAGATTTTATTTTTATTATTAAAAAAAGGGATTCTAAATACCTCCCCACCAGCTTCGGCACCATACTTTACTCAAAACATAGGTCAAAATAGACCATGAGATAGTGGTACCAGCCAAAATCATGATACCAGTTTTACCCCTTGTGCAAATATATTTCCTTAAACAATGTACGGCTTCAAAGAGAAGAAAAATATGAAGGAACTAATTGATAACAAAAGTGAATCTGAAAACAATAGAACTAGAGATCTTTCCACATGCATGTCATGATCAAAGCAAGGTATCATACAAACCTTTGATTGAGCCAATCTTCCATCACGCTTAACAATTTGATTGATAAAATTCATGTGATCCACCAGATCATTCTCCGACGGTCTGGGCTCATAGACACTACAAGAACATGGGTAACCTTCTAGATTCGTCTAGACAAAACAAAGTATATGCTAATACACAAGATATCGATATGAGAACCTGAACACTTTAGATAAGTGATCCCACAAATTTCTGGCAGAAGATTCCGGATTCTTTTTCAGGAAATGCAAGGAATGCACAGTGATCAAGATTGTCCTAATGATATCCTGGAAAGCCTTCCTCGGTTTTTCGAGTTTGATCCAATTATCTTTAAATAGAACTGATATCTCTGGCTTTATATGCAAAAAATCAAACTTCCATGTGGTGACCCGCTTATAAATCTTCTGGAGGCCATTATCAGCAGTCCCACGCAAAAAAAGATGTGTTTTTTTACCATTGAAACTCTCAGTTTCATTCCACTGAAATGTGAGCTCCGCAAATGAAACGGGCTCTTCCTTATTATTGACAAATTCATAGTTAGAGACAGTACTGGGGACTGCTTCAACTTCATCGTCAGAAGATGCCTCCATTCCAACTTGACTACCTGAGGATGAAATTCATCTAGTATTAATAAGACACAGCTTGTACTCATTAACGAGGAGAACAAATCCACATAGTAAGAGAAAAAAAAAATGACCTGAACAATGGCTAGACCACTTAAACAAAAAGTAGACATTTTTTAAATATTTCATGAATATTTTATTTATATTATGTGCATAGTAAGAGTAGTATATTATATGCATACTAATTATAGCGGCTATTTCTGTAAAGTTATTAAAAAAAAAAAACTTTTTTCATACTGAAAATGGAGCCTACTGGATATGCAACTTGCATACCCCATTCAGCAAAATCCAGCAACATCCCTACTTGCCTCCACCAGCACCTTCACTAACTGAAACAATACCATACCTAACTCTAGGTTCTGAACCATACCAAGCGGATCATCCCTCATAATAACCAAAGAAGAACAAGGGTCCAGAACCTGAGACACATCCACAAACCATCTGCTAACACTTAACAACAGCCTACATCAATTACATGCCATGCAGCTATCAAAATAAGCCTCTGCAGACCCTTCACAAGCCACCTGAAACAACCTGACTACTCCTACATTCGCAGGCCAACCTGAACTCCTCCACCTGCAACATACACCTATATGCAGACCTCCCCACACAAGCATACACTCCCACATGCTCAGGACACCTACACATGCACACAAGCAAGCAAAAAAAAAACACACACACACACAAATACTCACTCATACATTCAAACAGGCAGTGGACTGAGCGAGGGTCCGAAAATAACGACTCAAACAAACTACTCCAACTGTGAAGAAGCGATGCGTCGACTCGAACTTTAAACCTTGTCTCTAACTCCAAGCAAGAACAATGAAACTAGATGTATATTTCTTTGCTTTAAAAAAACTGAGAGAGTATTTTGAAATCCCACCCTTCTCGTCCTTATCTTCACAAAAAGAAGATCTAAGGCTCGGATTGATTCGATTTGAAATGAACGGAGTGGATTAAGTGCCCGTTTGTACTGGTGAGAGGGAAAAGGAGACGAGGCTTTTGGACTGTTTCGATGAGAATCCGAGGGGAAAATCAGAGAAAAGCGTCGCGGGTCGGGGAAACGGGTTAGGGATTTGGAAATGGTTCGCGGGTGTTTTGATCTGGACAAAAGGCTTAGGGATTAGGGGGAAAAGGGGAAAATCGGGTAAGGGAAGTTGGGGAAATGGGTGTGGGCCGGGTTGTCTAATGGGCTGATGGGCCTCTGAAAGGGAAAATGTAATGTGTGTTGTATGTATATATGGGTTGTGCAATTAAGCCTTATTTTAGGCTCCAAACGTTTTTGTACTCTTTTCTTTAACTAAACTAATTGAAATATAATTTACACAAATAAACTAGATTAGGGGAAGCGATATAATTTAGCCTTTTCTATGAAATCAATTAATTCACTTAATTTTATTTTATTTTAACACCCGAATTTCACTTAAATAATTAGTCATTAATTAAACATCGGGACGAAATTGGGTGTCAACAAATAAGACGCGGCTTGTACTCATTAACTAGGAGAACAAATCCACATAGTAAGAGAGAAAAAAATTGACCTGAACAATGGCTAGACCACTTAAACAAAAAGTAGATATTTTTTAATATTTCATGCATATTTTATTTATATTATGTACACAGTAAGAGTATATTCTATGAATACTAATTACGACGGCTATTTCTGTAAAGTTTAAAAAAAAAAACTTTTTTCATACTGAAAATAGAGTTTTCATCGGTTTTTATTGTTAAGCATATAGATATCTGAAATAGGAATGATGACGATGAAAACACACCTTGATGGCAGTGAATTTTTTATTTTAAAAATTGGAAGCAATCAGTGTACATTATAAAAACATAAACTAAAAAGAATTGCATAATTGGAACGACGCGAAGTATTCACTTTCTAATTAAAAATCCAAAGAGAAGATGGATTAGGGCAGGGTATTAAAATTCGAAGAAACTACAATTATGGCACCTCTACAAGAAAAAGGACACACGATTGAGATTGAGGGTTCTAAAACGCACAAATTCCAGATATCACTTGCGCCACTTTAACGATGCGGTTAGCCTAATTTATCGGTAGTAACTGGATTTGGCCTTATACTTTAGTCGGTTCTTTTTAAGGAGGTAAACCAGTATTTCCTCCTCTCCAAATTATTTGATTTTTAATTAGGGCTCATCTGGTTCAGGATGAATTATACCGAGGGTTTACGAAAACCACATCAAAATCAAAATATTTACACACCTCTACCCATAAGTTTGATATTTACAAGTCCTATCCAGGGGCGGCCCGATAAATTTGGTGGCCTAAAGCCAACTTTTATCGAGAGGCCTTGGCCTTTTTTTAATTAAAAAAAACTCATATAATTTATTTTTACTTAAAGTCCATCTTTCTAGCTTTTTGAGATGCAAAGTTGTTAATAATTCTTTATTACGATCTCCCATTGCGAATCCAAATTAGTCGTGCTTCAATGTAGGTACTGGATACCGGGTGAGAAAAAAATGCAAAGTTATCAATAATTCCTTTATAGTAATTTTTTCTAGTTAACATAATAAATTATAATAAAAACAGTAATTAAAAATACAATATATGCCTACGAAATATAATTATAAAAAATTAATACTAAGTTTCAGTTGGAAAATAATATTACGAAACATAACTTTCCATACTGAGTATATTATAAGTCTAGCTTTCTGTTTTTTAAACTTCAATACATAACATATATAGGTCTTGTATTAAACTTTAATACAAATATAAGTCTAGTTTTGCGGAATTTGGGGGCCCTAAGAATTGATGGGCCTAAAGTAGCTGTCTTAGCTGCTTTACCCTTGGGTCGGCTCTGGCCCTACCCATAAACTATTTATATGTCATACCCATCTACACTCGTATACTATTATTTATACACTATATATTAAAGGTATTCACTCATATCTAGACTTGTATACTATTAATTATGCAGTATATCTTAAAGGTATACACCCATAAAGTATAACAAAGATATACAGTAATAAATGGGTAGGTTGGGTAAATACTTTTAATTTCATAGGTAGTGTAATTTTTAAGGGGTAGAGATTGTAAATACTTTGACTTTCATGTGTATATAGTGTAAAAAAACCCTTTGTAGGCCCCGTTTGGTGGGCTTATTTTAATTAGCTTAAAAGTAAAAAAGTTACTTATAAGTAAATTTTAAGAAGTTAGGACTAACTTCTTGCTTTTGGCTTTTTTTAAGTATAAAAGTGCTTATAAGTACTTTGTTTTTTTAGTTACCAAACACCCACTTTTTACTTAAAGGTACAAATATACTTTTAAGTAGTTTTTTAAGCTTACCCAAACAGATCCATAATATGGAATTAGTAATATATTTGGTTTTTTAAAATATGTTTTTATTACATAGAGGAAGGGGGGAGGAGTCATGGGATTCGAACCTCCACCAATGGGGTGTGAGAATTTGGGATGATCACTACTCGAGCAATTGTGGAGATTTTTTTCATTCCTACCGTTCGCCTCATTAATTAACCATACATTATTTTGCGGTTTCAAATTTTTTATCTTTTGAATGAACCCATCATAATAAACTCCCAATATTCATATTGTCCCACAACGGTGGCAAAACCATATCAAAATTTTATATTATATATATATTGATATAGAAAATTTGTTACAATTAATTTCTATTAATATCGACCGCGCATCGCGCGGGTACTATACTAATTTTACTCAAAGGTAGGCTCAAATATACTTTTAAGTAGCTTTTAAAGCTTACCCAAACGGGGGCATAATATGGAATTAGTAATATATTTGGTTTTTTAAAATACGTTTTGATTACATAGGGGAATAGGGGGGGAGGCATGGGATTCGAACCTCCACCAATAGGGTGTGAGAATTTGGGATGCTCACTACTCGAGCAATCGTGGAGATTTTTTTGGGTGATGTGGCATTCCATATCTGTCTATCTCACCAAAATGTCAGTGCCACGTGGGATTAGGTGTCCACCTTTGACAGCCCTAACGGCATGTAGGGGTGGGCATCTGAAAATTGAAAAACCAAACCGAACCAAATTAATTCGAATTTTGGTTTCGGAATTTCAGAATTTTGGAACATTATCAGATGTAAAATTTCAGAATTTTGGTTCGGAATTCGATTTTGAAGTGTCAAAATCTAGTGCACCGAAACTCTGATTTTTTAATATATATTTAAAATATATACAATTCTAATTAAATAATCCAAACCCAAGCCCAATTTTCGTTAGCTCAAATAGTCATTTCTCACTTCACACTAACAGTATCAGGCAATTCATATGGCTTCTTTTGACAAATAACGAGTACAAAGTTCTAATATGTAATCGGCTATTAATACTATTATGGTACTCATTTACTATTACGTTTGGTGTACACGTATTTGATACATATGGCTTTTTGTTGATTATCAGTGTATTAACAAGAATATATGTGGAGTACTACTCATTACTTACACGAATCACACTAATATCATGTCTGCTAGACGTTAGTATGTCAAGAGCACCAAAAGATTCATGCTATACATCTGTAGCGTAGCCTGACAATTGCTAAATCACGATGACATTTAACTTCTGTTTGGACAGCAATTGAGTTTGAAGTTTCTTTTCTTTTACATAATTAACAATGAAGTATTAGCTTAAGTTGATTACGAATTATATTGTAACATCTTGATTGTTAAACTGTGTAAATAAAAAATACATTGTTGAACCATCTTATTGAAAAACATATCATAAAGAAAACAGACAAAATCATAATCATCCTCTAGTAAATTGCCTTCTCTAAAAACTTAGAAAATTTTCGAATTTAATGCTAACTAACCAATTTTGCTATGTCACAAAAGGACTTCGTGGCATGCCACAGTAGCTAAATGACATAACAAGAAAAACAAAATTCCAATTAGACTGTAATCTCAAACTCGACACCACCTCCCAATCCACCCTCCACCCCCTCACCCAAAATGCTATAGTTATTGTTGAAATGAAATGAATTGAATGATATAAAATTAAAATAAAAATTGAATTATAAAACTGAAATAGAACCGAACTGAATAAATTTCAGTTTGGTATTAGGTATCAACATTTAAGTACCGAAAATCAAAATTCAGAATTTAAAAAAATCAAGTCCAAATTAAGAACAATGGGCGAAAGAATTTAGAGTTGAAGAGGTGAGATTGAGTTTGGGTTCACTTTAGAAAAGAAAGATTCCCGAACCAATGGAAAGGAAAGTTGGCTCCAAGAGAGGATGATCCGTTCCAAGTGTTGAGCAAGATCAACATCAATGCTTATGTAATCGACCTCCTAGGTGAGTATAATGCGTCCAACACATTCAACGTTGCCGACTTAACTCCTTGTGTTGAAGGCCGAGCACAAAAAATCGAAGAGGGCGAGATTTTGAGGATGAAATCTTCTCAAGAAGGAGAGGATGATTCAAACCGTGTCTGTGCTGATCAAGCCTGAGCCAATGTTCGAGCCATCGAGACCGATACACAATGATGTAAGATTAAATTATGAAAGCAAGAAACAAGATAAAAAGCCTAGACAACCAATGATCTGCCAATAATTGCAAGTAGGAACCAGTCTACTTACCTTCTTGATGAAGCCAAATAGAACCTAAACTAAACAAATACTCCTAATTCTCAAGACAACTAGGAATTGAAAATTGAATGATCAATGATTGGACAAGTGAAATTTCGATTTCACCAAATTGGACAAGTTCACCGTTGACACCCAATTTTGTCCCACCATTTTTCACAATTTGGCTATATTTAAGTAAAATACGTAATATTATTTAAAAATAATATTGCATTAGATAACTTGCATTTATGTGCGTAATACCATTATTAATCCTTTATTTATATTATTCTTTATTTAATTGTGACTATATTACGTAATTGCATCATTTAGGCTATTTTCCAAAATACATATCCTGTTTGCACAATTTAATGCATTACCGTACTATTTAATAGTTATATGTAACTATTTATATCTCATTAATATTATTTGTGGTCATCTATATTTATTGGTAATTAAATACATTTATTTATAACTATTTACAATTTTTTCCTATTTTTACAATAATTATTCATATTTAGTAGCATTTTAATTAGTACTAGCCAAGTTACTGATTTACAACTATACTTCTACTACACAAAGTCCCCGTCATCACATTTTTTCCACATATACACCACATAAGCTTACACCTCACTAAAACGCACTTATACCAATGTACAACCCGTTCTAGCTTGTGGTACCACTCCCCAATGCACCTTATCCTCCCTACATCTACGACAATGCGTCCCTCCATTGTTGGCCCTGAACACTACGTTTTCCCACACCTCTAACTTTGCCATCTTGAGAGAGATTACTCCCAAGTACGTTGACCATAAATTCAAAGGATCCTCTTATCACGAATCTCGACGAAAAGTTCACTTAAGCTTCTCTAACAATGGGATACCATACTCCATCATCTCCCCAAAAAGAAGATGAACAAAAAGATATGAAGATACTGTGACAAGCAACCCGTAAAAGACAAAAGTAAAAATCTGCTAACAGGTTGAAATTCGGTACATTTTACCAACATGCTGTTGCCAGCATGCCAGGTGGTCATGCTACTACCTTGGGAAGTTGAATCTCGCATACGGTCCCCATATTTCCATAATCATATACCTCCCATAGTCCCATATTAGTTTTATTATCATTCTGGTACTCTGTCCCATCTCTTGGAAACCGTACTTGAAAACTAGAGCACCTAGACTTCCTGTTGATCGAAAAACAAAAATAGAGAGAGTTGTTCCCATCTCCCAATCCATCAAGCTTGCTTCTTTTCGGATCCCTTCACTGTTTGAATCCAACTTACGCATGTGTAGTAGCTTTATGTTGCTGCCTGAAACTCCGAGCATATAATGTTAAACCGCGGATTTACATTCTGCTGCATAACAGAATGACAACTTCTGTCCACTGAATTTTGTTATGCAGCTTATGGATGCTGATTTGGTTTTCCAGAATGGTGCGGTGTGGGCTGATTCATGGTCAAACTCCTCCCATCATAAGAACACCCTTGAATTCAAGCCTCAACTGGAAGTGGGAAAGCTCGATATTATGCAGAAATACCCCATTCAAATTAACTTGGATCAGAACGTCATGGCTCCTTCTTACCATTATCAGAAAAGAAAGACACAGCTCAGCCAAGAACCACAGAGGGACCAAGGTATGGGAGCCAAGCAAACCGAAGGATTATTCTACAAAACACCCAACTACACCATATCCAGCTCCCACAGCCCACAGGTCACAGACCAACTTTGTACCACAAAGGTCCTCCCATAGCATAAAGGCAGCAAGATAAGGTAAAAGAAGATTGTTGAACCAAGCAGCTGAGCTCTGTTCACCTGCAAAAAGAAAAGAATAAACTATCAAGAGAGCACTATTTTCAAGGAAAATTAAGAAGTGGAAATGGTACCTTTATTACTTCTGAAAACAAGAGAATTATAGGAGACAATTGTGCAAATTCATACGGCATGGTGACTTTTAGAACCACATAACATGAAGTAAAGGAATATAAAAAAAATAAACCTACTGCAGCCAATCTGATAGAACCATATTGTATGCTGATTCTTTTTTCTTTTGACAGGTAACCATATAGCACCTGTACTCAAGTCCACCCTCTGTGAATTATTCATAAGGAAAGGCTAGAAAGGGAAGACGTTATAAATGAGCAATCCAACTGGGAAAATGGAGTGACCATTCTTAGCAATTGCTGACCAGAAAAACATGCACAGCTTGCTCCATGGCAAGCCAAGATATTCCAGCACCTTCAACACCTAGGTCATTTTCCTCAAATGCCAAAAGCTTCTTCCCTTGATTTTAATTATCCTCTAGCTTTACCCCTGAACTAAAACCCAAGTGTCCTCACTGAGCATTTGAGCAACAAAATCTAATCATCTCCATGGAAGTACTTAAACTAAACTAATAAAGACCTCGGGAAAATCACCAACAAAAAGTAAGCATAGTTCAACATTAACCTTTTCATGTCAGCAACTTCAACAATCAAGCAATAAGCCAAGTTTAGTCCACCTTCTGCCAATAAGATGTTGATTGCTTGAAATCATTGCCACTATCTAATTAGCAGGTAAAGGTCACCCATTCAGCCACACAAAAACAATAACTAGATGCTAAGATCACAGCTTGCTCCACCTAAATACAAGATCACTGTACTGAAAATAGCTGACTTCAAAAACTACACAACATTGCTCTTCCTCAAGATTGCTCTACTAAATTGAGATGTGCTTTTGAATACTACATAATTAATAATGTGCGCACACAGTCAAAAAGGTAGTTTCCTACTGGCTTCTTCCACCCAGAATTTAAATTTGCATCTCCGTCTCTAGGAAGTAGTTAGTCAGTCTCTCATACAGTAAATGTCAGAATACTCACGCGAAATACCCATATAATAAATTCACATTGGTTTCCCATTTGCAACCCAAAAGGAACTTCCTATGAAGGGTTGCATGACAACATAGGAAGAGACAACACAGCAATGGAATCAAGAACTGCGAACAAACGACTGAAAATTGAGAATCTCAAAGCCAACTCCTCCACACACTGAATTCAATGTCCCGTCAATCGAAGTAAAAATACCTTCTTCCTTCCACTTATTCCTGATGTATTAAAGTTGTTTGATAGAACGAGGATGTATCTCTCTAAAGTAGACCACCCCCAAAATATCTATATATAACTACTAAAATGAAAAGGATAAGGAGCAAAATGATAGAATAATAAAGATTCAGAAACACCAAAATCTATAGTGTGACAGAGATCAAATCCTAGCCTATAACCATAAGGAACAGTGACCTAAATATGAGGCTTTTGGCAAGAATTAGTCCCTACGAAAATAAAAGCCATTTCAAAAGCATAGACGTGAAAGAGAGGAAGCCATCAACATCTGAAATATTCCTTATCATAAAGACACAGAGAAAGAAAGAAGATAGAGAAGCACATCCACGTATAATCTCTTGTAGAAAGATAATAAAAATCAGGGGCCATCGAACAGAATACTTGCCTATGGAATTCGTTAGGCAGTCATCTGTTGCCACTGTAGCTTCACTGTCTTCATTCCAGATTTTGAGCACCATCTCGATATACGAGCAACTCGTATTCCAATTGCTGCAGTCAGGATGACTGGCCTTATGAGCACTACAGCAGCTACATGTTAAGCGAAAGGTTAAGGATGACCCAAAAGTTGACATGGGTGCTGCATTTTCGAATTTGAATGGGTTAAATCAGATCATGTAGGTATTTCAGCTCTAAACTCCAACATCCCCAGCTTCACCACTTTTCCACTGTCCCATCTTCTAACCATGATCATAAAACCTACAAGTCTATATCAATCTATTTTGAGCTGTAGTCACTGCCCTATGGATCTGATAACTTGATAGACCAACACACAGTATACACCGAGTGACACTATCGTTCTTTTCTCCATAAGGCACAATGCTCTCTCCAGTATCCATAATGATTTGAGTCATCACTGACCACCATCTTCATGGTGTACTCAAATAAAACAGAAATAAGATAGTCACTTTTTCGATAATTGCTATAGTTGCAGCACGTAACTTGCCAACTACAGAGCAGGCTGCCATGCACATTAATGATAGTCATATTCTCTGCTTCTGACATTCTTCATATATAACTAACCCACCAAAGCCACTTAACAAGAACAACCAACGGTCTTTCAAGAAATATGAGAGAAATATTCATAAATATGATCTTCACAGAGGTTTCTCCCATAGATACTGGTGGACATCATTCACTTCCACCCTTCACTCTCTTCAGATCCACTCTTTACTAGTTACCTTGGCTAATATCCTATATACTTGCTTGAATAACACACACAGGAAAGTACTATGCAGAGCAAAACTTCTTCAGGTGAGTTTACAGTCAAAGGGGTTCCTATTGAGATGAGGGTTATTGAACTTCACCTGCGCTGCCAGTATGAGTACCAACATTTTTTTTTTCCCGATAAGGTAAGTACCAACATATAACGCTCAAGGGAGGTCCAAACAATACTATCAAGAAAACACGGGTTTGTAATGTCCTCAAAGCAACTATCTCTCAGTTAAGCTTCATATCCAAATACCTACTCTTCTACTAAGCCAAAACATTGGCAGCTTCATATTATCATACGGAAAACCATCTAGCATCTACTAAGATAACAAATTGATTCTCCATAGTCTAACAAATTCATCAGCCAGTCCTTGCAAAATGCCTCTTCATACTATCATAAAATTGTTTACCAGAATTATCAAGCGAATCAAATGCTCAGGAGCAAAATGGACAAGGAATATGTACACAAAGAACTAGAGAATTGCTAATTTTAAACTATAAATTTATAACATTAGGCATTAATTAAAACATCCATCTCCATCAGCTATGGAAGAGCCTTAATTACCCTATACATTCTAAGATAACAAACAGCACAAAGTACTTTAGTAGCAGAATATTATGGATCCACATCAGACTAGAAAAATAAAAGCACAAATTGAAGAAAAAAAGAGGCCCTTCTTCCTATTGGACAGCAAGCGAGCAGGAAAGACCACCTCAACGACGATTCATTTGAGGTTTCTCAAGTCCTCCCCATGAAGCTGAAGCAGCACCATACAAAGGACCCTTGTCAGCAGCACCCTGAGAATAATGGATGAATGTCAATCCACCAAGTCGGCACTGCCCGTGATGTTTGCTATGACCACTAAAATAAAACTCCTAATCATGTGACTGGAAATATTCATACCATATGCACCCCATATCCCTCGCCATAAGGTGCAGGAAAACTTGCATCATGTCTGCCGTATTTCATCCCATATGATCCACCTTTAGCAAAGAGATTAATAAATCGTTAACAGAGGTAACCAAAAGAACAAAGAACCCTCAGAGTTTCTAACTCTTTTAACCACACTAGAAGGCTAATGTATGCTTTAATTTGGTCACTATTGATCAAGATTAAAGAGGTTCAAATCTACTGCAAACAGTAGTGGCTTAAGAAGGTATAGTTTGTAATCACTCCCCCCCCCCCCCCCCACACACACACACAACTCTTAAGCTAAAGAAATTGAGGATGGACTCTACAGAACTTTCTTCAAAACCCCAGATAAGGAATAGGATTTTTTATCAAGGTGGGTAAAATACCTTGATCGACTGAATCGTTGGTTTCACGCGCTATTCGGTCATTACCTGGATCCATTTACAGAGGACAAATAGCAGTGAAAATGAAATGGACCATCTCTACATTACCCTTTTCTCATCCTTGATGATTTTTTTTTGGTTTGAGGGGGGAGGGGAGGGGTGCTGGGTGGAAGGTAGGCTTACCTCTAACATCACAACAAGTAGAACTGAAACAGACCCTTCACTGCAACTCCAGAATAAGTTTCTAACAGAGCTAAAATCACTACCAAATAAGTGCAATCACCATAAACTTGCAATCCAATTGGGAAAATCCTGTTCAAGACAAGAGTTCTTTACTAGGAATCACTACTACAAACATCATACCTAACTCTACAACTGGGTTAATTAGGAATGCTCCTAGCTTCCAGCTCAAAGGAACACCAAAACAATAAAGACTAAAAAGGCTCATCTATAAACAGCACATAAGAATCCAAGGCAGAACTACCACTCGGCAACCCTTCCCAGTTCCCACCCACCTCGATGTCTGGGTGCAAGCGAAATCACATGATTTTGTAAATCTCTACTTTTTGATATACCACTTGTGCACGAGATTTTTCCCCCTGGAATCTAAAATTATTTACCTTATAAAAAATGTTTGGGTCCAAGAAGAAGATATCTAAGATCCTAGGATTGCAATAACCTAATAAGTATGGTCTCATGGACCTAACCTGGGACAGCAGACTGGCTAAAAGAACACAGCAGAGAATCTCAATATCCCAACCAAGCATCCTATAGAATATATTTATGTAGCTATTTAAGATATTATCAGATACTTAATAAGAGCCACTATAAAGAATAATACAAGAATGCGCATTCACATAGCAACAACTGGATTGGAAACAAAAGGCCCTCACCATATTATTCGAAATATTTCACGATGAGAATGGTACATAACAGAATCTGGCTCCCTATATCATGATTGAATGATGCATGCAGGCAGGTAAACCTATAGCTGCAGGGTTTTAAGGTGTTGCATAATGTAACACATGGGCTTTATGGAATTGAAGAAATCTAGTCCAGCTGTAAGAAGGTAACTGTTCAAGATAAACTAGACTGTGCCTTACAGCGGTGGCTGGCTGCATTGAAGTTGGGCTTCAAGGTTGTGAGTAATGACATTGAAAAGATTAAAAAGGAGTATGTATAGGATAAAGATAGCTAGCATTTAGCATGCAAGTAAATAACTACTACTTTCATGAGAATTAGCTCGACCGCTTCTCAAAGTTTCCAACCCCATGGACTCCGGTAAAAATGAACTAATGAAGTTGTTCAGAGGCTCAGAAAACATCAAACACCAATTCCTACATTGCTCAGTGGCTGCTGATATATGGAATATGTTTTATTCACTTTCTAGTTCCCCAACTTATGGCTTTTAGCTTATTAGCTACTTGAAATAAATCCAAACACCCTCATATTCTGATGGAGCAATGTGTCTCCTGTAAATAATAGTGATCTTTTTTGGTTTTTACTAGTTCCCTCTCTTTATGTACGCACTCATGTAATGGAGCTAATTCTCTCTTTTGTACTGATTCATCTTCTTGATGCCATCTATGAAACTACTTACTAAGGAACTAATGATTCTATTAGACTCATTATTTCACCACTAGAAAGTCCCAAACACTCGAACATCAATATTTTCTAAACCTCTCCTCTAATACGTGCCTATAAAAGGAAAAAGGGGGAGGAAAAGAACAGGAGTCGTTCCTGCACTTGGAGAGTGCAAATCTGCTCCCATAAAGGAATTGGAGAAGCAATAAAAGAAATACCTCCAAAACTATAATGGACAGCATGTAAACTGCCCTCACATGCTTTTGAATAAAAGGCTAAACTACTTTTATTCTTTCCATTTCCAAAATAAATAAATTGAAAAAGGCTAAACTACTGAGAGCATACCTGCAGCCCATGCTCTACCATCAGAATTAGCAAGCTCAGCACGTAGCTTCTCTACTTCGCGTGCCATTGTAACTAAATTTGTCTCCATTGCTTGTCTTTGATCCATGAGTTCAACTCTAGCCTTCTTTTCGTACTCAATAGCAGACCTAGAAGTCACAATCAAACAAATGTAAGAACTCCTGAAAGGCCACCAAGCATGATTTTGAAGTAAGAGCTTTCCATGTTAATCATATCTCCAGAACAGGAGGAAACAAAATAAAAGCAGATACCTAGCGCGCAAAAGCTCCTGATGCAGTCCATCCATCTCAGCCCTTAAAAGAGGAATCTGTTGGCTATCAGCTTGCAGCTTGTCAAGATCTTTGGTGAGGTTCTGTACCTGGCCAGATAGATCCTGCTTAATCTTACTAAGCCTTTGAACTTCAGTGCGGAGTTGTTTAGCTTCATTTTTCAGAGGTTCGGCAGCTCGAAGATCTGCTTCAAGCTTCACACCTCTTTCAATAAGTTCCCTAGCGCGCATTTCATGCTCAGCCTGAATATCACCTATTGCTAGGTTCATGCGATGAAGTTCCTCCTTTGCAGCACCCAATTCACGTTGCAGAGCAATTCGATCTTCAACCAAACTACGGTTTTCACCCAAAAGTCTACGTATTTCAACGTGTTGTATTTCAAGTTCTTCTTCTAGCATGGCAGGATGAGGAACTGGCCGAGGCATAGGACCCCGGGCAAAATGTCCTTCTGCAGGATATCCCCGACGGTTATCAAATGCTTCCCGAGGAACGCGATTTCTTCCTGCCATCTCACACAGTGCTGTAAACATGTAATACCATAGAAGAATTAGATCATAAAAATAAAATAAAGTCAGCTCGAAAACAAGTAATCATACAGCAGTTACCTAACTCTTCAATAACTGTGCAATAGTCTCTTTTAATCTTCTGGGTGATATAAGTTACAAAAACAGAGTAGCAGAGGATATGGAAAGTTCTTGAAAATGTTAAGAGGCTTAAAACCAAGAAAAGATCTGAGATTAACTTATAATTCAAGTTCCTTGTTGAAGGCAGGGAGAAAATTCCAAGAAATAGTATTTACTACATGGAAGGACAAGAAGGTAAAATGTGCATGTCCACCCGTATCTAATGGCCTTCCAAAAGAATGTACTGTAATATGTAGATCCCAAAGGAATCAAAGTTAAAAAAGACTAACAGACAAATGCATATAAGAACAATACTAGGATTCTAAAACAAGGTCTCATACTAGTTTCGAACCCTTCACCTAGTTGAAGATGAGTGTAACACCCCAGCTAAGGGTTAAGTGTCCCACATCGGCATAACACAGGAGAGATGTTGGGTATGTAAGTTAACTGGCCTTAGAGCCTAGTGACGCGTTTTAAAGCCGTACGGGCCTAGGCCCAAAGCGGACAATATCACTAGTGGATGCGGAACAAAGTTCAGTTCTGAGTCTAGGCGAATCCCGGTATGCGGGGCAAACCTCCGTGGTGAGTCTAGGCAAATCCCGGTAAGCGGCGCAAACCTCAGCGAGGTCGCTGAGTCCATAAGAGGGAGTGTATGTAACACCTCAGCTAAGGGTTACGTATCCCACATCGGCATAATACAGAAGAGATGCTGGGTATGTAAGTTAACTGGCCTTAGACCCTAGTGACGCGTTTTAAAGCCGTACGGGCCTAGGCCCGAAGCGGACAATATCACTAACGGGCTTGGGCTGTTACAATGAGAACCATACTAGGATTGTCGATCAGCCAAAATAGATTAACACGTAACTTTATGCATACAATATTACATCCACTGCCGGACAGACAATCCTTTAGACAACATGCTTTAAACTGTATAAAGTATATATACATAATATATACTACCCTATCCAACATAATCAGCTTTAATTCTCTAATCGGATCACTGATTTCAGCCATATCACACAATTATCTCTATCTTTCGCTCGCACATATATAATCGAGAGTTAAACATTCACAAAAATATGAACTTTACACAAAATAACAAGCAAAAATAAAAACAAATAGCTCGTTTACACTTAGAATTCCTTAAAAACTACATAAATCAAGATTCATCCGTTAATTCCCAGTCTATAAGCAACAAAAATCTAATTTTAAGATCATGACTCATCGTTGTTAGTCAAAAATCAAACATCATAATAAAAGGAATAAAATTAAATGAAGCAGCATTAACAATAATTAGAAGTGATTCCATAGTTACGTGAACTTAAAAGATTGCTAAATTCGATAAGAATAAATTAGGGTTAGGATTAAACCTTTCCGAATAGCGGGCAAGCTGATGTATAGGTAAATCTCTAAAATCTCCGCCGCTCGAAGAATTGTTTGTGCAGCCCTTCTTTGTTTGGCAGAAAATAACAGTTTAGGGGCTTTTGGGCGATGCCTATGAATAAAGTCCCACGCGAGACCAAAAGAGCGACTTATTAAAGGCGTATAATTAAGTAGAAGTAGACAAAAGAAAAATTAGGGCGACGTGATTCGACCAGGATATGAGGACTTAAACTTTGATAAGAAAGCATGGAGGTAGATGATTAGCTTTATTATTTTTATATATAGTAGTTGTATCATGTGTTAGTCTTTATGCTATTGTTGTCTTCTGCTTGTTCGGGTTATTACAGTTTTATGTGAGTATTTGAGCTATCATGTGTGCTTTAGTGGTTTGTTTCAAAAACGTTTTCAAATATTTTTCTAGCCGAGGGTCTATCGGAAACAACCTTTCAACTTTGGTGGAATAAGGTCTGCGTATATCTCACTCTCCCCAAACTCCACTTGTGGGATGATACTAGATATGTTGTTGTGGTTGTTGTAATTAGGTAGATAATGAGTTTGCTCCTCTATTCTTATTCATTTAAATAAATATTGGGAAGTAGAATTAATTTTTTTTTTGTGGTATTATAAATTGTAATATTTGAGCTACTTGAAGGTGATATTTACCATTATTGCATGATTTGGATGAAATTTAAAAAGACTACACATTTAATCAATTCAATTAAATTTAACCTGGCAATATGTAGTTCGAATATATATATATATATATATATATATACACACACACACACACACAAACGATCGAGAGCCATAGTATCATATTAATACTTCAATTATTCAGTATTTGACAATTATTTATATCGTACACTTCTTGTTTTCTCTTCCACGTCTTTTGTTGGCCATCATATGAACGCTCTCGCTCCAACCTTTCTTCAGCCTATGAACACCCCTTTCTCATTTTAGTCTCTAGAAGTCGTCATACAACAATGTGAAGTTTTCTCGTCTTATAAATATATATCAAATTTAAAATATAAATTATATTAAAAGTATTTTAATAGTCGATTCTCAATATAGTTCTATTTAAAATCGTTTACCTTTAATCTTCAGCTGATTCTACTTTGAAAAATTGGCAATGATCGGATGAAATTGCTAACGCTTTTGTTTTAAAGCTACTTTCTGTAAGTTTTATGCTTACAAACCACTAAAAGTTGATTAAAACTTTTCGCATCATCCATTTACATGTGTGTTTTATTCAAAATTATTTCATGCATGGTTCCTAAACTTCAATTATTATGACAATAAATTAACAAAATTAATTTTTGTCACATTTAATTTATTGAATTTTATCGATTATGTGTGTCTAATGAGCTAAGATTAGTTGAATTTATAGCCAATTCATGACTTTGACTGGATAAAAAATTGCCAAAAATGCTACAAATTAAAGGGACTAAGATTGACCAACAAGGCACAAAATTGAAAGGCCAAAACATGGCAACGTTACAAACCTCCACCTTGGCCAAGTTTGGTTGATGTAGTGTTGCTCCACAAATTGGTATCAGAGCTAGGTCAAAGTAGATTTTGTCCAAGCAGTCACCATGATGGTAACAATGGTTTATATTGAAAAATTTGACTGAAGTGCAAACTCGGCTATATGGCAATAAAAATGATATAGCGTTGGAAGAAAAGAAGAATAAATCTGAGAAAATGACGTAGGAGGAATTTGCTAGCCTTGATAAAAAGGCTAAATCAAGTATTATACTAAATTTCTCAGATGAGGTTTTGCGTGAAGTAGTTTCTGAAACCACTGCTAAAGGCACGTGGGAAAAGTAGAAGGTCCTGTATATGAAGAGGATAGTAAAAAATAAAGTATTTTTTAAGCAGAAGCTCACTATCAACATTTTTCTTCGTCCATCAGTGCTGCAAACACATTCATACTCAAATTCAGAACAAGCAAACAGAAAATAAGCGAGTGAACGAAACAGAAGTTGTTAATGTACATTGTACACTACAAAAGGGGTAAGGAGAGATTTACATTCTGCATAAGGGTGACACTGTGAGATGTGAGAGAGAGTTGACTGCTGAGCGATCAGATTCTTCAGTTTACCAAGTAAAAATGCTTTCAACTGGTAATGAAATAAAAATTCCTGAATATGCTTTCAGGTTAAGAACAGTATAGCAACTAAGCCTAACATACTTTCTTGCAGTTTGATTTTCTTAGCAGCTGTTCTCATTCCTCTTTTACATCTCCTAAAGCTTATGACCTGATTCAATCTTGCAAACACTTTGCCTCAAACTCGGCCAAAGAATTGTTTCGAGTTAGAGATGAAACTTAGTGTTAAATAATACTCCCTCAATTCTCATTACCTGGCAACCACATTGTGGCAAAGCACCAAGACATCCTTCAGCATGCAGGCCATTTGAAATGATCCCCTCAATTATGGTCACATATTAGTGCATAAGCCTCCATCTGCAGAACTTAAATACTAACAAAGGCGCAGACAAGATCGAAAGACTTAGTAACACAAATTAGTGCAGCAAAAGAACAACATTTCATCAGCAAATTGGATAACATAAATTAAATTTAAGATGGCTCTTAATTAAGATAGTGCACAAGAAAAGTAATTCTGCAGACTAATTGTTGCTCCCTTAGTTGAAAGCTAAGTACTCCTTAATAAGAAGCATCCTAAGCTTATTAATCCGGGATAAACCCCTTTGCTACCAAACGACCTCTCAAAGTACTAAAGTTCATCCAAAACATATCAAGAACCAAATACAGAATCTATTTAGGTGACTTGTGCATATAATTAACCTCGGCCAAAAACTGGTCCACACCAAATGGATCATCTTCAGCTCTCTCATATGTTCCTGCAAATGCCTTGTCAGGCTTAACGAAGTGTGCCACATGCTGCTTTGGGTTTCCTTTGCCATCGAACTGCTGAAATTTTGGGGGTTGATAACCAATTGGCATCTTCAAGCTATCGATTCTTGCGGTGTATGGCTTCTCATATGCAAGCGAAGACTTGGAAGAAACCTCGTACTTATCCTTGATTGTTCCCATAATGAACTCCTTCAGTTGGTCAATTTGAATCACCCCATCAGCAGAAACTTGGATTTCCTTAGCAGGTGTTACTTGCTTAGCTGGAGTATTAATCACCTCTTGAACTTCTGGACGTTTTCCTGGTGCATGGCTAGATTCTCCCTCCATCATGCTTTCCATCTTGTTGATGCGAGCGTCTTGATCCTTGACATAGTTTGATAAACTATCAATCGCCTTTGTCAAGTTTGCAAGTTGTTCCTCCACTGTTAAAGTATTAGTCGCCATGGCATGCACTGCTGTTGGAGATGATGGGAAATAACATGGATTCTCCCATAGATTGATCTTTGACTGGAATGACTCACACGGCGTGGTTGGAGAGGATCCAATGCTTGAAACTTCATCGCCTTTCTTCGTTGCTGGACTTCTGGATCTGCAGAGCCTAAGTCGAGCCAAAGTGTTTTCAACAATCTCAGCGATATTTTCCCCTTTTTCCAATGGCTCAGTAGATGATCCTGCTCCTTTGGAAGATGAAGAACCGAAAATTGGAGTTGATGCGGGCGGCACCTGATGTGCTTGTTGTCCCATCAAGTTTGCTTTGTTTCTTGTAACTGGTCCAAAGCTTCCCTTAGTAGCATTCATGCAGCTTTGAACCTCAGAAGAGAACTTGGAATTGGCATCAAGGTCATGAGGCCAGACAGATTTTGCAACGACAGATTTTGAGTTGGTGTTCTTGGAAGCCATCTCAGTGTTGCCGAACTTCGTGAGTTGAAAAGTTGAGATGAGAGGTAGAGATTGTCCCACTGGGCGTGCCAGAATTTGTAACAACTAAATTCGCGTCAAGAAAATATCGAGACAAGAAAATATTGCAACAATATATTTTATTTATCAAAATATGAGTGTTACAATCTCTATGATTCCTCTGATTCGTCTTTTCAAACTATAACTTCAAGGGCTTTTGAGCTTGATCTTGAAGTTTGGATTTGGATTTGGATTTGGATTTGATCTTGATCTTGATCTTTGACTTGATGAGTTCAAGAGCTTGGAGCTTTATCTTGAACTTGGTCTTGATCTTGAACTTGTACTTGGATTCAAGGGCTTGAAGCTTGATCTTGAATCTTCGTCTTGATCTCTAGAACTTGTAGAGAAATATTTAAGTGCTTGCAGCTTTTGTAGAAATCTCTTGCTTTGATCCACGAGCTCTTTCTTGCTTCTTGTTATGGATTCTTGCTTCTGATTTCTTCCTCCTCAAATGAGAGATTTGACCCCTTTATATAGATATGGGGTGGAGTAGCCACCAAGAAACCCTGACGGGCCTTGGCCCGTGGACCGGCCAATCAGATTTAAGCAGTGACTAGGCCAGGCCGTATTTGATTGGTCATAACATGTCACATGTACACATGGCATATTTTAATTGGTCTTGGAGTTTGACTTGGATTGCCACATCATTTGACGTGTGGCATGATCCAATTGGCTATTGTATTGACTTGGCGCTACGTCACTTGCCATGTGGCACATTTTTGGGCCTCTAGGAAAACTTATATCCATTGGGCTAAGGCTAATTTGGGCTAGCCTTTCAAGATTGGGCTTTTATTATATTTAAATAATTAGCCACATTATATTAGTCCATAATATTTATTTGGACCAATATGTCTTCAATTTGATATGTAGCCATATTATTTCATGGATTTAAATCCAACAAAATTTACTTGTCTACAAATGCCCCCTATTTCAAGGCTTGTTGGGGTTTAATTTGTTTGCACCCGAAGACTAGACTTGAAGTAATTTTTTTTTTTTTTTTTGATCACATGATCATTCCACATTTAGTAGCTTAGAAAGTGAATATATCATAAGCGAGTCATGATGAAAGTGGGTATCATCCGGTTAACAGCCCATAAAAGTCGCTACTTTTTCATTGTGCCAAAAGTGGCTACCTTCCAGTTACTAGCAAACAAAAAAGGCTATCAAACAATAAAGTATCAAAAAATGGCTACCATTCAGTTAACAGTAATAAAAGTGGCTGTTGGTCCAAATTTACCCAAAGTTGCACGCTGAAGCTTCTTTCTTTTCTATTTTCTTTTTCTTTTTCTTTTCCTATATTTTCACTGCATGTGGTCTTCCTATTCCAATTTGGTTACAGTTCCTACTTCTTTTTGGACTCCAACAACAATCTTCAAATTTGTATCAAATTAGAACTTTTTCACATCATTAGTCCTCTATAAATAGAGGCCTGAGATCCTTATTTGTTTAACTCGCTTGAAGGCAGCACTTGGGTATATCTTTTGCAGAGGCAAGTATTTTTTTATTCTTTTATGCTCCTTTTTTTTTTTTTTTTTTTTTTTTTGTATGAGAAATACTATATACAAATTAACACTTTCTTGAAAATCCTTTTTTTTTCTTTTTTTTCTTTTTTTTTTCGCGCCTATTTTCCGTAACTTGCCCCCTCTTTTTCTTTGTAACTTTATTTATTCATTCTTCCTTTTTGTTTCCAGCAAGTAAAAGAGGACTTCTGCATCTTGAATTTTCTTCTTCTCTTGTCAGGTAAAACTACTTTCTCCTTTTTTTTTTTTTTTTTTACTTCTTCTTTGCTCTTCTTTTTCTTTTATGTAGGCCAAAAGATGATTCTAAAGAAGTCAACCCTTACTTTAAAGAGGACAACCTATCGAAGACTTATTTTGGGAGCGATACTCATGGGAACGTCAAGTTTAAGGTGATTGGGGTGGCAACGCACTCCCACTTTAACGACGACAATCCCATGGAAGATTTGTTTGGAGCGATACTCGTGGAAAAGTCAAGTTTAAGGTGATTGGAGTGGCAACGCACTCCCACTTTAACGACGACAATCCCATGGAAGACTTATTTGGAGCGATACTCATGGGAAAGTCAAGTTTAAGGTGATTGGGGTGGCAACGCACTCACACTTTAACGACGACAATCCCATAGAAGGCTTATTTGGAGCGATACTCGTGGGAAAGTCAAGTTTAAGGTGATTGGGGTGGCAACACACTCCCACTTTAACGACGACAATCCCATGGAAGATTTGTTTGGAGCGATACTCGTGGGAAAGTCAAGTTTAAGGTGATTGGAGTGGCAACGCACTCCCACTTTAACGACGACAATCCCATGGAAGACTTATTTGGAGCGATACTCATGGGAAAGTCAAGTTTAAGGTGATTGGGGTGGCAACGCACTCACACTTTAACGACGACAATCCCAGCTTAAAGACTTGGAAGACTTGCGAATTTGAAGGCTCAAACTTGAAGACTACAAACTCCAACTCGAAGACTTGGAAAATTTGAAGATCCCAGCCTGAAGACTTTGGCGAATTTGAAGGCTCACACTTGAAAACTTGACGAATTCGAAGACTCCAAGATGAAGACTTACTAGCCTGAAAACTTTCGCAAATTTGAAGGCTCAAGTTGAGTCTTTCAAGTTTTCCAAGAATAGTAATACTCAGAATTTGAAACACCCCGGCAGGTAATCACGTTTTCTCTCTAGGTTGCAAGCTTTAACAATTTAAACTTGATCTATAAATAACAATGTGAAACTTGACAAGGAAAAGAACTTTTCTTCTTTTTGGGCGACTGGACTTAGAATTTGAGCTCTAAGCTGCCTACGTACCTCAATGAAGAGGATCAAGTCATTACGTAGTTCATAGTAGAAGAGGTGTGTTTTTTTTTTTCTCTCTTTTTTGGTCCTAACTTTTGCCTAGGCCGCCTCTTTTGAGGTTTTCAACATAGCGGACTTTTTTTTTTTTTTTTTTTTTAGGCCGTGCACAGTTTAGACTCTTGCGGGCCAGGAGTTTTATGCAGTTTATGCTCGTGCATCAAAGGAGCATAGCGATTTGCAGTTTAGGCTCGTGCGTTGAGGAGCGTGTCAACTTGCAGTTTAGGCTCATGCGTTGAGGAGCATGTCAACTTGCAGTTTAGGCTCGTGCGTTGAGGAGCATAGTGATTTGCAGTTTAAGCTCATGCTTCTAGGAGCATATCAACTTGCAGTTTAGGCTCGTGCGTTGAGGAGCGCGTCAACTTGCAGTTTAGGCTCGTGCGTTGAGGAGCAAGTCAACTTCAAGGATAGTACTTCTTTAAGAATTTCCCGTTAATGGGACCGAGTCTTTTTCCTTCAGCATCAATAAGCTTATAAGCACCACTTGAATAGACTTCTTGCACAACATACGGTCCGTCCCATTTTGCAGTGAACTTGCCCCCAGATTTATGGGAAGTGATGATGGGTCTTCTTACTGCAAGGACTTGATCACCAACCTGGAAAGATCTTGGGCGAACCTTTTTATTGAAAGCACGAGATAGACGAGCTTGATAACATTCAAGGCTTTGCTGAGCTTCGAGTCTTTTCTCATCGAGAGCCTCCAACTCTTCAAGGCGTAAGCGAGCATTTTCTTCATCAGTGAGCCCTTCTTGGAGAGCAAGTCTCAAGGATGGTATTTGACGCTCCAGCGGCAACACAGCTTCAACTCCATAAACAAGCGAGTAAGGAGTTGCTCGCGTTGGTGTGCGGTGAGTTGTCCTATACGCCCATAAAACTTCTTCCATCCTTTCATGCCAATCTCGCTTGGATTTGGAAACAACCTTATTAAGCAAATTGCACAAGGTCTTGTTGAATGCTTCGGCTAGGCCATTGGCGGCAGCATTGTACATGGAAGATTTGCGCTGCTTGAAGCCAAAGAGATCACATATTTTATTCATCAGTCTATTATCGAATGGCTTGCCATTATCCGTTATTATATAACGAGGGATACCGAAGCGGTAAATAATGTTTACTCGAATGAAGTTTGCAACCTTTTCCTTCTTTACTTCCTTGAGAGCGACAACTTCTGCCCATTTTGAGAAGTAATCAGTTGCAGCTAATATGAACACGTGTCCTTCAGAAGACTTTGGCAACGGTCCAACAATGTCTAGTCCCCAAGCATCAAATGGCCAAGACGCGACTGTTGGGTGCAATACTTCAGGTGGTTGATGTATGAAGTTTGCATGGAGCTGACAAGCTTTGCATCTCCGAGCATGGTCCAAGCAATCCTTCACCATTGTTGGCCAGTAGTACCCCATCCTTTTTATATGGAAGTGAAGCTTCGGCCCAGACTGGTGTGATCCACATACCCCAGAGTGTGCTTCTTCCAGAGCTTGAAGTGTTTCATCATCTCCTAAACATCGCAAAAGTACTCCCTCAAATGATCTTCTATATAGAGTGTCCTTGTAGTAAAGGAAACGGGGTGCTCTACGACGGATTTCGGCTCTCCTTCTCGTATTTTCTGGAAGGGTTCCGTGACTGAGGTAATCAATTATAGGTTTCCGCCAGTCTTCCTTCTCAGCCTCGGAAACAGCAACAAGACGCTGAAGTTCATTTTCACCATCCACGCCTTCATCAAATGGTGGTACTACCCATTTTTGGCAGATAGTAACTTGTGTCTGTTCAGGCAAGGTAAGTGTTGACGCCAAAGCCGCTAAGGCATCAGCTTTCTTATTTTCCTTCCTCGGCACATGCTGGAGGGTTACATCCCCAAGCCATCCTATTAACTTATGTGCATAATTATGATAGGGTTGTAACTCTGGTTTCCTTACCTCATAGCTACCCAAAAGCTGATTAATTACCAATTTAGAGTCTCCATATACTTGCAGCTGTAATTGCTTCATGTCGACTGCCATTTCGAGGCCAAGTATGAGTGCTTGGTACTCTGCGACATTATTAGAGCAATGTTGTGTCAGCGTGAAAGAATATTGGGAAACCTCTCCTTCCGAAGTTACAAAAACCACACCAGCCCCAGCTCCATCATGACGCGCAGCACCGTCGAAGTACATCTTCCACGATGGTTGAACTTCGACGACCATTGCATCTTCATCAGGTAATTCATCAGTGAGCTCCCAATCATCAGGTATCGGATGGTCTGCCAAGAAGTCAGCTAACGCTTGTCCTTTCACCGCTTTTTGAGGGACGTACAAAATCTCAAATTGTTGAAACTGGAGGTACCATCTCGCCAAACGATCACTAAGGACGGGTTTTGACATCACAAATTTTATAGGATTTGCTTTGGAAATGAGTCGGACGACGTGAGCTTGAAAGTAGTGCTTCAACTTTTGAATAGAGAAGACTAGCGCCAAACACAACTTTTCGATTGGCAAGTACTTCAATTCATTTGGTGTCATCATCCTACTTAAGTAGTAAAGGGAATTTTCTTTCCCTTCACTATTCTCTTGAGCCAAAAGCGCCCCAACAGACCTTTCTTGCGCTGCAATATACAATATCAGCGGCTTTCCAGGTATAGGTGCAGCTAAAACTGGAGGTTTCATCAGGTACGACTTGATGCTCTTGAATGCGTTGCTGCAAGCTTGATCCCATTCGAAAGGGACACCCTTCTTCATAAGACGGCTGAATGGTTGACATCTTCCGGCCAGATTTGAAATGAATCTCCTAAGATACGCCAACTTTCCTTGTAGACTCTTTAGTTCATGAATATTTCTAGGCTCAGGCATCTTTAAAATCGCATCGACTTTAGCTTGATCAATTTCAATCCCTCGGTGTCGAACAATGAAACCAAGGAATTTACCAGAAGTAACTCCGAATGCGCACTTTAAAGGATTCATCCGAAGTTGGTATCTTCGCAGCAATTCAAACACCGTTCTCAAGTCCTGTAGGTGATCCTTCTTGTTTCTCGATTTCACCACCAAGTCAGCAACATAGCACTCGACACTTTTGTGAAGCATGCTGTCAAAGATATTTTGCATTGCTCTTTGATAGGTAGCTCCAGCATTCTTCAGGCCAAATGGCATCACCTTGTAGCAGTAAATTCCCTTAGGAGTTCGAAACGCTGTGAGTTCTTCATCCTTAGGAGACATGCGAATCTGGTTATAGCCAGATGAGCCATCCATAAAAGACATTGCCTCATATCCAGTAGTGGCGTCAATCATGAGTTCTGGGATGGGGAGTGGAAATTCATCCTTAGGACATGCATTGTTGAGATCTCTAAAATCAACACAAACTCGAATTTGGCCATTTTTCTTCCTTACAGGGAATATACTTCAAATCCAAGTAGGATACTTGACTTCCCGAATAAAACCAGCCTCAATAAGCTTGTTGACTTCATTCTCGATCAAGGGTACCAGCTCTGACCTGAAGCGGCGTTGGCTTTGCTTAACAGGACGAGCACCATTTCTAACCGCCAGATGATGAACCGCTACTTTGGGGTCTAAACCAGGCATCTCTTTGTAGCTCCAAGCAAAGACATCTCTATACTCTTTCAGCAGCTCTACATAAGCACTTTCTTCATCCTTCATCAGCAAAGCACTTATATATGTGGGTCTTGGTTCTTCATCTATGCCGAGGTTGATTTCTTTCAATGCGTCAACTGTCGCCTTCACTCCTTCTTCAAGCTCAGGTGGAGCATCTTTAGCGTCTTCATCTTCCTGCAGATCTCCGTCATTGAAAGATATGTGGTGACACCAAGAAATATCCTCCGACTCATTCTTGACATTATTTGGATATGAAGCATTATGCTATTCTTCTGCAATGACGTAATATGAAGATCCTACACTTTCTTCATCTTCCTCACGCTCCCTTGTGTGGACTATAGTGTGAGTCTTTGCCTTTAACACTTCTCCACATGAAACTACTAGTTTTGCTTGACGCTTCATCCTTGAAGGGATCAGACTTTGGCAATCTCTCGAAAGTTTTGGGTCGTTAGGAGAAATGGTTATTTTCGCCTTTACATCACCCTTTTGGAGCTTGTTCCTCTTCTTCAATGGTCCCAATCTATCAAAGACAGAAGTTCTTGCAGTTGGTTCTCCGAGCCGATCAAAGACAGACTTTCTTTTATTCGAAGGAACAGACTCATCCTCAGCACCGACATAATTGATGCTTGCCCTCCTTATAGAGATGCGAACTGGTGGAGGTTTTTCGAAACCCAAGCCTTCACGTGATTTCTTCATTGATCCTTCTGGTAGGAGCTTCCCTAACTTAGACGGTTCGTTGGGATCGTACCCAGCCTTTACAAATAGTTTATAAGCATTTGGATCAAAACCCTCGTTTGTGCGCTTTGTGGGGAGTGCACTATTCTCCGACAGATTTCGGGCCACAAACTTTCCAAGCAAATTTGAGGATAACTTTAAAGCATCAAGCCGCTTGATAGGAAGGGTTAATCCATTCAGCACGTCACTTTGCAGGTCAGATGATTGATCTTTCTTCTCCTTCAGTTTTGGGACGTACCGGAGCGTAGGTCCCGTCTTCTTGCCTGAAGGTGCAAAGTATTGCTTATGTGGTTTCCTTTGAATAGAGTGGCTGCTATCTTCATCCTCTACAACTTTTGCTTTCCCAGCTGCAATCTCAGCCTTCTTTATTGCAATCTTAGGATCCAATGTCTTGGCGATGTTATCAACCCTGACTTCATTCACGATATTCTTCAAGTAAAATTTAGCGTCAGCACAGTACGCTTCAGATTCAGTGAATGGCTTGTCATCAGCAACGATTTTCTTCTCAATACCATCTTCGTGATACTTAAGGCATTGGTGATAAGTGGATGGGACGACTTTATTCTCATGTATCCACGGCCTTCCCAGTAAGATGTTATAGGAAAGTTTTGCATCGATCACATGCAACCATGCGCTTGAAGTCATTTCTCCAATAGTGAGGTCTATTTTTGTAGCACCTATGGCCCTTTGCCCCCCTTGGTTGAATCCATGAATCATCAAACGGCTTTCAATCAAATCCTCTCTTGAAATGCCAAGTTCGTTCATTGTGTGAATAGGCAGAATGTTGAATCCGGATCCTCCGTCAATCAAAATTCTATTCACTCTTTGTTCATTCACATATCCAACCATGAACAATGGACGATTGTGAGGAACTTCCCCAAGTAGGACATCATCACTTGTGAATGTGATCTTTGCTTCACAAGTATTTGCTTCTCCGGCTGTAGATTCAGTGAGTTTTTCTGACTTCTCAGGTGAAGATGGCTTTGGACTTTCATTGTTCTCCTCTACTTTATCAGCATTACAACATGAGGCCTTCGTATCATCTTTAGGGATCTTCATGCGGAACCAACTTGGTAGAAACTCCTCTAAGGTTACTGGCTGACGCGACTTTTGGTGATGGTAAACCTCCACCTTTGCTCCTCGCGGACATTCGATCACCTTTTGCTTCCTCGGCTTCCTTACCATCTTCTTCCTTGTTGGTTTCTCAGCTGGTTCATCTCGTGGGCTTGCCTTACGATGCCTCCGTCGAGTCACCAATATCCAACCATCATCATCTTCCTCGAGCGATGCTTTCTTCATACTTTGTTCACACAGCTTTGGGGGAGAAAATGATCCTTTTGCCGGAACGGGTTCGAAGTCGCCAAACTTGATCATGACATCTTGCCCTTCGAATCCTTCAGTGAAGTTGCAGATCGCAATGGGATCTTGTGAGCCAAAGATGATGGAAACTTGGTTTGCATTTTCCTTTTCATCTTCGAGTATGATCTCCCCTTTGTCGGTCAACTCCATGACTTTGTCCTTAAAGACAAAACATTTTTCAAGAGAGTGACCTAAAAGCCGATGGTACTTGCAGTAATTTGGATCATTCGTTCTTCCAGCTTCATTAGGACGCTTCATCTCTGGTAGCTCAATGAGCTTTAGTTCCAGAAGTTCATCGAAGATTGTAGGAACATCAGAATCAAGGAATGGGTATTCCTTATCTTGCATCTCTCTCAAAGTTGATTTCCGACCTGTCTTATCCTTGAAAGAAGTCGTCTTCACACTTTGTTTCTTGCTAAACTTTGTGGTGAACTTCACAGGTTTGGCATCAACATTCATGGACTCTTTGCTTTCAACCTTGGGTACGACTTTGCTCCATCTCTTGACTTCTTGCTTGTCTTTTCCCTTGCGAGGTTCGGTGAGTGGTGGCCCTTCTTTTCCAGTGGATGCCATGCTTAGCTCCATATCATGAGCACGTGTTGCCAACTCTTCAAAAGTCCTTGGCTTTATGCCTTGCAAGATGTAGCGAAGCCCCCAATGCATACCTTGAATGCACATCTCAATTCCTGAAGCTTCACTGAGTCTATCTTTGCAGTTGAGACTTGCATTCCTCCATCGGTTGATGAAGTCAATGACTGGTTCTTCCTTTCGCTGCTGCGTGTTTGTAAGCTCTATCATGCTTACGGTACGCCTTGTACTGTAAAAGCGATTGAGGAACTCATGTTCCAGCTGCTCCCAGCTATCAATTGAACCAGACTCAAGGTCTGTATACCAATCGAAAACATTCCCTTTGAGGGAACGGACGAACTGCTTGACGAGATAATCGCCGTAGGTTCCAGCATTGTTGCATGTCTCAACGAAGTGTGCCACATGCTGCTTTGGGTTTCCTTTGCCATCGAACTGCTGAAATTTTGGGGGTTGATAACCAATTGGCATCTTCAAGCTATCGATTCTTGCGGTGTATGGCTTCTCATATGCAAGCGAAGACTTGGAAGAAACCTCGTACTTATCCTTGATTGTTCCCATAATGAACTCCTTCAGTTGGTCAATTTGAATCACCCCATCAGCAGAAACTTGGATTTCCTTAGCAGGTGTTACTTGCTTAGCTGGAGTATTAATCACCTCTTGAACTTCTGGACGTTTTCCTGGTGCATGGCTAGATTCTCCCTCCATCATGCTTTCCATCTTGTTGATGCGAGCGTCTTGATCCTTGACATAGTTTGATAAACTATCAATCGCCTTTGTCAAGTTTGCAAGTTGTTCCTCCACTGTTAAAGTATTAGTCGCCATGGCATGCACTGCTGTTGGAGATGATGGGAAATAACATGGATTCTCCCATAGATTGATCTTTGACTGGAATGACTCACACGGCGTGGTTGGAGAGGATCCAATGCTTGAAACTTCATCGCCTTTCTTCGTTGCTGGACTTCTGGATCTGCAGAGCCTAAGTCGAGCCAAAGTGTTTTCAACAATCTCAGCGATATTTTCCCCTTTTTCCAATGGCTCAGTAGATGATCCTGCTCCTTTGGAAGATGAAGAACCGAAAATTGGAGTTGATGCGGGCGGCACCTGATGTGCTTGTTGTCCCATCAAGTTTGCTTTGTTTCTTGTAACTGGTCCAAAGCTTCCCTTAGTAGCATTCATGCAGCTTTGAACCTCAGAAGAGAACTTGGAATTGGCATCAAGGTCATGAGGCCAGACAGATTTTGCAACGACAGATTTTGAGTTGGTGTTCTTGGAAGCCATCTCAGTGTTGCCGAACTTCGTGAGTTGAAAAGTTGAGATGAGAGGTAGAGATTGTCCCACTGGGCGTGCCAGAATTTGTAACAACTAAATTCGCGTCAAGAAAATATCGAGACAAGAAAATATTGCAACAATATATTTTATTTATCAAAATATGAGTGTTACAATCTCTATGATTCCTCTGATTCGTCTTTTCAAACTATAACTTCAAGGGCTTTTGAGCTTGATCTTGAAGTTTGGATTTGGATTTGGATTTGGATTTGATCTTGATCTTGATCTTTGACTTGATGAGTTCAAGAGCTTGGAGCTTTATCTTGAACTTGGTCTTGATCTTGAACTTGTACTTGGATTCAAGGGCTTGAAGCTTGATCTTGAATCTTCGTCTTGATCTCTAGAACTTGTAGAGAAATATTTGAGTGCTTGCAGCTTTTGTAGAAATCTCTTGCTTTGATCCACGAGCTCTTTCTTGCTTCTTGTTATGGATTCTTGCTTCTGATTTCTTCCTCCTCAAATGAGAGATTTGACCCCTTTATATAGATATGGGGTGGAGTAGCCACCAAGAAACCCTGACGGGCCTTGGCCCGTGGACCGGCCAATCAGATTTAAGCAGTGACTAGGCCGTATTTGATTGGTCATAACATGTCACATGTACACATGGCATATTTTAATTGGTCTTGGAGTTTGACTTGGATTGCCACATCATTTGACGTGTGGCATGATCCAATTGGCTATTGTATTGACTTGGCGCTACGTCACTTGCCATGTGGCACATTTTTGGGCCTCTAGGAAAACTTATATCCATTGGGCTAAGGCTAATTTGGGCTAGCCTTTCAAGATTGGGCTTTTATTATATTTAAATAATTAGCCACATTATATTAGTCCATAATATTTATTTGGACCAATATGTCTTCAATTTGATATGTAGCCATATTATTTCATGGATTTAAATCCAACAAAATTTACTTGTCTACAAATGGCTCCAAATAGTCCGCAGGCATATCCACCATTCTAATCAGTCTCCTTTGCAGATGCAATGAGTATTCATCAAACATGTGAGGGTTTTTATAGCGTCTAAAGTAATCCCGAAAAGGAATGGAAAGTGCGCAGCAAGTAATCCTAACAAACAAAAGGAAAAGAATTCCTTAATATATGTATTCTCAATCACATAATTATTAAGATTATAAACTTTTTCTAAATATATAAGGAAGGAATTCTTGTGTTGATTGATTAGAATTTAGGGATGTAACGAAAACGTCGCCACAATACTAGGACTTCTAGTTTAATAAAGGAAAATTTACACCATATGACAATCCTAATAGCTAAATTACAAAAAATACCGATACTTTTAAACATTTACCCTAAATAACGATATTTTTAAATATATTACAATACATACCATTTTCTTCATTTCCCTTCCTCCCTAACACAAAACCCTAATTTTCTCTCTCTTTCTCTCCACTACACCCACCCACCCACCAGTCCGCCGCCCTTCCACCTTCTCCAGCGACCAGCCGGCGTTTATCTCCAGTAAAGCAGCATGTCTTTTTGCTGCTCCTCCTCCTCGCGTCATCTCCTTTTGTCGCGCCGTCGCCGGAGTAGCGGCGTTGCCGCTGCTGCTCTAGTCGGTGACGCTGCTACAAGATCTGTTGCTCTGGACGGTGGTCGGAGCTACTACGACGCCGATCTACTTCTCTTGTTCCTTTTTTTTTCTGTGGAAGTGTATTGATGTGTATATACGTATATAGGTTTTGTATTAATGTGTATTTGTATTTGTTGTGTCTAAATATATTTTAAAATCTTTTTGAATGGCTAGTTGAATTTTTTGTATTTTATTGTATATTTTGTATTTCAATTGTATGTTTGCAAATATTTCTGATTTTGTATTTGTATATTTTTGTATGTACACGTATTTAAGTGTATGTGTGTTTCATATGTATGTGAATGAATCTTTTGTATTTCATTTGTATGTTTTGTATATTTTAAAGTTTATGTATGTTTATGTATTTTCATTGGTTAAATATACTCTTTTTTTAAGTATGAATGTGTATTTTTTGTATGTTTTATGCTTATGTTAGCTTGTTTTGCTGATTTATTAAAAAAAAAAAAAAAAAAAAAAAACACATTTCCGGCGACCTGCTGCGGCCGCCGGCCACCGGCGGGAAATCTGAAAGCTGGAGCAGTGGGCTTGGGGAGGAGTAAAAGCTTCATTTCTATGGTTTTGTTGAAACTTGTATATGCTTTGTAAAAAAAGTATTGGTATGTTTTGTAAAATGGTAAAGTATCGGTATTTTTTGTAAATTTGGTGTTAGGGTTGTATATTTTTGTAAATCTCCCATTAATAAATGACAACTAAAGGAACGTTCACAACAATAACACATATAGGTAGGGTAGGGTGGCACTATTCGGATTAGACCGAAAAACCAAACCGAACCGAATTAATTTTTTAATTTGGTTTGGATTTTTAAATAATTGGTTTGGATTAGATTGAGAATATGAAAACTTTGGTGTTTTGGTTTGGTTTCGGATTTCAAATCATAAAAACCGAAAAACCGAAATATATATATATACACAAACACAAAAAGAAAAGCTCTCGTACTTTTATGATTATCTCTTAACCTAAACTTGTTTAAGGGTTTTAGAGTTTGAATATTTCAATACTTTATGCCTTCAATACTTTAACCTCTTTGTATTATGGTATACTACGTGTGAAGTTTTCATCAAAAGTTTCAATAAGTTTTTACCTCTTGAATGGTAAGATCTTACCTAGGATTCATGTTCTCTCTTTATCTAGAATTATGATTTAGATTTAATGTTTAATATTTTGACTTGTATTTATATTCTTTCAAGTATTTCATTTTAAAGTTTGTCTTATATGACAAAACCGAAAAAATCGAAAACTAAACTGAAAAAAACCGAACCGAAAAGAGGAAAACCGAACAAAACCAAATTTGGATTGTATTAAAGTTTTTCAAAACCGAAAAACAGAAACCGAAAAACCAAATACCCACTCCTACATATAGGCGAGTTATAAAGCACCAGCAAATAAGTTTTGTTTGTTATTATTGCGTAAACTTTTTGTGATTTCCATCGATATGTGAAGGTGAAAAGCATTTCTTGGCTCAATCTAATAAAGCTTTTTGTGGCTTTACTTGTCTTTTGCCTGCTCTAGGTCCAGTTTGGAGTTTTCCGTAATAGCAATGGGCAGTTTGATTAATGATTTAATTGAGTCATCTTTTTGAGATAAGAACATGAAAAGATATGATAAGTGGTGATATTATCGTATCTATTTACGATCCATAATCAATAACTAAATAAAGCCCCGTGATATATTTTTAATCATACAACTCATACAAGAGCCAGTACATTTAGATTATTATTATTATTATTATCATAAGTAATGTTTTCAATGATGTAACTTTATGCTTCATGGACACCTAAAGAGATTATTTTCCTCATTGGTCCCAAACACCAAGGCTTTAATTTGTGATAAACTCTATTTTATCACCACCAATGCAGTTATTGTTAAAGCCTCATTTGGAATCATTAATATATGTTTGGTAACTTAAAAAGTTTTGGACTTATAAGCCATAAGTGGCTTTCCTATCTTCTCAAAAAGTGACTTTTAAATCATTTTTTGACTTATAAGCCACTTCAAATAAGCTGCTTATAAGCCCACCCAAACAGGCTCTAAAGTTGATTAAAGCTTTTCGCTTCATCTATTGACATAGTGCATTTTATTTGGAGTTACTTCATGCAGAGTTCCTGAAGTTCTATTAAAAGTAAAGTAACAACTAATTTTGTCGCAGTAAAATAATAAATTTTATCAATTGTAACAGTTAAGCACAAACATAAATGTATTTTACTAACTTCATAATGTCTCGTCAGTTTTCTATCCCTATGGTCTAAATTCCCTGTTGCCCTTCATCGTTTTTTAGAGATGAAGCTGCATGTTATCAGCTGAAGAGCATGAGACAGTTTCACCAAGTGCCAAGTGCTTAGCAATGATGGAAGGTAATAGGAGTAAGTATCATTCGTTCAGCAACCTTTCTCCCCCACTTGATTCTCAACATCTGCAGTAACTTCCTACATATTGCTATCAACATCTTTCTTCGTCCATCAGAACAGCAAATACAGATCAATTACCTCTTCTAGACTTCTACAAATATCATAGTAAATCTCGATACCTCCATTTGTGCAAGTGCTTGAGCAATAACCGACTTCCGCTTCTTAGTAACTCCCTCCTCTAATGCTCAGAGTCCCTTCTGAATCAACTTTCACTTCTCAACTCGATTGTGTTGAAATTCATACCTTGGACTGATTATCATACTGAAACACATTCAGTATATATGCACATGCTCACTCAAATTCAGAACAAGAAACAGACTCAACAGACAATAAGTGAGTAAACGAAACAGTTAATATACATTGTACATTACAGAAGGGGCAAGGAGAGATTTACATTCTACATACGGGTAACGCTGTGTGATGTGAGGGAGAGTTGACTGCTGAGTGATCAGATTTCCCTTCGTAATTTCTTCACTTTCCCAGTAAAAATGCTTTCAACAGGTAATTAAATAAAAATTCCAGAACATGCTTTTAAAAACAGTATAGCAACTAAGCCTAACATACTTTCTTGCTGTTTACTTAATTTTCTCAGCAGCTCTCATTCCTCTTTTACATCTCGTAAAGCTTATGACCTGATTCAATCTTGCAAACACTTTCACCTCAAACTCATTGCAAAGAATTGTCTCGAGTTAGAGATGAAACGTGGTGATAAATAATACTCTCTCACTTCTCATTACCTGGCAACCACATTTTGACAAAGCACCAAGACCAGTCTTGTCATCCTTCGGCATGCAGGCCACTTGAAATGATCTCCTCAATTATGGTCACATATTAGTGCATAAGCCTCCATCTGCTGAACTTAAATACTAACAAAGGTGCAGACAGGATCGAAAGACGTTAGTAACACAAATTAGTGTAGCAAAAGAACAACTTTTCATCAGTAAATTTGAACATAAATTAAATTAAGTTGGCTTCTCAGATATTGCACACGTTGCCCCCTTAGTTGTAAGCTTAGTAATTCTTAAGAAGTATCCTAAGCTTTCTTAAATTGATGAAATATATAAGACGAATTCAAGCAGTCTTACCTTTCCAAATCAGTACTTTTATTTGAAAGTAAAATCAATTGACGTACTCATCCTAACAACACTATGAAAGTACTAAAGTTTATCCAAAACATATCAAGAACCAAATGAAGCCATTTATCTGACTTGTCTATACAATATTGGCCGCGAACTGCCCCAATCCAAATGGATCAGCTTTAGCCCTCTCAGATGTTCCTGCAAATGCCCTGTCAGGCTTAAAGCAATCAGTCTTCATGATCTTCTTCGGTCTGCATAGAGTAGGATGAGCAGTAGTAAATTGGCATATATCATAGACGTTGTAGGCATCCTCAGTGGCAAATCAGGAATCCATCCCTGGTTGAACAATCTGTGGTCATACATGACCTTCCCTCTTGATGTCCCAGTAGAAGACATCCCAAGAACCACTTTTTTGTTGACATCAAGGTCTCTATCTCTGGTGATATTTCTCTTCTTAAGCTTTGCAGCATCTTTATCTGCCAATCTCCTCTCCTGACGCCGCAGCTGGTGGTGCGACACCAGTTCTCTCAAATCTTGCCTTGCATGCCAACTCCCAAAGTTCCATCTCTTTCTTTTCCTTTTCTTTCACCATCATCTCTTTCTGAACCTTTGAACGCATTACAACAGCATCTCTAGCTTTCTCTTCTGCAAAACACAGAGACTCATCGAAATTACTATTGATCCAGACTACCTCCTGAAGTACTCCCCTGCCATCAACAGCAAGACACTTATCAAGTGGGATTGTGTAACCTTTAGGATTCTTCCAGTTTGATATACAGGGTGGAATTTTCCAATCCTGCTGGTCCTTCACTGTAACAGGAGGAGGAGAATGCATAACGGGCACAGGTGGCGAACCAGAGGCCCTAGGGACCTTCTTCTGCTTGAAATGTGGTGGCTCCAGATGGTCCACTCACCATCCTAATAATCCTCTCCTTGGCACCTGAGTTAAAAGATGCCGATTGCTGGGAAGGCTTGTACTTAATAAACTTGGACTCTTGAGATTGTGTGGGAACAATATTTCTGGGCTATGAAGCACTCAATCGCACATTCACTTTCTTCTCAAGTGATTCTTTAGTCCGTTTGGTCGTCTCATCAATTATTTTTAGCTTCTCATCCACATCTATCTCTTCATCATCCACGCAGCCTTTCAAAAACTTCGGGATAAGATCCTTGTGCTGAGAATAAACAATTCTGTTTATCACCCTGTCTCACGGTTGCATCATATATTACTTTACCATCCTTGTCTACACTAACTGGTAAAGTCTTTCCTCCAGTTTCCCCGTCTCTGCCCAGTTTTCCTTTCTTGCTGACATCACGGTCTCTATCTCCGGTGATCTTAATCTTCTTAACCATTGCAGTATCTTTTGCCTCAAATATCCTCTTCATACCTCGCTCCTCACGTATCTTGTCTCTTTGTAGTCGCTCATAATCCACATTCATATCATCAGTGTCCTTATCAGAAGGCACAAGTGCTACAACAATTCTCTCAGATCTTGCCTTGCCGGTCAACTCCTGAAGTTCCATCTCTTTCATCATCATCTCATTCTGAATCTTTGACCGCATTGCAACCGCTTCTCTAGCTTTCTCTTCAGCAACACACAGAGCCTTATCTAATTTCACGAAATTATCATTGATCTGGACTACCTCCTGACGTACTCCCCTGCCATCAGCACCAATACGCTTATCAAGTGGATTTGAATAACCTTTAGGATTCTTCCAGTTTGATATACAAGGTGAAATCATCCCATCTTGCTTATCTTTCACGGTAATAGGACGAGGAGGAGAAGGCATAATAGACACAGGTGGTGAACCAGAGGCTCTAAAGACCCTCTTGTGCTTGAACTTTGATGGCTCCAGAGTAAAATTCTAGAGAATAGCAATAAGAATAAGAATAGAACAAGCAGTAAATTGTTTTGAGTAGTTATCAAATATGTGAGGGGTTTTATAGTGTCTAAAATAATCCCAAAAAGGAATGGAGAATGCCCTGCAAGTAATCCTGATAAACAAAAGGAAAGAAATTCCTTAATATCTGTATCCTCAATTACATAATTATTAAGATTCTAAACTTTTTCCAAATATATAAGGAATGGATTCTTGTCATATTAATACTGATTTCATAATTTTCACACTGAGAAAGAAAGATAGTTCCATAAAACACTTAAGGATATATGGAGATCCATTAAAGCATGGTTCATCACTTAATCGTCAAGTTCTCGATTAATACACTTAATTTCAATCACTTGTACAATACTAGGACTCCTATTTTTACGACAACTTAAGGGACATGTTCACAACAATAATACATATAGGCAAGTTATAAATCACCAACAAATAAACTTTAGTTTCTTATTGCGTAAACTATTTTCGTGATTTCCTTCGACATGTGATGGTGGAAAGTTTGTTTGGCTGAACCTAATAGATTGTTTTTTGTGGCTTTACTTGTCTTTTGCCTGCTCTATGACTATGTCCAGTTTGGAGTTGTCCGTAATAGCAATCACAGTTTGACTAACGATTTAATTGAGTCATCTTTTTACGATAAAAACATGGATAGGTGGTGATATTGTCATATCTATTCACGACAATCTATAATCATTAAGCATTAACTAAAGCCCACTGATATATTTTTAATCATACAAGTGCCAGTAAATTTAGAATTACAAGTGATGTTTTCAATGATGTAACTTTATGTTTCATGGACACCTGATAAGATTCTTTTCCTCATTGAAAAGGCTTTAATTTGTGATAAACTCTACTTTTACATTCCCTAGATTTCTCGCTCTTCAGGATTCATGCACCACAAATGCAGTTATTGGTAAAGCCTTCAACATTTTAGCATGAATATTCATTTCAAATAGATACCATGCATGTTGTTAGACAAGCATATTTCAGTTGTGATGTCTCAAAAGTGAGAAATCTTATATAAAGACCTATAGCAAGGACTTATTCTTTTTGTGTATGCATATAGTGCACATTTATAGGATTCATATGTGCAAATTTATAGGTATGTGCTATCATGGACTTCCCAGGGAACTGCATCATCATACAAAAGTGCAAACACTTAGTGCGTGTTCGCAATAATCACACGAGTACGGCCGCTCAGAAAAGGATCACCGGCACTCTTTTAAGGAAGTCGAGCTTCCCATCATATAATCAGAAGCTCCTCAAGTCTATCTTACCTAGATCACAGTCGAAAAAGCATTTCAGAGATCAACATCTGATGGAAGTTCGTCGATGAGCACATCATAGACTCTCTGAATATCAGAAAACATTTTTTCGTCTTCCGCTGTCACAAAGTTGATTGCATATCCTTTCTTTCCAAACTGCCCACTTCCTCCAATACGACGGAGATAATTCTCTAACTGAGTTGGAAGATCATAATTTATCACAATAGATACTTGTTGCGCATCAATAATACGAGCTGACAAATCAGTTGTAACAAGGATACTAGAGGAACCAGAGCAAAACTCCTGCATTATTATGTCTCGAGTTTTCTGGTCCATTTTCCCATGAGTAGCTGAGACTCTGTGACCACGGCTTTGCATTTTATCTGTTAGCCAATTGACCTTTAGGCGGGTGTTCACAAAAATAACACTCGTGGTGATGCTTAGTCTATCATAGAGATCATAGAGTGCATCAAGCTTCCGTTCCTCCCTTACAACATTGACATAAAATTGTTTGATACCCTCAAGAGTCAGTTCATCAAATTTGACTAAAATTTTTACTGGCTTATTCATGAACTTCCTCGTGATTTCAAGGGCGTCCGCTGGCATGGTTGCATAAAATGCTACTACTTGAACTTTGGCCGGCAAAAGCTGCAAAATGTCATATATCTGCAAATAAAGGTACATGAAAAGAAAAGAAAAAAAAAAAAGAATCAAAATTATGAATCTGTAAAGTGCTGGTAAAATGAAATGTAGGGGAAAGATTGACTCTGTATATACTACTAGATGAGAAGCAGCAACTCAACAAACTGAACGGGGTGGAAATCGATACATGGGCCTACAGGAGGAGAAGATGCAGTAATTGAATAGGAAGGATGATCAAATGCTGTGCCACCAATATTATGCATGCCATTAAAACCTCTATTTCTAATCCCAAGAACGACTAAGGGAAGGAGGAAAAGCACATATTAACATCGTTTAATTTCACATCATCTACATTGGTAATTTCAAGAGAATTACTAAAAGAGATACTCCAGAATTGGGAAATACCCTGCCACCCTCAGACATAAACAAAAAAATTATATCATCGGAAACTTTGTGTAAAGTGCAACTGCAGAAGATGAAGTACCTGATCCTTAAATCCCCTTGAAAGCATTTCATCAGCCTCATCTAGCACAAACATTCTAATATGATCAGGACAGAGAGATTGTTTTTCTATCAGCAACATGTCCAACACATGCCCAGGTGTACCAACAATGAGATGAACACCAGCTGATAGAACATGTTTATCCTCGTCGACGTTAGTACCACCTACACAAACATGGATCTTTACCCCAAGGTGGTCGCCAAGTACTCGCATAACATTCTCAATCTGCTGTGCACGTTCACGAGTAGGCGCCAAAAACAAGACTTGGCATTGAACTAAGCCATAGTCAAGCTGCTGTAAAATTTCAGAACAAAATGCAGCTATCTTCTCCGAGGCACATTGAACATGCTGAATCACATCAAGTCCCCTACAGAATGGAACTATACCACTTTGCTGGATTGTGGATGGTTTCTCAAGACCTTCAATAGAAGCACCAATTGCACTCAGCAAAATTATCAGGAGGCGAGAACAGGGATTGGCAAGAGGAGAAGAACTTAAGAGTTTTAGTACCATTTTGAGGAAACAAAAATTCAAAATTATTAAAAGACTGACCACTTACACAAATAGATAATTTACCAGGACGTACAGAATGAGATAAATTGAAAGTATTTCTATTATAATCTTTGAATACAGACCTCTTTTAATCGTCTGTATCTGATCCATCAGTTCAATTTTAGCCTTATTTTCATACTCAGCAGCAGACCTAGAAGTAATCAGATAAACTTAATATTACCTCCTGACAGCCACATCACAGGTTTTGACAAGTAAAATATTCCCTGTAAATTATATTTCCAGAAGAAGCAGGATACAAAATAATAGCAGATACCTAGCACATAAAAGCTCCTGATGCAGTCCATCAATCTCAGCCCTTAAAGAAGGAATCTGTTCATTTTCAGCTTGCAGCCTGCTGAGGTCCTTTTTGAGTGTCTCTACCTGGCTAGAGAGATCCTGCTTCAATGTACAAAGCTTCATAACTTGAGTACGGAGTTGTTTAGCCTCAATTTTCAGAGGTTCAGTAGCTCGAAGATCTGCTTCCAGCTTCAAACCCCTTTCAGTAAGTTCCCTAGACTGGATTTCACGCTGAGCCCGAATATCAGCTATCATAAGATTCATGCGATGAAGTTCCTCCCTAGCAGCACCTAGTTCATGTTGCAAAGCAACTTGACCTTCAACCAGTCTGCGGTTTTCATCCACAAGTCTATGAATTTCAACATGTTTCCTTTGAAGTTCTTCTTCTAACAAGGCAGGATGAGGCATGGGCCGAGGCATAGGACCCATGCCAATATGTCCTCCAGGATAACCCTGATGGTTATGAAATCCTGCCATCTCGCATATGCTGTAAAAGGGTGTTTGCAGCAAAAGAATTAGACCGCACAATCAGAAAAAATCAGCTCAAAAGCAAATGACGATTAGCAGTTCAAATCACAACTTCAATAATGTGAGGGGGAATAAGTTCTCAAAACAAAGTTGAGGCGATGCCATTCTCAATTATAAATCCTTATTTATGGCTGGGCCTTTGGAACCATGGGAAGCTGATGAACTCATTCAATAGTAAAACACTTGACAATGAGAGGAGAAGCCAAATGGAGAAAAAGGATATATAACTTTATCGTTCAACTCCATGTTGGGAGGAAATTCCCTGGAAATTGATTTCTATAGAAGAATGTATTTAAGTGGCAACTAGGGAGAGTGATCAGTGAGTATAACAACAACTACTTACTACACCTCGGTCCCAATCAATTGGCTCGGCTATATGAATCCTCACTGATCACTTAGACCAATATCATGCAAATACAAATAAAAACACTAAAAGTTCTATATATTTTCTAAACATATAAATCTCTGACAGGCTAAACGACTCTAGAAAGCATCGGACCTACAATACAATAGAACATATAATCGAGCATAGTTTCCTCTAACCACAAAAACTAATCCAACTTTTGATCAGAATATACAATCGAACAAGAAACATTCACAAACACAAAACATTATACAACTGGAATTCCTTAATAACAATCGCCATTATATAAAACACGCGACTTGGATATCCGCGCTTAAAGCTAACTCACAACTTATTTAGATTAAAAAGTGATATCAATCAATCTTCAACTAGGATTTCCAGTTTTGATATAAATTACACTCATGTGTAACAGTTTGATGAATGAAACGTAACAGTTTTTTTAATTTTATATTCTCTCTGTTATGCTGCAGTTTCCTTTTGAGCTTTGCTCGTCTGTTACAAAACAACATCCGTTCCGAAGTGTTATTCCACCAGTCGGGTCTGACATGTGGGGTCTGTAACACATGTTAATTAATCACACTTTATACAGCAAACCGGAAAAAAAAAAATTAAGATCAATTAAAATTAAAAACCCTAAATTCTCCATTCATAAAAATTAGAAAAAATAGCAAAAATCTAAAGGAATGAAATAGAAAAATAGAAAAAAAAAAATAGATTTTAGACCTTAGGGAAGAAACGGTAATTGAAAATAGAGGTGTGCCTTTCTCCGCCTCTTTGGAGAATTAGCAGAGTGATTATGGTAATGAGAGTGTTAAATTAAGCCCTTATTAGTGGAGTGTATTAGTACTACTAAAAGCCCGCCCTCCCATAAAAAAGGATACTGCTACTGATATTCAAACACAGCTGCCGAATAAAATACTAGTAATATTCAGACAGAACGAGTGTTCTGGAATTTCTCTTTTTATTTTTTCTCGAATTTTTATTACGAGGTTTACGAAAATATCTATCAAAATTAAAATATTTATTCACTTCTATTCATAAGTTTCATATTTACAACTATTTAAATTTGTATACTATTATTTATGCAGTATACCTTAAAGTATACACTCATATCCAGACTTGTATATTATTATTTATGCAGTACACACTTATAAGGTATAACAAAGGTATACAGTAATAAATTAGTAAGTTGAGTAAATATTTTTAATTTTATGAGTAGTGTAATTTTTAATGGGTTGAGCTTGTAAATACTTTAAATTTTATAAGTATATAGTGTAAAAAATCCATTTTTATTTGCGGTTCTGTTTCACTTATTCCCGTCTTGTGGTCACAATGGACCAAAAACATGATTCTTTTAATCAAGAGAAGATTACTAGAATCATGATTTTATATTATGAGTAGGCTCATGTGAAAATAACAATGCAATTACAAAATGACAAAAATAACACTAAACATATACTTAATTCGGTCCACTGTATTTAAAATTTTGATTGTTTTTTAAAATTTAATTATTTTGGATAAATAATTTTCCCCCCATTTTGAATTAAAGAATTTCTCTTCACACTAAAATGAGTTGTTTTTAGTAGAGGAGGAGCTAGGGCTTCTAATGTTGGGAAGGAAGACCATACTCAGCCTTTTAATGAGGAAAAATTGGTAGACTTATGTGTCTAGCCTATGTGGCAGTCATGTCATCATACTTCAATTATTCTTGCATTGTTTATGCTTTCATGGACTTCCCGTTAAGTAGAGGACATTTGTGGTCGAATGGATGGATGTCAGGGATATTTTTGCTACCGCCTTGAAACAGAGGGCATTTTTTGTCTAATTTTTATAGTTCGAGGGCCTATTTGGCCCTTTTCCATTTTTTTATTATTAAAATTAGTTTCACTTATTACTTTTTACGTTGTTTTATTTGCGTTTTTATTTCACTTATTCCCGTCTTATGATCAAAATGGACCAAACATTAGATTCTTGTAATCAAGTAAAATGAAAGATGATTATTAGAATCATGATTTTTCATTTATTTATTTTGTAACATTCTTGGCTAAGCGATTTGCACGTTGGTGTATTATTGCTTAGCCTTCGCCTTCTTTGGTATAAGACACTACTAAAAAAACTCGGATCTGCGACCACCACCATGCGACCGAAAATCGGTCTGTCCAGTTGTGCGACCGATTTTCGGTCGCACAGACCACTAAAATAATAATATTTTATTAGTCACAGCTATGCGACCGAGAAAATCGGTCGCATGTCGGTCGCATACCTGTGACTAAAACCCCCCCCCCCCCCCACCCCATAACCAACTATCCACCATTATAAACCCCCATATAACTTTAAATTACTACTCTATAACCTCCAACATAACATCTAACACAATCTACACCTACTAATTCAAGGTAAATTTCATTTTTTTAGTTATTTTTGTTATTTTTTTAAAAACTCATATAATGACTTTTTAATTCACTTTTTTTGTAGTTATTGGGTGGATAGCACATTGGTAACTCATAGTTACATGCCATTGGATCCCATACAAAGCTGAGGTAAATTTTTTTTTTTTTGGTTTAATAATCCGAATTTAATTATATATATATTTTTAAATAATGGAGAGCCTATATATGTTGTTTACATGTTAGTTGTTAGTTATAATTGGTTTATTCTATATAATGTGATGTCGAGTAAGTTGTTTTGGGTTGATTAACTTTTAAATATAGGGTTGTGATGTTTGGGATTAATTATGGTAATTGTTGTGATATGTTGGAATTGTTTGGTAGAGTTGTTTGCAATGTGTTGATGCCTTGTCATGGGTTGTGGTGTTTGGGATACTTGCTATGCATTTAAAGTTAGGGTTTTGGTATTGTTCATGTTTGGAATATTTTATGCTTAAACCGGATAAATTGTATGCGTTTTGTATTGCATTGCACTTACTAGATAATATGGAATTCAAACGGACCAATGGATATTCCAAAAAAGGTTAGGATTATTAAAAATTGGTACCAATTAGATTGTTCTCAATTTGGCAATTTTTGTGTAGATATGGACTTTAATGCACGTCGTTTGTGGATGGACAATAGACTTTTCCTCGGTCGGCGGGGGATAAGGCCTGAATTTGAAGAGGGTCTTAAGGAATTTGTTGCTTTAGCAAAAACAACCGAACCTTTTATAAGGCGTGGTACAATTAAGTGCCCCTGCATAAAGTGCAAATGTTGCACCCTCCAAGATATGACGACCGTGCAACTGCATTTGTTAGATAGGGGGTTTATGCCAGATTACTATATTTGGCGTTATCATGGAGAGCCGTGGGATTTGCAGGGGCACATTCAAATGCTTCAAAGTATTCATGGCACTACTAGTTCTCCGGTTTTGGAACCAGACCGTAATGATTATAGAATGGATGATATGGTTCGTGATGCTTTCGGTATGTACCCGGTATGCTTTCGGTTTGCTCCGGATAAGCATAATGCTCGCTTTTTGGGCTCTTCAGCTACTTCTTCTCCGTCGAGCTCCGTTGATCATGCTGAGATGGCTCAAATGAGAGAGCAGATCGCACAGCTGTCGAGAGTAAATGAAGAAACGCAGGACATATCAAAAAGCTCCTTGCCAAAAAGGAGAAGAAGAAAGCATAAGAGCAAGCATCGACGCAACTCCTCTTCCGAGTCCGAGTCCGGGTCTAGCTCAGCCTCGACCGAGTAGTCTTTTGAATGTCTTTTGAATGTTTGTGAAGCTTTATTGTTAACAATTTTAGAATATAACTAATGGTGTTTGATGTTTTTGAAATGTTTGGTTTATTGCGTTGTATTGGTGAATTACTGTTTTTAGTGTTTTCGAAATGCAGTTTTCTATTGATTCCAGGTTTCTCAATTGCTGGTTTTTACTGTATGTGAGCTATTGTGCGACCGAAATTCGGTCGCATAGTGGTCGAAGTATCGACCGAATTTCGATCGCAGGGCTATTTGCTACCATTAATTCTTGGACCACCCGTATCGGTCGCCGATCGGTCGACCTGGCGACCGATTTGGTGGTCGGAAAACTGTGTTTTTTTAGTAGTGAGATATTTTTTTTTAGAAGCAGTTATTTCACCACTATTCATATTTTCCTCAAATTAGTCGGATGAATGTAATAATTTATTTCAACCGCTCTTTCTTATCTCTCCCAATCGGATCGAATAGTCTACATGCGGACCCACGACCCAAACCCAATATCCAACAATGCTAAATTTGCCTATTCATTACTATGAGAAAGTGATAGCCTAGTCTATCGAACAATTATGATTAAATAGCTACAATAATCACTACAAAAAAAAAAGATTTTGGCGGATATTGCGGCTGATGGCCTTAGATACAACGATATTATTGACAGACAAGCGACGAAAAAAGATAAATAGCGATAGAAATTGTGTTTAACGATTGAATTAGGCAGTTTAACTATATAAATGTTCCTATTTCCAGTTCTTTTAGTACTCCCTCCGTCTCATTTTAGTTGTCTTACTTACTATAAAAGTGGAATACCAAAGGGTAAAGGTCTATAAACCCTAAATTTCAATAAATGTGTCTATTTTATTTAAATAACACTAATAAATGTCTATACACTGTAAAATTTTCTAAAGTGAGGCAAAAAACATAAATAACCTTTAATATATAGGATATTACTTTTTACTAGCCACAACATCATGTAGCCATATCTTTATTTTATTAATGGAATTAATAATATTACTAAAAGGATAAATATTATATGAATACTATAATTAAGGAAATGGATAGTAGGTATTACTCCACAAATTACTCCTTCAAAGATAATTCCAATTCTTATGGCTACTTTTTTTTTTTGTTTATTCTTTATGAAATGTGAATCTTTTTTTTCATAGCGTAGATAATTAATTTCAATGGATTTTCACAAATGAAATACATATCAAATATATAATATATATAATATATGGATACATGATAGATAATAAGTTAATATATGTGAAAATATTTAATTACTAACTACACACTGATATTAAATGAATACATACTACATATCATGTTAATAATAAGTGAAATATAAAATAATCAATCTTGAATATTAGATAGATACATGAAATATAATAATATGCTAAAATATTAAATAAATAAATATTGAATACACAATACATACATGATGAATAAATATTCAATATTTAATATACTTGGTGAATAAATATTCAATACATATCATATACATATTGAGTATTCACAAAGTCATTTGTAAACTATAATAAAATTAATTCAACATATATATAATTTCATGGATGCATAAAATAGGTAATGGAAGAGAGAGAAAATACAATTAATAAGGAAAAAAGAGGAAGATAGTTATCTGTTATTACCAAATATACTTAACTTCGTATTTAACTATAGGGAGAGTGTAATTAATATTATAACAAAATTAATTAATATTATAACAAAATTAATTAGGTTAAATAATTGGTAAGTACAACTCCCTAAATTTAAGGCTTGAAGGAGGGACTGGAAATTCAAAAAGGTAACTATCATAGTAGTAATCCCTACACTTAAGGCTTGGGCCCACTTTATTTTTAGATACTCTGAATATTAAATATATATTAAAAATGAAAGAGCAATACAAAACATATATGAAATGGCTATGTAAAGAAAGGAAGTGTAAAATGGGTTTAGGAAAAGTATTTAATGGTTATGGATGTTTAGGTTGAGTAAAAATCCCTTACGGTGATGCTGTTTCAACTTTATTTATGGGGCCCCGGCCCATAGATGTACCTTCATTCTTGCATAATGTATATTCAAACATTGTACTAATAACGTTGAATTTTCAAAATCCAAACTGGTTCCATCCAATGCAATTGCAGCTTAGTGGGTGCAACTAACATAAAATATTCAGTTTATAGTTATTATTGATTGCATTTGTACAGACAATTTGAACAAGAAGTGGATCGTATTGAGAGAGAACACAATCAAAATCACTGAAATGTATTAAGGGGTCCTAGTAAAAGTCATCTAATTATAATTATATGACTACAATTCATAAGAAGACGACAAAGCTATATATCTCACTTGCCAACTTCAAATGTTACATAGTGTTCTCAAGCCATCATTAAGCTGCTTTTCTTTCCTAGCGTCTTTCGTTGTATTCTTTCTAAAACATGTTGATGTAATATTGCATGATGTTTTCTGTATTCTAGTTATGTGTACTAACATTTACTGCTGTCTCCTCTTCACCCAAATTGGCATACCCCTCTTCATTCTTACAGTAGGAAAGTTGACAATGGAATCCTCCTCAGCAACCCACCTACAGGATCCAAAATAACGTAATATTTAGTACACAACAACAACGTTAATGAGGTAATTAAAAAGCATGGTTTAGACAATTTAAGGAATGTGGTCAATATATATAAGAAACAAACAGTAAATTAAAGTACCTGAACTGAGTAGTGAAGTGGTGAAGGAAGATAGAAGCTTCCAGCCTAGCAAGGTCAAGACCTGGGCACAACCTTTGTCCACCTCCAAATGGGGTGAAGTTACAATTGTTCGTGTCCTTATTCTGTGATCATCATATTACATGTTTAAGTATAGGTAACTTCGTAATGGTAATTATTAGAAACAAAGAGAACATGTTTAAACAATATATGAAAATGATATATATAGTCAAAGAAGATATTTTTTGACTCGTCAAAGAGTATTAATGTCACATGAAGAGAAATAGAGGAAGTAGTAAAGTATTGCCAACAATAATATATTAAGAACAATCGATGACATAGTAACAAGGTGAGGTGATACAAATATTGTAAGTTGAAATAGTCACCGTTAGGTGTAACATAATTTTCTTGAGCAAACACATCAATAGTTTGAAACAATCAAACAACAAAACAAAAAAGAAAAAGATCAATCTCAACAAGAAACTAACATAGATTCAAGAAAAGATTTTTTGGCATATACATAAATACTCCAAAACAATCAAAAGCCAAGAAAGAAAAGAAAAATGCATTTGTTTTTGCTTACTTGCCATCGCCAGGGATTGAAGTGATGAGGGAAGTCATATAGATTATCATCAAGATGAACTGATCGAAAATATGTGAAAGCACACCATCCTTTCGGAATTAGACATCCTTTAATTTCCACATCTTTCACTGCTTTCCTCAGTACCCCTGTTATTATGTTTCCCATCCTTAAAGTCTCTGATATCACCTGTAAGACAAGTCATTGGATAAGCTTAGTTATGGCAACTTCATTAACATATTTATAATTTTGATTTAACCACAGTGATAAGTGCAAATATATGGAGTATCAAATAACTTACGTTTTGTGTAAATGGTAATGATAAATAGTCGCTCCATACTAATGTCTCTCCTAGCTTTTCTTTGACCCTCTTTAATGTAAGGTTCTCCTCCTGCAAACCACCATGCAAGTAAGTACATCACTAATCAATAATTGATTAATATAAAGTAGTAGTAATTAATAGCAATTGAGAAAAAACTGTATCAAGTACGAGTCATTCTCATTAATCATTGTTATTAGTAGTAAAAAATATCAAAATGTAAAAGGTATTGATAAGTCAGTTTTTTGTCGTGATGCATGTGGAATAATTGATTGTGCTTGTTGATGATAAAGACATACGAGTAATTAATAAAGTAAAAGTATGCTATTTCACAAATTATAATATATATTCTTACCAATAATTTTTAAGATGAGATGATCAAACTATTATACGACGTAGTAACAACACGTACCGTCAATTGTTGAAGGGCAGCAGGACAATCTGAAAGGTATTTTATGGCAAGAGTTATAAGCACAGGAACTGAATCTTCTCCAGGTATCATCAGGTCAATCATGTTATCTGATATTAGTTCATCTGTTAGTTCTTCACTTGTATCATTTAGCAAAACATCAGCTATGTCTTCTGTTACTGTTGGGCCATTGCTGTCCCTCTTGTCTTGGATAATTCTCTGGATCAATTTGACCATTCTCTTTTTTGCCTTTAAAATTAATGTTTCGTTAGTTTGGTAAAAAAAAAAAAAGCAAATTAATTAATTACCACAAAGAATTAAAAACTTGCCTGTAAAGAGCGATAAAGCCTACTTCCTGGGATATTAATTGGCAAAGACATAAGACCAGCAATGAATTCTTGAAATTCACTCTTTAAATAGTCCAATTCGTTACCTGGGCCTAAACCAATCAATGCTTTGACTAGCACTTGGAAAGTGATCTGAACGTACCAAAATAAAAGGTTAAATAAAAACGAAAAAGGAAACAAAAGTTGAAATTAGACACATTAATATAGTATGAGAAATTTTGCGAAAATAATAATTACAAATGATTCCATATTTATGGACAACATCCCTCTTCCAAGTTTAGCAAATACCCACGATTAAGGTCTTAATCATTACTTAATTTTCACTGTAGGAAAAGCTTTGGACACCAATAAAAAATGGCGGTCTTAATCATTCTAGTCGCTTTTCTGAACAAGAGTTTAACTTCTACACAATAATAACACAAAATAATCTCTATATGAGTCACTAAAAGCTGTAATGTTAAACAAAATTGAGGTTACAACAAATTAAAATGTTTTGTATTGTATAGGATCTTTTTGCACTGCTAGTTGCAGACAAAAAAGAGGTAATTAAAATCTTGATCATAAAAATAAGGCAAGTACTAAATTGAAAATAAGGAAGATATAGGGGCAAAGTGAACTGACATTTTTAGCTTGGTGTTGGATATAGATGGGGCAATTTTCTTGCCAATTAGTCATAGATTCTTGGACATATTTCTGCATGTCATGAGTAATCCGAGCTTTGACGTGAGGAGATTTGAAGAAAGCTCCTATGAGGCCATGGATTCTCCTTTGTAAACTCCCATTAATGAGCAATATGGAGGATTTCCCCATGAGTTCAGTAAGAGATTTTGGATAAAAAGGCACAAAAGTCTTTGCATCACTTTGGAGAATACTTCGACTAACTTCTGCATCAGTTGAAATTATGGTCGGGCTTCCAAATATATGTGACTTGAACACTTTGCCATACCTTCAAATTTATCGACAACCATTAAAATACGTAAATAAAATCAATTATATTAAGTAGTTATTAACAGAATAGATTATTACAACTCAGTAGACATTAGATTAAAAATGACTTTTCATACAAGAGTGCAATTAAACACTAAAAATATGTACAACCTAAATAAATAATCTTACATGAGGCGACGCTTGTCCATAAAACTTTCAGGGCAATCAGAGTAAGCACAAGAAATGAACTCTAGGGTTTCTCCAATGAAAGGCCATCCAAGGTTTCCTAAAGGAAGTGGAATGGTTCTTCTGTATCTTGATGATGATGATGGTTTCATCCTACGGCTAATGATGATGATGATGATGATTGATATTAAAATGAAAATTACTGATGCCAACAAAATCAAAAGTGTAGTATCCATATTGGATCTTTTTTTTTTTTTTTTTTTTTTGAATATTCTGCTCTCTACTGACACACTTGCAAGAATGTTTTTGCTAGATCTTTTAAGTTTATGAGCTGTGTCAACGCTTGTTTGGTTTTTGTGTTTGGGTTATTATAGAGTGGGTGAGGTGGTAAAAAGCAGAAAGAGGATTTTTATAATCATACGAGTATATATATTCCTAATAATAAGTGAAAGTGGGTACTTTGAGTCAAGATGCTTTAATTTTAAAGTTGGATGAGTCTTAATTAATTAATTCATCTGTAATCATAGTATATATTACCTAGATCATATTCTTCCAAATTGATAAATGTCATGTCAGCTAATTAACCTGATTGCTTGTCTGCTAGTGCTGACGGCTAATTATATTACTTCATTTTTTCCCACTCATGTTTTAATATTAGTATCCTATTTAGTTTAATAAAGCTTTTACTGACCAAGTAATGGTATTATAAGAAATTGAGTCTCTCGAACGTTTAGTACATTGAAACAATGAAGTAGTTTGACAAAGCTACTAATTATATTTAAAATCGATGTAGTGATAAGTATTCTTCCATCATTACTGTGAATGCAGTCGCTTTTAGTGTGGATCTCTGACGTCTTTTAATTTTCTTGTTAATCTAAATTATTGTTGGGTAAGTACTTTACGTACTACTTCCATTATATGAAGTAAAACAGGTCTCTATCTAGAAGATTTCATTTATAACATTCAAATTAAAGATCTATGATTAAAGGTGAAGAAATATATTCTAACAATCCTACCACACTCGTTATTGATTATCTTGATTCTTGATTTTGTGTAGACCTCTTCCGACTGTGTGTACTTACTGAGAATTGTTTAATGAATGTGACCCCAGCTAGCAACGTGCATTGATCATTAAAAGAGTCTAGCATATGATTGTATTGGAATGAAAATAGATCCTACACCACAATTATGTATACTCTTAACTAAAGAAACGGCCAGTAATCCGCTAGTTGTTTGCGTAGATTGGGTCAAATAACAGTACTTTTTTTTTGTTTCCCACCCGGTGTTCGGTACCCTCATTGGAGCCCCGACTAATCCGGATTCGCGTCGTGTAGGGCCCTATTCGGAGGGAAGCGCTCTCTATCAGTGATTTTTCCATACCCAGGACTCGAACCCGAGACCTCTGGTTAAGGGAGGAGTAGTCACATCCACTACACCACATCACTTGGTGGTCAAATAACAGTACAGTTGCATGGTGATGATGGGGAATACCTATATCCTAGAAGGTGAACTAGGACTACTTTTTTTTTCCTGTTAAGCAAACAATTTATAAAATATTCAAAAGAAGAGAAGAGAAATAAAAGAATATCTTATTAAATTGTTCAAACACGTAAAGCTAATTCAAATTATGGCATAGTACTTTATACATATATTGTAGCATTAATTAGTAACAAAAAGTAATACTCCAATAGTGTACTAAAGTTTCCACCCTCATGATGATATCTGGGGCACACACCGTATGAAGCGTCCCCTCTTCAGCCGCGAGAACAATTGTGCTTGCATGTGAGTTTATTTTAATTAATAAAACATACTTTAATTTACCTATCTCTTTCATTTCTTGTTTTATATGTTTCTGATCAGTAATTAGTTAATTACCAAGACATCCTTAGAGATGTAATACTCCTATTTTATATTTGTAAAATGGTAAAGGGGAGTCAAAATTTGTTTTAAATCATTATAGTTCAAATTTCATGTATAACATTCTTAGAATTTTATCGAACCCGGTATAATTTTATGGCTCCGCCACTTAATTCTTTTAATGCCCCTTGACGCATGTTGTCAAACTTAGTTAGTACATTAAAAAATCTATATGACCCACATCGATTTCTTTCGAATTACATACTACTTTAAAGAACTCGATGATACACAACTAAGAATAGTTAATATTAAGTTCCATACCCCCAGCATTTCTTCTTTCCATGATTGTTCAAATTGCCTAACCGATTTCTTAATAATAATAATCATAGTGCAAGCGTGTGCTTCATTCTAATGTCATCATTAATCAAGTTCTTTAGATACGCGTTCTTTTTCTTTTTATTTGTTAATAAAACCAAATCTTAGCTTGAAATGCTGGAAAAACTTTATAGTGTTCTATAATTGGATCTTTTTTCGTGATTAATTATTAGAACTCTTGAATGAGCTAAAGTTGATATTATGCTGCTGGTTAACGGCAGTTATTGATTCGATGTCCACATTGTTGGAGCTCTCTGTATGGAATGGACAGTCAATGTTCACATCCTTAATTGGTAATTGATTGTGTATTACTCCCTAACCCTCCTTATTGTTTGTTTTGATAATTGTATCGTATTGTAACTGATAAGTTTATCCTTCGTTGTTTTAAATATTAAATTTAGTAACAAATTAGCTTTAAAATAATTTATTTAAGACATTTTATTTTACTAATTTGTCACAAACTATACCTTGTAAATATGATAGAAATAATTAATAAGAAACAAGTTAATAATATCAAAACAATAATAAGTTCATACAATTTATAATATAGATAAAAATAGTATTTCATAATGACATGCATGCAATCATAGTGTACCCATAACATAAGATGCAAAAGATAATATTTTCTAAGTAATATAATAATAATATCGTCCACAATATCCAAATATAGTTATAATATAAATAATATCAGTCTAATTCAATTGCCAACGGATAACATGGTCAATAACATAAGTTTGCATTCTTCAAATGGACATTCAATCACCATGCGTCTGCATGAGAAATGTATAAGCTTCTGGGCCCATTATGAGCTCCAAATTCTTCTCATTTACCATTTGCCATATCTCGTTCTCCAGAATGTATGGCATAATTGAAAGGCGATAAATTGCATTCATTAATTGACCCATCCAACTCTGTTTTTCTGTAGCTGGTCTATTCTTTTTATATAACACAATTAGCTTCTCATAGTATTTAACTGGATTATTCATCCATTCAACAGCTTCTGGCTTAGCATGTATAAATACACACACACACACGCATATGTGTGTGTGTGTGTGTATATATAAAAGAACAAGACAATACATTAATGAAGAAAATGAGATAAATATCATAACATAAAAATTTAAAAAAAAAAACTAATAAATATGAATTTACCTCAATTAGTTGATCCCATAATTCAGGTTCAACATCACACATATTTGTGATGGGATCCCATCCAAAATAGCTCGTCTCATTTTGATACATCACTACGTATTATTAATAAGTGTAAAACAAAATAGCTGCGAAGATAGCCGCATATGCCATTATTTTTAAACTGGCCACTTGTAGTGATAGCTGTCTGTTATCTTGATTATTGAGAACAACTATCTATTGTAAAATTATGTCAGAACCATCAACCAATAAAGTTTCAAAATAAATCTAAACAGAAAATTGCTCACAACATATACATATTTATAATATAAGGATATTAGATATAAACAACCTTTTATTTATCAAGAAATTCTGCATGTACTAATTAAAGAACTCGAATTTACATGTGATGCATCTCTGCACATATAAAAAAATATGATTTCTGAAGAATGAGTAAACTATAATTTTAAATTACTATTTCTGCTTAATCAAATACTTAACGCATGCAAATAAAAGTCACCAAAATCAAACATATATTTGCATCACAAAACACGTAAGATATTCATGGCTAGAACATGCTCTTATGACCATGCTATTCAACCAAACACTTAATCCTCCAAATATTTAAAATTGTAAAAACAAGACATGATTGCGGTTGAGTACTAAAAGAATCATAGACAAAAGAAAAAAGGAATTTAACATGTACATGTAGTTATAAACAAGAATATATAGAAACCTTAGCAAATAAGATAAATCAACATAAGTTCTTCCAAAAAGTAGAGAACGAGCAAAAAAAAAAAAAAGATGAAAAAGACAAAAGGTACTGCAAGCTCACCAAAAACTTGGAGAAAGAGGAAGATGAAGCCAAAGTAGGATATTTGAGTGTACTTAGCTCCCGTTTGGACATGATTTGAGATTTGGGATTTGAAACTTAGGAAATTGAAATTTTGTTTGGACATGCATTTTATTTGGAACAAAATTTGAAGTTTGTGAAGGGATTTCCCAACCAGTTTTTGGGATTTTTTGGAAAATCCCAAAAAAATCTCCAAAAAATGACCCCAAAAACTATGTCCAAACGCTAGCTTAAATAATACTAAAAAAAAGGGAAAAGTTAAAATAGGATTATGAAGTTATAAATATGGAAATGATGGGAAAGTAAAAAACATAAAACATTCTTAAAGTATTTTTCGGCTCTATAATTACTAATAGTAATAGTTAGTAGTACTTCGTAATATATGTTACCTAAAAAAAAAAAAACACTTCCTAATATAGTGTGACCCAGTACAGCGGAAGGTCGTACATACACTAATATTAACGCAGAATCCATGCCAGTTGTCATGTAAATTCTCTTTTAATACTTTCATTAGTAATAATAATAAAAAGTTCATAAAGAATATATAGAAGAATGTAATTTACTTCTATTGCTACGAAGAGATAAAGAAGCTTCTAGATTTCAATTTTCCAGTTGAGTATCATCGAGTTCTTTGTAGTAGTAAATCGAAAATTATGAATTTATTCTGATATGGATAAGAGGATCCTCTTACTCGTGGCTCAAGAAATTGACTTGGAATACTTACACACACTCAAGATTCACTTTTGCAAACTCGGATCCTCTTTTGCAGTCGTTGAGATTTGGCCCCTGGAGCTGATTTGCTTGAAGGTGCAAGTCTAACACTTCAGAGTTCAGAATCAATAAAAGGAGGCAATGTTTTGCTTTTGTTAATGCTCGTATTACTAAAAGAAAGTAGAAATAATCAGAAAATCGGGGTTTCAGTACTAAGCAATGACATGGTGTGCTTAAACCAAAAACTGAACTATGCTTTTTGTTTTGCCCAACTAGATCACGTCTTCTGGACAGTGAAAATACAATAGTTACAGTGTTCAAATGTATTTACAAAATTCTTGTTGAAAACCAAAGATTTGGAGATGGAGTCCTGGCACTGATTCACCGTCCAAGCAAAATCACAAGTTCACAGCACCTTGTTCGCATTTAGAGAAAAACTAAAAAGATGAAAATATATCCTAAAGATTGAAATTTCCAGCAAAGCCCAAGATGACTGATCAAAAGTCAGAAATTACAGAGCAGGGATGGACTTGGATCGGATAAAGTGCTTGAGAATGGCTTTCTCCTCATCAATGCGCCTTTTCTCCTCACGATCTTTTGGCTTAACTCTTCTCTTTTCATCCAACATCCACTTAAATAGTTCACGTTGTTGATTCTCAGGAATTGGTTCACGTACAATCATAGACACCAGAGGAGGTGGAGTAGCGACTTCCTTTTCTTTTTCAGTAACTGCTACAGCAGCTGCTGTTGAAACAGTGGCGCTAGGAACATCTGGCATTTCTCCTTCCTCAGTTCCCACATCTTTCTTCTTTGTCCTCATGAAAAGGTAAGCTACACAATATGCAAAAACAGATGAAATGCCACCAAAAGGTAAAAGCAAGTGAAAAGTCTAAGATAAAGAACAGGAAAGACCGGCGGGTAACATGGAAATAAGAGAGAAAAAAAAGCAAGGAATATTAACTTGAACAAATAATAAACTAGCAGAAACAAATAACCAGGAATACCAGTTTTGTTTCTTCTTTCAAGTAACAATGATAGCACAAGAAGATCATTTGACGCAGCCAAATTAGTGAAATGTTCATCTCAAACACATACATAATTCTATCCTGGAACTTAAATGTCAGAAACATCTTGTCTTAACATCACATGTAATAAAAAAGAAATTTAGTGCAAGCACACACCAGAGTTCCACTTGTAGCATTCTGAGAGACGCACTATCCCATCACGAGAGTACAGTTAAGCAAAAAGATGAGCAGCACAAGGACTAGAAGCCTAGTAGTAAGATCTTAGTTCACAGTACATCCAGTTTCGTACAATTCCATATCAAAATATAATCACGAGTGAAGTGCACCACCAAACAAAAATGTTTAAGATCTTAGTTCACAGTACATCCAGTTTCGTACAATTCCACATCAAAATATAATCACGAGTGAAGTGCACCACCAAACAAAAATGTTTCTTTTTCAAGTTTAACATGGCTTTGATTGCAGAAACTTCCAAGTTTAAGTTCTGGACCTTTTCACTTTATGGTAGGTCAAATCCAAAAGCAAATCACTGTTTAAGGGATATATAGAATAAAATTACTCAACTATTTCGGTCAAATAACAGTTGCTGCAAGGAAGTTTGGAATGGGAATCAGAGCCGAACATGTGCTTCAACAAAGTTAGTGGACTCAAATCAATATTACTTGCTTCTTAATTATAGTATCTCCTTTCTGAAACTAGCTTAATAAAGAGATACAGATCAATTTAAAGTCAATTTGCTTAAAACTTGGTCGTACTACTGGACCATTTAGTGCGATTATGTTTCCTTTTACAAGGATATGTCTCATTTCATACTTTCCATCAGTGCTACATACAACTTTTGATATATTATGGTCAAACAATCTGTAAATTTCAGATGATATGCCCCCAGCTTTGACAAAAATAATCTGCACCAGATTTGGACCACGCAACTTACATTCAATCATCATGAATCAGATGGGCTAAAACATCAACTGTCTTTGTCAGCTAGATTAAACCATTTAAGACATTTCATGTTTGAATTCAAGATCTTCAAATATGGCATGAACATTTCAGTGCCTTTTTTATTTCTTTTTTGATAAGGTTCCTCAATGACGCTGCCATCACATGAAAGTGACCAGGAGCCTGTTTGGCTGGGCTTAAAAGCTGCTTATTTTAAGTGGCTTATAAGTCAAAAAGTGACTTAAAAGCTACTTTTTGAGAAGTTAGGATTTCCTAACTTCTCAAAAAGTGGCTTTTAAGCAACTTATGGCTTTTAAGTTCAAAAATTTTGAAATTACCAAACATATTTTAATGAGCTTATAAGCTTATAAGTCACTTTTAAGCTCACCCAAACGGGCTCCAGCTGTTCTAGGTTTTTTATAGTAAGTGGGGAGGCATGCATGGAAGAGGGATTAAATCCAGAGAGGACACAGAATACAAAAGATTCATAGGAGAATGCCATGTGTTCTTTACTGATGTTGCCATTTTCGACCGTATAATGTTCAGTCACTCTTGGCTCGTATTTCAGCTGACCCTCCCTGCCCTCCTTCTCTCTTCTCTGCGTGTAAACTTACCTTTTTGCTTTAGTGCAGAAGGCAAAGGTGAAGACTTTATTGGTAAAGGTGACACATTACTGGTTATAGATATCAGTCAGTTCAGATTTACTCTTTTGGTTCGGGCCTTTAAAGCCAAGAAAACAAACCGCTTAAGCAGTAAGCGGGAGAAGTTAGATATATTGTTTGCACCATCTATTCACTGATGTCAGGTATAATGTGATTATGGAGTAAATTACAGCAATCACAAAACACTCAAATGTGAAATGAGGAAAACTTTGTTTGGTGGCATACACCATGAACCTAATTGAAGAGAAAGCAAACCAACTTAGACAAACAACGAAGGAGGAAGGGCTAAAAGAGAGACAGCCAAACAATCAGTGACTTCAATGACCAAAGGACGTTTCTCCCACTTCTAATTCATATTTCCACGAAATCCGGACCACCTCTGAAATTGTAGACATAACCCTGTATCATCACTTCATTAATTCACCAAGTCAGAGCTTTTTTCCTTCGTATCTAAGGACGAAGATAAGCAAACAGCTAACGACTGAGAAATTTGCTTCACTCCCTAATGAAAGATAGGAGCAATGGAACTCAAAGATCTATATAGGCAATACTGAGAATATATTTTATACATATTAGCACTTCACCTATAGATCATATGCTTTCTAGTATTGATTTAGCCTATAAACGATCCATAAGTTTAGATAATTTTGACAACTTCTAGTACTTTCTAATTCATATAGTTGACCCCAGAGAAGTTTATATTGGAAATTAAAGGTCAATAATTGAACAAGTAAAAGTAAAAAAGGAACCTCCAATAGAGAAATTGACCGCCAAAAGCATAGGCCAGAGATACTTGTAACGACGAATAAATGATTCCTTAGGTGGCTGAGGAGGTGGTGGCACAGCCGTACTGCCCGCAGATGTTGATGACGCCATCGATGACGGAGGTGGTGGTGGAGGAGATGATGCCTGTTGTTGCTTCAGCTGAGCTGTAAATACGAATATAAACGAATATTAATAAAATTAAATAATACGTCATTTTCATTTGGAAAATGAATATGAGGTGATTGATTGATTACCTTTCTTAGGTTTATTGATGTATAATTTCGGAGACACACCCATTACTAGTTTTGAGCATTACAGTTTACAGTCTTCAGTCGTCGGCTATTGTGCTTCTTCTTTGTGTTGAGCCAAATTACGCAGTTTTGTAAAACGATGTCGTGGCACTGCAATTTTACCTGTTAAAACACAAATCTTTTTCCTCAAGAAAAATGAGATAATAGTACATAATTGCCACGTAATTTAAATATCTACTTATATTTTATACCATTTTATATGTATATCTTAAGTGTAAAATTTTCGCCCAGTGGCCAATTTTGATACTGGTATTAGTTTTGCGGCCATTATTTCTTTGGTCTTACATTTGAGGCTATTTTTGGCTCTTTACTAGATAAGGTCATTAAGTACGCCTAACTGAAAATACTTAATTACCCCCAGCCTGATTACTGAACTGAAGTTTGAAATACTACTGATTGAAGTTCAAACCACATGGACTGAAGTTCTATCCACATGGATTGAACTTCTCTACTCTTATGGACTGAAGTTCTATCCACATAGATTGAACTTCTTTGCTCTGTGTACTGAAGTTCCATCCACATGAATTGAACTTATCTACCCTTATGGATTGAAGTTCCATCCACAGGGATTGAACTTGTCTACCCGGTGGACTGAAGTTCCATCAACAGGGATTAAACTTGTCTACCCTTATGGATTGAAGTTCCTTCCACAGGGATTGAACTTCCCTACCTTTATGTACTGAAGTTCTATCCACATGGACTGATATATATATATATATATATATATATATTATATATATATATATATATATATATATATATATATATATATATATATATATAGCGTTAGAAATCGTGGTCAACATTTTTCCAGTGCTTCAGCGGCCTTTGGCCTTTTTTTGTTATAGGTATTTAACGTGCCACCACAATGGCATGGCATCGAAAGAGTGAGCGCAACTGCTTTCTCATTGGCTCCATTAGGGTTCGTAGTCTCATCCTGAAAAGGTTTTTTTCTTTCTTCTCTCGTTCTTTGGACCAACCTATGACCGAAGAAAAATGAGTTCGTCGCTCTTTTTTGATATATATATATCTATTTCTGGTGAGTGTAAAAAGTGGTTATAAACTAAATATTTTGATATTAGTGGCATGTGCCCAAAGACCGGTGTCAAAAGTGGGCCTTTCGTGCACTTGCCCCATAGTATCTTATTTATTATTTCTCTATTTTATTGCAATTTGTACTGTTTTAACCACTAATAGTAGCTTATTTTTTATTTCTCTATTTCATTGAAATTTTGTTATTTTTGATAAAATCTATAACATAACGGGAAAGGGTCAAAAATACCCTTAACCTATTAGAAAGGGTTTAAAAATACCCTTCGCTAACCTTTAGGGCCAAATATACCCCTGCCGTTAACCTTTAGGCTCAAATATACCCTCAATGTTTTGTTTAGGCTCAAAAATACCCTAAAAACTAACGGACTTTTAAAAAAAAAATTAAAAATAAAATAGTAGGGGATATATTTTGCCCATAATATCAACAAAGGATATTTCAAAACTATTACCAATAGTTTAGGACAAGTTTAGGTCCTTTTCCGTTTAAATTTTATAGGTAGATTTGAAAATTAGCTATTGATTTATTATCTGTTTAAAATAAGCGTTTGATAAAAGGTATTTATATCTCACCAATATATATACATAATATAAAATAAAATAGAGAGTACAACTTAACAATAACATACCCAATGTTATATCACGAGTGGGGTATGGGAAAAGATGTATATATACACAATATAAAATAAAATAGAGAGTACAACTTAACAATAACATACCCAATGTAATTGCACAAGTGGGATATGTGGAAAGATGCATATATACACAATATAAAATAAAATAGAGAGTACAACTTAACAATAACATGCTCAATGTAATCCCACAAGTGGGGTATGGGGAAAGATGTATATATACACAATATAAAATAAAATTGAGAGTACAACTTAACAATAACATACCCAGTGTAATCCCACAAGTGAGGCATGGGGAAAGATGTATATATACACATTATAAAATAAATACAACTTAACAATAACATACCCAATGTAATCCCACATGTGGGGCATGGGGAAAGATGTATATATACACAATATAAAATAAAATAGAGAGTACAACTTAACAATAACATACCCAATGTAATCCCACAAGTAGGGTATGGGGAAAGATGTATGCAGACATTACCCCCACCAAAGTAGAGAGACCGTTTTCGATAGACCCTCGACCAAAAAAAAAAAATTAACTAGAAGCATATAAGTACAACTTAAATACATATATATTAATGTATAATATCCAGAAATCATAAAAAAAATATTAACTATATATACCATTGGAAAATCATCAATTGATTTTTATGATAGGTGGCTATTGCATACATTACATATGCACTTAGTTGTACTCTCTATATTATTCTATATTATCTATATATATCTGCGAGTAGTAAATACCTTTTGTCAAAATTTTATTTTAATTAAATGATAAATCAAGAGCTAATTTTTAAAATTTACCTATAATTTTTAAGCTAAAAAGGGCCAAAACTTCTCTTTATCTATTGGCAATGAGTTTGAAATGCTCTTCTTTAATATTATGGACAAGAAATATCCCCTACTATTTTTATATATATATATATATATATATATATATATATATATATATATATATATATATATATATATATATATATTATTTTTTTAAAAATTCGTTAGTTTTGAGGGTATTGTTGGGCGAAGTGCACCAAAGGCTACTTTTGGCAATAGTCTTTGGTTTGAGGCCACTTTTTTTAATGGTTTTACATGAGAGGCCACTTTTTGGAACATCAATTTTCTTGGGTTAAACTTCACACAAGTTCGGCCCACAAGGATTGAAGTTCAACTTCAGCCCACCACAAGGATTGAAGTTCAGTTTACGCATTTATACCTAAAAGTTCAGCCCTTACAGATTGAAGTTGAAACTTCATAATTTAGGCATGAAGTTCAACTCACAAGGTTTGAACTTCAGGCCACAAAGATTGAAGTTCTAAAAAGTGGCCTCTCATGTAAGAGAAATAAAAAAAATAGCTTCAAACTAAATACCAAGTGACAAAAGTGGCTCGTGGGTGAAAATTTTACGGTATTTTTGAGCCTAAATAAAACGTTGAGGGTATATTTGGGCCTAAAAGTTAACGGCATGGGTATATCTAGCCCTAAAGGTTAACGAAAGGTATTTTTAAACCCTTTCTAATAGGTTAAGGTTATTTTTGACCCTTTACCGATAACATAACTATAGCATTACTTAATCTTATATTATGATTAAGTATTCTATTGCTTATCGAGAAATTCATTAATTTGAACAAAAACAACTTTAATGAAAACATATTATTTTGAAATTTTGCTGAAAGTATATTAACATTAAGTAAATTAAAGAATAATTTGAGCTTAAACAGAAAGATTTATAAATCCATATTATTATTTTTTCACATTAAATGGGTTATATGTATTTACTACAAACCTTGATCCATTTAATTTTTCAATGAGTACTTCACTTTATATAGTAGTTCATGCATTTTTAAAGTAAGTCAAAAATAACCCCAATTTGTCCATTTGACACTACAATTAACCCTTACAACTACACGCCGTTACTAAACGGCGCAAAATACCGCGGAATACGCTTATCCGTTATCAAAACGGCTCAGGGGATGAGCCAATAGCAGCTGAAGTATTGAACCCAAAATGGCGGCGCTTGTTCCTCTGCTCTCCCTATCCCCCAAAATAAGAGCTTCCTCCGTTGACACTAGCCAACGGCTCCCTTACACACCCCATCGCACCAAGCCCAAAACCCCCGATTCTATACCGGGCCCATCAACTTTATCGCAGCCCACTTCCACTACCCGTTCTAATATTTCCGTTTCTGACTTACTTAAACGTCAAATCCCTAAGTCTACTAAAGGTACTAATTTTTCCTTTATAATTGTATGCATAGTTTGATACTTACTCGTTCCAATTTATGTGAAGATGTTTGACTGGGCATTGATTGTAGTAAATAAATAAAGACTTTTGAAACCTGTAGTTTAAAACAAATTGTAGAAATTTGTGCGACTCTTTGTAAATACAGAAAGATGTCATTCCTTTTGAGTGTCGCGTAAATTGTATATGTTCATGTTGATAATAAAGTTTGTTTATGTGATTTTGTAGTAGAACAGAAGGATGCAACATATATGGGGTACGATATGTGGTTGCCAAGTGCGCCTAAAGTTGAGAAGCCTCGGTCGGTGTATAATGCAGCCTCGTTAGCTTACATTGGAGATTGCATCTTTGAGGTTTGGATAATGCTCTTGCCTTTCGACTATATTCTTTTTTTAATAGGTCTACTTAGTTTGTGAAGAAATTTCTTAGGAATATTAGATTCAAGTGATACTCATCAATGAAAATTCTTGATGCTTTTTGGGTTGCGGTAGGCTGACAGCCAGCTTAAATCCTCACATTACAAAAACGATTAAACTATCTAGAGAAATTATAGTACTTTTTATTTGTAGTTGTGTAACATTGGCGTGAGATGAGTTCGAATGGAATAACGTGGTCAGTGACTATTCATATAGCCGATCTCATGTTTGAGATTGACGTATAGTAGTTGCTGTTGTATAGAGAGGAGGATTGAATTTGAGTCATACTATTAGGTGAGAGGTCCAGTTGTTACATGGGTCACTGATGCAAGAAGTTCAAAAACGTTTTAACTGATGAGCAACAGCCTCAAAGACAGGCAAAATGTGGTGGAACAATATCTTCAATAGGCTAACCCGCTCTGCCATCTAACTCTATCACTTTGTTTTTTCATCCCAAATCTTCAAATCTGGGTGCTACACTTTTTCTCCTTGTTGAGTGATACAGTAGGAGGGGGAAGCTTAGTGTATTTCCAACTTCAAATTACAGGAAAGGAGAGGAATTCTCTACCTTGATTGCATTCTAGCTCTGTAACACCGCAGTGAAGAGTCTTAGTCTTGACACAGCTACTAGGCTATCCCATACTAGGGGCAGGAATCATTCTTCACTACTACTGTATTGGTTTAGTTATGACACATGTAAACAAAAAGTCCAAACCTTATTCCTTTTATGCTAGTTATAATTTGAACTGATTTTTATGTTATATTTATCTGTGCGTTTGGAACTACTATTGTTTAGACATAATAAATCTTCATCTTTTTCTGGCTAGCCTGATACGAAACTCCCTCCCGTCCCAATTGCATGAAGAAAGAAAGAAATAAAGACTTTTGGAACTTCTGTTTTTAAACATGCCATGACATTTTTGTTGTTATAAAAACATGCAACTAAGGGTAGGAAATTTAAAGTTAAGTTGTTTCTAAATTTAGAAAGACAACATTATTATTAGAATAGACTAAGATGGAAAAAGCGTCACGAAAGAAAGAGGGACTGAGGGTGTATTACTTTTAGAAGGATGGTACACAAGACCATGGGGCAACATGCGTTTTAAACTCCACCAGTTATTTAGGGTAAATATTCTGCATTCTCCTAATTTAGACAAGTTTTATCCTCATGTAGGAAAGAGAGAGGCATGTAAAACTAATGTATTTCCTTTTCTCTTCCTAAAGCATTGTAACATCTTTGAGGGCATCTTTTACCTCTGTAGGAAGTGGTAAGCATGTGAAAATTGGTAGCTTCATATCTGTTCCTAGAGAAGCACCTGCGTCTATGGTGGCTGCAGCTCCATTATCTATCACTAAAAATTAAATTTATATTATTAACTTTCTAGTGGAAACAAACTTTTTTTCTAAAAGACCTGTAGCAGTTTTGTGCAAAAGGTATGATATCTAAATTGAAGGGTCAATGTGTATGCAACTTAGAAGATGTATATCTAATCTTGTATTCTTGTTTCACCTTTTAACTCTGCAGCTATATGCTAGAAGGCATTTTCTGTTCCCACCATTGAGTATCGAGGAGTACAACGATCGAGTCATGGCAGTAGTGCGTTGCGAGGCACAGGTATGGCTGTCTCACAAGTTTTAAGGCCTCATGAACATACATTCTAGATTATGGATTTATTCTTCCAATGATTTTCTTGTATGATGTCTACAAGAGACAAATCTATTTTAAGAGTACTTATATGATAATGATATCTCCCATGAGAGAGAAATATGTTATAGGAGCATATTGATCCCTTTTATATCCTCTTTATAGGAGCATAAGGGGATCCAAACTCTTGGCCCACCAAAACAAAAGAGATCATAGATGACTGAACCAAAAAGTTATGGAATTCTTCCACGACTGCATGTAGTGACTGAACCGGAAAGTTATGGAATTCTCCCACGACTAATTACATGCTTTGAGACATTAAAAAAAAAAAGATACTAGGAATGAATTTACTGCATCAGAATCTTTTGTAATTTCTTGCATGACAACGTTATACATGCTTTGAGATGATCCACTCTCTCACCAGGTCTTCCTAGGACATGGGCCTTTGAGGTCTTGCGGTTGTGTGATGATTCTTCGTTGAATATAGTACTTATTAATCTCAACTTCTTCATAAGGTGGAGCTGCTGACTTTTTGTGCACATTGTAGGACGCTATGTTGCAGAAACTTATGAACGACAAAATTTTGTCAGAAGAAGAAAGGTAGATATTGCAATTGATCTTGTTTCTTCATTTTAGATGTTCAGCTGTGATTTACATCAATTACATGTGGATGAATCTTCATGAATTTGCGGGATTCTCAAATCTTGGTTGTGCTAAGATTTATAATATAGCAAATAGAACAACTTACATCCTCAAAAAAAAAAAAAAAAAAAAAAAAAAAAAAAAAAAAAAAAAAGAACAACTTAAATCATTTCTCAAACAAACCCAAGTTAGCTTTTTCATACTTTAAGTAGACATAATTTCCAATTTTTTTTTATCGGAAATAATTTACAAATATCCATGAGGTTAATGGTTTAATGCTTTGTAGATACCTATCTTGTTTATACTCGCCCCATTTTCCTGATTTGACACTTAAAACTTTTAAAAATCTATTAGTGCCAATACGTTAGTTCTTCCATTACATTTAAACTTTTTGTGGAGCGACGGTTAGGCTTCTATTTTGAGGTGCGTCTATCCTATAAATGTCTTGTTCAACTAATTCCGTTAAACTACAAAAAGGAATATTACTTATAAAGAAGAGAAAACCTTATGTTTATCATATGATTTTGACTGTGTATGTGTTTCCATGTTGAAGGGGTGTGCTTCGTTGGGGGAAAAATATTGGTTCAAGCAAAACGAGGACGAAAAAACGTGCCGGTGTGGCTGTTTACAACAGAGCTTCTTCACTTGAGACACTTGTTAGTTCCTTCAACCAACCGTTAAAAATTGTGAATTAACTGCTTGATCTGTGATTCATCTTCCATGTGCTGTTTAGTAATGCATATTAGTCATTTTTTTCTTTTCTGGTATTTAAGAAACTAATGAAATGATTATAGGAGATGCAATCTTCTCTTAAACTGAGGCGTAATTGTTTGTTATTGCACTCTCTCTTGTAGGTTGGTTATCTCTACCTTACAGATGTACAAAGGCTTGAGCAAATCATGCTGAAGTTGGGCTTCTGTACAGACGCCTCAACCCTGCCCATTGTGGAGAAAATAGATTAGATGGTAAGCTGTTTTTGCTCTATCCAGTGCAGGCAATTAAGACCCATTTATCAATAACCCACCCCCCACCTCCGGCCCAAACCTCTCTTTTTTAAGCAGGTTGGATGAGTGATATTTGAAATGGGCTGAATATGGGTTGAGCCCATGTTTAACCCGTGATAAACTGGGTTTTGACTGGTTGATTTGGTGACAAAATTGGTTCCTCATTGTGGGTCGGTGAGTTTGGGTTCTGCTATGATGTTCTGTAGCCTCTTCTGCAGAAAAAAGTCCCTGATTCTATGTTTACTGTCTAAATTCAGTAGTCACTTTGGCGTGTCATTTGGTGCTTTTTCTTTCTTCAAATCATTTAAGAATCTCAATGCATTAAGATGCAAAGTGGGTAAATTGAAACATCAAGTCTTGAAAGATAAACCAAATTTCTAAAAACGGAAGAAATATATAAATTAGTAATGCATGGAATGTCCAATGTCGAAGAGCAAACATTAAGTCTCCTCCATGCCTTCAATTGGAATTTTATACGATAATCAATAAACAAGAAATCTTTTTTATGTTCGTGGTTTGGACTTTGGACCATAAGGAATCCATGCAACATAGCAGACACAGGATTAGTTGCACCGAAATCAACCACCAATGTTAGTTGGAACATCGCTAAGTTCGTTTCTACATACAGTTACAACATTGATTACAAGTACACTGCCTTTTTGTCGCTGCAATTCCTTTCACATTCATTTTCTGAAGGATCTTTCATAGGTTAGGCTCCCCTAGTGTCTGTTTCGATTAAGAAATGTACTGTAAAGATATGTGAAAAAGAAATAGAGGGAGAAAGGGTGGTCGGAGAAGTGAATTGTCTATTTGCTTATATCTCATGATTCTTGTTTTACAGTTGCGGGATGAGATTCATTTCTACGTGTACAAGTGTCTACTAGAGTGACAAAATGTTCTTATCACTGCATTACGAACTCCAAGTGTTGCTAATTATAGAAAAAAAGCACTAAATGTACCTTTTTTTCTGTCTTTTACCGATTCTTTGCTTCTTAACTCTCGACTCCTCCTGATTAAAAAAAAGTCTCCTGGTATCATCCCATCTTTCCGTGGATTAACTAAGGTAGTTGGACAAGTCCGAACTTTATAACCCACAACATTTTAGCCATTTCTTGAATGTTCTGCACCTCATTCATTGGGCATATGCGTCTCTTGGTGAAATTGATGCTTAACGAACGTCCAACCATTTCTAGTCTCAAATACTGATTCCAATCAAGAATCAAAATGATACTAAATGTACCAAATCTTCTCCTTGCTATTTCATACCACAGCTAAGAACTGAATATTTCATGCAGTGTGATAGATGAATAACAAATAGTCAAAAAATCAAAAGGTTGAATCACCAGACAGATGCTTTTTCACTTTGGAAACCATTAATCATCCTTGATTCCTCACCACTGACAATAAGTGTGGGGACACCTAGGACAATCGCTGAGGTACCAAAAGCTTGTCCTTCACTGACACAAAAAGAAGATGAGAGTGAGAGAGAAGAAAAAAGGAGTAACTGTGAAGATTCTAAGCTAGAGAAGGAGAGGGAAGAAACTGCTGGAGAAGGGAGAATTTTGGTTCAATCTCTAACTTGGCCTAAGCGCTTAGATTTAGAGGTCTGTCAGGGAAGAGAGACCATCGAGAGCAGAAGGGGAGTGGGGGACGCCGAGGAGGCGAGGACAATGGCTGAGTTACCAAAATTTTGCTCTCTACGGACAAAAAAGACAGTTGAAAGTGAGAAGGGAAAGAAATGGGATAACTGACAGAAGATCCCAAGCTAGAGAAGGGAGAGGGAAGAAGTGGCCTGCTGGAGAAAGGATAAATGTTGGTTCCTGCTGTGTTTGCAGCTGTTTGAAAATATGTATTTAGGTTTGTGTAACATGTGAGGATGAACTATTAAAAAGCTGAAAAGGCTCATGGGCCTTATGAGCCAGGTATCTTTTAGATCACTTGTTCAGCTCTTCGAGCTGCTCAAGGTCAAGCTGATATAAGCATGCTGGAGAAAACTGAGCGGACCCCAGTTACTTGAATCTAGATTCATTTATGTACCCTTGGTGATATTAGATACCAGGGTCACAATTCGTAATTTTGAGTTATTTCGAAGTAACTAGGGTAACGATTCTTAATTTTGAGTTATTTCAAGGTTGCTGAATGTGGTAGGTTTTGCATCTTAAATGGGGGCTTTTAGTGATCTAAGCAATTTCTACTTTTAGTCCACTGTCTTGAACATTTTAAATTTGTTGAAAATGGAAGTGAGTCACAGTTTTGTCCACGTCATCTTCAGACATAAAGAAGATATTTTTTCTTAAACATTTTAAATTTGTTGAAAAATGGAAGAAGTTAGTCGTGATTTTGTCCACGTTATCTATTTGCTTCTGAACAAAGAAGAAATTTGTTAGTTGTTCTCCTTTGACAGTTAATTCATCACAGAAGTCGACAGACACTAACTTTTAAGCTTTGGCCCTATGGAACCCCCCCCCCCCCCCCCCCTTCCCCCCCTTTTTTTTTTTGTTGCCTACTGTCATTGTTTGACATTGAGGATGGGATGACGGCATGAAATGGCTCATATTTTCAACATATGTGTTGCCCATTTTCAAGGGGCTTATAATATGTCTTTTTCCTTAAAGTAAGTTTATCACAAGTTTGGCACCCAAGGGTGTGGTCTAGTGGTCAATGAAGTGGGATAAAATCCTGAGGTCTCAGGTTCAAATCCCAGCGGAGGCAAAAAAAATACTAGGTCTTTCTTCCCATTTATCCAAGCCTTGGTGGATAGAGTTACCTGGTATCTGTTGTTTGTGGGAGGTGGCAAGTATCCGGTGGAATTTGTCGAGGTGCACTTAAGCTGGCCCATACACCACCGTGATTAAAAAAAAAAAAAAGTTTATCACAAGTTTGAAAGACTAGACATTCCTACTTTATCCAAAAAGAAGTATATCTATCTGTTCCATGTGGCAACCTAGTCCATTACAATCTTCCTTTCTCTCTGGATTACTACGTAGATTCTGTCATTTCATGTAATTCTGGTTGCTCTTTTCTTCTCTTTATGTATCCGCGGATGGTTACAACAATTAAATTAGGAATTGGGTAGATCATGGAACTTCCAATTGCCATTGGTTAGCTCAGGCTGTTACTTCTATACTATAAAGGGAACACATTAAAGTACATTAAATCTTACCGGAATACTGGAACAGAATAATAACCTGTTCTATTTGCATGAAACTGACCATTTTTCTTTTTCTATAACATCTGTGCTCTGGCAAATATAGTCTTGTTTATTTTTAATTTAATACTTAAAGTTCTGGCAAATATATAATGTAGATGCAACAAGGTGATTGCGGTGGAAGAGGATGAAGTCCATGAAGCACAAAAAAAAGGCAATGAAGAAATTGACGGACGCATTCTGGAAACATATGAGTTTCTCAAAAACAACACTGTTCCTGGAGACTTAAGGAAGGTCGTTCTTACCTCTTTGCGTGCTTTCGTGATTTGGATATGAGCTTGGATGTGAATGCGCTTTTTGCAGTCAAAGCAGATATAGAATTAAGAGGTCTTGCTAGTAGTTATTAAAAGTAGTGACACGATACGATTATAGATTCAGGGATGTGTTTAGATTGCTTACTGTTCTCAACATGAGTATACATGTTCATGAACACATTTGTAAGTAGCTAAGTTTCGTATCAGATCATCTGTCGTATAATACGTGTTAAAACATTTGATTGAAATTTTGGAGGAGGAATAAGTTGGAGGTTATGTAGTTCTAATTATCTTCTTATTTGTTGTTTATCCATTTCTTTTACTTCCCTAGTTCCCTTCCATCTCTTTACTGTCATGGCTGGAGAGTGTAGACAGTTTTACGAATTATTTTTCCATTCATTATTCTGCAGAACGGCCTTGGAGTTGTCTTTCTATTTGCAGTCATCCATTATTTTTTTCCTCTTCTAATATGGTTGAACAGAGGTACATGAAAACAACTGCGAACCCCTCGTTATTGAAGGAATGATTTAGATTTTGAAGGTGAGATAACCTTCAATCCACAACTAGGATGCAGTGTCACAAATAAATTTTCAACGTTATCCTTTCTCTTGTTAGTGGGTCATTAGAAGAAAGCTTAGGAATTCAAATGCGACAAATTCACTATTTATGTTACCCCATTGGCTGCACTTCCTCTTAATTAATTCTAGATAATGTTCTATTTTATATTTGAGGTAAAGGAAAACTTGAAAGAAGATTGATTCCAAACTTGACAATGAGAGAATGGGGATGGAAGTTGAAATATTCGTCGAAAAGTATCCCTTGGTAAACAAAAGAGGTGTTTGTCCCATTATATATCCACATAGATCCTTAAAGATTTCTGTGGAGTACAATATTGGCAAATATCAATGAGAAGAAAGCCCACATTTCCTATCAACAGAATTTATGCTATGACCAGTATTGGACTTTAAATGGACCCATGTTGATTCTTGAATTTGGATATGGATAACACTTTTTGTGTATGTGGCAAACCAATCCTTAACACTATGATAACACTTATACTTGGGAGGACTAGATCTTTTTGGATTGGAAATTAGAATTTATTTTCTTCTCCTGTCCTCAATTTTGTCCTTGAGCAAAGCAGAGATAAGGAAAAAATAAAGGGACTAAAATTAATTTGTATCCTCTTCTATTAATTAATTTTGCACTCTGAAGAGATGAGAAGTCCAACGAGGCAAAATGTAAGTCATTTCGTTTGTGACTAGGATGATAAGCTTTATCCACTCCATAAATTCCAATATTAAGTTAAAATAATTTATGATTCTTTCAAGTGGATCATGGAGGAAAGCAATAAAGGTTTGTCAATTTGATATATGGTGAAAGAAGTCTTGCATGGCTGCTATCAATAGTAAGATTGGAGATTCATCTTAGTTTTGTTTTAAATGCAGGGAAAAAAGAAGAATAAGAATAAGGAGAAGAATTAGCAAGCAAGGTATAACAACATACTCAATGTTATCTCACTAATGAGGTCTGAAAGAAGGTAAAATGTGTGCAGATCTTACCCCACCAAAGTGGAAAGACTGTTTTCAATAGACAATTATAGCAAATAAGGTGATAGTTTCTCAATTTTTTTCCTTTATGCCATTCGAAGTTTTGATCTTTTGAACATTAAAATGTCTCCATAAGGACAATGAATAAACAGATGATCCAATTGGTCGAAAATAAACGTGGAATAGAGTATGGTAGGGTAATAGTGGTCCAAAAGTGCATATTACTAGTTGGACTCTTTTGAGTCCCAACAGACGGATAGTATCTCTAAGTTTGCTTGAAGACCAGTGCTCCACACCACCACTTTTCACCCGTTTGTCTTTGCTAATTTGAGACTTCTTCATCTGGTGTTCGGTGCCTATATTGGAGCCTCGAATAATTCTGATTGTGCAGTGTAAGGCCTATTAAAGGGGTAAACGCTTCCTTCCAGAATTTTTTTAATTTCCAAGGTTTAAATCTAAGACCTGTGATTAAGCGTGAGGAGATCCTTGACGATTTTAAAACTTCACTATCCACAAAATGGTTATTGAACCGGCTCAAAATCTCAAACAAAATAGAAAACATTAGAGTTTGAGCACTCTATTTCATGGTCCCCTTAAAAGCTGGCGAATCTTCACCATAAATCCAATGCCTAGAACATGGCTTTGGTCCCATTTTTAACCAAACTATTTCCTCCTTTACCCACCTGGTTCTTTCCTTCTTGAACTGTGTATGAACCCCATCCTCTAGTGACAGCAACATTTACGTAATGGATCATGTGAGGGTGCAAATTGTGGAATTGGTAAAATTTCTATGGTAGGTTAGGTTACTGTCAGTGGTGAAGGTGAGATGTGTAGTCAGTGGTGAAGGTAGGAGTATTGGCTATTGAATACGCTAAAGTATTCAAGATTTTATTTCTATTTATCAACATAAGTATTCACCTATATATACATTATAATTTTTCGACAGTAATGTTCAACTGACTATCTTTCCACTTGCATAACCTCGCCCCGTCTCTAGAACATGTAGAGGGTGCTGTGTGATACTGACTAATTTTTTTCGTTTGGCTCGGTAGTTAAAAGAAAATTTTCTCTATCATTAGTTTCAATTGAACACCACAAATCTTGTGATCGAAAAACCATTAAACACTCGTTGTCTTGGACTTGACCACATATCTTTAAAAAATATTAACGATACATACTGCATATAAAAGAGTCGTAGGTCCAATATATTTAACATATATTGCTATATATTGCCATGGACGTGAAGCGTCAGCTTTTATAAATTAGGCGTCATTTGCAACTTGAAGATGAGTCAATATGGTCAGCTGCTTATCCTAAACAATCAATATTATAAGCCAATTCAATTTAGAATCATAATCATAGACTTGTTAACTACTACTTTATAAAGTAAATTAGAGCATCGCATGACATTTGATCAATAATTAAAAGTTCACATTAAGCCATCATTAGTCATTTCATATTATAAAAATGAATCTAGCTCCTTGGTGATTTTATTTATCAAGGGTCACTTTCCTTGGTGAAAACTGCTGTCATTCCTCAGTCAACAATTAATGTATGTCATTAGCAGTACGAAATTAATCGACTAATACAGATTCGAAGATTATTGGCCAATTGTCAAAAAAATTCTATAGTTGGAGAATGCCCGACAAAATCTTGGCTGTTGATAAGATCATACTCAATTGTGACATTAACCTCTAACCTTTCACATTCAATATGTTTAAAATCCACAAGTAACTCTAACCAATTTATAAGATAAGAGAGAGCAACTATATCCGAATTATATGTCTATTTGGCAACCTTAAAAGTTAAATAATTGAATCAAATCATATTTATGGATAAGCTTTGAAATTAGATAATATTGTATAATATTATCTAATTTAGGTCAATTTGAAATTAGATAACAAAAGATGATCTCATCAAAACTAAACCCTTCGAACAAAGCTTAGGCTTTTATTATTTATCTTACTTTGTTTAATTTTATATTCAAATAGTTGCTCGGTATATGAGTTTTGGCAGAATTGGGATATCTAGTTTAGATCATGTATATGTGTTTAAAAATTTACAAAATATGTACAAGAATATTGTATAACTATTTCTTTATATGAGAAATGAAGTTCACGAATATTTTATACGAGGTTGAAACTATAGTGCTCGCCATGACCTTTGAAAAATGAAGTTCACGAATATTGTATAGTACACCGAGTTGTTCTTTTTGGAAAATATCCACACAACTGAGATGGTTCTAAGAAATTAGCAACTTGCTACTATTTGGTAGAAAATAGTGTCACGTTGCTAATTTGTGAAAAAAGGACTCTGTTTAGTGGCTATTTTAGAAAATAACAACTCTGTGGAAATAGTGAAAAGGTAGACATTGATTTTGGTATTAAACTTAGGTTGCTACTCCCTCCGTCCCAATTTATGTGATACTATTTTCTTTTTTGTTTGTCCCAAAATAAGTGGCACCTTTCCTTATTTGACAACTATTTAATGCATCATAAATTGATGCATATCAACTATTTAAAATTTATACTCAACCTCTATTTTCTTAAATTCCGTGCCCCGTTAAATGGTGCCACATAAATTGTGACGGAGGGAGTAGTTGTTAAATTCTTAAGGTGGATGTCTTAGAATCTAGAACTTACAAAAGTTCAAATGTTGATTTTGCCCGAAAATGTATTTTGACAACTATATTAGGGAAAAATAAAGAGAAAGAAACAAAAGGAAAGGTGAATAATTGAATAAACACCATTAGTACTTGGCAAAGATAATCACAACTGCTTACTGCTTGTGGTATACATACAATACAAGTTACAACTTGATTGTTTAACATGACCCACACATTTCTCCTCAGAGCTAAGCTAAAAAAAGAGAGGCCCATGGCTACTGCTGCAATGGATTAACTAGGAAGTGGATTCAGATGGCAAGGCCTGGCCCATCCATGACTAAGGTGAAGCAAACAAGCTGTAAATTGGACATGGCCCTTTGCATTAATCACTCATTTTTTTGTTTTCTATTTTCTACAAGTTATCACATATAGAGCCCGTTTGGGTGAACTTAAAAGTGACTTATAAGCTCATTAATATATATTTGATAACTTTAAAATTTTTGAACTTATAAGCCATAAGTTGCTTAAAAGCCACTTTTTGAGAAGTTAGGAAATCCTAACTTCTCAAAAAGTAGCTTTTAAGTCACTTTTTGACTTATAAGCCACTTAAAATAAGCAGCTTTTAAGCCCACCCAAACAGGCTCATAGTTACGTAAAAGTATCAAAATTGATCTTGTGGTAGTGCAGTTAATTGGTGGCTGTCTTTGTTGTACTTTTGGACACATATACGTGACTGATTTGTAAATTGCAATCCTCATCTAGCTTAAAGAAAGAACCTAAGGTCCCACTATTTTTTGCTCAATTGGCTTTTTAATCTTGTTTTAAGCTAAACCTATAACACTGTTAATTGAGCTTTTAACTAATCTCAATCAACAGTAAGGTACAATTCAGTGAGGAATTAGATAAGCTTGGAGATTATATAATATTGGAAGAAGTAGACTTGAACCAGGCAACAACGTAACATAATGGACTATGATTCACAATTAGATTGGTTCATGGAACGTTACGTGAAGTGATTAAGTATTGAGTTATTGAATTTGACATAGACATTTGGCAACTGCACTATTATTCTGCATGGAATCACGCAAAGAAAAGCCAAATGCATATGTATTTTTAGATTTCCAAATTATTGAATAATAGATTCGAGGTGCAAATTGTTTATTCAACGGAGATTTTACTATTTTTCAAGAAGAAAAAGTAAAGAATGAAATTTAAACCACACTTGCTGCAACTATAGCCCTTTTAACCATTGGCATCACTTTTTCTCTCATCTACTTGCTGCTTTAGGTCTATCTGAATTGGCCCATCTAAAAGACCACTCAACTACAAAATAAAAATCTTCAAGAAATAATAAAGGATGTAGATCACTCATCACTTATAGAATTTGCAAGTTAATTGAGTAGTTTAGATGTTTATATTCATAATTATAGTTATAATAACAAAAAATGAGAAGAGATATATAATAAGTCGTTGTCATTACTCATTATAAAACCTTGAGGGGCAGGGTAATTGAGAGCCTTTATGCATCATATATATTAGTTTGTTACGAAGAAAAGATATAAAGTACTAATGATAGGGAGGAATTTGAAAGTAGGGTTAAAAAGTGCATGGCGTAGGATCCACATTAAAAGTCGTTAACTAGAAATGCAACTAGGCCCAGTTACAAGAGAAAAGGCAACAGCATAAGAAAAAAGGTTGCAGAATACTACTCGATAACAAATTGCAACTAAAAATCTGCTATAAAGAAGGCTTCGTATTAGATGCTTTGCTTTCTGAGACGGATTCAAGAATTGAACTTTATAAGCTCTAAATTTTAGAATAATGATCTTTTGTGTTAGTTACTGGGTTCTCAACTCCATTTTTGTACATATTTAATAATTTTTTTAAAACAAATATATTGTCTACGTTAAATTTACTGGGTTCCGTCGAACTCGCTAGTCACTACATTCGCCCCTGTTTGCTTTGGGCTTTTGACTTTTCCCCATTAAAGCATAGTAAAGATAGTTGTAGCGTCCTACGTTAATGAATTTTAAGAATCGAAAGCAGATGGAGTCTTATTTACTGGTTCAGTTGAGTCTAATAATTTTGCTATTGGGTATAAATATTGTGAAGAATCCCTAATATTATTAAATTTTGAACTTATAATTTTAAAAATACAAGATATTGGATTGTTAGATATTGAATCCATGGTATCCATCTAAATCATGTACAAATGTATATGAATGCATTACAGTTTTTTCTAGCTAAAGCCTAAAAGATAATTTGCATGTCCCTCAAATTCATTGTGGTTTTTTTTTTTTTGATTTTCCACCTGGTGTTCGGTACTATTCTTATTGGAGCTCCGACTAATCTAGATTCGTGCCACGTAAGACCCATTTTTGGGAGAAGTACTCTCTACTCGAACCCGAGAACTCTAATTAAGGATGGAAGTATCATATCCATCCCACCACAACCCTTGACGGTAATTCATTTTGTGTTGCGCGTTTTTACTTTAAATCATTACAAAGGTTCTTTTTTCTGCTATTTACTACCTGAACATTCTTCCACAGTACTGAACAGGGCCGGGGCATTGTAGACTAAAGCTAAAGATAACTACAGTACAATGTGTCCAATTTGTTGAAAAAGCTTGCTCCAAATCCAAGCATATGTCATGTCCGCCCTACTTGCAAGATTAACGAGCAATGATAAGTCATAAGAAAATGATTATTATTACTCTCATCATAATCAATTGCAATTTAAGTTTCTTGAATTCTCTGGGATTAAGAACCAAAAGGGAAAAAAAAAATCCCTTTGAGTTGGCGAACCACCTTCATTGTAGAGCAAATGCCTATAACTAGGCTTTGGTCCCAGCTCAACCAACCATTTCTTCTTTCCCCCAGCCAATTCTTGGCGTCTTGACATGATGAGTATTGAGTCCCATCATAAATTGGTGAGAAATAGCATTTACACTTAATTTTGGCTTCCCGTGTTCACGCAAGGACCGAAAAAGGGCCTCACCTCAAGGGTCTGATGTACGCAGTCAAATATTATGCAAATATAAGTAGCTGTTTTCAATGCTTGAACTCATAAACACAATGAAAGCTAACCTGTAAAATTAGGGAGACCAAAGGTGCAATCTTTTGAAATATGTTCAAATCCGCATGGAGGGTTTTTTTCTTTACAAGATTCAACAGGTTAGACAAGTCATATCATTTGTTAAAAAGTGAAAAATCAACATATTTAAAAGATTGGATCAACTTGAATAACATTATTAATACAAATGAAGTTGAAAGTTCTCCATAAATACAAATATATATATATATATATATATATATATATATATATATATATATATATATATATATATATATATATAAAACGACATTGTTTAAACGTGTAGTATGATATTATTATCTTGTTTATTACACAACAAATCATTTCCAATTGCATTGCTCTTACAACAAGTTACAAGCAAATGGAAAGTTATTGTTAGGTCATGATACATGCAAAGCAAACAACCTTACAACTCCATTACGATTTGCAAACGGTTCCATCTTACACTTAAAAATTTTCCATCTCTTCTAAACTTTCTATAATCTTTGGTCCGAGCAATATGAGACAAAAACTTGTGTGTTTAGGCAGATACCCTGAAAGGCAATAATAGCCCCACTTATTGAATAAACAACAAAGAGACCATGGCAAAGATGATCACTGCTGCTTACAGATTGTTAGGCAACTTCGATGGACACTGTTGTAATGGATTAAGGAGAAGGTGGGCCATTGAAATCTATGTGCCAAAAGATGCAGATGGCAAGTGCAAGGCCCAACCATATTTGATAAGATGAAGCTAAGCTAAACAAGTTATTGTGTGAATTTTACGTGGACGCTTTCCCATCCATCATATTCTCTTTTTCGTTCTTTTTGAAACATATATTTTTTATCTAGTAGATTAAATATATGAGTGCATGGAAGAACGAAGAAATAGCAACAATTTTAAATGGCACCAAAGATCAAGAATTATAATTAGAAAGATATATCATTATTATTTATAGACGGGCTAATAACTTTAGAGAGTTGGAGATTATTGAAATTGGAATTTGTGTTGCAATCAAAATTTGTTAAAATTATGACTATTTGATTATTGATTCATTAAAACACAAGCGTACAAGTGTATTTGTTCATAACCATAAAAACATACAAAGATATATTGGTGACTGTCGTTGTTGTTCTTTTGGTCCTACGTGTATGGCTGATTTGTCATCCTCATCTTGGTGCATTCCCAAATGGTCCCACTATTCATTGCTTATTTGGCATTCTCATCTTGATTTGAGCTTCACTATATTGAGATTATTAATGGATAATTCCGTTAAGCCTCAGATAAGCAGCTTGGACATTAATGAAAGGTACACTATATATAGTTAGGCAACGACATATAAATGGACTATGATATATTTAGAAGATTTATAGATTCATGAATCATCATATATGCTTACTCTGGACCAGAAAAAGACAGTAAGGTGATGAAAATAGTTAATTAGATGATTAGTTATAACCATGCAATACGTATAAAAGGGAGAAATGCAAATATGACTGGGAACTAGTCTAAAATAATGTAAATGATGAGGTTCTTATAATTGTTTTTTTGCGTTTGGAGCAGATTGACGAATACATGGATCTGAAAGAATCTAAAGTGCTAACAATTAACATACTAATAAAATTTATTTGATTAGAGGCTAGCATGAAAGAAACACTTCAACTAAAGCGTGTGCTTTTTACATATAAATAATCTTGATCTTAATGACATGCACATGTAACCAATGGTTCTTAATCACTATTTTACTAATTTACGAGCTGCTTTTGGCTTTTACAAATTGACCAATCCATAACACACCCTTCAACTAGACAACAAAAATCTTCAATAAATTTTTTTTTTTTTCTGTTGGTTCTTTGGGTGGTGCGTTAGTGGGGAAAAATAGATAAGTAAAAGTGAAGGATAAATTATGTTGATCGTCCCTGTGACTTTTGCAAATTTATTGGGTAGTAGAGATATCTAGTTACTACCAGCTGGGCGGAGCCACCCTTGTTTGAATCCTCTTCGCCAAAAAATTGCACTGTATATATATCGGGTAAAATCGATTATTTTATACATACATACCATATGTTGAACCCCTTGACACAAATCTAAACTTTATTTTTAAAATTTTGAACCCTCTTGAAAATTCTACCTCCGCCCCTGATTACTACTACTATTTCTTATAAGAAAGTTAAAAGAGAGATAATATAATGTCATTGTCATTATCCTTGAGAAGAAAGATACTTGGGGAACTTTATGAATCATATATGGTTTGTTATAAAAAGAAAGGATACAATGAAATGATGATTTTAAATGGGTGGTGGGGTTAAAATTGCATGGAATAGGATCCACACATGTTTACAATTCTAGAGGCCTTGTACCAAAAGTAGTGATAGATGTGCTACTACGTACATGGCATAGTATTTCGACCTATTAGGCTTTGAAATGTCATGCTCTCTTTCTTCTAATCTTTCCTTTTAAATGTGATTTTTATGGAAGAAGTTTTTTCTTGAGTTTCTTTTCCATAAATAAATGCCACCAAATGGCATGTACAAAGACAAGTAGAAATCGAAAAATTCCTATAAATAAAATTAATGTAATCCAGCAAAATTAATTATTCAAATTAACCGTAGAATTCAGTAGAATTGGCGGATATCCCATAACTCTGAAATATTTTGTCCCCTTGATAACCAAAATTTTATTTGTGTGATTTGACCAAATTACTTGCTTTAGTTATAATTAAGTTTTAGTTTGTAATCACATCTTTCATTCCAAAAAAAAAAAAAAAAAAAGAGAAAACTTTGCTTGTTTAGATAATTTGAAATCGTTTAATTTAGTTAATAGTTAATATCAGCATCTGTGGGACAATACTTGATTTCATCACTTTATTACTTGAACAACCGCATGTATTTGTAATTGCGTTTGGGAGCAATATATTTTTCGGTGGTGCTTTATTGAATTCCTATTCTCAATTGGCTTTGTTCAAGTCCCATGAAAGACGGTTGTCCAAGGAGTATAGCACGTTGATGCTCTGCTGCACCTTCAAATTCTGGATTGTAGTTGACACTAAAATCACATTCTTGCTTTGGATGCCGCCCTGGTGCTAGGCATCAACTTGGCTTTCTTCAATTTTTGTGTTACAAGAGCTTATTTCACTCCAAAAATTTCACAAGTTAACCTGCTTCATCCAGAATTAATCAAGTTGGGCATAATTAATCAGTAATTTCAACTACAATTATAAGAAATTGACATCAAAACATAAGAAAGTATGCCCAGTATTCCTCTCCATAAAAAAGAAGTTTTTTTTCCATAAATAAGTGCCACCAAATGGAACGTTCACAGAGGAAAATTTTACTTGAGTAGGAGTATGACATATATTCAAAGGCAACGCAACAATACAAGAAAAAGGGCAATGAATTAGATTCTTTACTTCAATACTTTATTGGGTGTTTGGGCCTTTGACACACCCACAAAGATATTTATAGCTCCATTTCATTAATGAGATTAAGAAAAATTAGGATGATTTAATTTACCTTTAATCTTTTTCCATTTTTGGAGATTATGGGTGGGCATTGAAGTAGTAGTTAAATTGTCTATTGACAGACCATTATAGACTACAGCTAAAAGCAACCACCCGTTGTCTCAAATTTGAAGCTAGATCTAGTCATAAGTCATGTCCATTCAATTTGTAGAAGGTAAGAGTTAGCAATAATAAAGATATGATTATTAATACTCTCATTATTAAGTTTTCCTAATTAAAGTCTCTGGAAACAAACCAAATTTGAATTGTCAAGACTGCTTGACAGATGCATGAATAAGCTGATAAATCATGTGTGTGCACTTTTCAGCCCTCAAACTTAGATTTATTCAAGCTCATTGGTTGGTTCACAATAGGCTTTTTTTCTCTGCTAGTGTGGTCATCTACTGCAAAACTCCAGTACTGCCAGTGAAAAGTCTAGTGTTGATGTAAACCTTTTGTTTGGTCTAACAAGAATTTGTTAGCAAAGTGGCAACCTATCATCCTACAACCGCAGTAAAAAATTGACATTATCAAGGATTAATAATTAGAAAGAAAAGGTGAATAAGTTGTTGGAATCTATGGAATTACATGTATCAAATTACACTAAACATGTAATTCGATTTAATAAAAATTGAATTCATTTAGGTGTGGCTCGAAATAGTGATGAAAGAATCAGAATACGCTTCTGATTCATTCATAGCTAATCTTTTGATGTGTATCGATATTACGTAAAAAGTAACTAAAATTTCACCAAATATTTGATTTGGATCAATTACTTTAGAAGTACAATAAATAAAAACGTTAAACATGAAATCCATCAAGTTTAAATCCCGAATCTATCTCAGATAAATCCGTTTGTTTCTAGTTTTTCAGTATCTAGCTAAAGCGGGTTATAGATAATTGATTGATATTCCTTCATGCTAATGATTAAATCCTTCATCTAATTACAACAGCTGGAGCCTGAATAGGCCTTGGCCCCTTGGTGTCCCACTCACCAGCAGGCTGCATATTGCCTTAACTTGCACATTACTTACTTCAAAATTACGTCTTTTTTTTTTTATTCAATAAGTACCTAACTTCCTAGTTTTATTGGAAATTTTATTTTCTTTTATGCGAAAAACTGAAAGATTGAAGACAAATAGAAACAAGAATTAAAAATAATGGTGATTTGGAAATTTTATTTTCTTTTATTTTCTCTCCTATGAATGGTGCGGGAAGCGTGGTATCACCCAACTAATATGTTGAGTATTAATTCCAAATTCTTTGACGTTCCCATAACTGCTTGAAAAGGATAAGAGAGAAAAAAAATATGGATTTATTTGACCAAACACTTTGAATTACCGAATTAAAAATTTAAACAAATGCACGACCTTATCAATTAACCCAATTTTAATATTGAATTTTGCTGTATTTATCTAATAAATAAAATCACCTCCTCTCCATGCATTACACTGAGATATCAAATGTGCTCTAGAAGGATGAAAACACCCATTAATTTTATATTGGACTGTATTATTGGTATCATAATATCTAAAAAAAAAAAAATTAACTCCGCACGATCCATCTAATGAAAATATAATTATTATTATTATTTCCCACTATTCATGCAGTTTTCAAGCATCATTTGATCGACATGATCATTTCCATTATTCTGCCAATTGTAATGACAAATAGCGTTTCACAAGAAAAAAGAAGATTAGTTGCAAGAAGCTGGTTGGATGCCTTCATTATTCACGTCAATTGATTGTTTAATTTGAAACTACCATTACTCGATGCATGAAAAAGTTGGTTACTCGTAGTTTAACTTTTGGAGTTAGTATTAGTTAAACCATCCCAATTATGTGACACAATTATTATTTAGAGTATATGAGCGGGTAAATTCTTTCTATAAATATTTTAAATTATGAATTATTATGACTTATGTATTTTTTTAGTGACTTGAAAATCTATGTCTAAATTTACCGTTTAAATTAAAAATATTGACTCTCATACTGTGTCACATAATTTGGAATGGAGAGATTATTTAAATTTAAATTTAAATTTAACTATGGTTTGAGAAATAATTTTTTATGGTAAAAGCTAAATTAGAGGAACATCATTAAATCTCTTTTGATTTACCAAAAGAAAGCAAATAAAATTATTTTTTAGTAAAAGGGACAAGTTAAAATGGATTGAGTATTTATATAATACTACTTATATGGGTAATGATTCCTTTTATCTGTCACACTCACATATATGGTTTATATGACACTTATTTTTTGAAGAAAAAAAAAATCAAGAACGTTTTCTACTAGTTTTAATATATTTAGGAGCCGTTTGTCTATAAGAAAACTTTACTTTTTTTTACAAGTTTTTGCCAAAAATTTGTGTTGTCCATGAAAAAGTGAAGTTTTCCAGAAAATTTTTGGAATGAGTTTTTGAAAAATTAAAAAGTAGGTTTTAGTACTTTTTCAAAAGATATTTTTTCTCCACTCACAAAACTATAACTTTTTTTTCAAGCAAAATACATATTCAAACAAAACTTCAATTTTCAAATACAATATTTCTAACTCAACTTCAATTTTTTTTTTCAAAAACTCAAACTCTTTCCATTGATTTATCTAACTCAATCATAGTAAGGTGATAAAAACATAAAACTATAATTGAAAAGCTAGCAGCGCACGATGACCTTATGTTGATTAATAGAAATATGAAATCATAAGATAATTGAAGAGAAAGGATGTTTTCACATGATGTTGTTGACTTAAGCTATCTCTAATTAAACAACTCATACAGATAACGCTATAGTAGAAAAGGGAGACAAACAGAAAAAGATGTACACATATTTTAAAACAAAATGAAATGGAGTTTGTTGTATACAATGATGCATGGCGGTGATGGTGGAGGAGTAGTGCATGCAACCTATTGCTTTATCTAAGGGACTCTCTGTTAAGAAAATTCATACTCCCTCGGTTTCAAAAATGATTGACATGTTTCAGATTTCAAGAGTCAAATGAATTTATTTTAACTATAAATTTGAACCTATAATCTTTAACTTTTTTGGAACGATATTTATATATTTAAAAACTACATAAAATGTACTATAAGTCACAATAATTAATTATTTAAAATATTAAAAAATAAATAAAAATATTATGGTCAAAGATAAACTCGTCTGACTCTCGAAATTCGAAATATGTCATCAATTATGGGACGGAGGGAGTACAAATTAAAAAAAACTCCATACAAATTAAAAACAGAAGGGAAAACTGATTTCCTCATCAGGTTTTCCCCATTTCTTTTGCCTTTTCCTTTCTCTTCCCGGCAAGTAAACTATCCTAACTATGTTTTCTTTTTTTGATTACTGAAAGTGAAAGGTTTCGCATTTTTCTTTGATTACTTTCACACGCCAACACTCAGACATGCACAGATTATTTTTATTGTTCTTCTTAATGGCAATATAATATTGTCACATAGAGCAAGTAGTAATTTCCCTTAAAAAATATACTAGAAGAACTTGAATTTTAAGTAACGTGATACAAGATATCACTATTTTGTGGCAATAATACATTCTTTTTTAATCTGTTAAAAAAAAACTATACTATATATATGGTATAAATTTGAGTGGAAACCTTTAATCCGCCCATGCTAAATATAGGCAGTGAACGTCAATTTATGTTGCTAAATAGAGAAGAATATACCGTTTTATTGGGGATTATTTCATGCTAAAATTGGAGTATGACTAAAAACGACTTTAATTAGATAAGATAACAACTCTATCGTTTAATACAAAACTGCACTTGTTGGTATTTTTTCACTATCACATACTATAGGATCATACGTGAGAATTAAGCTTTAATTTAACACATTGAGAATATATTAATATATATGTGCATCTTATAGGCCTTATTTTCCAAAGCCTATTAAATGTGTGATAAATCTAGCCACATAACGTCAGCTTTATAAATTTGTTAATCAATTCCTCATTGGGATCTTTTCTTCCCATAAACGATGTCATTTTATTTTGTACTAAAACGACTGATTTTCAGTTTTAACTACTCAATATAATCATTATTATGTGGATAGAAACTTTGCTTGAATTAAAGGACTTCAAGCTTGGAGAGAAACGCAACTTTTGTGTGATCGAAATCAAATGTTTCTTTAATCATGTTTGTTGACACAATTTTTCTATTTTGCAACTAAACACCGAGTTAATCTACACGACAATCATTTAACTTTATTTTATATAGCATTAAAGTCATATAAGTAAATTTTTTAATTTTTTGTTATTAAAAGGTTACACGTTTTTACCTAACCATCATCCAAAGCCATTAAATTACTTTTACCAACAATAACTCAATTTTGTCTAAGTATCATAAACATCATACAATGCGTTATGCTCTTATCTCACTAACAAGTACTGTACCTCTGACTAACAAATACATTTTAATTTATGTTAGGGATAGGATAAAGTAGTAATTAATGTTTCATTCCTTCCCATTAAATTTTAACAAGGCATTAAAAGGGAAATTGTATTTTTTTTTAGTATGATAACAGTCGTATAGTAACAGTTAATCAACTTATGTGTTTTGCAATCCAAAAGACTTCACCATGATTTTTTGTATTTTTTTTTTTTAACGATTTCTTGTGTTACATATTATATTGATATCCTCTTAAAAGCCTAATAATTAAATGACTGTCTCTAGTTGATCATAGAACATCTACCCTTCCAAAATTCCTCTATGTCAAATTTTATAGACTCTACAAAAAAATATGTTCTTAGCGGCAGAAGGATGAAATACAATCGATTCCTCTATTTAAGTTGTTCTTACTTCTCCTTATTTCTGTTCCTAACTACTCCTCGATCCTCGAATAGTTTCTTTAGCGGCGGTTTGGCTGCTAATTAAATTGAGAATTTAACTGCCGCTAAATAACATTTTTTTAAGTGAGAGTTCCACAAAAAATGTACCACAAAAAATATAATTTGGTCATTAATAGTAAGGTTACCTTTGAAATTTAAAGAGCCAGCAAAAAGCTATTAAACCTAACCCGTGAGGCTGCGCAGACAAAAAATATATACAGTCAAAAAGTGTTTCAACAAAATATAATTACATTTAAATAATGAATTTAACTAATATACACCAACAGTGTAAGGAAAAGTTTACACAAACAAGTTACTTTTACCTAATATAGTAGGTAACTTGTTTAAATATCAAATTTCAAATCCCACTTTTTAGGGGATTACCTGTAGATAATAAATGGATAACCTGCTTGTGTAAATTTTTCCTTACACTGTCAGTGTATATTAGTTAAACTCTTAAATAATTCGTAATTACCAAGATATGTATTATGAGATGCTCTACTCAGGAACGTGCAATGCACTGTCCAATTACATGTGACTATACTCGCAACTATCTTACACGTGCGCGTGGTCGTTTTACAATTTACCTATGATAACAAACATAACGCTCTTGCCGAAAAAACAGGAACCGACCGTAGAGAATCTTTGTACATTAGCTTGAAACCCCGCGTTATATTTATTTTTCTAACTAACATCCAAACAAGCCTTTAAGCAGCTCTAATTAGAAATTTCCTTTTTTGTGAAAGTTAAAAATATCAGAGTAAAATTAAAATGTTGTATGATGCTCACACAAGTGTAAGAAAGTAAAAAAAAATGACCATCAAGGACGTGGCGAAATACATATGATATTTTCACCTTTAACCAAATATCTCGACTTTCATAAGTCTTGAGAATGAAGTATTATTTGTAAGAAAAGCAGAATAATAGTAATAACTTTCACGTATCAAGTATTTACATCAACTTACTATGCTTAAACATGTTTTAGGTGTGGTTGAGAATTATTTTGAATGAAGATTGAGAATATGCATATTACAGAAGTGCATGTGCAAAACGCATGTCATATATTTATTGATTAGAGATAAACTTCGATACAAATAAGTTTTTACCAATCTGAATTAGTCGAGTCCATATATATATACACACCAGATAATTATACCAAAATAAAATAGGTCCACAGCTCAAGAAGGGACCCACATTCATTTTCAAACAATCCATACTCTAGGTGTTTAAAAGCAGCTGCAAAGTAGCAATATTTTTGCAAGTCACAACTCCCAAAGTCTCTCATTTATTCACACTTACACTACTACACACTACTTTGCTATATTCACCTACTAATATTATTTTCTCTATCCTCTTTGTTCTTTATACTATACACAACAAGAAGAAAAAAACAACTTTTTTACCTTGTCCACACTTTTAAACAATCTCAGTAAATGGTAGAAGTATAGAATAAAGTGCACCAGGTGGGAAAAAAGGCACAAGCTTGAGAAAGAAGGGGAATAATACTTAATGTTAGTTATCAACATGGGTACAAAGTTGATAATGTTGAACATGTTGTTGGTGGTGTTGGTTTTATTAGGCTCATGTGTTTTTTCTGGAACAGCTTCTGTTTCATATGACCATAAAGCTATCATTGTGAATGGACAAAGAAGAATCCTTATTTCTGGTTCTGTTCATTATCCAAGAAGCACTCCTGAGGTTTGTTCTTGTCAAATGTACTACTTCACTAGCTTAATTAGTTATGTCCTAGATTTTCTTGATAAAATGGTTTTCTTAAATTGAGTCTTTTTATGCAAAATGGATTTTTTTTTTTTTTAATAACTGTGATGTCCGGGCAAGCTTATGTGAACCTCGGCTAATTTTTTTCGAATCCTGTTTCCAAAAATGTCTTTTTTTAGTCGAGAGTCTATTAGAAGCAGCACCTCTACGTCATTTAAGCCAGGGGTCATTTAAGCCAGGGTAAGGTTTGCGTTCACCCGACCCCGTTAGACCCCATTTGTAGGACCCCGTTAGACCCCATTTGTAGGATTACACTAGTATGCGGTTGTTAGTTGTGGATTTTCTCTAAAGGTTACATTTTTTTGTTGGGGTTACACAGATGTGGCCAGATATTATTCAAAAGGCAAAAGAAGGAGGAGTTGATGTTATTCAAACTTATGTTTTCTGGAATGGGCATGAGCCTCAACAAGGAAAAGTGAGTTAAAGTTTACTCCTTTTTTATCTTTAATTTTCTATTTTCCATTTCTTGGATATTTAATTGAATTTTCTATCTTTTTCCAGTATTATTTTGAAGGGAGGTATGATTTAGTGAAGTTTATTAAGCTGGTGCACCAAGCAGGACTTTATGTTCATCTCAGAGTTGGACCTTATGCTTGTGCTGAATGGAATTTTGGGTATTGCTCTAAATTATTTGTTACTATATGACATCATTCCCCCTTGGGTGCGGCCCTTCTCCGGACCCTACGTGAATGCGGAATGCTTGTTTCACCGGGCTGCCTTTTTTACTAGTATATGATATCTGCTGAAAAATGATACTTAATTTAGGCATTACATTAAATTCTTGCTCACTTTCTCTGTTCCGATTTCAGGGGATTTCCTGTTTGGCTAAAGTATGTTCCAGGTATCAGTTTCAGAACTGATAATGGACCTTTCAAGGTTAGACAAAAAGAAGTTTTGTAGGAAAATTTCTTTGCTTTGATGTGATTAGTTTCTAATTTTTTTCTGTAACCTTTTTTGATTAAAAATGTTGTACCTTAGGCTGCAATGCAAAGATTTACTACCAAGATTGTCAATATGATGAAAGCTGAACGTTTATATGAAACTCAAGGTGGCCCGATAATTCTATCTCAGGTTGTTAAAAAGTTCTCATTCTATTTTATCCTTCATTTCAGTATATGTACCTAAGGGGAAATTAATGAAAAAATCTGTTACTTTTTGAAAATGTTTTGACAGATTGAGAATGAATATGGACCCATGGAGTGGGAATTGGGATCACCTGGTAAAGCTTACGCACAATGGGCAGCCAAAATGGCTGTGGGTCTTGGCACTGGTGTTCCATGGGTCATGTGCAAGCAGGATGATGCCCCTGATCCTATTGTAAGTGATTGATAATTTATTTTGTAAGCTTACAATTCAGTACTTTTTCTTAACATTGTCATGTTCCTATTTCTCATTCCTGATGTCTTTCATGCTATGTTTCCTTCATTCCAAGTGGGTTCTTATGGGACAATGATTGTCCCCCTTGAAAGTCAAGAATTGCATGTTTTACTCTGCACATGGGTTGCTTTTGTTTCCAACAACTATCTGTTCCTGCCTATTCATCAAGTATTCAATGACCTTTGACTCTTGTAATCACCCACTTGTGATCATGTTTTTCCCTTGACCTCCAATGCACCTTTAGGAAAATTTCCCCTGCTGGTGTTCTGCAAAATAAAGTATCGTTCACTCTTTCAATCAGAGTTATTGTAGTCCACATTCTTGTAGCCTTAAAATATCTAGGTGATAAGTTGCATTTATAATTTTATTTACTTATTTTTCATTTTGTTTCATAGTTTGATATATCTTGTTCCTCTGTTCAGATTAATGCTTGCAATGGATTCTACTGTGACTACTTTTCTCCAAATAAGGCTTATAAACCAAAGATATGGACTGAAGCCTGGACTGCATGGTAAGCACATATATATTTCCAGAGTATTGAATTGGTGAAGTTTTACGTTATGTTCTGCATGGTGAGATAAATTTCTGTTCTCAAAATTCTTGCAGGTTTACTGGATTTGGAGATCCAGTGCCTTACCGTCCTGCTGAGGACTTGGCATTTGCTGTTGCAAGATTTATACAAAAGGGAGGCTCCTTCATCAATTATTACATGGTATGTTTATAGTCTCTGATTTTCAAGAGTTAAGTGTTTCTTCTCATGTCAAGAGAATTCTGGTGTTTATGATTTTCTTTTTCTGTTTTTGTGCAGTATCACGGAGGAACAAACTTTGGCAGGACTGCAGGTGGCCCATTTATCGCTACCAGTTATGACTATGATGCACCTCTTGATGAATATGGTATGCACCTTTTCTGGAAATCTGGTTCAGAATGAGTTTCTTCACGTTAGGAGAAGGTTAAAAATGAGAGTTCCCTTTTTTCATTTTGTTCTATAACCACTTGAATTTGAATTGTGAGAAGCGCCTAAGCAGAACTTACTTGGTCAACTCCTTGTTTTTTGCATTTTTATATTTAAGGGTTCTAATTCCAAATTTTGTCAGTACCCTACTTAGTGTAGTACATTAGTTACCACCCTCTATGAGGGTCACCATCAATGTTTCCAAGAAGCATCAGGTGTGAGGGTCCCTTTCATATCACGACCAGGGCAAAAGGGCTAATCCTTCAGAAATGTACTTGTTTGTGATGGAGTAATTTCCTTATTGCATCTGCGGTTGAATGCTTTGAGATTGCATGCCTTCACCCAACTTGCCTCATGCTTTTCAGTCAGTCAATAGCAGTTACTCTTAACTTCTTACTAATGAGATTTCTGAGTATCTAACTAGGAAAAACTCAAAAGAAACAAAAGTGAAGCTGAAGAAATTTCATTAGAAAAAGTGCAGCTGAAGAAATGCTTTGTTTAGCCCAATTAAAATTTCCATTTGGTTTTTAGGATTGTTACGGCAACCTAAGTGGGGTCACCTGAAAGATCTGCATAGAGCAATAAAGCTTTGTGAGCCAGCTTTAGTTTCGGGAGATCCAACTGTGACATCCCTTGGACACCAGCAGGAGGTGAGATTTAACTGAATTCTTCTTGAACCATTCACCTTTACAAACTTTGCTGTGGAAGTAACTGTAGCTTCATTGTTTCTTATACAGGCCCATATTTTTAGGTCGAAGTCTGGCTGTGCTGCATTCCTTGCAAACTACGACCAACACTCTTTTGCTACCGTGTCATTTGCAAACAGGCATTATAACTTGCCACCATGGTCAATCAGCATTCTTCCCGACTGCAAGAACACCGTATTTAATACAGCAAGGGTAAGAAGGAAGAAATTTTCTCTCCCTGAAATAATTATGCTGTTTTAAAGCATAACAATGAGAAATCTTCTCATGGTTTTTATGACTTGTTAAAAAAGAAATTGCCTCTGACCTTCACACCCCAAACAGCAAACTGACAGCAGTTTTGATTCCATGTGAAGATTGGTGCTCAAAGCGCTCAGATGAAGATGACTCCAGTCAGCAGAGGATTTTCTTGGCAGTCATATAATGAAGAGACAGCATCTTATGACGACCGTAGCTTTACAGTTGTTGGGTTATTGGAGCAGATAAATACCACAAGAGATGTATCTGATTATTTGTGGTATTCAACTGAGTAAGTGTATATGTAGCTTCTGACAGCCTCTTCATATGCTAAATTGAGAAACTTACAGACACTTGTATTACATTGCTCTGCCTCACGTTAAAATTATTTGTCTGTCTTCAGTGTCAAGATTGATCCAAGAGAAAGTTTCTTGAGAGGCGGAAAATGGCCTTGGCTTACAATCATGTCAGCTGGCCATGCATTGCATGTCTTCGTGAATGGTCAACTAGCAGGTACGTGGCATGATGATTGACCTGATTGCGACTTATAAACACTATTTGTGCAATAGATCGTGATACCTTTTCTTATATGGTAAAGAAAAAAGAGAAGTGTTGGAACAAATTCAGCTTATCTGTCTGCTGTAGGATTTCATTCCTAGAAAAATTTAGAAGATGTGGACCATTTGGTACCTTCAAGCACATATAATGAAGTAAACAGTTTTCATAATAATAAAAACTAAAGCCCCCATGACTGTGGCAGAGAGTAGCAATTAGGTTATTAACATCTCTCTGCATTCAAATTTCTTGCAGGTACTGCATATGGAAGTACAGATAAGCCAAAACTAACTTTCAGTAAAGCTGTAAATCTGAGAGCAGGTGTTAACAAGATTTCTCTGCTGAGCATTGCTGTTGGCCTTCCGGTGTGTCCTCTCTCTCTGTTCCCCTCTATTATATATGCATATTAGTCGAACATGTGCCTCTGTATCTCCTCATGGCAGTTGCATTTCTCTATAGACTGCACACATGTAATTCTTACTAATACTATTAACTTTAATATGTGCTCACTTGGCTTCCTTCTACATTTGCTCAACTGCAGAATATCGGCCCACATTTTGAGACATGGAATGCTGGTGTTCTGGGGCCAGTTTCGCTCAGTGGTCTTGATGAGGGGAAACGCGATTTAACATGGCAGAAATGGTCTTACAAGGTTGGTCTGAAAGGAGAAGCCTTGAGCCTTCATTCACTCAGTGGTAGCTCGTCAGTTGAGTGGGTCGAGGGCTCTTTTGTGGCTCAGAGACAGCCGCTCACATGGTACAAGGTGCGTAGCTCATACTCAAACCTTCTTCTTTACTTTTTAAGTTGTATATTTCGACATTACAAGTCATTCTTTGGTGAGAAGGGAATAATTATCTCTTCTTTAAGCAGGTATATGCTGTATTGTGATGTGTACTTCAACTAAACACAGTTTTATCAAATAACTCAATGTTTTGGCCTTAAAATGACTAAAATATCCGTTGGTTCTTCGTGTTGCAGACTTCTTTTAATGCTCCAGCTGGAAATGAACCTTTGGCTTTAGATATGAATACCATGGGCAAAGGCCAAGTGTGGATAAATGGTGAAAGCATTGGACGCTACTGGCCTGGATATAAAGCATCTGGTGGAAGCTGCGGTGCCTGTAATTATGCAGGCTGGTTTAATGAGAAAAAGTGTCTAAGTAACTGTGGAGAGGCCTCGCAACGATGGTAAGTAATGGAAAACTTTGCGGCATTTTTCCTCTGATGTAACAATAAGCTCTAACTTAACTGGGAATTATAATTCAGGTATCATGTTCCCCGGTCTTGGCTGCGTCCTACTGGAAATTTGTTAGTTGTATTTGAGGAATGGGGAGGAGAGCCTCGAGGAATCTCTTTGGTAAAAAGAGAAGTAGCAAGTGTTTGTGCAGATATATATGAATGGCAACCACAGTTGGTGAATTGGCAAATGCAAGCATCTGGTAAAGTCGACAGACCACTAAGGCCTAAAGCTCACCTCGCGTGTGCTGCTGGTCAGAAGATCACTTCAATCAAATTTGCAAGCTTTGGAACACCAGAAGGGGTCTGTGGAAGCTTCAGGGAAGGAAGCTGCCATGCCTTCCACTCATATGATGCTTTTGAAAGGGTGCAAATCTTATTCTATCTTATGCCACCATATTTAGTAGAGTAGTTCGATAGTTCTTCTTCGACCTGTTTCTTTTCATTTTCTTGAACTAGCTGGACATGTCTGATTGAACTACTCTTGATTTCTTTTCAGTATTGCATTGGGCAAAATTCATGCTCAGTACCTGTGACACCAGAGATCTTCGGAGGCGATCCATGTCCACATGTTATGAAGAAACTCTCGGTTGAGGTTATTTGCAGTTGATAACACTGAGGATAAACAAAGAAAGTTGGTTTCAGTTAGTTGTTTCAAGTACTGTGATTGCAATATTTAAGTGTTCACTTTTTGAAGATATTTTTTAAGGGCCACTACACATCCAAATTGGCTTTGATGAGGGTGAAGTTGTACAGATATGCAGCACACCTCTCATTTGAAGCCCACATGATTAGCAAAGATGGTTGGCTCAAGATTCTGTACATATATGTTTGGTTTCTGTCAAATTGGTGTTGGTCTGCAACTGTACAACAAGAGATTGGGGGATTGGTTCAAGACTTCAACTGCACATCGAGACGATTCTTGATAAGTCCATGTGCAAATGTTGTTAGTCCAAGATCTGCTAGTCAGTTTAAGGAATTCAATGTTTTGTAATCTATGTAAAGGAAGCAATTATTCATTGCTTTGTACCTGCAAAGAAGCTACTATTATGATGTAAAATAGCATCAAGATCTATTCAGTAGATGTTTTCCAAGTCTTGTTCTTCAGCATTTGCTCTCTGATTTACATTATCTTCCTTTCTTTCTGCTGATATGTTCGCACTTATTGTAAATTGGTTCTTTTAGATCAATTAATTGTTCGGAGCAAGTTACATTAATGTGCTAATTTGACCTTTCTCAAATTTCACAAAGAAGATAGAGAACTAAATACTCCTAAGATTCTAAGATTTCATAGTCAAATAAACTGAACATTTACTGCTTCACCTAATTATTTTTAAATTTTGTTTTGATCTATTAAAATCACCTGAGCATTGAATTCACCCTTTCTGCAGTCTAATTTCGGTACTGATATTACACTTATCTACACAGTACTAAACATTTACTGCCTCATTCAACTAATTTTGATAAAATTAATTGTTGTGATCTCTTGAGTGATTCCAAATGATAAAGACTTTGATTACGTTCAAGGAGGGCTTTCTGTTACTTTTTCCTATGAAAGAAAATCTTCCCTTTGAAGTTTTAAAATATCTTTTTCTTTTAGTCTCTTTTTCATTGTAATCTCCTCTGTCCTCCCTCATAAGTTATAGTAGTAATTAAGGCTTTTGAGATTAAAGAAAACCTGTTGAGTAATATCACAACTCAGAAGTCAATTCATCTTTTAACAATATAAAAGTTAGGTTAACAAGTGCATTGTAACTAGAGCTATTTTGCTTTTCAATCATGTTAATACTTAAAATAGAACAGTTTAAATTTTAAATTACTGATAGAAAGAATTTACCAAAAATAGAAAAAGATACTCCCTCCGTTTCAATTTATGTGGCATCATTTTCTTATTTGACTGTTTCAAAAAAAAAATGGCAGCATTCTAAATTTGGTAACAATTTAACTTCAAAATTACTACAGTTTTGTCATTACTGAAATGATTTACAACCAAACAATCATCTTTGTCTCATTTTACACCACAAGTTTCAAAAGTCTTTCTTTATTTCTTAAACTTTGTGTCAAGTCAAACTATGACACATAAAATGGAACGAAGGGAGTAACAAACTAATTTTTTTTCTTGCACTTGTGTTTCTTGACCGACTAATCTAGATTCGCGTCATAAGATTCATTTCTAGTTGATTTCTATTCGCTAACCTCGAGTCGAAAACCTCTAACTAAGAGCGAAATGGTCTTGTCCATCACTATAACCTCCAGTACTCGTAGTTAGAGAAAAGAACTATTGACAGACAACCTAAAACCTAGATCCCTAATGACCTCACCAATTTAAAAAGAAGACTTCAATAAAAATAAATTAAAATAAAACCTCAGAAGTAAAAACAAAAAGCTGCAGAAAAACCTTTTCTTTTTTTCCTTTTTTTAGCCATGTAGTCACAAACATTACCTTTAAATTTAAATTTTAAAAATAAAAGTAATGCAACACAACTACAATAACATACTCAGTGTTAATCCACGATCGAGATCTGAAAAGGACGAAATGCGCGCAGACCTTATTCGTAGCAAGGTGGATAGTGGATAGTATGTTTCCGATAGAATATCGGCTATATAAAAGTAATGAAGTAGTGGACTAAAAATATGTTAAAAAGTGCTAATACTATCAAACAAAAAAGAAGATAGAGATACAGTACCAGTTGTTATAGAAGAAGCTAGTTTTGAAAACCTCTCTATATATCCAAAACTCCCAGGTGCTACTGCTACACTTCTTCTGTGTAAATAACTACTCATTTCAATGGCAACCTCTCCATTTCTTCATTTTAATCCACCATGTTGTCACATTCATAATCAAAATCAACATAATCTCTTATCTCCGTTTCTTCTTTTTTTCTTCACTCTTTCATTTTGCTCATTCACCATTTTACTTTTTTCCATTTACTCTAAACTTAGCTCGGTGCGCAAGGCATACCGCATTCAAGAAACTCAACAACAGTTAAAAAAGATTCAAACTTTACAAGAACCCAATGTAGATAACAACAAAATAACCCAACTTGATGAACTGGATAAACTGGATCATCAATCTGACCCGACCCACTTGACCCATTCGCTTCTTTTAGAGATCTTACCTTCTAATTCACCTAAATGGGCTAAATTGTTTTCAAATGAATTGGGTAGTAATGACCCGAATAAGATTGAATCGGTTCTTGATTTGGATAAGGAGAAACGGGTTAGAAAGAAGCGGGTCAAAAAGAAACGACCCGATTTGAATAATGAAGTGGAAGTGAAAATGGGTTCTGGGGTTGTTAAGGAGAAAGAGGAGTTAGTGTGTTTATATCCTTTTACTAAATCATCAAGTGCTACTCAGAGGAAAATTAAGCAACATTATGATGAACTTGTTAAGTCTCATGAGTCTAATGGATTAACTCTAGCTCAGGTTTGTTTTTATCTTTTTTACTACTATTATTATTAGTTTTATATATAGTGTATACCATCTTTGAGTCGAGGGTCTATCGTAAACAGCCTCTCTACCTCACTCCTGGAATTACACTAGGTATGTTGTTGTTGTTGTTGTTGTTGTTGTTGTATTAGCTTTATATATAGTATACCATCTTTGAGCTGAGGGTCTATCGGAAACAGCCTCTCCACCTTAGTCGAGGAAGTGGTAAGGTCTGTGTACACATCATCCTGCCTCAGACCTCACTAATAGGATCATACTGGTTATGTTATTGTTGTAGTTGTAGTTTTATATATAGTATACCAGTCTTTGAATTTTTTGTAAAGTTCGAGTCTTGATGTGGTTTTGTTGAATTGGGATTTGTCTCTTTGTTTGTAATGCTAGAGTTACCATTTTTATTAACATGAATAGCTTTTCCTTTAAGGTTGTGTTAGTTTGAGTGTCCATTCAGCTTAATTTTAACCTTCAATAAGGCAAAATCTTGTCAACATTGTGGACATGGTGAAACGATTGGACGTTTGCCAGCAATTCGATAATAGGCTTGTCGGCTTTTTAAGACAATTTTATCCATGGTAGTAGAGTATTTTCTGAATGTATGGCTGAGATGAATTTAACTGGAAACCTGGTCAATGAGGATTCATATAGCTCACTCCAACTTGTTTGGGACTGAGGCGTTGTTGTTGTTAATATATTTTTTTTGAAGCTATCCCAGTCTCTTTCAAGAGTAATATATGGGCTGATCAGTTTGTTTCTCAAAGACACGTCTGACATAGTTAGTTGGAAGGAAAATATTAATTTGAGAAAGTAGGTGAAATAAGTAGTTTAGGTGTACTGAGTCAATTAACCATCTTCCATTACACTGGTCAAATTTAGTAAATGTTTATGAGTATTTTTGGAGTCAAGTGATTGATAGAAAAAGACCTGAAATAAGAAATCAACAGCTGGCAGGGGCAAAGAATAGGTAAAATCCAGAGTCAAAGCTGGGAGGACAATTTCATGGTGTATCATCTGGACAAACTGGTCAGAAATATAAAAAAAAATGGAAAAATTAGGTGTTTTGAAGGGAAACGGAATCTCATTTGTAAAGTGTAGATGTCTCCAAAATCTATACTTTTGGATTAGAAACATTGTTGATGATGTAGCACATATAATGTCCTTGTAACTCTTGCTAAAATGCTTTAATCTATTAAAGTGGTCAAGTCCACACTTTTTGGGTTATCTATCAGAATTCTTTGGTAATGATTGTTAAATAAAATTCCCCCAAAATTTTAGATGTCTATGCATTGAGTGAGTATGCACTTTAGATATTCTAAGAAAGTGACTTCTCAGAACTTTGTTAAGTATTAACTTTTCAATGGGCGTAGCATATCGGTAGGCACATCCATTGATATGAATAAGGATTCATCTCTCTGTGGCTAGTCTATCAGCACATCCTCAGAGAAGGGGCGGATGAAGGGGTGCCTGCAGCATGAGCAAATGCTTCAAGCTGCAAGCCATCACAAGACACCCTTTGAATGCATTTTAGTTCAATGAACTACCTCTTAAGGCCAAAATTGGCTTGGTCTCTCAGAATTTCTCTGCCTTGAATTTACAGTTCTGTATCAGGATTTATGAGTTATACCTTGGATGCCTTAGCAAGTGGAAACATCTTTCTGAGTGGTGGAAGTCAGTTTTGAAGTTTGTGTGAGCTAGTTGCTTATTTCAGTGAAGTATTAGGATATCCAGCAAGTGCTCAGCAAGAACTCTTCTATTTTGCCCATACTTCTATCAAGGATTATTCTTTGAAAGTGATTAATGAAGCAGAAGATATATTATGTGGTTAATTAACTGATCTGGAAGTATAATCTTTAGTCAAGCCTCCTTGGTTGCATGTAATCACATATTGCTCCAGTAGAGGTCAGGACTCGGGTGGCAGTGATTATCCATTCTTCTCGCTTTAACTGATTTGCTCAATGTTCAGTAGGGAAATTGCTTAACAGGCTGGTTTAAGAAATCATTCATTAGATAAAGTGTCTGGGATGTAACTTAAGTCAATCATCTGATCTTTCTATTGGATGGATTAGTGGAATGAACATATGTTGACCATAGTGACACCAACAGGGTAGAAAAAAATGGGTCAGTTTGGACTTGGCAGTTTGCATCTTTTTTTGTTCCAAGCAAACAAGAGAGAATTTCTGTGGTATTAACCTCTTCTGATGAATCTATTAGGGTAGTTATCTTGGTAATCTAATCCATACGTGATTACTACTGTACATCTGGAGGAGGGGAACTTTCTTATTACGGGATTACTACTGTTATATATGCAGGATATAACTTGGTTCATCATTGCTCTCCTACTTCTATCAATAATCAGATGCAAAGTTAATTTTTTTCAATTAGTAAAGTTAAAATCTTATTTCATTTAAGCAGAAAGAATGGATTATAATCCAGCTTGGATAAGTGAGCACTCTTCTCCCAATTCATGCTGTCTTAGGATCTTCATTCTTTTGCATTAAATAATTGGATTGGCTTTTCTCATGCAGATTTTGAGATCCGTAAATGTTTATAATATGATGCAGGTTGGTCAATTTGTTAATTGCTTGGTTGAAGCAAGGAATGAGCTACAGCGCAAGTATGTTGATTATTTCTTTCTTTCTTTTTATCTTGTTGGATAGGCACAAAGTTTGAATAGTTCTTTTTCTACAAGTGTATTACTAAGATCAATAGCTTGATCCATCTGCTCTTATAACTGCTTATGGATTTGAAATGCCTTCTCCAAGAAAATGGGCTTTTCTTGCACACATGGAACCTCATCCTTTGTGGAGGATATCTTACTTTGCCATCAACCCTTTTCTCACACTGCAAATTATATCAAACAAGTCGTGAACTTCCAAAAGGCTTACTTTTTAATGTGCTCACTGCTCATTGTTCCTCTTGATAATATTCTTTCTCACTTAGATGATGAGTCTTGCTGTGACGTCTATTCATATTTGCACATCTCCTTTTGCAGAAGGGAAATGTGCTTCCATAAATTGTTTGGAATTCTTGAGCCTTCTGTTCCTATACTTCCTCCCCACCCACCCAACCCACCCCGCCCCAAATAAAAGAGGGAAGAGAGAAAGAGGGAACATCTTCTGTATTAGTGGCTAAATATTATGCTTCCTGAACAGGTCTGAGATCATCCAACGAAGATTCACAATAACAAAAGCCTTACTCTTCAAGGCTGACAGGTCTTCTTTTGTTCGCCTACGGCAGCAGGTAGTAAACAGCTCCCTTTATCGATTTTACTCTAGTTGGAAACTTGTTTTTCACTCATTCCCAATAAGTAAATATTAATTGGATGTTTATGACTTCTAGATATACAAGCTAGAATTAGAGCAGAAGCGTTTGGAAGAGGATGCTTTTGTATATAATTGGCTGCAACAACAGCTGAAGCTCTCGCCAGCATACAAGAAGGTATAATTGTACTACACTATCACATTGCAAATTCAACATGAACATTCCATCCATAAGATGGACATCTTCAGTCTCAACTCTGAGATCTGGATGGAAAATCATTGGTTCTTCTTGATTTGACTCTCCTCTCCATTTCATTATTTTTTCCTTGTGACCGGTTAGATTATCTTTTTGCAAAATTGATTCGTTGAGTCTGCCTATAGAGTAGTATACCTGACTTTTTCGTTTACCCTTTTTTCTGTTTGTGAAGATGCTTGAAATTGGCGCAGACATGGAAATGAAGGCCAAATCTAGTGAACCAGTAGAAAATACAGATGCTGAGTTCCCGGATATTTCATTTGAAGAGTTACTAGCGCAAGAAAAGAAAGATGCTTTTTGGTCAGTGCCACCTTCTCTTCATCAACTATTCCACTCTCTCCATTCAATTTTCTTGAGAAAGCTAACTGGATATATCATTTTTTGACTTGCAGGCAGAGGAATGGGAGACCGAAAGTTTATTCCAGCTGAGGATTTTATTTTTAGCTTTAGTATTTCGGAACTCACTAATGGCAGTATGTACATCTGATACCCAAAGTCATGCCTATCACAGGAATTTTTTTTTAGGTGCCTGTGATTCTTGGTTTGATTTTGGACCGAATAATAGGCCATTAACAACTTTTTGTTCTTTCTTTAGGTACTTCTAATGGAAACTAATGCCCCCTGCATATATGACAAATATGTGGGTCGTATACAGTGCTTTGGCCTTTGAGGGTCTTATATGCTAACAACAGTTATAGCTGATCTTTGTTCTCTCCTACCCTTTTGCACTTCTTGTTCCCTTTAGTCATTTGGGATAACAGTTGCAATTGAGTCAATTTTGCAATTCAATTATATTTCAAACCACCACCAACTCTGGGCCAATAAAGGAAAAATAGTTGTCTTGCTCTAATGTAAAGTGCCATCAAGGTTGAAACCAACACGTTACCAAAGTGGCCCCTATGAAAATCTCTTATAAACAAATGCAAAAGTGTGAATCATGTAACCATCTCTCAGATGATAACTAAAATTCGTGCATTAGAAGTAATCTTTGTAACCATGCTTACAATAATAAACTATTATTGGAGTATTAGTTAAAAAGCACCATCTATATTCTTGCTTTAGGTGTTGAATTTAGGTTGGACACAGTTACTAAGAGTTGAAGTTGCCGTATCTCAGCTCTTCCAATTCATTGACCTTTATTTCTTTTTGTTCCATCCTCAAAAATTTGGACCCACATATCTGATTATTCTAAACAGACTCTCTTATTATTTCCCATTTCAAACCATTGTTTTAGTTACGTTTCACCTAACTCAATAGAACAAACTTTCTGCTGTTGAAGGGAGATTTTGTTGAAAAACTTAAAGGGCAGCCCGGTGCACAAAGCATCCCGCGTTCAGTCATCCATTTGCACTAGTTTCGCAGACTATACTGGTACTGGATAGGTCGCAAACAAGTTTCTTTTCTATCATATGACTAGTCGAGGAAAGAACAATTAAATGTCTTGCTAGCTTAAACTATACTCCATTGACAGATCAAACATATGTGGGAGTGCAAGACACGGTCTATTCTGGAGAATAGAGAACAGAAAATTAGCAGCAAGATAGAGCTTTATAAACTATAGAATTTAACAAAACTTCCCTTACCAGGAGGCTACCAAGTGCATTGCTAAAAAGTACAATGACAGTGTAAAGGAAAAGAAGATGGAAAAGTTACAAGCCAACCCTAATACCAAAAGACTGAACTATCATAACAGGCTGAAAAACGCGCTCTTTGGCCATTGTGCTATATATGAAGCGAGAATTGTACTGCCTTTTTCCTAATCTCAGTGTCGTCAGAACCCAGACCCTTATCACTGTACTAAGATCAAACTATGAGCTCTCCTTCGATCAATCAATCTTCACCGAGGAGTAGATCTTCCTAACAAACCAGAAGCAGGCATAGAAGCCAATTGTTCCTGTTAATACAAAGAAGGCATATGATGCAATCAGCATATAACCAAAATATAATATGCCTGAAACCAGCTTTGTGATCTCCAACTTGGTGAAGAAATAGAAAGCCGAGTAGAGAAACAGGTATAAAGCTGAGGATCCAGCAGTTAGATAAGCTCTCCACCACCAATTATAGTCTTCACTGCACAACTGGAAGTAGCATAGCACCACAGTTATTTCCGCACATGTGATTATCAAGATTAGGAAAACTATGAAAAGAAAGCCAAAGATGTAGTAGAACTGGTTCAGCCATATGGACGTCAAGATGAAGAATAGCTCGATGAAAACAGCTCCAAATGGAAGAATGCCCCCAATAAGTATCGAGAAGGCCGGTTTCATGTACCACGCTTGCTCTGGTACTTGCCTAGGGATTTTGTTCGTTTTAACAGGGTCTTCAATGGCTGGTTTTTTGAAACCAAGGTAGCTGCCGACAAATACTAAAGGTACAGAGATTCCAAACCATAAGCACACTAGAGCCAACATAGTCCCAAATGGTAATGCTCCGGAAGACTGCTCTTCCCAGATCAGAGCATTCAGCACGAAGAAGATGGCGAAAAGTATTCCCGGGAACATGAAAGCAGTTTTCAAAGTAATTTTTTTCCACTCTGTTCCTTTAAACATCTTGTAGAAACGAGAAGAAGAATAGCCAGCTATCAAACCCATGAAAACCCATAGTAGAACCATAGCAGTCATAAGCCCGCCACGGTTTGAGGGAGATAAGAAACCCAGCAGAGCAAAGATCATTGTCACAAGCGTCATTCCGAGTATTTGAACACCAGTTCCGACATAAACACAGAGTAATCCAGAATTAATAGGAGGGCGGAAAACATCTCCATGAACAAGTTTCCACCCTGTTTCTTCCTGAGCCTCATCTTGTGTTTCCAATTGATTATAGTTTGCAATATCTCTATACAAAGTCCTCATCATGATCATCGCAACCATACCAGAAAGGAATAGGACAATCATAAGGGAGTTTATGATGGAAAACCAGTGGATCTGATCATCGTTCATGAGCAGGTATGTATCCCAACGAGAAGCCCATTTTACATTGCTTTCCTAAGGAAGAAAAATAACAGTAACTAGGATATCTGTAGACAAAGAAGAGCTGCTTCAAGTCTGATATAGGAAGGACAAAGTTTCAAGAAGAGAATACCTTGAATGAAACATCATAGGTGAAAACAACATCCTTATCTGCATCTACTTCTTGGGGAACAGTGCTACCTGGAACTAAATTTTTTGTATTCTCATTGCACGTTGTCACCTGAGGGTTCTTGTCATCCCACTCCTTGTACTCATGATTGATGCTATAAATAAAATCAAGTGAGAAAAGAACATCAAGGACAGAATACCCACCCACCCGTCTCCGGACATAAAGAGAAAAATAAGAAGAAAAGAAGAAATAAAGACACAAGGCATAGGTGTAAAGCACTGAAACCTGTTAGGTGTCACTTCAAACCCAACTATACGAGCACTATCTGTTTCAGGATCCTTGTGGTACATGACTCGGAAGCTCAAGTGGTTGTTGATAAAATATTTCTCCTCTTTGCTCTGTCAGAAATTGAATGCAAAAACAGTTTAAGAGAAAATTTGAGAGGGTTAAGCCATCAGTCTAAAGCAGTTCAAAGACTGTACCCCAGCATAATTCCCCTTGAACCCCACGCGGAAACCATGCTCGTAGGTAGTTGATTGAATTCCATCCCGCCTTTGTCGAAGCACGGCAACTGGAAGGTTATCCAAAATCCTGCATAATCAGATGAACATTCGATGTTATTTTAATTCATTCACAGAACATGAGGGAAGAATCATGCATGCGAGGAACAAACTAAATTCTTAGAGGACAACTGTATACTAAATTTACTCTTACTCAAACATGAACTGAAAATCATGAACAGGAGGATTAAACTACATATTAAATCTTAGGGGACGAGCAAATTAAAACAATCGTACATATTAACTCTGTATTCATCATCAATCTTTTCCTTGAAGTTTTTTGCAGATTCAGCATCAAGCTTTTGCTTACAAACCACTTGGCATGGTAGTTCTTGTCTCATTTGGAACTGTAACATAATCACAAACACGGATCCACTCAGGAATTTTACACATAAGAAATTATCAGACAAGAAATAAAGAGAAAATATCCTTACAGTATAAACTGAATTTTCTATGCGGTCCCCTCGAAGAACCTCCCCCAAATTCTCCGCACTATTCAAAATCTTGGCAGGTCTGCAGTACTTCAAAAAGTAGTAGTCATAGGGAAGTTGTGTTTTTGTAGATGACAGTTTGTTCACTTTGACATTAAGTGGATCTCCCTGTTGGAAGAAAAAGAAAAATGTCGAAAAAGGAAAGCCAGTGAGCAACAACCAAACATAAAAGTGGAAGCATCAGGATGACAGGATGCATAGAATTGCAAAAAGATTACATTTTCATACGAAGGGGGAACAATCAGACAATAGAAAGAAGTCCGAAAAGACATGCTCAAACATAACTAAATTGTATCTTTCAAGTGATATGCTTTTCTGATTTTACTACCCCAAGCAACAGCCTGTAAGTGATGAGTAAATCATTAGACCAATAAAATTCTTGTATAAGATTTCAAACACAGTCTGCATATAAACCATTAACACACTAGTCAAACAACTTCACTCTTCAAGTCAAGCAAGATTGACGGCAGAAGCAACAGTATGGATGATCTTTTTATTAAGAATAGGATTCTCACAGCCTTCTTTCTGTCTTGAAATGAGAATCCAGAGCATAATATACACTACATTTCTCATTTTAGTTCACCAAAGCTAACTAAGCTGGAAAACACAGATAGGTATCCATCAGAATTCAAATGCACTCATGTTTTTATGTATTCACTCAACGCAGCAGAACTCAATAATAGATCAGCCCATCATTGATCATATCCACTCGACAAGTAAAAGAAAAAAGGGATCTTTACACATATAGCCCACCAAATTCACCGTTCACATTTCCTAGCCGGTATACAGATTATACATATATTAGACACGAGTATACACATAATATACATGGATTATACATCTGCCGTCTATTTTTTGTTTAAACATACCCAGTGTGATCCAACAACAACAACATGCCCAGTATGATCCAACAAGTGGAGTCGGGGGAAGATGAGATGTATAAGGTAGAGAGGCTGTTTCTGATAGACTCTCGGCTCAAGAAAAGTGCTAAAATAGTAATGAGGGTTTATACAGTGTTGTTTTCCCAGATCAAAACTGAATATACTATCTCATAAAACTTCACCAGTTGGTCAAAATTAACAGATCCAAATCCTTCTCAGTCAAAACAACTCAACAAGAATGGAACTTTACAGAAATTACTACAACCCAAGATTCTAAAAGGGTCTAAATCATTCAAAAAGCTACTAATAATAGTACTCAACTAAAAATGAATCTTTTTTGTAGAAAAAATCAAGAAAATGAGGAAAGTAAAGGGAACATACAGTTTGAAAATCACGAGGAGCAACACCAGGGAGATAGAAAGAATGAGCAGAGGATATTATGAAGAATACAAGAAAAATGAAGAGGACTGATCTTCTTCCTCTACCCATCTTTCCAATTCTTGATTTTGGCCAAACACTGGAACTGTGATTAAGTAGTGGCTCTTTTATGCAACAAATTAAACCATTTCCTATTTTCAGTTTCCTTTTTTGACAAGTGCAGTGCACCCCCTTTATTTTTCTTTTTCTATTTCCTATACCATAGGGAAAATGGCCAAATTTGCCCCTGTGGTTTGCGAAATTGGACACGGATACCCTCCGTTTAAACTTGAGTTTATGTGTGCCCTCGCCGTTTATGCTTTGGCTCAATATTACCCTCCAGTGGCCAATATTGGCCAATATTACCCTTCATCACAGACGGAAGAAGGATTATACTTAATTAAGGTCAATTGAGTGTAATTAAGGGCATTTATGTCCCGTACGTATAGCACAGGGGCATATTTGAACCTCTTTCACCGGTGTAAAACTGATACACATATGAAACTGCAACAATCGAGTTAGCTAAGATTGTCGTTTGTTTTGTTAGGTATCATGATTGGCAACATTTTACGCTGGCTTGCTGGCCTATCGCGACCTTTCTCCTTTACCCAGGCTTTGGACCGGCAATGTGAGCAAGATTTCACAGGCAGTATCATGATAACATGAATTGAGCTTAAATTGAGTAACATGGTCTGTGTGGATTCATATTAGCTGAACCTAACTTCGATTTAGGTAAATTCATGGATAAAAGAGATGGTGCGATTAAGAGAAACTCAACAGTGTAAAATACATTTCAAGTGAAGTGAAACAATTGGTAGATCAAGCTGTTGCTATAATGAAAGCTGCGAGAGCTGAGATTTCCGCTGCATTAAATAAAATGAAGAAGGAAACTCAACTTGAAGTGGAGCAAAAGATTGCTAAAGGAATGAAGAAAATGGAAGCCGAGTTGCAAGAAGCTTTGGCTAGCTTAGACAAACAAAAGGAAATTCTCAGATTGTTGCTCTTAGTGATGAGATTGTCACGAAGGTTCTTCCTGTTAGCAACTGGGTAATTAAATCATTTGCATTTTTAGTTCTTGTTTGATGAAAGTAGCATATAAATGTGAAATACTTTTGCTTTCCTACTTATATTGTGAATCTGTACTATTGTATACATCTTGTTTGAGCTCTTCACTTATTGTACCTGATTACTATACACATATAGCAGCCAAAGTTACTGTTTACAGCCCTTACTGATATACATTGATTATACGCTGATTGTGCACATCTATAAACATATTATACACGAATCGTACATATATTCTATATCTGCCGACTATTTGTTAAGTGGTTAGCTTTATTTCTCTTAATTTTGATTGTAATTTACATAGGGTGGTTAGTTTTTGAAAAGTTATGTGAAATTTTTCAGTGTCAAATCTGTGGTTGATTTTCTAGTTTGTATGTGTACATTTTGAGGAGTCCTAGTACTAGGGAAATAAATTGGAGTTAGAAGCAGTTTAAGAGGAAAAAGGACATGTCGAAGTTAAGCGCATACTTCAAATCTTGAATATGTTACATCAAGGGTATCTAAAATTTGTAATGTATTTAGAGGCAATCATTGCTGCGAAAGAGATACTTGGATATGCGCTATCAATTAATAGTCAAATTGACACTTTATTGGATTGTTGCAGTTTCATATGTGTATCAGTTTTACACCGGTGAAAGAGGTTCAAATATGCCCCTGTGCTATACGTAAGGGACATAAATGCCCTTAATTACACTTAATTGAGTTTAATTAAGTATAATCCTTCTTCCGTCTGTGATGAAGGGCAATATTGGCCAATATTGGCCACTGGAGGGTAATATTGAGCCAAAGCATAAACGGCGAGGGTACACATAGACTCAAGTTTAAACGGAGGGTATCCGTGTACAATTTCGCAAACCACAGGGGCAAATTTGGCCATTTTCCCTATACCATATGAATACATTTAACACTCTTTTTTTATTAATTATAAAATATAAAATCAAACTAATTTTACAACCAACATTACTAAATATACAAAAAATAATAATTATTATTTTTAATTTCGTATTTCTCCGCACCCTGTGTGAACGACTGAGTGTTTTTTGCATCAGACTGTTTGTTTAAAAAAAAAAAATCAGATACTATCTTACTACTTATGAGACAACAATTTGATTGACTATTTGACCAATATTGGATGTGTTGATTTAGTGATTTACATTTCTACTCAATTTCCCTGTAATTCGATTCGTTTCCTAACATATTAATTTGAAGGCGTCCATAATTTGAGTCAAGTTCTGTTGTTAATACCTGCCTGTTTTTACTTATTTTTACTTTTTTGTTCTGAAGAGGATATTTGAAACCGCCTATAATCATGTATCACCAAATAAAGAAAATGAGTAAAATGAGTACAAAAGGAAGTCATTTTTTACTTTTATGTGAAACGTTGAGTATCAAGAAACAATGTATAACAGTTGGATTAATCAATCTAATGATGCTGATATCAATTTCCAACCCAATTTTCCGAAACAAGGAAAGACAGACACGGAATTTCAACCCAACCAAACTACCATAATTATCAATTATCTTTAAAGGACATCATATTAAGATGGACAGGTCGAGCCTAATAAATAAAAATAATATAATAAAATATAATTAAAGAGTGATCTTCTGTATACATGATAAAACACTAACGTTGTTGTTGACTAGTATGAAATGATGAATAATTCACTACTCGACTGTACAGTAAATTACTTGGCTAGGCCCAGCAAAGCCGAAATGTTGTCTCGTATAACACAAGCAAGACTTGCAGCCTCATCTAAAGAAAGTAAGGAAAACAAAGCATTTTGACACCAACCAAACGTAGCAACATAAATGATGGTTACAGGCTTACAGCTTACAAGAGTTCATACAAAATACTTAAATTTAGGCCCCGTTTGTTTATAATTTTTGAAAACTTTTTTGGGAGTTTTTGGGAGAAAAACTGTTTGTTTATGCTATTTGAGCAAAACTTCTCCTAAAAACTCAAAAAGTGCTCAAAGGCTTTTTTTGGGCCGAAAACTAACATTTACATACAAATTTCATTTTCATAAAAGTTCAAAGGCTCTTTTTGAGCCAAAAATTTTGTTCCAAAAAAGTATGTCCAAACAGTTTTTCATTTTCATATCAAATTTCAACAAAAAATATTTTTCAAAAACTATTTGGGAATCTATGTCCAAACGCTAGCTTAGTATTGAAAGTATGCATACAAGATGATGTCACAGAGACTGATTTTCCTTTTGAAGAATTTAAAAAAAAAAAAAAATTAAAAGGATTAGAGAGAAGAATTTGGTCGACTATGTTTTCCTCATACCTTCTACTTTATTTCTCTAGGACACGAAATAAATAACATTCAACTGTTTTTCCTAATTTTTTTTCGAGCTTGAAATCGTACTGTAATAGTTCACTGACTTTAACATTAAAGAAGAGCCTAACCGCTTTGTGGCGCATTATACCAGTCATTGATTTTTCCCTTGGCAAAAATACTACTACTTTTATTTAGATACTTGATACTATTTCAGGATATATAACCAAATTTTTTATGAGCGAAGAAAATGTGCAACTAACCTTCAGTCAAATAATGGTTAGCTAGAAATAGAGATACTGAGATCTCATTAAAGTCTCCGACATAAGATCAAGATGGGCCAGACAACCAATCAAGACTTAAGCTGTGGACTCAGTAGAGTGGGTGTGTCTTACAATAAAAGTTGGGAAACAGAAGGCACCCTGCTACAACTGGGACAGGTCAAAAACACAGGGCCCTTGAGATCATTGAAAGTCACTCAAGTCAATCAAAACATTAATTCTGGAATTCAATACATAAATCTGAGAAGCTAGCCATTTGATCGAGTCAGCAAAGTCCTAATCCAACATCAGTATTTTGGTTAACATGGTTTCAACATCAGCATCATCACCTGTGCGGAGACACTAAGAACAAGTAAGCAGGTGAGACTTGAAGTTTTCCAGTTCACTGAGAACCTCATCTTCGGGTCTGTAAATGAGATCAATCATTCGCCATATCTGCAAAAGATTAGACCATGAAGTTTAGAAAAGGTCAATGAAAGATTGCAATGCACTATCACGTATTCTGTCCTTTTTTTTTCTCATTCGGCTAGGTCAAGACTTCAATACTCTCATTTAGAGCACCAGTCAGCATAAGTACCAGAAATTTAACCTTGAAAACATCTTAGCTAAGGGTCTCGTCATCTTATGCTTAAACCAAGCTTGCAATGAACCTACTATGGACCCAATCATCTTTTACAATTTAAAGAACAGAACATAAAAGTCTAGGTGAACTGGGAACAATTGTATTACAAATTTCAGTAATATCAGATTTCAAGCAATTTTTATGTAATCTCTAGGTTGATTCTGTATGAAGGATAATGAGACTGACCAGCACAATAAACAAGTTCGGGAGTTACCTGTAATGTACCACCTCCACCAGTACTTTCACCATCATCTGAGACACTAACAATTGTCCATGGATCTGCTGCATTCCAATGGAAGTCGACCACTTTATCCCTATTTTCATCCACAAATTCAATACTCAGATACATGGTATAACTGAAATGTAGATATTATCCGCTTAACTTCAAATGCAAAAATAAAACTGATTTTTGAAAGCTCAAGGCTACATATGGAATTGAAAGTCTTGACACCATCTTGGTGCAAGATTGATGAAATTATCTCGTCATAGAAAACTATAAAAATATCATTGGACCTAACAACCACCCCCCCACACATTTTCTCTTTTCCTTTCCTTTTGGAGGTACAGGGTGGGGGAGTTGATAACAAATCAATCAGAAGCATCTCCACTAACGCAGTAAGGACATAAAAGGGAAAAAAGAACTAGAACCACACAAACAAAATTTAATAGTATCAAACAGTCAAACTGAAAATTAATACCTATGTCCAGCGTGACGAAAGAATAAGCCAGGAGGAGATGTTGGAGCTTTTCTACCAGCAGAGTCATCCATCTTACCAATCTGGGAGAAAATAATACTCGTCAGAATTACCAACTTTGTTAATTTCTTTCAGCTGTTCAATCGGAACAAAATCCTTAAAAAGGAGTTTCTTTGATCTATGTACAAACTTGACGTAGTCAGAAAGAAATAACAATATTTAGCCTTTTTTTCCCTAAAAAAGGATTTCCTCAAGGAATCCGAAGAGTAGCAACCGTGTGCTTAACAGTTACAATTTGGAGATACACACACACACACACATAAACGAAAAGAAACCTTTGAGCTTTTTTTTTTTTTTGCGGTGGGGGGGTGGATGGGGATTTGCTTAACAAACACATTCACACCTTGTTATCTTATTTGACCCCCCACACCCTCCAAAGACGCCTAAAAGAAAGCACAAGAAAGAAAAGGATCTCTAACCCTTTCATGATCCCAGATGTTCAGGATACCATCTTCTGCAGAACTTCCAAAGACTGATGATTTATCTGGGGACCACTGAACAGACAATTTTATCAAACATTAGTGCATGCCTCATGCAAATAAATAAGTAGGGTAAATAACAAGCATGTCAGTAACTCTCCGACCTGTGCACAAAGCACAGCAGCAGTATGACCCTCAAAGATATGTATAGGTGATCCCACTCCCCCAGAAGTGAGATTTCGCCGATCAAACATGCGAACAGTGTTGTCTGCCGACCTGAAGGAGGCAGTCATAATCTTAAGGCTTCCACAGAGATGGAAAAGCATCCATGTAATCATGGACAAGACGTGCAGAAAGGTAAAAGGAAAGAACAAAGATAAACACCACATAAAAAGCTACGGAAAGCTTAATCCACTATCAAAGGATTAACCTACTTGAACATCTTAATTGAATCCAATAAGAGGAAAGAGATGATCATATTACCCAGTTAAAATATAATTTACATCATGAGGATTCCAATCAACACAGTGAAGATCCGCACTATGAGCCTTTTCTACCTGCAGGAAAAATAATCAGATCCAAAATTTCAATCAGAGACGCGAATATGACCAGAAAAAACAGCAAGCAAATAATATAGTAATGGTTGTAGTAATAAAAACGACAAGAAAAAGAAAGGAGACATTCTTCAAGGAATGCATCACAAATAGATACATAATAATAGGAAAGACTTTAGATAAGTAATAAAGTCGAGAACTACATGGGGTTGCATCTATTTTGGAAGGCTTTTCTGAAGAAGACTTCATTTACCTCTGACAAACCTTAACACACCTTCGATCACTAAAAGAGAGTCCCAAAGTGGGTTCTCCGAAAACGGCATTCTCTCCTTAAATGGTAAGAAGTACTTAATACATTTTATATACCAAAAGAGCTAGGCAGGGCCCAGTATTTCATTTAAGTACTCCTAAACTAATGATTCAAAAAAGGCAGCCTGGTGCACTAAGCATCCCGCATTACCCAGGGTCCGGGGAAGGGCCCCACCCCAAGGGGTGTGATGTATGCAGCCTAACCTAAACTAATGATTCAAATTCTCAATTTCAAGTTGAAGTTAAATTAATAGACAGAATTATCAAAGAAATATTTATCCCACTTATAGGTGCTCGAGCAAAAGAAATGAATACAACCTTGACAGCCGGAGAAGAACCAGTTCTTGCATCCCACAGTATTAGGCAGGAATCATCTCCAACACTGCAGAACTCCTGGGCACTTCATCAAAAAAGAGTAATCCAGTAAGGATATGTTAAGCAGAAGAAGTGATACACAAATTACTTTCCCTTCTTTCTTCTCTCTTCTTTTTCTCTTCTTCTCTTTTCATCTTTTAAGGATAAATGCTTAACTTTTAAGTTCTTATATATACCCGAGAAATCACCGAAAGCTAGTGGCGCATGATTCAAAACTCGGTGGATAATGGGACCATCCATGTAGAAAGACTAGTGGCAGGGTTCGAACGCATGACGTTCATCTAACCCACATATCACAGGTTGTGCTCTTACCATTGGACTAATAACCCTAGGGGCACTGAGCTTTGAAATTCCTAAGATATTACCGAAGAAATGAAGTTTGACCGAGGAGTATTACCAGCTTCAACCAAGCTCATCTTAATTGAAGGTTTTGATAAACAACATCAAGTCTCACAACAGCAAACAAAAAAACTAACTAAATTGAACAGCATATACAATGTGGGAGATGTGATAAACATGATCTACCTGGAAGGGCAAAACTGAACATCTTCTACAGTATCCTCATGTCCTTGGAAAATACCACGAGCTTGAACAGTAGGGCCTTCTGCAGAAGGTTTTGGGTTACTTGCTCCAGATCCAGGAGACTTCGCAGCTCCCTGGTCTGCAGCCAGAGTAGATATGTGGTCATGAATGCTCCACAGAACAACTGATTTGTCCTTCCCTGCAACAAACAACCATGATAGCATCAGTTGCTTATACAAAAGCTCGGAAAAGTACAAATATCTGAGATAAGAACTAAAGAAGGTAATAATAATTGACTCCAGGCATGATAAGAATTAAGAACTAAAGGAGGTAATAATAATTGACCCCAGGCATTAACGACAGTAGAAGACTGAACACTGATGTGTTCCAAAAGATTCCCCCCAACTTAACAATAGATCCCCATTGAGGAAAAATAGATATTCCCTCCAACACTACTCATGTGACACACTTCTGGAAAAAAATAATTACAACTCTTAAATTTCAGAAACTATTAATTCATTTAGTAGTTCAACTTTAAACAGTAGTATGACTTTCTTCATCAAATCAAACTTAAAAGCAATTACCATGATTAGATTCTGTGCCAGCTAGGCTGCGTCACATATTATTACTCTCTTTGAAAAGAAGAATTATGGGATTAAAAGTTTCCATTATAGGACTAATTTTACCTACCAAAAGGAATACAAAACTATATCATCTCAGTTGTCAAAAAGAAGGAAATGTTTCATAACTAATAATGTGGATTACTCAGGTAGCTGAAAATTGCTAGAAAGGGAGTAAGCTGCAAAAATTTTATGACTCGTTGGCTTTACCACGAGCAGCCTCGAACAATCAGATCATTTCACTAAGGAAAAAAGCCAAAACACAATCCAAAAATTTCTGAAGACCGCATCATAAGTGTGACCAACTGGTTACCAATTTATGAGATGACAGATTATCCAATAACAAACATGCAGTTAAACATGAGCTGCTAATTCGGAAAAAATAATCACAAAATCCTTGATAGAATAAACATTCCACGAATGGTCATTCAACCTCCAGATAGCACATAAGGCTCAGAAGGGCACATTGCAAGGGCAAATTCAGCATTGTCTTGATGTCCAGTCAATATCTGCATGTAGATATAGACTATCAATTACCTACTTATAAGAAATACAAAGGCAGGAAAATGAACCTGTTATTCAAAAGACCCACCAAGTCTGGTCGAGAATTATTTACTCCCAAGGTAGCATGACGATTAGGCTGAGACTCAACATCCCAAATAAGAACCTGGTCCAAAAAATTTCCAAAGTCAACTTAGTGAATTAAATGGTTATGAAATACTGATGTGGACCCCACAAAACAGCATCCACCACAGAGGAACCAAAACTTGTATGAGTGCTACGACAGGAAACTGAAATGTGCAGAATCAGATACTCACATCAGGACTGTCAGTGTGTGTGGCCACTATCTTGCTATCCTGAGGCAGCTCCCTGATTCGATTCACCTGAAATCATGTTATAGAATGCCAACAAATCTGTTAAAGTATATTATAGTCTTTCAAGTCTATATTCCACACTGTGAGTGCTTCGGTAATTGATGTTTTAACGCAAACACAGATCCAGTAACTCTCATACTTGTGGTGAGAATAAGAAAGAAAAACACATAGTATAATTGAAAGGATTCTATGGATCAATTCCACTGACACAGAAAGAATCACGAAGAATAAAAGAGCTGCAAATGCACTGGAAACTGTCTCGAGAAAAACACAATATGTTTCATCAATTTGTCCTCCAAAGATATCTGCCTAAGAGTAAGTAATTCACAGTTCAACAACATTAACCAGACAAAGCCACTGCAGAGTCGAACACAGGACTGCAAGTATGAAACCATGCTTTCTCGTACAAGGACCTAATGACAATATCAACTTCATATTTTATGGTACTAAATTTTGGATATGACAAAACAAAATGCATTATATACTCAACTGCATTAGTGATGAGAGATTCCACCAGTGGAAAATAACCATTCAGGATATTCTACTAACTGAAAACAGCAGTAGTGCACCGCCGGTATTCTAAAGCAACACAAGATCCTCAACAATATAAACTAACTATGAAATGAACAAAAAAGAGAAAAATTTCTGTTTAGATCCAATAGTAAGATAGGGCAATGAAAGATGAACCTCGCCCGGATGAATAATAGTCTTGAACTTCTTTACAAAAGGGGAACGAGCTTCTTCGTTGAACTGAAAGATAGGCAACGAAGATCATAAAAAAAGAAAATACTGAAAAGTGAAACAAGAGCAGGAATAAGTAGGAAGTGCTTGCAACTATGCACATGGAAAACACCTGAGATATATGTTGTGCTGCTGCAACCCTAGGTTTTACAACTTCAACATTAGCAATGACAAGCGTATTTGGAACGCTACCATCAGTCTGCAGGGGATTGGAAGAATAGGAAAAAAAGATTATGATCGTAATTGAGATGGCCTTTAGCATTAATGTAACAGAATAACGAGATGACTGAACTGAATAAGGATAACAATAACAACCATACTCTCAGCAAGGAATTTAAAGCAACAACTATACAAATAAATATTCTTAACACTTCAAAGGCCCTTTACTAGCAACCCTATAAGACAGTACTACTTTTTTTATCTTCTAACAGAGAAATTCCCGAGGGCTTTCTCCCCTTAAACATCATGATTTTGTCTACGACAGGGTTCGAACATGTGAGACACGGCTAATCCACACACATCACAAGCTAAGCTCTTACTACTAAACCAAAGTCGCCAGGGCCCTTATAAGAATATTTAATTTAATGCTAATCAAATGTAAATAAAAGGACATGAAAATATTCATTTTACCTGCTCAGAAAGGTAAAGACGTTGGCGATTTTTGTAAGTAGCTTGCTCAAACTGTGGGCCCCACCTGAAACATAGAAGAAACTATTAGTCATCTTCATTTAAAAAAAAAATGCTGCGCCAAATAACAATGAGCAGTTCAAAATGTAAGAAACAAAACCCTAGAAAATGGGAAAAAGTGTACGAACCGACAGGAAAGGGAAGGCCAAACGAGGTTATGATTAGCAAGCCAATCATAGAGAACAGGAACAAGTGACTTCCATTGTGTGTACCGTTCGTCCACCGACGGCAGCTCTCCTCCTCCTCCGCCTTTCTCCGCCTTCATTTCCCGCCTCTCTACTCACGATTTTCCCGCCTCTACTCTATTTGTTTTTACTGTCCGTCACTGAAACAGCTACTGCGCTTAATAATAAGAGTGTGAGAGGACAACACGCGGAACTGTCTTGCGCCTTTTGGGTTTCCACTTTAATATAGTACTAGTAGTAGCACTTCATGAGTCTATTTAGGAAAAAAAATTAAATAAATTATAGGTTTTCCTTGGATAGGGTTTTTCTCCATGCCATATTTGGAATTTTTGTTTAAATTTTTTTCTAATAGATTTGGTTTTGTTTAGTTTCTTGAAAATTTAGGTTTTGAAATATAAAGATTGTGATATATACGTTTTTCGAAAATAAAATTCATGATAATGGATCATTCAGATTTTGTTGATTTTGAAAGGCTGCAGTTTTTGAAATATATGACGGTTATATTTGTTATTTATAAAGTAATTTCAAAATTAGTTGATATTTTAAAGGTTGTTATAGGTGTAGAGTCGATATTTTGGATGATCGATGCATTTTCACATGGATAAGGAAAAAAATAGTATATGTATTATTTAATGCATTATTTGAATGAACGTTGATATAAATCGTCGTCAAGTTACCCGTTTAACTTCTTTTTTTCAAATCAAATTTCAATATGATTGAATAAGTAATTACATAATGTTACCTGAAAATACTTTATGATTGAGAGAGCGAGAAAATAATAGATTTGAACAGCTAATCTTTTGTCACGTTATCTTTTTAATATATCCAAATTTTGATGGATAAAGTTAACGGGTACATATTGTTGATGAGAGATGGCGTGTATTTAATGAAATTTGAAGAGCGCACAAAACTTGAACATCTAAGAGTGTGAGAGTACAACACGCGAGACAGTCTTATGCCTTTTCGGTTTCCACTTTAATATAGTACTAGTAGTGATAGCACTACTTCATGACTCATTTAGGAAAAAAGAAATAAATTATAGGTTTTCCTTCGATAGGGTTTTCTTCATGCCATATTTGGAATTTTTCTTTAAATTTTTTTCCAATTGATTTGGTTTTGTTTAGTTTTTGAAATAGAAAAATTATGATATAGTTTATGTTTTTCGAAAACAATTTTTATAATAATGTATCTTTAAGATGTCTTTGATTTAGAAAGATCGATTTTTTTGAAATCTAAGACGGTTATTTTTGTTATTTGTAAAGTAATTTTAAAATTAGTTGATGTTTTAAATGCTGTTATAGGTGTAGAATCATATTTGGATGATCGATGCATTTTCACATGGATAAGAAAAAAAATAGTAGTATATGTATTATTTAATGCATTATCTGAATGAATGTTGATGCATTTTCACATGGATAAGAAAAAAAATAGTAGTATATGTATTATTTAATGCATTATCTGAATGAATGTTGATATAAATTGTGGTCAAATTACACGTTTAACTTTTTTTTTTTTTGGTTTAAGTCAAATTTCAATATGATTAAATAAGTAAGTACATAATGTTACCTGGAAATACTTTATGATTGAGAGAGCGAGAAAATAATATATTGAACAGCTAATATTTTGTCACGGTATCTTTTTAATATAGTCAAATCTTGATGGATAAAGTTAACGGGTATATATTGCTGATGAGAAATGGCGTGTATTTAATGAAATTTGAAGAGCGCACAAGACTTGAACATCTAAAATATTTATTGAAATACAATTAGAAAAACAATGCAATGCATTCAAATGAGGGATTGACTCACGTGCTCGTCCATATGAAATAGTTTACCTTTTAAAACTCTGTAACAGTAGTTTAGCAAAAATGATTTTTCCTAAGTTGATGAATAAATTTATGATGAAAATACCTCTATGAAATTTTATACCGCCCTCTCTTTCTCATAAGTGTTGCCTCTTAAGCAGCACTTGCTTTTGACCCCTTCTTGGATAGACAATATTTCTTAAATCTATACTCATATTCTCTTTAATAACTCGAAGTTCTTCATTGGAAACACTTGCCCCTTAAATTTATTCCCTTATTCTTGCATGCAGCACTTGTCCTTGATCTCTTCCTAGGAGGTAGTTCTTGTAGATTGATAACTTGAAGTGGCTACAGATGAAATAAAGGTCATTTTAATAAAACCATCTGGACAAAGAGACAATACTAGCTAATTTTGAGGACGGATTGTGAGATACTTCTCACATGATCAAATAGGCCTAATCAAGGATATGTTAGTCGGACTTCGTCATGCATTGACAAGATTTTGCTTGGTAACAACGAATTTAAGGATATGCAAACCATTCATTCTTTAAACTTAAATTAGTAAATTAAAGAAAAAGCCAAAAATCACAAATTTATAGGAAGAGACTCAAACTAAAGTGATAGGGAGAGAGGAAAAGGAATAAAATGTGCACGACCTGAATAATGGCTAAATAATTTCAATATAACATAGCCTTTTTTGTACATGTCATGCACACGGTGTGCATGATTTATATATGTATAATGATTAAAATGACTATATATATGGTTTCCCAGAAGACAAAATTAGCTAGAAGTCCTAATTTGTATGAAAAAATGGCGCCTGGTAGCTACTTTTGTTGTTACGAAGCCTAATTATCGAAACTATTTAAATTTGTGCCTAATAGGGCTACCTTTGACCTCGACAGTAAATTGATTTGTGCTTGTTATTTTGTAGCATATAAAAATTGTTACGGACAGATATTTTCACACAGTTCAAGATTTTCGTGTAATTCGTCTACTTTGTTTCATTGTACCTCAGGATAATCAAGAGTTTTAGAATCCATAATTGGATTTGATTTCAAACAAAATAAGCAAAAGCATATCCAAATATGCTAACGACAAAACCAATTTTCCTGAATTAAGAAATCTAATTTGCTCTCCTAATTACAATGTACAAGACATAAAGTTCGCCTTGGTGAGTTCTCAACTTCAAACCTTTGAGTGAAACTTTTAAAGATTTAGCCAAAAGATTTGAAATTGAAAGTTGGCTAAGTTTGAAATTGGAAGCATGTTATGCCTAACTTCAGATGTGAAGGACTGAAGTTGAACTTTAGACATCCATGTCTGAAGTCGACAAGTCCCAGCTTCAAACCTAAAGCTCTAAAGTTCAAACTCAGACCAAGAAATTAGTTAATGTATCAACTAAAAATTAAATAATATTTTAAAAAATTGCAAAAACTTTCACCTGGTATCAGGGGCGGACCCACATTCAAATATTGGGTGCTCGAGCACCCATTAAACTCATCTCGGAACATTTGTAGGTATACTATAATTTTTAGAAAATGTGCATAAGTTGTTAGCAAGAACCCATGAAATAGAGGAATATATTGGTGCGTTGCTTTGGTGCTGAAGGCTCAGGTCTGTTCGAACTCGACTTCGAATTCGAATCTTAATAGCAACATTCTTTTTAAGCAGTCATTTCTTTCCTAATACATCAAACTCGGTTTACTGACTTTGGTTTTACTCTTTTGTATTTTACTTATTTAAAATGGTTGTAGCAAATAAAGAGAAGACGAAGGCCAAAACTTGTTAAAATGTGAGCACCCACGAAACTAAAATCTTGGGTTCGCCATTGCCTGGTATTTCTCAAAATTGATTGATTTTGAGAAAGTACCTCTGTTTAACATGGTTTTATCAAAATACCATCCTCTTGGTCCATAGGCAACACTTTAAGTTATCAGTTGGCAAATGCTGCCTTTTAGGAAGAAGTTAAGTGACAAGTGTTGCCTAGGCCACGCTTAAAGTTATCTGAAAAAATGCAGGAAGAAATTTGAAGGGGCAAATGCTGCCTTAACTCTTTATATGGGAGAATGTGTGAGTTACAATGACAAGTCTCTTCGCCAGTACTTATGGAGAAAGAGATGGCGGGGATACGGGCGCCATAATAAGATTCATAAGGGTATTTCCATTTTAAATGTTTTCATTTAATCAAGTTAAGTACATTTTTGCTGAACCACCATTATATAGGGGCAAAAAGACAAGACCATACCTATGCAGTCATATAGTTATGCAAATCGCCCAAAAAATATAAGACATCTTAAATGACACATACATGGCTCTCTGCAATTTTTCCCAAAAAAAGCGCACACACATAGGTTGGGCTTCAACATCCAAGTGGAAATGGGACTGGGTAACCACTCTAAGGGATAATATTTATGTTTTTAGCCACTATGTTCTAAAGTACAAATTTATAATTAGAACTTCCAGAACAATATAAGAATTCGGTAATTCCATAATTAGCAACTTTAAGAATATATATCTGAACCTCAAATACAGATAGTAAAAATAAGTGGGTAAATATTAAATTTCATGGGTACATAATGAATCTCTTTAATTTATCGCAATTTGCTAGTGATAAGTCATCAAAATATATTAGTGTTAATTCCAAACTTAACACCGTCTCAATATACAATAAACACCAAATTTTCCACGACTTCCGTCATGGCAACCTTTTCATATACATTTAACTAGTTATAAGTTTGAACTTTAGAATATAGTCGTGTATGGTAGAAACTAGAAAGCCTTTATCTTGTAAAGTAATTTGTTTTTCAAGAAAACGAAATAATTAAATAATTCTGAAGAGGGTACGATAAAAAACAAGTAATTCAAATCAAATGGAGATCAGAGATTTGCAAGTACTATTGATTAACAAGTTGTTGGCAAAAAATACTTTTTTTAAAAAAAAATTTTGGTTTCCATCCGGTGTCCAGTACTCTTATTGGAGCCCCGACTAATCCGGATTCGCGCTGCATATGGCCAAATTCGGGGAGAAGCGCTCCCTATCAGTGATTTTTTCATACACAAAGCTCGAATCTGAGACCTTTGGTCAAGGAAAGAGTAGTCCCATCTGCTACATACACCCTATCACTTGGTGGTTGTTGGCAAAAAATATACTAGTATGAGTAATATAATACTCCTCTAACTCAAAAAATCTTTACAAAATTGAGGGAATGTTTTGGTATGGACATAAAAAATTGATTTCTATATGACGTGGGATCCACGCGGGAGTATTCAAAAGCTTTACAGCATTTCCCAAATTCATTCATTGGAGTGCGCCCACACGCGCCGTTTTAGGCGGCATCCTTCTTTTTCTGTAAAAAGCTTAGATGGGCGGTTGGTGGGCCTCATGTCGGTGCTGCCACGTCATCTTATTAGACTTCATCACCCCTAATTTCCCTTTTTGTTCTTTTTAACTTTTAAACCATTTCATTTTTAATTTTTTTTCTTTTTTTTGTTTGCCCATAAATGGTTGGTATCTAAATTAAACTGAATTTGTGTAAAAATATCCACTGTAAGATAAATACTTTCCAAAAAAGATAAATTTCTTTTTCAGATATCGAACTCAATATTTTTGATTAAACAAGAAGCTTACAATCCACTAATTTTTTGATGTGATTTCAGATATTTGAATTAAACATTCATGATAATCATCATGATTTTCTAAAAACTTTTATCTACTCATCATTAATTTTTACTCAATTTTGGTATTAGTCCATATATACTTTATAGTAAAGATAACATTATGCAACATTTAGGTTGAAGGTGCTATTGTAGTATGCTTACGCATAATACGAATTCAAGAAGCAAACTAAGAGCATGTTTGGCCGATTTATAAAGCTGCTTATTTTGAAAAGTTTATTTGTTCTAAAATATAAGTAAACCGTTTGTGTTTAGCTAAACTCATTTAAAAGACTACTTTCATATTAATAATTGAGCAACAATTTGTATTTTGCCAAACATACTTTAAGAGAGAATTGGTAACGAATGCTTAAAACTTTAAAATTCCATTGTCATTATCTTCACCCATAAAAGATGAATATTTTTCTTAACTCGAAAATAAATACTCCATATTATCTTTAAACTCCTTTAATCGTTTTAATTTGTCAAACCAAGAGTACTGTTTCTTTGCTTAGTGCTCGACTCTTTGAATTTTCAACCAATTCCTAATTCCTAATTGACTTTTTTTTGTTAGTGCCCTAAAAAGAAGAACTCATAATCACCCTCCTGCTAAATTAAAACACTAATAATCAAGTACTAATTAGTATTTATTTCACCTGCCTGTATCGTCTCTGATCATAGGATAGTACAGCCCACTTTTTAAGACAAACTAAAAAGGAGGTAGCCCATCTTCTAAGATCGCACTCTACTCCTTTTCAACTTTCAAGTCCAGCGATCTGATCCACCTTCTTACTTCTCCTATGGGTATGCTCTCTATTCCGATCCATTTTTAATTACCCCCTAATTCTTGCTTTAATTTAATTATTCATTTACTCTTATCTGTATTACTGAATCCTATTTGTTGATGGGTTTTCATGGTTTAGCCCTTTCTTGGGTTTATTTATATCTTTTTTGTCAATAACTAGGTAAAGGTTTAATCTTTCTGCAGAAAGATTGGGTTTTTATGTCTTTATCTTATTGATCTTGATTTCTTGGTCTTTGTTAGTGACTTAGTAGATGTTATTGGTTTTGCAGCTTATGCAAGTTGGTTTCTAAAGATAAAAACTAGTTTAGGGAGTAATTGATTCTTTCAAGTGTTCTTGCCCTAAACCAGAACACAGTAAATGTGCTGACTTTCCCTCTTTGTCAATCTTATTATGTAGTATTCTGATTAACTTTGTACTTTAATGTTTTTAGATTATAAGGATGAGTGTTGTTCGACTCACCTCATTGATGGGGATGGTGAGTTCAATGTTGTTGGAGTTGATCACTTCATGAAGGAAGTTAAACTGGCTGAATGTGGTCTTTCATATGCTGTTGTCTCCATTATGGGCCCACAAAGTAGCGGTATGATTTCTTTCTTGTAAACTCAGTTGCTATCCTCCATTTACTTCTTTGGAATATAATGAATTTGATTTAGCTTGGTGAAACTTGACCAACTATAAATGTGCATCATATTTGAGCTGATTCAGATCTTTATCCATGTCATTGAACGCCTCAAGCAATACACCCTCCTTTTTTTGCTTTAGTTCTTCTATTTGCTTCCTTAAGGATTTCCTATGTGGTTACTGCTTGCCTATACCAATCATTTAATGCTCTTTCTTGAACCAATGTTGTTATATTCTTTGCCAATGCTGACTAGCTTTAACGGTGATAATGCAGGGAAGAGTACACTGTTAAATCATCTTTTCCGTACTAACTTTAGAGAGATGGATGCGTACAAGGGAAGGTGTGTATTTAGTGAATTACTTTATCTGCTGTATCTCTGCTGTTTCATTGTAAGTGAGCTGACGGAATTAAGTACTTTCTAGGTCACAAACCACAAAAGGTATTTGGATGGCTCGATGCGTTGGGATTGAGCCTTGCACCCTTGTTATGGATTTAGAAGGCACAGATGGTAGAGAGCGAGGAGAGGTGTGTTGAAAAGACTCTTTAGATGATGATTTGCTTTCCCTTTGTTGCTCCATCATTTATTTTCGTGTGACCACATACATATTTTCCTTAATGCATTCTCCGAAGTTGCTGCACACCTTTGATATGGGTGCATATCACAGGTGCCATTATGGACCAATTTTTTGTTGCTTGTTGAAAAATTAAGTTTGGACCTTCTGTTTATTTGACATTACTTCTTACATTATCCTGTATTACATTAGTATTTTCTATTTCCTTATTTCGCTCTATCTTGGAAAATTTCAAAATCTTTGTAGCTTCATCTTTGTAGTATTCTTGAACTCACTGGGTAATTTTTGAACAGTTTCCAGTAGATTCGGGGTCTATGAGATATTTTACCGTTCACTTCCTTTCTTTGTTTAGTGTTGTAATACTGTGTGCGAAGACGTCTATGGAATTCTTTGCTCAGTATATTGGGAAGCATAAGTAATTTCTGTGATCAAAATGGAGCTAACCTAATTCCAGCTTCCAGCATTTATTGAATGATCCCTGTATACTCTTTCTGACAGGGTGATATAACTAGTAATTGAGCAGATTGTTTCTAATTCAGGCTTTATGTTTTGGTTTAGGATGACACTGCATTTGAAAAGCAGAGCGCTTTATTTGCACTTGCTGTTTCTGATATTGTGCTAATCAACATGTAAGTTTCCTTTGTTCTATGAAATGGATAGTACATGAACTTCTGATAAATTAAAACCAGAAAACAAATTATGTATGAGTGACTCAACAGTTTTTAAATTCAGGTGGTGTCATGACATTGGTCGTGAGCAAGCTGCAAATAAGCCTCTTCTAAAGACTGTTTTCCAGGTAAAGTTCGGAGAGGCTTCTTTTTTCGAATACTCATTTCGGATGTTTTACTACTTAGTTTATTTTGAACAGGTTATGATGCGGTTATTTAGTCCACGTAAAACGACATTGATGTTTGTTATTCGTGACAAAACAAGGGTATGTGCCTCGTTAGTGTTTTAACATGCTCAAGAAATGCTGCCAATTATAATATCTGCGGATCTTGTTGAAAATTCTCTAAGCTGTACTTTTTCACCTTATTTCTAGACTCCTCTCGAAAATTTGGAACCTGTTCTTAGGGAGGACATTCAGAAGGTACCATACTAATGGTTTTTCTTATTATATGTACCTTCTAAATGCTAAATTATTAATTTAATGTGCCTGTTCTGGACCGTAGATATGGGATTCTGTCCCAAAGCCGCAAGCTCACAAGGAAACACCGCTAAGTGAGTTTTTCAATGTGAGTCACAATAAGCTTTCAATGCTGTTGGTTTCTTGTTGTCTGTTTATATCTATGCTCATAGATTTAGTCAAATTGATTGAATGTCCAGGTTGAGGTCACGGCTCTTTCTAGTTATGAAGAGAAGGAAGAACAATTCATGGAGCAGGTGCATGAAAAACTTCTAAGAATTAATTGATTATTATATGTTCTAGTAGTTCGTATCTATTTCATCAGATATGGTTCTTTTGTTTATACTTTGTGGCGAATGATCAGATTGTGCAACCACTTTTTTTCTTCAATTAACTCTGTTTTTCTTCTTTCTGTTCCATCTTGTTTCTTTGTTAAGGTGGCAAGTCTAAGACAGCGGTTCTTTCATTCTATTGCACCTGGTGGACTTGCTGGAGATAGGCGGGCTGTTGTTCCTGCCTCAGGCTTTTCATTTAGTGCACAGCAGATATGGAAGATTATAAAGGAGAACAAGGACCTTGACCTGCCTGCCCATAAGGTTGTGACCCAGAAATCTACCCCGACTGAAATCATCATACAATAAGTATCCATGTTCTTTTTACATACTTGATTTTGATATATTACAGGTCATGGTAGCTACAGTGCGTTGTGAAGAGATTGCCAATGAAAAATATGCTTCTTTTACTGCAAATGAGGTATATGGTATTGACTGAAGGTTCAATTTATGAAGTATACCTGGTTCTGTTTTATCTGCCTTTTTTAAAGGCCGCCACTTAATTTTGAAGTAATTGACCTTGTCATAGGAATGGTGTCAATTAGAAGAGGCAGTTCATGCTCATTCTGTACGGGGCTTCGGAAGGAAGCTTAGCTCAATTTTGGACACTTGTCTATCAGAGTAAGGACAATACACAATACTTTCATGCAGTGTAGCATGGGTGTGCTTCTAGAAAGAAGCGAATAGTATCTGTATTTATGTGTGACACTTACCTTTAGCAGATGTTTCTAATACGATATTTCTTGCCTTAAGGACGGGACACATCACATATAAGCGTTCTTGTGGTTAGAGCAAAGAGATCACAAGAAGAATATAGTCAATCTTTGAATTTTCATTATATATGATAAGGCTTACAACAATTAAAAGAAACTGTCAGAAGAGTATAACATTAAAGAGAGAAAGAAAGACAGACTGGTTTTTCTGAATTTTAACTGTCTAGTTTCTCTGCTAGAATGCTTGAGATTCTGTTCTTATCATCTGATTCTCCCCTCTTTGATTACCTGATTGTATTCGTTTAGTGATGGGAAGGAAATGCTGTTGAGTGTGGTGTTTAAGTGACGATATGCAGGAACTAGGCTGTGGTGCACCTTTTTTTGGCTTAGCATCATTGTAAAAGCAAGGAGATATGTCATGCTAGAATGAAGGTTTTTTTTTTTGTTGGATAAATGGTTAAGGGGTTATTAGGTATGTGGATGCTGTGGCCAGCCGTGGATCATCCACCTCCTCACTATGATTTTGCCTCCTGAAATAGAATTGTAGTTTGAAATGGAGAGTTTTTTTTTTCCTTTAATTAATTCTTTTTTTCTGAATAATTCATCTCTTCAAGTACCATTTTTCTCTCTTGGTGTATATATTACGATTGTTTTCATGTACTCATTTTTACATAATAACTGGGGTGAACATGGGAAATAAGATTTTTTTTTTCCCTCAGGTATGACGTTGAGGCTACCTTCTTTGACGAAGGGGTGAGATCCGCAAAGCGAAAGCAGTTGGAAGAGAAATTGCTGCAGGTATTTGGCTTGGCTAGGCCATGTTCTATCCTGAACTTGTTTTGCTACATTCACCTAATCTCTTTGGGTGTATCCCTCCATTAACCTTTCTATTTTTGATGATTGACTAGCTGGATTCCTGTTTGATAATTAAAAAAAGAGTAAGAGAAAAAAAATTACCTGGATTCTTTTGGGTTTTAATGAGAACTCTTTGCCCTTCTTAAAGTAGACCAAATAATTTCACATGCTAAATTTCTTATGTAATGGTACTCTGTGAACTAATGAGTAACTGCATCTTTTTCTGTCCCACTAGAAAAACAATAATTTGTAACTTATTTGTTTTCATAAAGAAGGGCCATTTTGTGATTGCAATCCTTTTCTGATTGATCCTCTCTTCTGTTGTAGCTTGTCCAACCAGCCTACCAATCTATGCTGGGCCACATCAGATCTGATACTTTTGAAAGGTTCCAAGAAGCATTTGATAAGGCACTGAAGGGGGGTAAAGGGTTTGCTCTGGCTGCTCGTGAATGCACCGAGTCTTTTATATCCCAGTTTGATGAAGAATGTACAGGTAGGGGATAACACCTACATTTTCTGTTACTAGTTTAACCCACTTGATTTGTGTCTTCTGGATGTTATCCTTCATCAATTAAACCTCTTCCCCAAAAGGTCATTGAGCTGATACTCTATGTTTATGCATGGAGCCTAGTTATGAAAACTGCTGTTACTCTGGGAATAATAACGCAATGCTGACAGAACTAAGTGACAATTAGTTGAAGTAGTTGCTTATTAGAAGTGGTTATTTCTTGAAATGTCCACTTAGGCTTGCAAGGGGTGGTGCAGGATGAATTGTGATGTTTTTTTTTACCATACCATACCACACCATACCACCATACTATAGCAGCTTCTATGTCTTTTGGATGTATGTAATTTGAACTACAAAGACTGTTGACATATTCTTTGTCCCTTCACTTGGCGAAATAGAAACTTCTCCGGTTGGACGTACCAAGCTAGAAAAGAATTTTGGCAAAGGGTTCAGGCCGCGAAAACAGCAACTGATGATTGCATCAGGGTAGGCTGTGTACGCCCCTTGGGGTGCGTCCCTTCCCTAGACCCTGCGTGAGCGGGATGCTTTGTGCACTAGGCAGCCCTTTTTTTAGATTGCTTCATCACTTGCTGACTTTTAGGTTTTAGCGTTCAGGGGAAACTAGTGTTCATTAATATTCTTCATCTAGAGATGTTGCCGAACTTGTACTTAATGAAATGCTTCAAGACAGGAAAGCTTCAATCGGTGATAATTTATTTGGAAAGTTAAATCTTCACTGTCAGCAGCTTGCATTTTGAAATGTGATGCATTATTTGTAGATGCTATTATTGACCAAGCAAAATGGGACTCATCTAGAGTGAAGGATAAGCTGAGACGTGATGTAGATGCTTATATTGCTGAAGTTCGTAATGCCAAGCTGGCGGAAGTGACAACCCTATACGAGGTATGAAAATTTGACAACCTTCATACTTAAGCATTAAGTGCCACATTGGTTAAGTGTAATGGGCTGTTGTCTCCTTATGTTGTGTTGGACAATCCTCACCTCTTGAGCTAGCTTTTGAGGTTGAGCAAGGCCCAAGATTCATTTTCTTAAGATGAGCTAGGCCCAAACTTAATGGATGTTGTGTTATCCTCCGCCCCCAATGCAATGTTACTTATGCACTAGGTATCTAGCCTTTTGCGTGCTGTGGGGTGCTAGTGCTTCATGTGTCAAGTTTATTACATGTTCTCCTTATTTGGTTTTGGACAATCCTCACTTCTGGATCAACTTTTGAGGTTGAGACAGACCTGAATTCATTAGCTCAAATTACATTTAGCCGGAAAAAAATTTCGCAACTCAATTCAATTTTGTTGAAGTGTTCTGTTCTAGGTTTTTGAGATCAAAATAATTGGCGTTGGGCATATATAGGAAGTTTAATTTATTTCCTTTCACTCATGAAGGGAACATACCATCACGCAGTTGCATCTGCTAGTTCAATTGCTGATGCAACATCTATGCTATTAGTAAATATTAGTATTTGGTAGTGGATCCTATGTGACAACAAAAAAGTACGGGTTCAATTTGAGATTCACATAATTTTAGATGTAACCATGCTGGAACTGATGAGAAGTTCATTGTATAGACAAAGCTGAACGAGGCATTGGCTGGACCTGTTGAGGCTCTTTTAGATGGAGCTAGTGATGATACATGGCCAGCAATAAGAAAACTGCTTCAGCGTGAGACTGACACAGCAGCCTCTGGTTTTGCTGCTGCACTTTCTGGTTTTGAAATGGATGACGAAAGTAGGGACAATATGGTTTTGCGGTTGAAAGATTATGCACGTGGAGTAGTTGAAGCAAAGGCAAAGGAAGAAGCTGGAAGGGTTTTGATTCGCATGAAGGACAGGTATGTATGAGTTTTATTTTGTTCTCCAGCTCTGACTATTTACATACAAAGACTATGCAGCTGACCTTAAAATTACTTGCAGGTTTTCAACATTATTCAGCCATGATCAAGATTCGATGCCGCGAATTTGGACCGGAAAGGAAGATATTCGAGCAATTACTAAGACTGCGAGATCATCTGTATGTTTGACTGAAATAAGCTTTCCTTTTTTGGCGTGTGATTTCACTTTTCAATTTCACGTTGAAGTTTGTGCTGACTTGAGTTTTTCTTTTTCTCTAGTCTCTGAAGCTCCTGTCAGTTATGGCTGCAGTTCGCTTGGAAGATGAGGGTGATAGTATCGATAAAACACTTGTCCTTGCTCTTGTGGATGGAAAAGCAGGTGCTTCCACCGCAAGGAGCATCACATCAGTTGATCCTCTGGCATCTAGCACTTGGGATGAGGTAATTTGCTTACTTATGTGGTTTGTCTTGGAAGCCACTTACAAGCAAAAGTCATTGTCAACGAAAGAGGAAGACTAGATTCTTCCACTGAATATGCTCGTCGTGACTTCATATTCACAGGGTGTGAATGTTTTGTTTGGAATCTTGCTGGTGATGACCATAAAATAAACATGTCAAATTTGTGATTGAATATATTACAGTTTGGTTTTATATGTATAAGCTAACCCGCGCTATTGTTTGGTGCTTATTGAGTTATCTTACTGTAAGTGTTTTAGTTCGTAGATCTGAAAATACTAGAATGATGCCTAGTAAATTTTCTTCTTTAAAAACTTCACTTTATTTGTTTATTTGTATGATGAAGTAATCTTAGCCCATAGAGTTTCTCATCTTGCGGGCAATTTGTATTGCAGGTCCCTCCATCAAAAACTTTGATTACACCCGTCCAGTGCAAGTCTTTGTGGAGGCAATTTAAGGCAGAGACTGAATATGTAGTTTCACAAGCCATTGCTGCTCAGGTGTGATATTTAGGTGCTATTGTGAATATTTGTGCTTAACCGATAGTTATCTTTTATGCTCTAATTTGATTGTCTGTTGGATATGTTCTAAAAGTTACAATAAGGATACAAAGTATGGAGTGGTGTTGGGTATTTTACACTAAATAATGGGATTATAACATTTGAAGTGCAATCTTGTCCATTGAACACCAGAGTTTTGATTTCTGCATCAAAGAGTGGGACGTACCTTTTGGTACTTGGGTATTGAGGTGATGCTGGAGCTGGAGTGCAACTGTTGATGCTATGATCAATGTGTTTAAGCATAGATAATCTTTGATTCAAGTTTTGTCCTTCGTTCTTGATAGCTTCTAATCTTCTTTTTATTCAACTCTCAGGAGGCTAGCAAGAGAAATAACAATTGGATGCCACCTCCATGGGCAATTGTGGCATTGGTGGTTTTGGGATTTAACGAATTCATGACTCTTTTAAGGTATTCTTCTTTCTGACTTGTGGGTCATGATGCTCCCTAGTTTTTTACTGTATAATTTGGCACCATTTAACTCATAGCTAATGTTGGGTTTTGCTTTTTCCAGAAATCCTTTATATTTGGGGGTTATATTTGTTGCATATCTGCTAATGAAAGCCCTTTGGGTACAATTGGACATCTCGGGCGAATTCCGCCATGGAGTTGTAAGTGTTTAATTTGATTTATTAGAGTGTTATTGCTTGCTAATAGAAGCAATCCAACCAGATAACTATTACAAACTCTTTCTCGTTGCTCATTCAATAGTATATTGCTTGGAATCTTGCTATACTCCTTAAGGCCAATGCTCTAATGATTTTCAGTAGCCAGTCATGTTTTTAAATTTTCTTTGACAATTTAATAAAAATAGAATTAATTTTGATAAGACAAACAACAGCAACTACAAGCCCAGTGCAATCTCACGAGTGGGATCTGGCAAGGGTGAGGTGTACGCGGACCTTACCCCCCCTCCCCCCCTACCTTGGGAGAGGTAGAGAGGCTATTTTTCATTATTCACAGTAACACAGCAGCCGAAAAGAAAAATTATAAAGCTGATTGTTTCTCCTCTGTCTTTCTCTAGTTCCAAGCAATTGAAGATGTACACCTGGTTTCTGGTCTTTCAGACTTATTATCTCGTCTGATATGCCCGAGGCAAAATAGATTTGACCCTTTCTGTTTTGCTACATTATACGGTTCACTGTTTAGGCTTTACTATACGAAGCAGTGCAAACCAAAGAGGCTTAATAAATATTTGTCTTGTATGATTGCTTCATTCACAATGTGGAAACTTTTGAAATGATGGTCTTGTTGGGGATGTGATCTTCTATATGTGTTTTGGCAGCTTCCTGGTCTTCTCTCTTTATCCACGAAGTTCCTTCCGACAGTCATGAATCTTCTTAGAAAATTAGCAGAGGAAGGACAAGGAGTAGCAAGTGGTCAACCACAGCATAACCCTGCCATGGCATCAAAGAGCTTCCGAAGTAGCACAAGTGATAATGGTGATGTGTCAACGAGTGCTTCATCAGAAGTAACCTCGGAAAATGGAACAGAATACTCTAGCCCCTCTATACATGACAAAATGAAGTAAGTATTGTTTATAGAGCACTCTTCAATTCTGCGACAGCAAGTTTTTATGCTCATCCGGATGTGGTATGGTGCACAATACTACTTGATGGCCTTCACCTGTAGAGGCAAAGCATATGAAGAATTAGAGAACTGAAGGCACTGATTTTTTGTTGTACACTGAGAAGAAGTCCCCAATGAATAGGTTGTGTTATTATTTTCTTTCTTGTTCTTTTTCTTTCACCTTCTGTGCCCCATGTTGGCCCAGCTTTTAGATGTCAGTTGATTTCTTTTGTTGGTAAACCAAGAGGGCCCTTCTCTTCTGCCTTTTTTATCTTGTTATACTTCTCCTGGTGTGCCATCAATTTTTTTCTTATGAGAAGTCTAATATGATGTCTGTATTTTATGGATAAAGTGATGGAAGGTATCAAACTGTATTTTAATGAGATGGGATTTTTGTCAAAGATTGTCAGAGGAATTTCTGAAATGTTTTATCCAGGTTCACCTCAATTCATGTTAAGATTGCTGCATGTGTATTGCACTGCCTAACTATTATTTTCCCTTTTAAAAAAAGAATTATTTGGATGACATTTTCGTACAAGTCTTTGCTTATTTGTTACACCTGTCAGTATAAAAAATTAATCAATTTCCTGTAACACAATCAAGAGGTATAAGAAATATTTACCCAATCAGTTTATCTGTAACACAATCAATTTCCTTGAATCAACCACAAGAAGGAAAAAAAGAAACATACCTTTCCCAAACCCAACAATTTATTGCTAATCATAGCGAGTTTGATTTACTGTTTGCTTCTTCAATGAACGACATTAACAACTCATGCATACCGATCTGGAATTGTCACAGTTTTTTTTCAAATTATATATATGAAGAAATGATTTGAAATTTATAAACAAGTGGACGTTACATGAACAGCGAGGCAATTGCCATTTATATGTTCCATATACTAAATGTATTCATCAATCAGCTTGAATTTTACTGTCACAGTTAAAAGTTGACATAAATTAAAAGTATAACATCGTGAGAACATATGAAAAGCTGTTGGTTTCATTTACTGCAAAATATTTACTTTTTTCCTTTAATTAACCAACAAAGGAAAGAAAAAAGAAGGAACATTTAATTTCCAGCTGGATGGATGGACAAAATTATTAAAAATACTACAGAAAGTTGGTAGATCATGAGCTTGCATAAAAAAAAATTAAAAATTCAAGGTTTAAAATTCATGTGAAATGAATGTAGCAGGTTTCAGTTAAGGCTCCACCTCTACCTCTATTCAATACATTCGTCTCCTGTTTAGTCTTATTTCTTCTTCTTTTAAGTGGTACAAATAATATAATTAAATAAAATATATTTGCTTGGTAATCATAACATGGGCAAGTGTACATATTTCTGAATTATATTCCTTTCCCTTCAACTAACTAACAATTGTAGTCATTTTGCACTTGGAAATTTAAATGGATTGTTGGATACATTAATGAAGGTTGGGCTAAAGAAAAAATGAAAAGAAAAAAGGTTGGGGAACTTATCAGTGGTGAAACATGTAAAAACATAATCTGCTCATGTGTCAATATAACAGGCAGAGACATGTGCCAACAGTATATGTATAAAATTAATTACATTATATGTTTACATTATATTTTCAGTATTCCTAGGGGGCTATGGTCAATTGGGACATGTTGGTTAATTTAAATCTCTATCCAATTGCTTCATTTTAGTTGTGCCTGACGTCCAGACTGTAGAATTTACTAAATGAGTGGCTGACCAACATCTTTCCAGAAGTCTTGGTAGTGTAATATAATATTTTCATTAACTCGTAGTGTTGTTATATCCGTCTCTATTGGCAAAAATTCATTGCAATATGATTGCTCTGATTTAATTGGATTTATAAACAAAACTTATTAACTTTGAAAAAGATTAGATTATTTTGTGTGAGAATTTTGATGCTCGTATATACAAAATATTACTTTATCTTTGTACATTGGACTTCCCTTATTTAATGAGATTTTTTTATAACCAAACATATATTAAGTCATATTTTAAATCATATATGATATGACTTGTTATTAAGGGAAAATTATGAATTTAATGTTAACTAATTATAATATTTTTAGATATAGAAGTGTGATTGCTTTTTAAATGGATATAAGTTAGTACACATGGAGTAAATGCTAAATACTTGTTCACGGACTATATGGAGGACACTGCTTGTAGTAATCACTTAAGGCTCAACTTATTTCGTCATTGAAACTTGCCTTACGATTTGGTTTATGTTTCAGGTATATTATACTAATTGCTTACTTATAAGGCGTTTCTTGGTATTTTGTGGACACAACGAAGAATTTTAACACAAAGTATAGATATATACGTGCAAACTCATTAAAATTTTAAGAATTATGTAATCTGAACTTATAATTTTAAACGTTAAGTGCAATGCTAAAAGCCTTAGATGTTGAACTCAACCAATGTAAATTCCTGCCCAGCAATGCATAGTAATAATAGAAAAAATAAACAACGTGTGCGATTTTCATCTTTTTGTTCTTTCTGGGATTTCAGCTGCATACGGAAACGTGGTGATGAGGAGATTCATTTCACATTTATTTGTTGATGTTTATGTCACTGCATGAGACAAAACATGTACTAGCACAAACTTCGTCAAAATAGAGGTCTGAAATTCTAGACTATAAATACTCCCTCTGTCCCAAAATTAGTAGACGTCTCTTGCTTCTGCACGCCCATTAAGAAATCAATTTACGCTTCAAATGTATAGCATCCTTCAAATTCTGTCCTTACAAATTTAAATACTCGAAGTTATAACAGGCAAGTGTACTATTGAGGTTTAATAATATTCACTGTTGGTGTATAGTATATACTGGCTGGCTGCTGGTTATATGAGGTGAGCTGTCCAAGTAAATGAGTGAGGGTAGAGGGAGATGATAAAGTTTCATCAATCAAACGGCCATGCATTGCTTTGATGCAGTCTAACAGTTGGCATTCATTTCTCCATTAAATGTCCCTTCTCTCGATCGGGGTTGAGTTTTCTGTAGCATTTAATACACACTTCAAAAAAGAAAAAAACCAAATTGCATCTTCATCTCTTCTTGATGAGGTCGTCATTATTATTGTTAAGTTGAGTTGTGTATATATAACACTTTATAAATTGGTCTATATAATATACTAGTTGTGTACACATTAAACAAGGCCAACCAAAGAAAGCCACATAGAGAAAAGCTTGAGGTGGAAGAACTGCTTCTTCTGCTACTTAATAATTTTTTTAAGCTTTGCTCTCTGCACACAATGGCTGTGGTTGGTGCAGCAGCTCTACCTGTGATTGTTAAGCTTCTTCTCTCTTTACTTCTATGCCTCAGCTTTAACTCTTCTCTCACTCTCACCCAAGGTATCTCTCTCTTTTTTTTAATCTTGCTTTTGTATTAGTGTACTTAATTAAGTACATTCTCGTAAAAGTCGAGGTGGTCAGTATCATGAACTTTAGAAATTCTCATGAAAGATCGATCTTCCCTTTTCACTTGTTTAATTCCTCTCTTCCTTTTGTGGTGGGAAAGAAAACATATACTATATCTTCTGGTATTTCTATTTTTCAATGTTTCGTTTTCTTCACCGTGCTCAGGTACTTGTTTATTCACCACCTTTTCTTGCATTCTTGTTTTCTTCTCTTCAGCTCCTACAATATCTTAGCTTTTAGAAACAAGAAGAATTAAGGAAATGGGGAATAAAGGAGTATGGGCTAAAGTTGCATGCTTTGTTGTTAACATCTCTATCTTTTTAGTTCCCAAAACTTATTTTATTTGATACTCCGTCCATTTAATTTTTGTGGCGGTATTTGACTAAACGGCTTAACTTAAAAAAAAATAGTTCTTGATTCATACGAAAGTCTAATTACAACTATCATAAATATGTCATAGCATTTTTATGGCTATAAGACCATGTTATTAATTAAGGCAAATTATTGAAACGTTTGAAGTTAAGGAAAAGTTTCTAAATACAAGAAGTGTATTTCTTGTTCATCTATTTAGTCACTACTTATAGTAGTACTTGTGTGGATGTGCAGCTGCAGGAAAATGGGAATCATGGGAAGATAGATTACCATTCATAAGAGATGCAAGTTCATTCTCATCATCGTCGTCGTCGTCATCATCATCATCAAATGCTAATTGGAGTAGTGGTAACAACAAGGCTTATGACTATATAATAGTGGGAGGAGGCACAGCTGGTTGTCCCTTAGCTACTACTTTGTCACAAAACTTTAGTGTGTTATTGCTTGAAAGAGGAGGAGTTCCATTTGCAAATGCAAATGTGTCATTCATGAAAAATTTCCATATTGCTTTGGCTGACACTTCACCTACTTCTGCTTCTCAATGCTTCATCTCCACTGATGGCGTCTTTAATTCCAGGGCTAGAGTTTTAGGTGGTGGCACTTCCATTAATGCTGGTTTTTACACTCGTGCTAGTCCAAGGTATGTACCACTATGATCAACTTATTAGGATCGTTACCTATAATTATCTTTTAGATGACATGAGTATCGATATACATCAACGTGCACTCTTCTTGTCTTATTGTTTGTTAATGGTAATGTTTTTATTGCTCTTTGGTTAATTGCTCAGTACTACACTTGGAAATTTTGTGACAAATCAAGACAAAAATGTATTATGAAGTGTAACTTTGGGTTGTTCATTGTTGGTTGTTAGATGAATAATGATCTTAATTCCAACTAGAAAAGTGAAATTAGGATCTAGTTTTGAATGGCAATCAATTTTGGTCATGTTCTTGTAGTAAATACTAGTCTTATTTTTGGTAAGCTCGTCAACTCATCCACTATGCACTCACGTTATGTTAACAGAAGTCGTTCTCATGTTTTCCTATAGTTGGCACCTCTCACTTTGTTTTAAGCTAAGAGAAAAGAAGAAACAAAATATAGACAAGACACATTATATGCCATTAAATATTTCATGGAGTTGTTAGGTGAACTGATTCAAAGAGTTTTAAGTGAAACATAAAGGAAAATTAGACTTTCTTGCAACGTCAATCTGTCATTATCAATAGTATTAGTACCTTTATGGCCATTACAATCACCTGAATGCTTTAAGATTCAATTAATGTTTTCATTTATAGTGACACATTTTGGTCAAATTAAGCACATGACATTACCAACAATGATTTAGACGTTGTTAAAAACTCAACTAGGATTCTATTATATGTAATTAAATTGTAGTAATGGGGATATATTGGTTAGGCCCTGTTAGATCACCTTTAATATTGTATTTGTTGAGAACACTACATGTTTATGATATTTGTTTAAGATAAACCTTAGAATATTTGTGACATGTGATGTCTTGTCTTCCTTATTTGTAGACCTTGAAATTAAGATTGGTGGAGAATGCACAAATATTGAAAGACAGAACACAAATTGAGTGTGCCCAGCGATAAATACCCACTGCCTAACTTAAAACAGTCCAACAACCTAATTTATTGTATTCAAGGACAATGTAGTATTTAATTTCCATCTTTATGATGGTTCTTAAATTATTCTGTACTGTTTAGCATGAATTGTTTGTGAATCCAAATATGTAACAGAAAAGTAGGTGATGAGCAGTTAATGTCTTGTCCTAATTCTAGCTTGCATGTAAATGTTGAATGATAGTTTGCATCTGTCTGTTAATGGTCTACTTTTGACCAGGATTATCCATTCTTTAGACTTTATAGGTCTTTTTTATTTGTTTACTTTTGTTAGAGCACTAATTACAGTCATAATTATTGTTTTGAGTTATACTTTTATAGGCTATATTTGACATCCTTAATTGCAAATGTGTTGATGGTGTGATGTTGTGAACTTGCAGTTACATCAAGCAAGTAGGTTGGGATTCTAAACTGGTGAATGAATCATATCCTTGGGTTGAGAAACAAATTGTACATAGACCAAACTTGGCTCCATGGCAAAGAGCAGTAAGGGACAGTCTTTTGGAAATTGGTGTCTCACCTTTCAATGGATTCACTTATGATCACATCTATGGAACCAAAGTTGGAGGGACCATATTCGACCGATTTGGTCGTCGTCACACTGCAGCTGAATTACTTGAGTCAGCCAATCCTAAGAAGCTGGATGTTTTGGTGCATGCTACAGTTCAAAAGATTGCTTTTGATACATCAGGTATTTAATTCAAAACAACCTAATAGTTGCACTCCATAACACAAATTAGCCTAATAGTTATAGTAACTGGAGTTGATAAAATTATGTAGGAAAGAAGCCAAGGGCAGTAGGAGTCATTTTCAAAGATGAAAATGGGAAACAACACCAAGCATTTCTTTCAAAGAGGAAGGGAAGTGAGATTATAGTATCATCTGGTGCAATTGGGAGCCCTCAGATTTTGTTGCTTAGTGGAATAGGACCAAAGGCTGAGTTGGAAAAGTTAAATGTCCCGGTGGTGCATGACAATAAGTTTGTAGGAACAGGCATGTCAGATAACCCCTTAAACACGATCTTCATTCCAACAAATAGGCCTGTTCAGCAGTCATTGATTCAGACCGTAGGAATCACTAAAGCCGGGGTCTATATTGAAGCTAGCAGTGGCTTTGGACAGTCCGGAGATAGCATTCGTTGCAATCATGGAGTCCTTTCAGCTGAGGTTAGTAGCAATCTATCAATTACAGCTTGTTTGGATTGTTGTTTCTCATTGTTTTATAGTATCTCTTTTTGCACCGATTTATGTTGTTATTGTTGAAGAAATGTTTGGATAGATGGTTTGACTGTTCAGTAGTATACATAACTGTTATGTTTAAAATGCCCTTAATCACTGTAAACATTGGATTTATTAGTAGTCTTTATGACGGTTAATCATGGTTCTCCTAACATTCTGTCAACATTTTGGAATAAGCAGATTGGGCAACTGTCAACCATTCCTCCAAAGCAGAGAACACGTGAGGCAATTGAAGCTTACCGTAGAAGCAAGAAAGATCTTCCATACGAGGCGTTCAGGGGAGGTTTCATCTTGGAAAAGATAGCAATGCCTTTATCAAGAGGGCACATCAGCCTTCTGACCACCAATGTTGATGACAACCCTTCTGTCACCTTCAACTACTTCAGCCATCCACGCGATTTAAAACGATGTGTAGCAGGAATACGCATTGCAGAGAAGATCGCGAAATCCAAACACTTCACCAACTACACACAGTGCGACAAAGAGACACTGGATAAGTTGCTTAACATGAGTGTCCAAGCTAATGTTAATCTTATACCAAAACACACTAATGACACAGAGTCTTTAGAACAGTTCTGCAAAGACACTGTGATCACAATATGGCATTACCATGGTGGGTGTCAAGTGGGCAAAGTGGTCACCCCCGATTACAGGGTTTTTGGTGTCAATAGACTCCGTGTCATTGATGGTTCAACATTCGAAGAGTCGCCAGGCACAAATCCTCAAGCCACAGTGATGATGATGGGAAGGTAAGACCATAATAATACAAATTCAGTTTTTATGCATCAATGGTAAAAGTATCTGCACAATAGGGTCACTTATAAGGTCATATGACAAACTATACTGTAGTGTACAAGAATCTTACAGTAAGTGTATATAACTTAAAATCTATAAAGTTTCATGATAAAGAACTAGGAGTACTATTTAACCGAAGAGTTAATTGTTTTCGTACTTCTTGTTGCATTTATGCAGGTACATGGGAGTGAAGATTCTAAGAGAGAGGTTAGGAAGTGCAGCTGGTTTGTAAAGACTTGTATTACTTTGAATTAGAAGTGGATAAATAGAACCATTCTTTTTAGTTTTTTTTTTTTTTTTTTTTGTTGGTTGAGGGGTGGGAATCAAGTGTGGAGGAGTTGTGTCTTTTTTAACCAAAGACTGTAGATTTCATTTTGCCATTCTGATTCTTAGCAAGCACAGTTATGTATGTAGCCTGTCCAGATTGGCTTGCCATTGAAAAAAAAAAGTGTGTGTGTGGAGAGAGGGAAAGAAAGGGGTTGTAATTGGAACTTCTTTGCTGTTGTGTTCACATCGTACGTAATATGTATGAAGTGCATGTTTATTTTCTATATCTCTAATTATCTGTTTTTAACACTGTCGATGCATAAAACTTAAACTGTTTTGTATAACTTGTTTGAAGCATTTGGTTCTACTTGTGAGAGTCATCCTTGCATAGTGAGTTTTACAGATGTTTGATATCTAAATGAACATGAAACAACTCAAACGACAGCCACGAGGTTCATCTACGACAGTGCAAAGATACAGAAACAGTAAAGAGTAAACAGTACAAGTAACAAGCATAGCTCAAATGGAAAACCTTGATGAAACTAGATTAACTTAATTGTACCAAGATTCAAGAAACTACAAAAGAAACAAGTTTAAGGTGGTGCACATTAAAATTTAGCTAATGAAATCATGAATCATAAATTCTTGTGTCATACAAATGGTCCTTATAATTAGTCCATTTGATTAGTTTCCAAAATGAAGGACTGATAGTTGGGGAGAATTTACTTTCAGTTTAAGTCGTCCATTCTGCTCCTACCTGAAGTGATGCTAGGCTGCTTCACAGAGGTGGGCTTCGCTCGACCATGACAAGCTGGTTTCTCCTTCTGTTTAGGTAAGTTTAAGCTTGAAGACAAAATCGAGAAAGGTATACTCTTAGCACCGAAAGCCAATTGGTACCAACCTAAAGGGGAGGCTTGGAGTTGTAGCCTGGTGGTCACAACACTACTTAAGATAAAAAAGGAAAAAACAGACCTACTTTTCATATTTCAAGGAAGAAGAAAAAAAGAACTACTCTAGAAGTTTTAGTCCATATTAGAGGGGAAGTACATAAAATGGACATCTTAAATCCTCTAGTATTGAAAATCCTACAAATATTTCAGCCTTGGGAAGAACCTCTACAGCTGTAAATTTCCATTGGTTCAAATTCAAGTCAAAAGATCATAACGAGTCTGGATTTACATGAATAATGGTCAACTTGATTACACGAGATTTACAAATTGAGCAGTAGAAATACCTTTAAAATAAAGAATCCTGCATGCCAAATTCCAATACAAGGTTCGAGTATTCTTATGCTCATATAACAAAAATGGAAATTTTAAATTCTGATTTGTGTACTAATATAATGTAGGACTCTAAGCTCAAAATCATCATCCTGGTTTTGATGAAAAACTATGCTCACTCATGCTGCCACTAGAAAGAACTTTCAAGCGTTGCCAGAAATTCTTTTTTCTTCCCATTTTCAAAGGAGCAGAATTGAATTGCCTCCTAAAGGACTCAGATTCCAGTGTTTCATATCTAGCTGATATGCTCTTTAAATCTGATGTTGGTAATGCCATGTCGACGTTTAAAGGAGAATCATAACCTGGAATTGATTTATGGACTTGTGAAGATTCTGCAAGGTCATCGAGGCTACAACTTCGGGAGATAGGCTCTTGTGTCTCATCAAATTCATCACACACTAGCTTTAAGGCTTGAACCACTTCTCCCATGAAAGGGCGATGCGATACTTCTGGTTGAACACACATTGATGCTATTGCTGCAACTTTGCTGACACTATCAAATGGCATATCAGACTCTATAGCAGGGTCTATTATTGCTTCTAATCCTTCATTGGTTGACAGGAGTGGACGAGCCCAGGCAACAAGATTTTCTTGACCTGGGGGCTGTGATAAATCCACAGGTTTTCGTCCAGTTAAGAGCTCAAGGAGAACTACACCATAGCTGTAAACATCACTTTTTACCAGGAGATGGCCAGTCATTGCATATTCCGGAGCTAGGTATCTGCAACGGTAATTAGCAGAAGTTAGGTATAAGACAAGATCATATGTTGGGATCCTTTACAAAGTTGCTAATAGCCCTATAAGCACTACAGTTAAGTTAGAAAATTTCTTTCAACTGAAGAATGCATACCCAAACGTGCCCATCACATGCGTGGAGATATGTCTGCTTCCCTCATCCAGTGCTGCTCTAGCCAAGCCAAAGTCAGAAACTTTTGGTGTAAAGTCATGTTCCAGCAAGATGTTGCTTGACTTGAAGTCCCTGTGTATTACACGAGGGCTTGAATCTTCATGGAGATAGGCCAATCCCCGAGCTGCACCCAATGCAATCTTCATTCTTGCATACCAATCAAGGGGAGAAGCCTCTTTATCAATTCCTGAACGAGAAAAAGAACAAAAAAGTGGTTACTTTCGCAACCAATCAGATGCATAACATAAAAATGTAAGTTTTGGTTTATTCATTTGTACCTACCGTGTAAATGGGACTCTACACTCCCATTAGGAACAAGTTCATAGACCAGGCAGCGACAATTTTCCTCCGTGCAAATACCTATCAATTTGACCAAATTTCTGTGATGCAGCCGACTAAGCATCTCAACTTCTGCCAAAAACTCGCGGCCTCCCTGCCGATCATCTCTTTTTAAAACCTTAACTGCTACTTTCCTTCCATCATCAAGGGTTCCACTATATACCAGTCCAAAACCACCTTCCCCAAGGACCCTTGAACTGTTGAAGTTGCCGGTGGCTCTCTCCATATCGTTTGTACTAAAAATTCTAGCAGTTCCTGTGTAAGCTAAAATACTAGAACTGAAGGACAATGACTTTGAACTGGGCCTGCTTCCCAAAAGCTTAGATCCAGCTCCACCTGCTCATTATATCTTCATCAGTCAGATATTAGGTAACAGCTTAAACAACAAAGGCCAAATGGGCAGTTTATCTGCATTTCCTAGTTACTTCTATCAGTAAACTTTACCTGATGTTTTCCCCTGGGATGTGATTAAAATATGAGGAGGCTGCTCAGGTGAATGACAACAACCGCTCTTCAACAACAGAAGCCAAAGAAATCCCGTGCACACAACAAAGACTGTGAATGATGTAAGGACAATCACAATGATCATATTTCTAGCTGTCCCCTTCTTTTTAATTCTTGACACATCTACGCCCAGAGGTTTGATGGGCCTTCCACCATTTTCACTGCCAGGAAAGGCCGGCAGATCATCAATGGTAGCACCGCTTGAATGATATGAAGGCGGAGAAGGTGGTAATCCTGCAAAAAGATCAACTTTATAATAACTCAAGCAATTCAATGAATTCAATGCGTATAATAACACCAACGAAGTGAGGGGAAACGGTTGTCAGAGAGGTGAGAAGCAAAATCACCATTAACAGAACTAATCGGGCAAGTGAACATTGAGATTATTGAAATCAGAACCGATTGTGAAAATTTTGAGGGGAAGCACAAAACTAGAAGCAAAAATCAATCGGAAGCTGCATCAGAAAACACAAGAAATGACCAATCTTAAAGCATCATACAACTCGGACATTAGTCTGCTTTCCTGTAAGGACATCTGTAGTCAAACCATTACTGAACTTGGAAACAATTTTGAAAAGGAAGTGACGAATAGGCATATGATCATGTAGGACCTCAAGAAAAGGATTTTTGGTCAATCTACCATATAAGCACCTCTTATATACAAAACAGTTGAAACTATTCTTTTATGAATCCAGGTTTGGTTCGAGTCTATCATATAAATAAGGGCTTGTACTAGTGACCTAGCACGAATGCTATATCACTATGTGTGCACCAAGGGAAAAGAAGTTTAATGTGCTTCAATATTATCATGGTGGAGTTCATAAAGATCAGATTGAAATATTACTAGTACCAATTGACAACCTGGATAGCGGACATAAACCATCTCATAGGCACCAAAAAGCAATGTCTCTATGAATACTGCCCTCTTCCAGAACTTCTGATAGATTGTAAAAGCAGTGGTAGCATCAAATTTTCCACTTGTAGGAACCAGGTTGATGAGTACAGTTGACTTCTCAAGCTGCTGAATGACTGCATTTGCTCCCATAATGCGCACTTGACTCCTGTTTAACGAAACACTGGCAGCAATTTCCTTGGCGAGCTCGGTTACCAAAGGGAAAAAAGTATAGAGTGTGACATTGAGGCGCATTGCTACTTGGATGGGCCATACACAGCCACAGGGTGATCCAGGAGGTGTGTAGGTCAATGGCTCAGTGCATATCAAAGAGCTACAATCTGACAATAATGTCAAACATTTTACTTAATCAAAAATGATGAATAAAGTATACTATAAGAATGTCAATAAGAATTTTGTGGACTTGGCTGGACTTTCATTGCCGATAAAATTAGGTTGAAGTGCAGTTGGTCCTAAATAGAGAATATATCACTTGTCTACATACCTTGATTGGGAGGTGGTGGTGGCAGTGTCATAACAGGTAAAGGTGCACTCTGTTTCTTTCGATTTAAAGATGAACTCGCAGGTGATATCATAGGTGTAGCCGTGGGAACTGGCAATAAGAGACAGAATCAGATAATCAGACATCAGCATTTGTTAACCATTACCTTTTATATTAAATAATACAGGAGATGATGCATTAGCATTACAATTAAAATACATACTTCCCAAGTGACTAGGTTGGACGATTGGTGATGGTACAGGTGCCCAACGTACTGACGAAGGAACTGGAGACCTAAACGGAGAGATTGAAGGCCCTGTATGTTTTAACAAGAGAAAGGAAAAGTTATTTGCGTAGGCAAAAACAAAGAAGTACTCTAATATTTTGAAGCAAATATAAACTTATAAAGCTAAGGCAGTTTCTTCTAGCTTACCTTGCCAGCTTGAAGAGGGTGGATGAAGGTTATCATATGGTACATGTGTGAATTCACTGTACTTCTTTTTCCTGTGATGGTGCCTAAGAGAGGAGGTTGAAGGTGCAGGTGCAGAACTATGTATTCGCTTTCGACCGGAATTCCTGAAATGTGGTGAAGTTGAAGGTGCATCCGCATAATGAAATGGTTCCAAGATCTTGTGCTGATGGGTGTCTGCAGAACCAAATGTGGACTATCAGGCTTTGCAACTTCAATACTAAATAATTCTAGCTACTTAAAATACCTTTAGTTGGACGATGATATGGTTGTGGAGCACTATGAAATGGCATGTGATGGGATGCAGCAGCAAAATTGTCATGCCTCTTCCATTTAGAAGCTGGAACGTAAGACAAATCTGCGACGTGTATGCATTGTGTTACATGTTAAACCATCTGTTAATGACGAAACATCTTTAACATTTTACATAAGTTCTTTAGGGTGAAATTTAGCTAACAATAGCTTTTGTACTTTCAGGTTGAGATACATTTTTGCATACAAATTGTTGATCTATAATATCATAGAAATAAGGGTTAGGAAGCTTCAGAAAATTAAGATACACCAGTGCCAAAATATGAGGAGCTGACTTTTAAAACACCACAAATGAAGAAATTAAAGAGCATATCCTCTACTTTCTTGCTAGTCTTAACTGTGTATCAAAATGCAGTCCATATCTCCAAAAATGTCATGAAGGGACCTAGTCTGGCGAAACTTCTGATAAATATGGCAATGTGAAGGAATGACAAGTAGGCAAGTTTCCTATCTGCTTGGTGAAATACAGCTAATCGTCCTCCAGGAAACAGAAGAATACCATGTTAGATTATATTTGACATGTAATTTGACAATGTGAAGGCATATCTCAATTGCTTTAGCTTGAGGATAGAGGGATACAGCATAATCGTTGAGATCAGTTCAATTGGTTGACAACTGTAATAGAAATAGGATTGAGAAGCAAAGCACCAGATGGCAAGCATCTTAATAATGAATGAGGGTTGCAAAGTCGGTAGGTCAAACACATACAAAGGGAAAGAAATGGCACCTTGTTGTAGGAGGGATAGACGTTTGTGAAAACTAAAATCAACTCTTCCTTCCTTGAATCTGAAAAATTCAGAAGTTGCTGTTTTCAGTGAATGCAGGTTGAATCCTGCAATGGTGCTAAATCTATTTAGGACACCGGCATAATTAATTCAACAACTAAACAAAATTCCAATGAAAAACTATTGCTGTACAAAAGTAGATCATAACTTCATATTCCTACTTCCCATAGTCATCATTGCATTTGCTCTATCCAGAGATTATTCTCAAATACAGAAAAAAACTAAACAACAATCCAAACAGAGTGTTAGTGGAACAGACTCATAACTGAAGCCCTTGCTTAAACAATCAAGAATTGCATTATTCACACAGAATCGATATAACTCAACCAGAAAAACATAAGCATAGTAGAAACAAATGCATGGATAAAAAAAGTTCCAATTTTCAATATAAACTTAGAGACAATACAGTACCTGCTGATAATTGGACTGAGAAAGCAAATAGAATCACCAAGACTTTCAGCAACATGAAGCCCTGCAGCATCCCCATTTCCCTCCTCAAGAAAAGCCTCAAAGGATCAAATTACAAGACCATTCATTGGTCTATCAAGCTAGTATTTCCAAGCAAGAAAAGAACTTGAATGAAAACTGTACTAATTCATACAATGTGGTTAGAAAGAACATGACTATATGTCAAAAGGACTACAATAATACAAGTGTCTTTAGCTTATGCAATAAGACACAAATACTGTACCATCAAAATTATAAAGGAAATGATGGTCCTGGTGAAAATATAACACACTGTCCTAGTTAGGTGGGAACTAGTAGTACTAGTAGTAAAACCACAACTCTCTCAGATTCTTGTAAAGATAGTTAAAACTGATCAAAGGCAAAAAGCAACAAAAGATAGTAACAGTACAACACTAGATTCTTGATCCAGAGAAATAACTAAAGCTAAAGCAAGGAACACTGTAAAAGAAAAAAGTTTCCTTCTTTACTTGTGGGGATGAAAGAAACAAGGGACACAGAACAAGTTATTCTTTTTATTAATTATTCAAGGATCCATTTCACATGATATGTTAGTTGAATTTTACTAGTATAACTTTGAATTCTTTCAGTTGAAATTGTTGACATTGTTTAATCCTTAGCAGTTGCCATCATTACTAAGTAATGGTCCACTTGCAATACCATTTTCAACTTACTTTTAACTTCTAAAGATTAGTCTTTGATTTTATAAAGATCTCATCTTAACACTATAGTGCAACTGAGATGGTAAAAGGTAGTGTCTTTGAAACCAGCTAATAACATAATGACACACGTTAGTAAAGTAATTGGACCTTAATCAATTATTTATTCAATCAATTCACCATGATGTTTAAGATAATTTGTACACGATTGCACAATTATGTATAGTGGCTTCTTGAGTTCCACTCATTTCCCATTTCACCATGATCTTCGACTTTTCCCCTAACATCATCAATTTAAACACTCAAAAGTTAGATCAGTTTTATAAATGAGTTCTTGTTTCTAGTGTTTGAACCAACCCGTACGTGAGCACCTCGACTATTCTATCTGAATTCTACTATAAAAGTCGGTTCCAAAATTTATATTTGATGTGTTTTAACTTTTAAAATTCTTAAACTGAATTCATTATACCTTTGAAATCAGGAGTTTACATTTAACATTAATTGATTAGTTTAGTAGTTTTCGTGTGTATATATATATATATATATATATATATATATATATATATATATATATAATGTGTCACATATATTAGGTCGATTAATTTTGTTACACAAACACGCTACCTATACACATGTAATGAGTAGTTTTGCCTATCAATTTTGGTAATTATTTTTATCTCTTTTTAGATCCATTAAATCACACCTTTTAATGAAACTAAATTACACCACTCGTGTATGAATATTTAAAGATTGTGAAAATTGGACAACTAATTATGGGTAGAACCTAAATGTTTTGTCTAGTGTGAGTTAAATGTTTGGAAGATATGGGTGCCAAATAAAATCAAGATGGGTGTTAATTGTTGATAGGAGACAGAATATTGAGGTAGAAATGGATAATGGAGAGAATGTGTGCCCCACATGAGCAAATTGAATACTCTCTCCGTCTCACTTTATTTGTCATACTTACTTTATTATTCTGTTCTAAAAAAAATTGTCATTTTCTAAATTTGAAAAAAAAAATTAATCCTAAATTTACTTTTTGACTCATTTATAATCAAACAAATATTTATGACTCATTTTAAACCATAAATTTCAAAAAAAAAATTAATTAAATTTTGTATCAAGTCAAATTACGACAAATAAAATGGAACGGACTGGTAAAGAACGATAGAATAGTTGATTTTTGGAATGTGGTGATGGACAACATCCACGATTACATTACATTAAATTATGATGAAAATGATGTACTTTGACGTCAAAGACCCATTGGTTTTTCTTCGACATTCTGTCGGTGCTCTTGGCACCTTTCCAATAGCTCAATTTAGAAATATAAACTCTTGGCTACTTATATTTGTTCTTTTTCAAATATTTATTCCCTTTGAGATTAAACAAGAAATGAGGAGACCCATAAAGAGTTGTACATTGTTATTTAACTTTCTTTAATTTTGTAAAATGTCATAGGTATTTGGGCTGTGACAAATAATTTGGAAAAAGGTGCAGTAACGCTTCTTGACAACAACAACAGGCTCAATATAATTTCATAAGTGAAGTTGTGAAAGGTGAGATCTACATAGAATTACCCCTACCTTGGGAGAATAGAGACACTTATATTTTTCAATTATAAAAGGCTAAATAGATAATTAAAATGGAATGAAGAGAGTATTATAATGTATTGTTGTAAGTTTTTATTTAAAAAAATTCAAATATTTAAATTGCGTAATAAAAAGTCTTACGAAAGTACAACACTCTTTTACCTAGAAAATTTTTCAATGCATGTCCTGAAATTTACATTCTTTTAAGCATTTGAATGCAAAGTGAGAAATCAATAGTTTTTGTTAAACAACTGTCCACTTGTTCTTTTTTTTACTTTTTTATTTTTGAGCCATATACTCAAGTAACTTACGTAAAGTAGAGTTGCATTACTTGGACACTGGTTATAATTTCTTATAATACGGCTTACCAAATACTTTGTCAGCATTTAAGTTGATTAAACATACAAGTTGATCGTGTAGCATGATTTCCAAGAGATTAGTACTACTGCATCTTGTTTCAAAAAATTTCACCCAGTGTCTCCAAAATATGTAGATTAGAGTTTGTCCCCGTTTAATATAATTTTTTAAAAAATGACATCTGCTTGTTTCCTAACCAACACTTCAAGTTATCAATTGCAAGTTCTGCCTCTTAGGAAGAGATCGAGTGCCACACAACATTTTAGATTTGAAGGGGCAACCATTGCTCTGGGAGAATGTGAAATTCAAATGCAAGTGTTGCCTAAAAAGGAAGGATAAAAGACAAGTGTAGCATCTTAGACAGTACTTACGGAAAAAAAAATTGATATGGGCATCATTATAAAATTTATATAGGTATTTGAGTCCAGAATTTTTCATTAAACCATTTTTGTTGAAATCAATGTAATGGGGTTAAAAAGGTAAACCACTACCTATGATGTCATAATTCTGCAATTAAACCATTTTGCTTTGCAGGAGCCAGGAAGGCTGTTGGGTCTCAAAAAATTTCACTGTGTGCCCTGTTATAAGGAGTGGTTTTGCAGAATAAGCCGTGCTAAGTAATATTTTAGCAAAATACTTTTATTTAGTCCGGAGTCAAAACATCAAGATAAAAATTTTATAAGTCTTGGCAATTACCAATACCTCAAGGGCAGATGCTGTTTAGCAAATATTTCAAGTTATATGAGCGAGGTCAAAGGCAATACTTGAAGGAAAAGTGTTGGCAAATCGAGCAGGATCAAAGGCAAGTCTTGGCTTTTTACCAACACTTGAAAGGAGAGTGTTGGCAAATCGAACAGATCAAAGGCAAGTCTTGCTCTTTTGCCAGTACTTGAAGGGGAATTGTTGGCAAGTCGAGCAGGATCAAAGGTAAGTCTTGGCCTTTTGCTAAGACTTACGGCCAAGTGCGGCAGGTATTGCCTTTTGCCAATACTTGAAGGGATAAGTATTGAAAAGCGGAGAGGTATAAAGGCATGTCTCCCCCCCCCCCCCCCCCCCCTTAAAAATTTGACATGAGCGTTTTCGTCTGGATTTTTTTCATTAAACTTAATGGGGGCATTTTTGCAAAACTCATGTTAGCGCAGACAAAAAAAACAAATAGTTGCTTATGGTGTCATATTTCTTCAAATCAGACGATGGGTCCAACCACCTTGTCGACCGGGCTCTTGACCAGTAATTAGAGATTTTACTAAAAATTTGACCTTGTCGTCGGTTTGCACTGCGTTAAATAAGAACTAGCTAGCGATTGAAATTTTTTAGATGAGCAATCATACTTAAGAAAAACAGAAAAATCTAGAAAATTCAAAATTCTCTTTAAAAGGTCAAATGGCTAGTCATCAAAATGATCCGAGATATTAGGAAGATTTAAAGAAACAGGACACTTTTGGCACCTGTCATGATTTTGGGCTATCAGATCATTCAGTGTGGGGGCAAGTGCACTAATAGCCTAATCTTGACGTGCTATTTCTGGTGTAGCAAGTTTTTTTAAAAACTACTTAATTTGTAGTCACTAATTTGAACTTCAAATCTTCTCTATCTTAACTTCAGACCTTGTACACGTAACTTCAGACATTAACTCTAGACTTTGACTTTGCTTCTTCATCATCAGCCCAATTTTCCTTCATAAAATTCGCACTTGCAGTTGGAGCAAAAACTTATACTCCGAAATAGGCTATTTCTAATTTTCTACACAAGTTCGCCCCGAACTGACTAAAACCTAAATGGAGAAGCTGAAATTAGCTTGGGACACTTACAAAAATACCCACAAAATCTAAAATAATTACAGCCACTACCCACTACTTTCAAATATTACCGGACCTATCCACTAAATTATTTACCCACTCTACTCACCCAGACTTGTATACCATAGTTTATGCAGTATACCATAAAGGTATATACCTATAAGGCATAACAAAGGTATACAGTAATAAATGTCCCTCCAGACTTGTATACCATAATTTATGCAGTATACTTTAAAGGTATACACCTATAAGGTATAACAAAGGTATACAATAATAAATGGATAGGTTGGGTAAATACTTTTAGTTTTATGGGTAGTATAATTTGTAATGGGTATGACTTGTAAATACTTTAAATTTTATGGGTATAGAGTGTAAAAATCCCAATTAACTTCTCTGATAAATTGTTTACTTCAATCTGGGCTGCAGTAAGCTGGAATATTTTTTTATAGAAATATACAAAAATAGCAGCGCTATTTAAGGCGCGGTCTCTTCTTTAAAACATCAGTCCTCCTGACCTGAAATTAGAGCGGGGACTGAAGTTTGCTAAAAAATGATGAGAACTCAAGTCCCGAAGAAGTTTACCTCAACTTCAGGCAAAAACAAAAAAGACATACTTGGACCTTCAATCCCGAGTGGCTAATGGCTTAAATAGAGTCCTAACTTTGACCCCTAGGGACTGAATTTGATTAAAGGATTGTGCCCTGCTAGTATTTTCAGAACTAGTTGCCTTTTGTGGTGCTGGAAAATAGGTTATTTGTGCACTTTGCCCTAATGGTACGTGTTATTCATATGTCTATTAACAATTATCCACTTAAGTCTCAAAATGTTGCCGAAATTTTGGCTACCTCCAATAACTGCGGAGCCATTCTTTTTGTTTGCTTGATTCTGGTGATTAATTTCTAAAGTTTACTTTATTCGTCGCTCTGATTTGGGTGTATCCAGAAAAGTTCTTCATATATCAAGGTGTTCATTCAATATGTTCACCTCCTCCATTCTACATATGATGTTGTAACTATTTTTGACGTCACACGGTTTTTCTTCGATCTCTCCTATTCAATTGCTAACACTATTGTAGATAAGACAGCTATATTCAAACATGAGTTCACGTGTCCAACAGAATCAAAAATATGAAATTGAACCTTACATGTATGAAGAAAATGATAACAATTCTATCAAATTCCTACAAAAGTTAGATCACTAAATTGAATACTACAACAACATACCAACATTATTTCACAAGTGGAAACTGGAAGAGTGATATGTACACAGATCTTAACCCACCAAGATGGAAAGAATGTCAATTAATTGAATAATAAGAGCAAATTAAAATTTTAATTGTTACTATATACCGATAGTATAAAAAGATTTTATCGATAAAAAATGAGTATTAGTAACATGAGACAACATGTGCAACAACCAAATCAGAGTTGAGAGTTGAGCCGTGTGAATATAGGGACCGACAGATCAGTCTCATACCTGCCCTTTAACAACAAAACCTCAACTGTTCCACGCAATGGGCGAGAAGGCCAAAACTTCAACGGGGGACCTCAAAATGGGCCATTGCTGTTGAGGTGGAGACATCTCTTTTAGGTGAAATAACACAAATTTAAGCCACTCATTTACAACGCGCCTAATTGGTGTATGTCACATTCTTCCTCTCTTTTTCAATTTTATTGGCCAAAGTCTTGAGACTATTTTCCAATATCCCTATATTCTTTTTATTAAATATTCCTTTTATCAATCTATTTCTGAAACATATTCTCCTCTCATATTGTGGGTTATTTTTTTATACAACGTAGTGATAACGTGAAAATAAAATAAGAAAGAGTAAGAATAATATGACTTTGAAAAGTCATTACTATTTTATTCTTCCCTTTTTTTTTATCTCTGAAAAATTGAGCTAAATGGAAAAGTACAAGGTAAATTGCAACCAATAGCTGGACTTCGAATCTCAAACAATTGTTAAATCTTACTTATAATTAAGGCAAGTTTCTTATAGTAATCAAAATTGTCAGACCTTATAAGACTTTGACATGTTATTTTTTTCCTTTCTTTTAGAATATTGGGCCTTTTAAATAAAGAAAGGAGGTGGATAATATTTGAAGTAAGGCAAGTTTTCTTTAAGTAAATAAATCAGTTGCAATATTGGAGAGATTTGCACTATTCTTAAATAATCACTTAGCTGTTGAGTAAAAATACAACCAATAGCAGCAACTGTATTATCTAAAAATTATCCTTAAATTTCAATTCATTAATTAGTTCCCTTTTTCCCTAACATTACCAAGAATCTTCAGTACAATAACAGTTCCGCGTATCGAATAAAGGCAATGCCAACTGTAATTAAAAAGAGTAATTACCAATTATAAGCCTAATAAGTGCTGACTAAACACTCGCTAATGAAAAGCGTGTGTGATTGGTTTACACACCTTATATTAATATTCTGAGCATTAGTTATAAGGTACTTGTCTGTCTCTCCATTGTGTAAGTTGTTCTTTCACCTTCATTTTCCCCACAATTCAACTATCTATTAATAATATAAAATCTCTAGTTTTCTATATATAAATATATACACCATACAAAACCCCTAATCACTTTTTATTATAGTTTCTAACATGGCTGAAAGGGTATATCCAGCTGCTAAACCTGCTGCTCCCAATGGGGCTGCTGCTGCCGCCCCAGCTGTTAACGGGGCAGCAGCAAATCCAGCGTTTCCTGCTAACAAGGCCCAACTATACAACGCCACCCGTCCTGCTTACCGTCCTCAGCCACCCCGGCGCAAGCACAGGAGGAGTTGCTGCTGTTGCTGCTGTCTTTGGGGCACCTTTCTAATTATAACAATCCTCCTTATTGCTGCGGTTGCTGGTGCTATTTTCTGGGTCATGTATCGACCACAGAGACCTTCGTTTTCAGTAACCTCCCTTCAGGTTTCGCAGTTCAACGTCACGTCTACCAAACTTGTCTCGAAATTCAACCTCACAGTGATCGCACGTAACCCAAACAAGAAAATCACGTACTTCTATGAGCCAATTAATATTTCTTTCAGTTCAGATGACGTCGATATCGGGGAAGGCTCCATACCAGGATTCACGCATGGTACAAAAAACACGACAACTTTAAAAACTGTCGTGTCAAATCCAGCAAGTCTTGACGATTCCGCAATTTCTACGTTGAAATCAAAATTGAAGAATAAGAAGACTTTGCCATTGGAAATTAAGCTTGATACTAAGGTTAATGTCAAAGTTGGAAGCTTAAAAACCAAGAAAGTTGGAATTAGAGTTAAATGTGTTGGTATTAAAATTACTGTTCCAACTGGTAAGCAGGCAACTAAAGCTACTACTTCAGATGTCAAGTGTAACGTGGATCTTCGAATCAAGATCTGGAAGTGGACTTTCTAAGAAGTACTTTAATTTTGTGTGGTTTACATTTTTTTTTTTTTTTTTTTGGGCTTGTTGAATTTTTATTTTTTGGTTAATTTTTTTGTTTTTTGGTAAATGAATGTTTTTAGGATATAGTAGTTCAATTTGATTGTTATATATATACATAATCTGCAAATTGAATTTTTTTCAGTTAGGATTTTTGAGTAGCATATATTCATTCTTATACTTAGGAGTATAATTTGTTTTTTATGGTATTTTTATCATAATATTGAATATGCATTTCAAAGTTTCTTTTTTCTATTTGCAAATTTTAATTGAATGTGAATAATTTGCCGGCATGGAAGCTGGTGAAAGCTGTCAGTGATTAAATAATTGTGTTTATTAAACTGACTGCATTGACTTAACCACATAATGTGAGTAATGTTAATGTTAATTAACATACCAAATCACAGCTGTGTTAATTTATGGTCAAAATTGGTATATGCCTTAAATTAATTGGCCAGCAGGAGAGTAGGTGGGGCCATGGAGTGCTGGGTTCAATTATGAAAATTAGTTTAATGTGATGAAGAGGGTGAGGAAGTGTCGGTGAAGAACAGTTTTACATGTGTTGTTGAATTTTGTAGAGTTGGAGTAGGGCCACTTAACTTTGAGCTCTTTTTCCAAGATTTGTCGTTTGCGTTTCTTCAAAGCATATTAGTTGCCTTTCATTTTGGTCATTTGTTTATTATTTATTCGGGTGCGATCGAGGGTTTATTGAAAACAACCCGTCCAGTTTCGTGGGGGTAAAGTCAGTGTATATCTCATCTTTCTTTGACCTTACTTGTAGATATAGCTGAGTATGTTATTGTTGTTGTTTGTGATGAGGGGGTGTCTGGTTTGTAGAACCAAGGTATGAATGATATGGTGGATGAACGATAAGGTTTTTCTATCTTAATTAGAAGTCTCTGATTTTGAGTATTCAGAAAAGAATTTCTCCAGTAATAGGTCCTAAGTAGTGTCTGGATGCTAGTTTCGTACAATTGTTAGGTGGAGTGGCATAAAATTATCTTTGGTTTATGCAGAATTATCGATTCCTTCACACAACCATTGTTTCTTGTATCGATAAATTAGCTAGTAGAGATGTCACAAGATTATTGTATATGAAAACAACTATTATTATTTATTAGACATTAGTGTCGTCAATACACAACAAGCTGAGAATTGGACTTGGAGACAGTCTTGAAAAAGATCAGGACTAAAAACAATATGGATACTACAATTATTAATGCAAGTATCGAGTCTTGCTCTGGAATTGTTCATAGTCGAAAAGCTTTGATGACCACGTTTTGTCATAAGGTGATTAGTGATGATAAATAAAAATTTTACTTTGTAACTCACACGACTAGTATAATTTGTTTGAAAAGTATATTGATCAACGTATTTATAGACGCAAAAATATAAGATTTTAAATCTAATTATTTATAAAATATAAATAAATCTCACACAACGTATCCCATTATATAAGATATAACATGAAGTGTGTTGATGATAAAGGTTAATAAGGTGTAAGGCATCTCTTTCATGGTATAATATAGAAGAAGAGTTAATGAACACAAAAGGGCATCGAAGGCATGTGTGAAGTTTGTGTAGACGGGGACTGCAAAATGGAAAATGCAATGAGTTGCATGATTGGTGTAAGGTGATTGGGCATGTGGACAATGCCATTTTGGTATACTAATCCAACACATAGAGTAACATGCCCACATGTTTACTCATACTTGCCTTTGCTTCATTAATCATTGTATTGCAACCAATCCTCCAACTTCCAGTTCATAATAGACTATTTCATGTAAAGATTAACTTATTTACGACATCATGTAACCGTTTATAATAGACTACTACTATATCCAATAATTGGAGAAAGAAAGTAAATTCTTGTTACAATTGATTAGTTTATAAAATCTTTGTTCTAGTGAGTACTACATAACAATTTATGTGTCCAAGCCTTTCTTTCTATCTAAGTTCAATGATTGAGCCAGTCGCCAGATAAGCATCTTTCCCTAACTATATATAGACCAGTCCACTACAGCTCATTCATTAATTATTTGCATAACAAAAATTTATAATAAGAATCACTCTCAATTGTGGTAAAAATTTACCCGCACCCGGTGTTTACACCAACCCATGCAATTTAACTATAGTAGTTAAAATTTAATGTATAAATTGATATCATTTGGTAAGCAAAAGAAGAAAGGAAGGAGGGGGCATACCACCTTACCTCCTTAAATCCTATATGTGAACTAGAAAATTTTATTTTTATAAGAGAAGTGTGCCTTACTATAACAGCTAATTGAGTTGAACATACTTAGTATAGCTAAAGTCTCTTCTACCAATTTACACTTTGTAGCTCTTTTATGTCCTAAAGAGATTTACTAGGATTACAATGGTAGAAGAAGTCCAAAAAGTGCCTAAGGAGGTATAAAACTCACCAGTAACACTTCACAACATATGGTACATTTTACAAAAAATAACTAGCAGCAGACCTGTCATTGATTTACCTAAGTATTAGTTGAAACTTTGACTATTTCCTTCTTTTAGGATAAACCACAAGAACCTAAGCCCAGCTGCGTGTGACAAAATACTCCATTTTTGTTAATATTTGATCACCTTTAAAAAGTCAAACTTCTAAGGAACATGGATGATGTGTGCTAGCAATTTATTCGGCCAGAAGCTTCTAAAAAAATTAGTACTACTGATTTTCCACTTTCCCCACTTGATTATTTCTCTATCGCATCTTCACAGATTTGCCTTCATCTAGTTCCCAACTTACGTTGAAGTTTAGGAAGTTAATAATATTTTTCTTCACTTTGTACTTCTTTTGGAATTCGACTAATTCAAATTCAAGTTCAATTTAGGGATAAAACGCACCGGTAAACTTTGGTGGTAGTCATGCATTCAAGTTTCAATACTGAACAATGACCCACCTAGTATTCACCCACCTAGTATTTCCTGGCAGATCTAGGGACGTGCTATCTCTTAAAAGAGCATTCCACTCACTTGATGATGATTTCATAACTACTGCTAATGCTTTTTGGATAATCTGAGTTCATTCATTCATCTCTCTGAAAAGATATTTTTGATTTCTTCCTTTTTATCAACAAAATCACCAAACAATTTTATCATAACATTGACAGCCCATCCGATAAACCAATTTTCCAAGTTCAGAACTTCAGGTCTCAATAATTTATTGGTAATCGAACATGTCATATATGTAAAACGTATCAAAGAAAGAAGCATGGTACTTGCACCTTGTATTTTAGAGACCTTTGAATTAATCTAACCACCAGATAACTCTATTTTTTTGTTTCTGTTAACTATCAACTTCATTGTGGTTTCTATCTTCTTTTACTTTTCGGCCGAGCAATCCATCTCACAAAAACCAGCTAAATAACTATCCTTTTGATCTTTAAAAATTAGTCCTCTAACTCTTGGTGTATTAAACAACTGTTATTCTTGTGGCACATAGCTGCTATAGCTAGGCAACTGTACTTGCCCGTAATGTATTCTAATTACTCAGTAATCATTCAACTCGACTAGTGATTATCTGACCGGGAAAGGCAGAAAAGTTAGTTCTCATCCTTTACCACTCAAAACGGAAAGCAAAATACAAATTAGCTTTACACATTTTTCCCCTAGATTCCTTCACCTTCAGGCTGCCTTGGCTCCACAAAAAATTCCCAAACCCTCTGTACATCCAGACGTTTGGCCATAAGCTGCAGCATAGCCGATAAAACACCACCACCAGCTAGGCCTCAATACCAAACTTAGTTGGAAAACACACAACTAGACCCGACCTTTCATTGCCAAGCCTGGGTCTTGTCTGAGTTGGTAAGCTCAACAAGACTGAAGATTCTAATTCCTAAAGGAACATCGACATTGTAACAACCCAATATCACCTTCCTCCTTGCCATTATACATTGCTGCAGAACCTTACACACTGCAACACCAAAAAATAGGGAATCTCAGTGCTTGAAGATTATTAAAGCAAGTTACTTTATCACATTTGACAGATTAAATTGTGCTGGTGCACGTGCTCAGACATTAAGCATCTAACTTCTTCAATTGTTGATCCTGCTTCTTACGATTAGATGCAGTCAGCTAGGGATGGCAATGGGACGGGGCGGGTTTAGGCCTATACGGGGCGGGACGGGTTAAATCCTACGCGGGTGCGGGTTAAAAAAAAAAAGTTAAAAAGTTTTTAGCGGGGGCGGGTGCGGGTTAGGAAAGATCTTTCAATACCTGAGACCTGTGAGTTTTGCTTCCTGTTAGACTTTCAACTAATAGGAGTACTATTGACTTGAGATAACAATTATTGCTTTATTTGTCCATATGTGTGTGGGACCCAGTAAATAAATAAGATAAAAAAGTAAGTTAAACTCCAATAATTACTAACGATTTCAACTTCTTAATTCTTTAACCTTCGCGATTTAGCAAATCCCATTAATTCTTCGTCAAATGCATCTGCATACTCAAAGGATCATCAATTTGAAAATTTTCATTTTGAGATTAGTTAAAAACTGGTTTTTGTGAAGCATATATTATTTCAAATATTAAGTTAATACATTACAATGATAATTTTTTAATTACTGGATTACAATGTTTAATTAGTAAAGTAAAAAAAGTGTTCCACTTCTCTGACAAAACTGAAAAAAAAAAAGAAATAGAATAAAAATGACAAATTGACAAAAATGAAAAAAAAAAATTAAAACTTAAGTGGCAGGGCGGGTTTATGCAGGGCGGGGCAGGTAGGAAATACACGAAATTGCTATGCGGCATGGGTTTATGCGGGGCGGGGTGGGTAAGAAATACACGAAATTGCTATGCGGGGCGGGTTGAAAGTATTGCGGGTTAAGGCTTAACCCGCCCCGCCCCCGCCCCGTTGCCATTCCTACAGTCAGCATTTTTTCAGATGGTTTCGGAGCTGAAAACTGTGTCCACATATGTTAAATAAATGATAGTATATAATACCTTTTCCATCTTGACAGGAACTGCCGAATCAAGAACACAAATTGTTCTCCACCAATTCATGATATATGGCCCTTCAATTTTGTTCCTCCAACATCTCCCCAAGCAATTCCACACTTCTTTTGTTAACGTCACCACCTCTTAACAGTGTCGAAAGGAATCTGGGGTACAAGGAAGGATAATCCAGAGCACCAGGCATATCCTAGACAAGATATAAACTCAAAGATCAGCATTGCGCAAAAAAAGTATGATGAAAATGCAAGTCATGACCGAATATAAGAAAAGCCACACTTTCAATGCAACTGCATTCATGTATGTTATGGGACACTGTTTGGGCGACATGATGCAAAGCCTGCACCATATTTGATTGCAAATCAACCAAACTATCGGAACCTGGAAAGAAATGCATTGTTTTTCTTTAATAAAAGGAATGCATGCTTTTTCTAGAAACACAAATATAAGGTTCAAATTAGTCCAACTGTCTGCAGCATAAAACTAGAATGGATACTAAAATAACAAACCATTTGGTGAAAGACCCCTTGTGAGCCGTTCACAATCTCTGGCTCCAAAGGTACCTGATAAATATTAAACAATTTGTAACATAAGAATCTTAGCTCGAGTGTGTGGCTGAGAACAGTAAATAAAGAAAAGGACATGTCAAATTAATGTTTTTTTTTTATGAAGTGTATGTCAAATTAAAGTTTCCAACCTTTCCTTTTTTGTTAGCGATGTTGCTTTCCCTTTCATGTCCAGGATTTGCTCTTTTAGAACCCTTGCTTGTTTGGGCCGCTTTACTGCAAGGCACTAGCTCTCTAGATGCAAGAGCATTTCCTTGACTTACCTCATCAACACCTTGGATAGCAACGGTTGCAGAACTGCCTGATCTAAGATTAGCCTCAAAAGTGACATTCACATTTGCACATTGTTTTAAAGCTTCTTTAATGGCACCAACAGCAATGTTGTAACTCTCTTGAGTCAATGATCCCTCTTCACCCAATATTATTGCTCGACGGCACAAATCATTGTAACGACGGATCTTAGCTTGCACATTGTCCAGACTTCCACTGATGGAATGCCTGCTTGTGGCAGCATTAGTCCAGCGTTGCAATATATACTTAGAAGGAATATTGAAGACACCAGACATTTGAAGAACCACAATAGCATGTCTACAAAGGTAACCTTTGTATTCAAATGAATGGCATGAGCAGTATATGTCTGACCTTGATGCATCCCACTCCACCATGAAGTCCTGATTTGCATCAAAATCTTTGACAGCATAAGCTATAGAAGCACCATCTTCTGATTCTTTTTTTAAATGGCATGCTGCAGCTCCTAATACTTCAACTTGGAACTTCTTGAATATTTCATTAGTGTATATAAGCAACATCTGTTTTTCAAAGGGCGAGGGAGACTTAAGCTCAGGCATTTCATGCCATGCATCAAAATTTGCTTTAGCTTCCTCTTCATACCAGTCAATAAAGATTAGCTTATGTTGTCCAATAAAGTCTCTAAGAGAAGTTTCACTATGGATATATTTGTCAAAGAAAGAGTTCATACTTTCGGATCTCGAAGCTGTAGATAAACTGGCAAAAGATACATCCCTCATAAAACTAGGCACCCAAAGTTTGCGATCTTCATACAATAATTGAACCCACTCATCTTCTCTAAGATTGAACTTTTCAATCAACTTCCACCATCTCTGTTCAAATTGCTCTTCAGTCCATGACCTATATATGCACTTACTAAACTTTGTCATAAATGTATCATGCCACAGGCTCAGATAATCAAGACGACTTGGGATCTTCTCCAATATACTCCACAGGCTAAAATAGTGTTGAGTATCTGGAAAGATTGCTCCAACAGCTGCTTTGATGTTGTCATTTTGATCGGACAACAAAATTCTTGGACCCCGTCCACCCATTGCCAGGCACCACGTCCGCATCAACCAAACAAATGTATGCACTGTCTCATCAGCAATTAATGCACAACCTAGTAAGGCGGGTTGAACATGATGGTTTGCTCCAACGAAGAGAGCCAGAGGTATTTTATATTTGTTTGAGTAATATGTAGTATCAAATGACACCACGTCACCAAAATTGGAATAATTATCTATGCCTTTGGGGTCGGCCCAGAAAACATTTCTCAATCGATGCTCCTCGTTTAAGTCTACTGCATAGAAAAATTTTGGATTCTCTTCCTGCATGTGCAATAAAATTTCAAGCAAGACCTGAGCATCTCCTTCTTCTAAAGTCAAACTTCGACCTCTATCATGTTGGTTCCTGAAAAGATTCTCCAGATTACCAGAAAACTGGTATGTACCATACTGCTTTGATACAACAGCCAACATCTTTTTCCTTCGAACTTTTGAGTCATTCTTAAGTGGATCAGCATTCCTGTGGCTTCTGAAAAAGTGCACTTGAGCTGGTAAAAGCTCATGGTTATGTTCTTTCACAAAGCTGTGAATGTACCACTTCCCTTCCGGCCTTCTCTTCACGTGCATACTAGCTTTACAACCTATCTTCGGAGAAGGTCTAGGATTGATCGCATCATCAGACTGCTGCTTGTTTCCATATCTTATGCAGGAAAACTTTGCATCAATAAACTCTTTGGATGCCCTAGAACGACGACTGCTCAATTTTGCAGTGCCAAACCCTACTGATTTCGCATATTCTTTATAAAACTCATATGCTGCTTCATGTGAATCAAATTCCATGTCATCTCGAGGCTCCGCGTTACTGCTCCCAGGAGCAACAGTCGATTCCATTGCGTATGTAGCACAACTAGCATTTAGTAGCTTTACTAATAAATACGCTTCGAGCTACGACTCTGTACACTGTACAGTCTACCTAGTAAAATGTAACATATGATTTCAGCTAAAATAATAGTACTACTAAATTACTAATACTAATAATAATCATGAAATGCCAGAATTATGAATTTACTAGGAAAACATGAAATAGTCAAATAATAAACATGTAGGTACAAATTCTCATAATTATAGCTACAAATTTTATATCGGATTAGGTTTAGGGTGTAGTATTGAGAAATAGAAGAGGAGAAGAGACAGAGAAGGGAACTTACTGGTCAATTTCGCCGGAGAACAGGACGGAGCCGCCGCGGAGTGACGTCATTTTTGGCTGAATAGATCAATTTAGGATCGTGGGTTGCCCGTCAGAACCCGCGAGTGTGAAGTCCATTGAATTCGTGAACATTAACCAAGTAAAAGTGTGTAATTAAAATTTTGCCCGTAAACTATTGGAAATAAAATAATGGGACACTTACAAAAATACCCACAAAACCTAAAATAATTACAACCATTATAAATATCCCTCCAAACTTGTATACCATAATTTATGCAGTATACTTTAAAGGTATACACGCATAACAAAGGTATAAAGTAATAAATGGGTAGGTTGGGTAAATACTTTTAGTTTTATGAATAGTATAATTTGTAATGGGTATGATTTATAAATACTTGAAATTTTATGGGTATAAAGTGTAAAAATTCCTAAAATAATTAAGTACTACTTACTTTTCAAATTAATTTGGTTGAACGAAGTATTCCATTCTAATTTCTGAACATGTTTATCCATCACTTACAAATTACAATCGGATTTAATGATTCACAAGTTACATAAAAATGGAATAGAAAGACTCAAGTTGACCAAGAATTATTATTATTATTAGTAAAAGCGGTTTTTGTTAGAAATTTTACTTTTAGTCGTCACTTGAAAGTACATATGTACATATGTAGGGCATGCTATGTGGGTGCATGACTCATATAACTTGTGTATGTAAATTCATCCATTACCAGTACCGGCCCTCCCCTAAGGTAGCTAAGGCAGCTGTTTTAGGCCCCACTTTGTGGAGGGCCCCCATTTTATATTATAGTTAGTATATATTGTAAAAGTAAAAAAAAAAAAATTTAGAGTTAAAAAGTACTGACGCGGGTAAAATTAAAAAGGTCAAAGCTTTTGACATGTTGATTGATGGGGGCCCCATTTTTGGAATAGGAATGATTGATTAGTGAGTATACTAGCTGACCGTTAGCTTTTCCTTTTCTTTTCTTTTTTCCTTTTTTGTTAATTTGTTTGTGGAAATGGAAAAAGTCCTTGTTAAAACAAAAAATACATCTCAATTATTTCTCACAGCTTCTTCTTGTTCGATTGATGCAAAATTTTACACTGCTCAACACCTATCAATTCTCACAGCAAAGAATACTTGTGCAATACATTATATTTTTGAACTATTCTTCAATTAAAATCTCCATTGTGCAATAGGTAAATCAAATATTATTGTGGAATTTTGGACTTTTGGTGTATTGATTTGAAAAATAGTGGAGAACTATCTTCAACAAGCATATTTGAGCAAAAAATTTAATTTGATTTCAAGCTATTTATCCTTGAACCAGGTTCTATCTTTCTGTCTTTTTTATTATTTTATCATCTAAAATTTAATATTCTTGTTATTGTTATTTCGTACTTATATAGTGCCTCATTAAATTATTTAGAAAAAGATAAGAATGTCAGAAAGTAACGATCCCTCCTATAAAATTATTGATAACTTTGTATGTCAGAAAGCTAGAAAAATAGACTTCAAATAAAAATAATTTTTTTTAAATATAAGGCCCCTAATTAGAATTTCGCTTTAGGCCACGAAAATGATCGGGCCGCCCCTGTCCATTACAAGTCATGCATTTGACTAATATGCATAATTACCTCATTTGATGGGTAAGGTACGTGTGCGTCTTACCATCACCGGACCTTTTTTGTGGGATAACTGTATATGTTGTGGTATTGTATTAAAATAAAGTTTTTATACAAACACATGGGTAATGTATTAAATGATGCATAATTTCATTTATTTGTTTAGATAATCTTTTTTGTTTTACTCATAGAATGTTCTGATAAAAGTTATTATTTTTAATAAAATTTTATATGTACAATCATTGGAAGATCGATGATCCACTTGTTTTAAAAATATACACAAATTGGAATAATTTTGATGATTTATAGTTGGACCATATAACTTTAAATTATAGACCACGAAACATAAGATGAGACTCAAAATCCAAAAGGATTGAAGAATCTAATTTATGATGACGATGGACAAATCACTAAACAGATTTGTATAATTTTATAGTTGATTGTGTGACATCTTATAAAACAAATTAGTTTTGTATCAAAACACTTAAAAGATTTTCATTTTTGCTCGTAAGAGATTTAAAAGTAACTCTTAAGAGTTCTTTTACATGTTTATTTTATGAGTTTTTAACCAAAATCATCAGGCAAACAGAACCCATGATCAATCGGGATCAATAACTTTTCACCATTTTCTCCCTTTTGACCAACATATTGCTAATATGCATTGGCAACACGCAAATCCAAAATGACCACTTTTTGAATTTCTTCCATAGATAACTTCCAAAATTTATTAGGTGGAACCCCATTTTCTCCTTTTATTGTTAATATGCATTGGCAAGACCCAAATCCAAAATGGCCACTTTTTATATTTCTTCCACGGATAACTTCCAAAATTCATTAGGTGGAACCTCTGAAAAGCCCAATTTGTCTAGGAGATAGGCAGTACTTTGTTGTATGGACCAAAACTAGTCCTAACTATTTCTAACAAATTTCTTATAAAGAAAAGCAGATTTTGAACCAACTTTCGGGTCATTTGAGGCGCTATAATCCACGTCGACGAGTTTGAACATTCAGACATAATTTTCAAAAGGACATGATAGGAAATAAACCCCGCATACGTCGTCTAAACATCAGACGAGTTTATACCTATTTTTTACATATTTATTTTATGAGTTTTTGAAATAAAGTATTTCTCGGTTAACCAAAAATATCTCTATCCATTATTCCGTGATTCGACTTTTTCCCTTTACCAACAAATTCTTCCTTCCTCCATTAATACATGTATTAAAACCCAAACACCCTTTCTCTCATACTCGTATCCCACCCTTTAATCTTCCCAATCCTATAGCGTTGATTCATATCTATCAAATACTCCTATTAACTAGTTTCTGTCAATTTTTGTTGCACCCAATATTAATCTTGATGATTTACCGATAAGATTATCGAGTAATTATTTTTTTATAATTTTATATATGGTCCTATAAGCAGCGTTTAGAGAGGATGAGATGTAGAGAACTTATTTTTAAAAAAAAAAAATAGTTTGAAAAATATAAAATAACATTTAAAAGTTGAAATACCAAGTTAAAGAAAACAAAATGACATCAAAATATTAAAACTAACCAGGGTAAATGAAACAACAACATTAATGTAAGAGAAAATTAAGATAAAAAATAGAAAAATACCAATATTACCGCTCTTTATTATCCACATAAAAGGGAGAGAACAATCAACTATCTTATAAATTTTCAACTTTCATGCTGGTATATCTGTGGTCTAAATCCTCAGCGATTTGAAGTTGTGTCATGTCCTGTATAATCACTTCATCCCTAATTCTTCCTCGATCTACCTCTACCTCTCTGTAGACCTAACACAGTCAACTTCTCACACCTCCTCATTGGAGCATCTATGCTCCTTTTTTTCACATGTCCTAACCATTTCAGCCTCGCATCCTGCATATTGTCCTCCACTGAAACTACTCCAACCTTGTCCCGTACGACTTCATTCATGATCTTTTTTTTTCTAGTATGCCGACACGTTCATCTAATCATCGTTATGTTGGCCACTTATATATATTCTAAACGTGGATGTTCTTAACTGTCCAACACTCTGACTCACACAACATAGTTGGCGTAATAAACACTCTATATAACTTACCATTAAGTCTATATGGCACTTTTTTTATCATATACCAGGGAAGCGAATCTGCATTTCATCCAAACCGTTTCTATCGCTAATCTGTCAATTTTATTGAAGTAGCAACCCAAGATATTTAACTACGTAATTCAATCAAGTGGAATAACGTGGAGATACAGTAAAAAATACTTTATTTTCCGATCGCCTGAAGGGACAAAAGAATAAGTATATAACTAAAAGCTAGGCCTAAACTAACACTCTGATTGGATGGTTGTTACCCATCGTTTCATAATGTGTTGCATTGTATTGTATCATAAGGTAGTGTATTGTGTTGTACAACGTTTGGATAAACTGTATTGTTTACCGTGGTTTAATAATTGAAATAAGGTAAAGGGTAAAATTGGAATATTACGTAATAAGTGAGGGCATGATAAGTAGCAAAAATAGGTAACGACGCGATCCCACAAAATTGGTCGTTACATAATGTAAAAGTTTTCATGGTTACATAACCATGGATTTAAGATACCATACAATGTTCATTAGAAAAACAATCAAAATAAACGTCGTAGCCATGGTAACGCCCCAAGACAAGGTACAACTGTTGGGAAGGGGACATGATCAATAGAACCTGACTGGATCCGACAATACAATACCATACCATGGGTTACAACTTACAAGTACAACCATTAGAATAGGGATGACTTTAGTAAACACACATTTATTACTTTATTATATTCATATTGTAAACGACTAAAATAATGCTCAGGAAAAATCTGAAATCTTAAACCATAAACCCTACAGGAAGCTTCTTACACGAAACAGTGAGAACTCCGTATCAAGTCTCAGTTCTTCCTTTCGTTTAATTTTGTACACATTGAAATTGTTGGGAAATGTTCAGGGCTGCTGCAGCTGTTGCTTCATCAATCAGGTACATACTCTTCTCACTTAATTCTTTTTTTATTACAAAGAACCCGCAACCGCTATTCTCTGGGTAAATCCCGCTCCTGATGCAATATCCTGCAAACTAGCAATAGGCAAGCCCTGTGCGATAAGCTCAAACCTGCAAACCTTACTTTTTTTTTTTTTTTTTTTTTTCACTCAAACACTTTCCTAACTCAAATAGGGTACTTACATTTTGCTGTTTTTCAGGTCCTCAACTTCCAAGAAATTGGTAAGTTATACTTAATTGATTTGAATCAATTGGGTACAATACATTTCTGGCTTATTCACTTTATTTAATTAAAGAATTTATGTGGTAAAGGTTGCCAGTAGGATTACTTCCAGCAGAAATTATGTTGCTAAAGATATCAATTTTGGTAGCAAGGCACGGTTAGCCATGTTACAAGGTGTTAATGAGCTTGCTGATGCTGTTAAAGTCACTATGGGACCTAAGGTAATTACAATCTGCCCCTGATTTGCTTTATTAGGAAGAAATTTTGAATTAGATCTTAATATTAACTGAAAATAAGAGAGTTTTAGATGAACATCATTCACATGTTCGAATCCTGCCACAAACAAAAGACTAGTTTTTAAGTGGCGAATGGTAGAGAGATGTGCGTACTATCCAATTGTGCCCCTCTGGATTTCTCGGTATGAAAAAGTAGACGTCTTAGCTATATGAAATGTCTCGAATGGAATACGGAGCTTAGCATTTCTTTATGATGTTTAAATTCTTTTACTTAATATGAATATATGATGAGGAAAACGGTCATATAGTTGATATGTTTTTTGTTTGTGGAGTACTTGGTGAAAACAAGCCATCTTGGACAGAAAAGGATTGACTTTTGAATTTCAGTTTTCACCAGCATTGTCTGGACAAATCTTTTGGAATATTCTTTTAATAACCCATCCAAAAGGGATGCAAGAAATGGTATTTCGTACTTTACTGATTTTGACTGTTGGTAACTGAGGTTTAGCACTAAAGGATGCTGGGATTTCTTAGTTGTCCTTTTTCTTCAGAAAGATTTAACATTAGAATATTGCATTTCATAAGGTTTCTTTATTGAAATGAATTATCATCATACTGAAGACATTTCTTTGTCTTTTTCGTCACAATTTAGGGTCGTACTGTGATTATTGAGCAAAGCCTAGGGAATCCTAAGGTCACAAAAGATGGTGTCACTGTAGCCAAAAGCATCAACTTTCAGGAAAAGACAAAGAATGTTGGTGCTGAGCTTGTGAAGCAGGTTGCTAATGCTACTAATTCAGTTGCTGGAGATGGTAAGATCTCTACTTTAGATTAGCTTATTCATGAATGCGTTTTTTGAGTGCGATGATTGTAGCCTGTTGGGTCTTACCAAGCTTATGTATTTTCACTAGTTTTTCTTAATTGAATGTCATGTGGCAACAGGTACCACCTGTGCGACTGTGCTTACTCAGGCAATTTTCACAGAGGGTTGCAAAGCTGTTGCTGCAGGTGTAAACGTGATGGATTTGCGTAGTGGTATTAACATGGCCGTTGATGCTGTTGTTGCTGATTTGAAGAGCAGAGCAGTCATGATTAGCACCCCGGAGGAGATTACACAGGTGAAGGGCTACTTGAGATTTGATGCCCTACTTGGATCATGCTATTGGATGAACTAACTAAATTAATCAATAGACTAGGCCTCAAACCCTAACTACTTCTGGATACCAAATTAAATGGGGCTGTTTACGATCACATAAGATATTAGGCCGAACTTTTATTAGGCATTTGGTTTCTACAAGTCATAATTCAGTTCCAGGCAAACACCACTTCATTGATTTATCCTACAAGCCAATATAGCTTCACATAAGATATTGTCTCTTTGTTTTCCAAACTGATTTGTCAACTAGTAAACATTAATCAACTCTTAAATTACGATGAAATGATGGATTCTTAAGGTTTCTTTCCATAAAATCTATGTGTCGCTGCTCTTATTTTCCCTTTTTCCTTTTTTTTGTTTTACTAGAAAACACACCCACCTCTATTTGCAAGTTATGCTCAGTGATGATGCTGTGAAACAAATCAGTTTCTGAACACACCGGAAAATCTGTATAATCTTGAGGTTTCAATGTCTTACTTCGAATAGGTGGCTACTGTCTCTGCAAATGGTGAACGTGAGATTGGGGAACTAATAGCTCGAGCCATGGAAAAAGTTGGAAAGGAAGGAGTGATTACTGTTGCTGTAAGTTATGCTAATATTGGTGTTTCTTATACACATGCATTGCCAACTATTTGATCTTGAAATTGAACCTCTTATCTTTTGACTTAACAGGACGGCAATACCTTAGATGATGAGTTGGAAGTGGTCGAAGGCATGAAGCTTGCCCGTGGTTATATATCTCCTTATTTCATCACGGATGAGAAGACTCAAAGATGTGTATGTAATAATTTCTACTACTGATAACTTTTTCTCGATTGGGGACTTGGTAGTTTTGATTATTTAAGTGTAGAAATGAGATCTCTCAAAAATGTCTGGACAGTATGCTTCCAGAGTGGCTTAATAATGATGCTAGCAACTTCCTTTATTGAGCAGGAAACTAAACATTCTCTTGATCTTCTCCCAATCATTCCATTTCTTAGTGGAGATTGGCAATGATTCCCCTTTTACTCCTGACTTGCAAGTCATAGAACGTAACTGCGCCAGCCAATGCATACCTCCTGCCATGGAACTATCTTTATATCCTATATCAACTTATAAAGTTCACGACACGATGATCTGATTTTCATGAAACAGGAATTGGAAAATCCATTGATCCTTATTCATGACAAGAAAATCTCAGACTTGAACTCGCTTGTGCGGATATTGGAGCTTGCTGTTAAGGTAATCAGTATCTTCCGGAGTGTGTGTGTGTGCGTTTTTCTTTGGATCAGTAATCTTCTAACTTCTGAGTGCATTTGCATCAACAAGAGTGATGCATATCTTTTCCTTTTCCTCTATTGATAAGAGGCAAAGAAATGTGAAGATAATTAAGATATTTATTAGAAAAAAGTAATAATTCAGTACGGCGAGGACTTCCCGTTTATCCAAGCCTTGGTGGGTGGAGATACCTTGTGTTGCTGGTGGGAGGTGGTAGGTATCCAGTGAAATTAGTCGAGATGCCTGGCCCAAATCACTATGGTGAGGAGAAAAAGTCCTGGCAAAGTAAATAGGCAAAAGCTAAAATATAAAGAGCTCGATGACGGATGAACTATCTTAGAAAGGGGCCTGCCAGCCATGTTGCATGGCTGTAAATGTTGCATCCCAGAGAGGTTACTTTGTTGCGATAAAATATGTCTGCGCAAGTTACAGATGCTGAATAATAGCTGCAGCAGTGGATACCTTTGAAAATGTAAAGGAATTGTTATTAATAAATGTAAATTAAACATTGTTATTGTTTTCTATCTCTATTGTAGAAAAGGAGGCCTCTTTTAATTGTTGCTGAAGATGTGGAAAGTGATGCATTAGCTATGCTTATCCTAAACAAGCATCGTGCTGGGGTTAAGGTAATCAATTTTCTCTATGTGAGCCATGTGTATGGTGTCCTGGTTCTCGTCTTTGTTATGTTGTTTCAGCACATAAGTTTGATGATCATTTTTCCGCACATTTTTGTAATTAGCTCCCAGTCATACATAGAATATCTTTTATTTTCAAGTTACTTTTCAGGTTTGTGCCATTTTATTCTCCTGGCTTTGGGGATAACAGAAGAGCCAACTTTGACCTTATTTTCATTTTATATCATATTATTTCAACATTTAAGTTTATTCTGCACATTTTTGTTATTACTCCCTCATTCATACCCAGAATATCTTTTATTTTGATATTACGATTAGGTCTGTGCCATTAAAGCTCCTGGTTTTGGGGATAATAGAAGAGCCAACTTGGAGGACCTTGCAGTTCTTACTGGGGGAGAGGTTAGTTACCGGCTTCATGCCCTAATATATGGTTGGTTTATCACTTTAGTTTCAAATGCTTAATGTTTTATGCAGGTCATTAGTGAAGAACGTGGTTTGGATCTGAACAAAGTTCAAATTGATATGCTTGGTACTGCCAAAAAGGTTTGTGTATTCACTTTTATTTCACATCAATTTGAAGTGTTTAAATACATGTGTAATTTACTGCTCTTTTTGTTGGAGCAGGTTACTGTTTCCCTTGATGACACCTTAGTTCTGCATGGAGGTGGGGACAAAAAGCTAATTGAAGAAAGGTGTGAGCAGGTAGTGATGCATTTTCCCCTTCTTTTAGGTCATTATTCAAATTACTGTGGCTGTTGTATCCATTTTCTGTGTCTCTACTTTGTCAAACTTTTGAATGGCCCAGAGAGACATTTTGTCATATATTCTGCATTTTCCTCTTTATTTTAATTTATTCTGTTGAATTTCAAAATCCTTATGTGGAAGTGGAAGGTCTGATTCTCTCTGGGAGTATCTGGAATAGAGTCATTGGCTCTGTAGACTTGCTTGGTTAGATGTTATTGAGAGTGAATGTGCCTTGGTTGAGTAACCACTGATAAGTTGTGTATCTTTGAACAGCTAAGGGTAGCCAAGGAAAATAGTAGTGCCATGTTTGATAAGGAGAAAGCTCAGGAGCGTTTGTCAAAGCTATCTGGTGGTGTTGCTGTCTTCAAGGTATATTCCTCAGGATTTGAGCACCGTACGTTTGCATTTGGTTACACTCTTGCATCCTAGTTGGATCTGCACTCTGTTTCAGGTTGGAGGGGCCAGCGAGGCAGAAGTTGGGGAAAGGAAAGACAGGGTTACAGATGCCTTAAATGCAACAAGGGCTGCTGTGGAAGAGGGCATTGTTCCAGGTACATTATTTTATTGAATGAACTGTCTCTTCTTCAGTTCACCTGACAAAACAATGCTGTTTCCTTAGGTGGTGGTGTTGCTCTCCTATATGCAACCAAATGTCTTAAAGGCCTTGAGACTGCAAATGATGGCCAGAAAAAGGGTGTTGAGATAATTGAGAATGCTCTTAAGGTTCACATCTCCTAGATTTTTATGTTCTTTTCGTACTAGTTTCTCTTTTGTTTATTTGCTGTACCGACATGGGAATTGTTTGCTACCACAGGCACCTACTTTTACAATAGCTTCAAATGCTGGCGCAGATGGTGCCTTTGTTCTAGGCAAGCTCTTGGAACAAGATGATTTGAATCTAGGATATGATGCAGCTAAAGGTTTGTGCCTCACATCTCATAAACTCAATATGTCTGAAATTGTTGCCTAATATTTGTAAATTGAATTTCTTATAGTATATAATAGTAATATAACTTATAACTTCAACCTATTATGTTATTTTAATTACGTTGCTCGGACTCGTGGAGGATCCAACATGCCTGCATCAACATTTTTGAGAGTCTGAGTAACAATAAATAGTAGGCTTCCTTGATATTGGAAAAGTAATAACGTTCAAGACACATTAGATAAAACTAACCCACCTTCTCTCTCTTGAACGACTCGCTTCAGAGTGCATGCTGTTCAATCTTTGAGTTGATTTCAGCATCAGATCAATGAGTATAATTGTATATACAGAAACTATATAAATTGTTGGATATTCATATATTGAAATATTTAAAAAAACGGAGAAGGTCAAAAGTCAAAACTACCTCTAATGTATTGGATATGTTTCAAGATTACCCTCCGTCCACCTTTGGATGCATCATTGCCCTTATCTTTATTTTCTAGCCTGAAGCTACCCCTGCAAGTAACGAAAATCTGGCTTCACTTAATTGTGTACACGTGGAACTCCACGTTGGTCCATGTGAAACCAAAAGCTAAAATAGACTCAACTCCATAAACCCATCCCATCTAATATACCAAAGACCAAACCATGGAACAAAATTTTCTTTCTTCTCTCTCCGTCTCTTTTCCCATTTTCCACAGCTTTCCTTCTCCATATATATAGTTGCCATCATTTTAGCATGAAAATATTAATACCAAAATCTATTAATCATCAACTGCTTAAAAAAACACTGTTAAACATTGGAAAAAAAACACCACGGCAACTACTACAATCGCAAGTGTCACCTTAGCATAAATTATTTGATTGTGCAAATTTTGTCAGAGACATTTATTTTGGTAGTAAGAAAATTCGAGATCTAAAAATTGAAGTTCTTGTCATCCTTAAAAAAAAAAAATTGAAGTTATTGTATAACTAATGTGGGAAACTTATTTTGTTACTGATCTTGAAACTCAGTTTGTGCTTACATTGGAATTAAATGCTATGACTGTGAGTGGAGTAATTGAAGAAAATTACTTTTCTTCACTTCCTGGATTTCAAAAACCTTGAATCTGACATTGTTGTTTGTTGTTGGACTGTTGTTTGAAGCTTCTCCGAATCGTTTATTGTGTTAGCGTGAATTTAAAGCAGTGATTTTTGGGCGATCTATTTGAGGAAATTTATGACCACCAGTCCACCATTGTAGGTGCTTTGGAAAAACTTGAAGATGCAAGATATGAGTTTTGCTAGTTGTTAAGGTTCGATCAAAACTGATATTGAAGTGTGTTAGATTTGTTGTAGGAAGCTATGGTTAAAATTTCAAGGCATTTGGTGAAGATTTGAGATGTGTTAAATCGAAAATTTGAATGAAGCTCGAAGAACACATTATAGAATGATGAATAGCTTCTGAAATTGCTCATGAACTTTCCTGGCTTGATCTTTACGGTCTCATTAAGATGGAGATAAGGTATATTATGGGGGCGGGTTGGTATATTAGATGAGTTGGTCTTATGGTGTGGGTGGGTTATATTATGTGAGCTGGGTCTTCTTTATTTTTTCGTTCCACATGTACGCAATTAAGCCAAGTCCGATTTTCGTTAGTTTTAGGGGTAATTTAGGCTGGGAAAAAAAGGGCAAGATATGAGTTTTGCTAGTTGTTAAGGTTCGATCAAAACTGATATTGAAGTGTGTTAGATTTGTTGTAGGAAGCTATGTTTAAAATTTCAAGGCATTTGGTGAAGATTTGAGATGTGTTAAATCGAAAATTTGAATGAAGCTCGAAGAACACATTATAGAATGATGAATAGCTTCTGAAATTGCTCATGAACTTTCCTGGCTTGATCTTTACGGTCTCATTAAGATGGAGATAAGGTATATTATGGGGGCGGGTTGGTATATTAGATGAGTTGGTCTTATGGTGTGGGTGGGTTATATTATGTGAGCTGGGTCTTCTTTATTTTTTCGTTCCACATGTACGCAATTAAGCCAAGTCAGATTTTCGTTAGTTTTAGGGGTAATTTAGGCTTGGAAAAAAAAGGGCAAGATATGAGTTTTGCTAGTTGTTAAGGTTCGATCAAAACTGATATTGAAGTGTGTTAGATTTGTTGTAGGAAGCTATGGTTAAAATTTCAAGGCATTTGGTGAAGATTTGAGATGTGTTAAATCGAAAATTTGAATGAAGCTCGAAGAACACATTATAGAATGATGAATAGCTTCTGAAATTGCTCATGAACTTTCTTGGCTTGATCTTTACGGTCTCATTAAGATGGAGATAAGGTATATTATGGGGGCGGGTTGGTATATTAGATGAGTTGGTCTTATGGTGTGGGTGGGTTATATTATGTGAGCTGGGTCTTCTTTATTTTTTCGTTCCACATGTACGCAATTAAGCCAAGTCAGATTTTCGTTAGTTTTAGGGGTAATTTAGGCTGGGAAAAAAAAGGGCAAGGGCAATAATGGACCAATAGGTGGATGGAGGGTAATTTTGAGAGATACCCAATACATTTGGGGTAGTTTTGACCCTTATTCATTAAAAATATCTTTGAAGAAAGTAGTAGGTTAAACAAAGTTTGAAAATTATACCTAAAATGAGACATGGGAAGTGTTATTTGCTTAATTGCAGAGAACTTCCCCATAAACTTTATTTGATTCTTGGGAACAGTGCAGTTATGGAATTTTAATTTTTCCATGCCCTATAGTTCCTTTATCCAGGAAATGTCTTCTATAAAAGAGTCAGACATTTTAAAGTAATCTATCAGTGTCATCGACTTTTCTTCCTAAATTTATGCTCTGTTGTAGTATATGATATGTAAATCTTTATGCGCTTCTGAATGGGCATATGACACTTGAAAAGGAAGCAACACTTGTTTAAGTTTTTTATGTTGGTGTTCTTCTGCATAAGCAGGTACATACAAACACATGGTCAAGGCTGGGATTATTGATCCCCTGAAAGTAGTTAGAACTGCATTGGTGGATGCTGCCAGGTTAGGATTATAACATGTTCCTATAAAACATTATTGAAAACTTTATCTATTAACCGTCACTGGATATGTACTGCAGCGTCTCTTTGCTTTTGACAACAACTGAGGCTGCCATTGTGGACCGTGAAGGAGAGAAAAATCCGCTTGCAAACCGCATGCCTAACATGGGAGGCATGTACTGATACGATCATTGCGTTGTGGAGTGAGGCAGCACTCCTGAGGCAGGTTACTCCGAGGCCATCATGTAGATTTATTCGTTTAGCTAATGCTGGAAATTTTGTTCTGGTGCCTGGGAGAATATGCTGACATGCAGCGTATGTTACCTTCGTCCATCTGAAATGGTTTGTTAAAAATTGATTAGGAAGTTATGAGAATGACCACAATTAGTGACACTGTTAATATCCCACTTTGTATTTGGAACTTTTAGTGGGAATATAGATAGCTACAAGTCTCATTGACCTCATTCTTAATGTGCAAGATGAACTAATTATAGTCAAAGAATAAATTCGTGTTGCGATTATGGTGATTAGAATTGGCAGTAGTAATACTCCTAGTAAAAATTTCGCCCAGCAGCCACTTTTAACACTGGTATTTTGTTTGAGGCCACTATTTTTATTGGTCTTACACTAGAGGCCATTTTTGGGCCTTTACTAAATAAATATTGACTTAAGTTCTGATAATTGACTGAACTTCAGTCCATACGGCCCCTGGACTGAAGTTCCATCTCTAAGGAATTTAAGGATTGAACTTTAGTCCATATGGTCCTGGACTGAAGTTCCATCTTAAGGACTGGACTGAACTTCAGTCCATATGGCCCTGGATTGAAGTTCAATCTTTAAGGACTGAACTTCAATCCGGCCTTTGGACTGAAGTTCTATCTCTTTAAGCAAAAATGGCCACAAACTAAATATTTTGATATTAGTGGCATGTGCCCAAAGACGAGTGCCATTTTGTGCACTTTATTTAGTAATCAAGTGTCAAGTTCCATTGGCAAGTACGTAATTTCCTAAATAAAACTGATTAAAGATATACTTAGTAGGAGACCATAAATCAAATTAAGACTTAGCAATGGAAACAAAAAGAAAGAGACAAAATGAAGGAATGAGAAAAAGAATAGACCACAGCGTGAAGAACAAGTAAAGAATGAAATGGGCATACGAATGTCCGGTTTTGTTATTTCATTGTGTCACGCAAGAAACTGTCAGAAACTATACTTTCGCTAATTTTTCCACCTAGATTGTATATAAAAGTCCCGCTTTAGAGGGTAAAATATTCTCGCAATTCAATTAGCGGAGTTCGAATTTATATTTTTTTACCAATGATAAAAATGTATTTACCTCCCACAATAGTTGATATTCTTTTAATACTTTCGCGTGCCACCTCCCCCTATATGCTTGCGAAATCTCTATAAAGTATCAACAAGCTCAAGTGAAAATAAACTCTCTTATAAGATCACCTCCTGCTAGACTTGTCAACTTCAACAAACTCTTTTAGTTAAAATAAAATTTAGTAGTATTATTATTCCTCGTTACATACAGGGGCGGAGCCATCCTTCGGCAAGGGGTTCAATTTGAACCCCTTTGCCGGAAAATTGTGTCGTGTATATTTGATAAAATCGATTTTTTTATATATACATATTATATATAATATATTGAACCCCGACACAAATCTAAGCTTTATTTTTTAAAATTTGAACCCTTTGTTGGAAATCCTGCCTCCGCCCCCGATTACATACGTATGAGGATGAAAGTGAGAACATTTAGGTTAGATTTGGTAGAGCCAGGTCATAATTTGAATTCATTTGATGGGAAGTTGTTCTAATTATGACCTACGTTTAGGTTGAGCATAATGATCAACTTATTATCAAAAGGTCCTCTGCTTTTTCTTTTTCTCTTTATTTCCTTAGTTTTCAAAAGCTCCATGATTAGGTTGCAACAAATAACAAAAAAGATAGATGTTGTCCAAAAAGCGACTTGATGAATTATTTAGCACTAGGTCATGTACATTTCAATTTCTGTTAAAAATCCAGGAGGAGTAATAATTATTCACGTAAAAGGGGACCATCATCTTTACAAATTCTTGCACTTTTGCTACGTATAAGTCAACTAGTATATTATAACATGATACCATTTGAAAATTACTTTCAAAATAAAAATTTTAGTACTATAGTAAAAAATTAATAATGAAAATTTACTGATTAAATATCTCAATCCTCCAGACCATTGTAATCGGGGAATTAATTAATACTCCTAATACATATTGGGATCTCGAAATTGGATATTCATATATTGTTTTACATAAAAATTTGCCAGACAAAAAGTGAAGCATTGAAGTGTGACAGAGAAAGAACCAGAAAAGATAGCCACATGACCAATTTTGACTGGTAGTTGGTTGGGAATCAGGACGTTGGCTCACTTGGAGCTTACTCTAATGTGCACTCATATATGTTTCTCACTTTAATTTTTAACGGTTAAAGTTGAATTGTGTGATCTAATATTAGTATTCAATACAAAAAAATTTTAAATATTTATTTTAGTGGTAAGAACACAACATATCAGTTATCCATTAAAAAAATATAGAAAATACCGAGTGCAAATAAGTACCCTCATTAAGCCTTATCTGTCTTATACCGATTCGTCCCGACATAACCTTGCTACTTCTACTCTTATAACAACAATACCTATTTTTACATCTATCTGACTTATCAGCTAAATAAGTGAATCACATGTGACATCTGACCATTCTAATTTGTTTTGAATTGAGAAGTGTAGAATAGGAAAATGTAAAATATTGTACACGATGACTGACAAAACAGCGACACAAGATGAAACTGGGAAAGGGTTAAGAAAGAATCTCCTGAATCAACGTTGCTTAGTTTAAGGACTAGTTTAACTTGATCCTTTTTGAAAAAAGGACTCGTAAAACTATTTGTTAATAATTCTCACGAGGACCTTCTCTTATTTTTGCTCAATTTAATCTTTTTGTCTTTTCATTTTTATTCGCTGTTACTCGCATTTTTATGTCTAAACTAGTACATATAAGTTGAATGATTAGTACATATAAGTTGAATGATTCCTTCATGCGTAGCTTAATTAAATTAAGTACTACTACTACATCAAAGGTCGGCATGCATGTCGATCAATTGTAGCATGAATGTGTCAACACTATTTTACGTAGGGAAATTTTTCTAACAAATTAATCAGTCGTCTGCTTTGAATATTCTACTTAATTTCAACATAATTCCAGTTGGTAAAGTCACTATCAGTTTAGCTTGATTCCACAAACAAAGTCATATATTCTACCAGTAATGTATTCAAGTGTTATTATTATACCAAAAGATCATAGCCACCTTTACATTTTACACATGCACATGCACTTTATTCTGAGCTTAATTTCATTGGCATTTTACTACTTACGGCTCAGTGACCCAAAAAAATACTGCTACAAGACGAACAAATAAAAAACTTGGACACTTGCTATTATACTTATCCGAAGGGTTAAACATTCACTTTCCAAATAGCTAAGAGTTTTCCTGTTGTACAAAAAATTGTCGATCGAGATTCCCTCACGTTGTCAACGTACAAGTCAATAACGATAAACAAAAAAAAGCTCAATTTTCTCACATTCCCTCATTTATAATGTTTTCATACCTGAACAAAAGCACGATTTGTTGACTACTACTAATAAAGAGACTACTACCAAATAACGTAAGCTGTGCGCCTTCTCTCAAATTTTCGGCTATTTTGATATAGTATATTCCATCCGCTTCAAAATGATTGTTATAGTTCGGATTTCGAGAGTCAAACGAGTTCATTTTAAACTTTCAAATAAGATACTCCCTCCGTTTCAAAAATGATAAACCTATTTTTTTTTAGTATGTTTCAAAAAGAATGACCTCTTTCTAAATTTGGAAAGAAATATTCACTTTTACTCATCCCTAGATGATTTGTAGCCACACAAATATCTATAACTTATTTTAGACCACAAGTTTCAAAAGTCTTCTCTCTTTATTAAACTCCGTATAAAGTCAAATGTGTTCATCTAAAGTGGAACAGAGGGAGTAGTAAAAAAGTAGCCCTTTTTCACCAAATAGGCATACACAACAAGCGTGGGGGAGTGTGCGAGGACATGGTACAATGACACGGGCAAAATCGTATGAGATATTAGAGAAATCACGAGGACATCCTTTGTAGCTTGTGTTGTGACATTATAAGGAATAGTTGGTGGGTGGGGTGGGGAAAATAAGGCACAAGTACATAACATGATGAATCACAATCTGAGGTAAGTTAGATATATAGCTAAAAAATAACAGCCTTATGGGCGTCAAAACTGATCCCACCTCGGGATTAATGAAGCCTACATCAGGGGTCAAACTCCATCTTTTCCTTTACCTTTTTTCTACTATGCCAACACCTTGCATGTGTTGTCTCTCTCATACATATCATAAAAGTTTAAGAATATTACTATGAGAAATAAAATAATACAGTAACTAACCTTTTAGAGTTAGATAGGTTGCATATATTGTGCAAAATTATCATCTATAGTACTGTTATTAGAAGATATAAAAGATAAATTCATAGTTTAATTCATTTCATATGACACAATTATCATTTCGATAGCAAGATTCTTATATGTAATTCTCATCAACAAATTAAACTCACTGTTTTAATTTGATACCATCAACGGAACATGCAAATATAATTTACTGCAGCTATCCTACTGATATGCTTGAGGTCCGTTAAATGGTACTCCCTCCTGTCCCAAAATGAGTGTCTAATCTTTTTTTTTTGGGTCCTAAAATGAGTGACTCTTTACTTTTATGACAACTCTTTAAATCTAAGATTTCTTTTGGACCACAGGATTTAAAGACGCTGACCCACATTACACACAACTTTCATTTTTAACCACATGATTTAAAAGTCTTCTTTATTTTCTTAAACTTTGTGCCCAGTCAAACTCAGATACTCATTTTGGGACGGAGGAAGTTGTAAAAGATTGTCAATTTGGGTTGATTATTGGGATATTCAGATATATTAATAAAGAATGCATTGTGCTGGTCGTTTACATGCGCCTCACCAACTTAACAAGAAGTATGAAGTATAATTGAAGATTTTGTCCTATATACATGCTTATGCAGAACCCACTACCAACATATATATAATATATTTACGATATTATATGATGCCAGTCACGTCATTTAAATATTTTACAATTCATACACTACCATAATTACATTAATTATAACACACCGGCCGGCCGGTCATCACTCTTTGTTCATCATATGGAATGATTTGCAATAAAAGCTACTATATGGTTTCATAATTTTATAAAGAACCTGAGTTCGTTATCATCAGAATTTGAATTTATTTTTGATGTGACCATCCAAGCTCATTAATAATACAAACATGTTCTCACAATATAGTACTCCTTCTGTTCCAAAATGATTGTCACAGTTCGGATTTCGAGAGTCAAACGAGTTCATTTTGACCGTGAATTTAAACATATAATCTTTAAGTTTTTTGTAACGATGTTTATATATTTAGAAACTACATAAAAAGTACTATAAGTCACAATAATTAATAATTCAAAATATTTAAAAGACATATAAAAATATTACGGTCAAAGCTAAACTCGTTTGACTCTCGAAATCCGAACTGTGACAATCATTTTGGAACGGAGGGAGTATATAGTACTACCATTTAAGATCATATGAACCAAATCAATATAGGAAAGAGTGTAAGTCATGAAGCAGATCAACGTGGTCCAAAGTACTAGCTAACATTAAACACATAACACTCACATTCTACATAAATATAGAAATAAAGTGCAAAAATTTCAAAAAAAAAAAAAAAAAGGACCAAAATCCTTTCTAACAATCAAGAATTTAATTTTACTCCTGAGCCAAGTGCTTCAAAATGAACTATCCCATTTTTGTATAAAAATGTCACTGTCCATAACAGCTAGGTAATAACAAAAGAGAATATCTACCTAGGGTTTTAGACATTGCTTTATTCTGCAAAAAAAGGCATAGACAAAAAAATACACATATCTAAACAAATTACAGCCATTAGCTTATGCAAAGTACATTTAACTTTGCCATGTTTTGTGATTTTGGGACTGGTGATTGTGTTCACTAGACGTATTAACTAGACCAGCTATATTAAAAATGTCACTACTAGAAAGAGGTCTTAAACCCAAGAAATCTTTGGTCATATCATCATTGTCTTTCTTTGAATTCAACATGCCAATGCCACCAAATGCATCTTCAAAATTTGATCCTTCAAATCCAGTAGTATTAGTAGATGAAAATGAATTCATCATATCTTGAAGTATAGAACTAGGAGGTGCACTTGTAACTAGACCTGTAGTACCAGCAGTAGTAACAGTAACAGTAGCAGCTTTATTCCCATAAGAAGCCAAACTATTGAAAAAACCAGTTGTAAGGTCATCACGTGAAGACAGATTTAGTCCAACATCACTTGTGTTGGTAACAGAATCAGTAGTAGTAGACACGTGAACTTGGTGGTGGGGTCTCATAATAAGCATGGGTTGGCTTGGGCCTGATGACACACTGCTTGCTTTGTTACTCATGGTTGCTCCCATTTGAGCTGCTTTCTGCAACAATGCTGTTGCAGAAATATCCGTGGCCTCCTAGACTAGGGTTAGGGTTTATGTCTTGGTGGTGGCTCAGCGGCGTGTAATGATCTTGATCAAACCTAGAGGAGTGGAAAATCGACGAGCTTAGGTCGATAGGTTGTGTTTGAGGTGGTGGAGGACCAGGACCAGGACCAGGACTAAGACCACTAGTAACCATTGGCTGGCAAGTTATTAGCCAAGGTGGAATCTCGGGCCTTAAATTGAAACCATGAGTTTGAGGTTCTTTCTTCATAGAAAATGTAGCTGGAATGTCATGGTTGTTGAAATGAGATTGTTGAAATTGAATGTTCATGTGAGATGTTGAAGTACCAGTTTGAGATGGGTGAATTGGATTTCCTGGTATTGTTCTTGCACTTTCTTCTGCTAATGCATCACAAAATGCTCTATGAGTAATGAAACTATCCCTCCTGTGACAAACAAACAAACAAAAACAAGACTTTATTAGTGCTAAAATATGAAAGATTGGTTTTCGCGTAACCAATACAAAAATAACAACTCCGCCTCAATCCCAAAAATTGAAGACATATTGGTGCATTGTAAAGATACATAAAAAACACTAGTATCTGACTAGACTCTAGGATGTTTAATTTGTCTATTTGCTAGACTTATGTTCATACCACTTTAGAAAATAAAAAATGTAGTACTAGTAGTTATGATTTATTGTATTGTTAGTTACCTTGAGAAAAGGGTTCCACAGTCACATTTATACTCTTTAGTGCCACAAGTTTTGGAATGAGCTTTCCAATCTGATTGAACTGCATAACGTTTTGAACATTTCTCACATTTCCATTTCTTCTCACCATGTTTTCTACTAAAGTGTTTCTTGATTCCAGTAAGGTCACCAAGTGCCCTTGATGGGTCATGGTGTACACAGCTTGGTTCTGGACAAACATAAACTTTCTTTCTTATTTCTTTACTTGTTCTTTGCTTGAGCTTCCATGGTAAGTTGTGTCCTCTTCTATGTAGCTGCAGATTTTGATCTCTCTGAAATCCTTTGTTACAGATTTCACAAACAAATCTATTTGTTGCCATTAGTGTCTTTGGTGACAAAGCTATCACTTCAGCTCCAGGGTCTGTTCCAAGAATAGTAAATATATCACATGATTGGACCCAAAAAGTAAATAATGAGTACTATAGAAAAGGCTTGAAATCTTGCAAGAATAAGTTGTATATGTAAAAATATTTAATCTAGACCTGGATTCCCTGGTTGGTTTCTCTTTTTCTTGATTTGTTGTTGTGGTTGAGTACTTTGATTTGGAGGAGCAAAGTATTGAGGAGGGTATAGGCCTCCAGTAGTATCATTCCTATTGCAAGAGGATACACTTGCTGCTTCACCAGATGCTGAAGTTAAATTGGACATGTTCTCTTCCACAACTTGACTTTGTTGATTCACTAAACTTTTCATCATCTTCAAGCTAATCTAGCAGCTGAATTGAAAATTTTAGCTTTGTAAGTACTACAGCAGGCTTTTCAAGAAACATATTCATAGTCATGAGGGACAAAGATCTTTAGTTAAAACAAGTAAAGATGTGTAAGAAAGATATAAATATGTTGTAGATCTAAAGACAAAAAACAAACTTGGAAAAAAGAGCTAAAGTACTAGGTGATATATAATGGACAAATAGAGTGAAAAATAATTAGACAAAATTGGTTTCTTTTAAGTTGTTTGAACCTGAATAACCTTCAACTACTTCAGTCTTTGGTAGTTTCTTCTTCCTTTGGCATCAACCCAACAGACAAGTCTTGTTTTTTGCAAACAAAATAAAGAAACAAAGAGATGGATGGAAAAGAGAAGAAGCAAGAAAAGACTTAGTTAAGAGATAAAGGACTATTGTTATTCAATGGATCTTAGCTTCTTACTAAAATCAAGAAAATCCAATAATAACCATGCATATAAGAACAAATGAAACTAGACCAAAAATTTTCTTACAACTGTGTAGAAAGAGAGAGATAAAGAGATGTGGATGAGAAGAGGGATCCCTTCTGTAATCCTCTCCACCCTACGGCTAACTCTGACGTGCACTTTCTGTCTTTTCTTTTGTTCTCTTTCTCAACTCTCAGGAAAAAAAAAAAAAATTGTATATTTTTGCTTTTTAACAAAGTTCAAATATTTCTGTTTAAAAAACACTTTTGCCTTATTGCACCACCTTTCCCTTCTCTTATAAAGTTAACTTGAAAAAGCAAACCAAGTAAAAAAGAGAGTTTGATTTGTATAGTATATGAATAAGATGAGATTTGAATAATGAATGTGAAAGTGAAGGACAGAGATAGAGATGTTGAGATTTTTGCATATACTCCCTCCTCCGTTCCAAACGAGTTTAACTTTGACCGTAATATTTTCATGTCTTTTAAATATTTTGAATTATTAATTATTGTGACTTATAGTATTTTTTATGTAGTTTCTAAATATATAAACATCGTTATAAAAATCTTAAAGATTATATGTTTAAATTCGCGATCAAAATAAACTCGTTTGACTCTTGAAATCCGAACTATAACAACCATATTTTGGAACGGAGGGAATATTATACTAGTACTAGTATATATTTAACTATCATTGGTATGAGTAGACCCTTCTACCAATGCAACTTTCTCTATTTACAGTGACATGATTGAGTTATTGATTAACTCCTAATCCTCATACACACGGTGCATGTTTGCATAAAAGTTCACTATTTTTACTTCTTTATAAGTTGCTTCTCCTTTTTCTACCTTTCATTTCATTATCATTCAACCTTAATTTTTTTTTTTACAAGACAAACATTGCAGGAATTTCGACATACTTCAGTATATTCTAATTTTTTTTTCAAAGTAATATAATAATGCATGTACAATACTCCTAGTGAAAATAATACAACCATCACTTTTAGATGCGGATCCAAAATTTTAACTATGATTACATTTGAAGTTCTTAGTATTGCGCTCATTATATATGATTAAAATTATGCGCTTAGGTCCCGTGATTGTTGAATTCTAATGAGATTTCACATAAATATTAACATTTTGTGTGAAAATTATTGTCTCTGATCATGTACGATTAAAAATGCAGAGAGAACTGAATAACTTTAGCAAGTTAAAAAGACACCATACCGAAGAATATAGTGGTTTACCACACTGAAAATATAGCACTAGCTTTTTGTATCAACAACTCAAATTGAGCTGAAAAAAAGGTAGTAGTAATTGTTTATAACGAGTCTAATATGGTATGCTGGAAAAGAATGTGGAGAATTGTTATAATGAATTAAATTAAACTGAAATTGTACTATTTTTAATATTATCCTCGCATTTAATTTAAATATTAAACGAATAGGAAAAAAGAAATGAATAACAACTTGAGATTATTTCAGAATTCTAAACTAAGGTAGCGTTTGGACATAGATTCCCAAATATTTTTAGGGAAACACTTTTTGGGTGAAGTTTGATATGAAAATGAAAAAGTGTTTGGACATATTTTTTGAGAACAATTTTTTTGGCTCAAAAGAGCCTTTGAGCTCTTATGAAAATGAAATTTGATGAGTAAATGTTAGTTTTTGGCCGAAAAACAGCTCAAGACCAGTTTTTGTGAGGTTTTGGGACAAATTTTGCTAAAAAAATATAAACAAACACTTTTTGGCCCAAAAACTTCCATATAATCTCTCCAAAAATTATGTCCAAACGGGAGCTAAAACGGCCGGGCACACATAGTAAACCTCTCTGTGAACAATTCAGTATCTAAAGAGGGGAAATATAGGTTCATTAAGAAGTATCTCAAATATTGAAATGGTAGAAGTATTCTTATGGAAAAAAAAAATCATTTGTGGGATTTCTTTCAACATTCTTTGTATCAAAAGAACAAAGCTCAGTAGAGTAGACGTTGTATCTATTCGAAATGTAGATACTATAATTATTGAAATGATAAATCAACTCTTTATATATGAACATTCAATTTGTATATACTAAAAAATTGAAAGACAAGATTGTCTTATTAGGTATAGTGTTCAATTTAAAAATGTGAATCCACATTTTACGAGGAAAAAAGTATAGTAAAGTGGAATAAAATAATGGTATTGGTTTGTCATTATCCTGTTTATTCCTCAATGATTTAGTTTGGAAATGGGATCTTGCTCTTACCCAAAGTCTCAGACATGCTCTCCCAGCTCATCTCTCACTTTAAATAAAAATTTTAATCTGTTGTCTTATAATAAAGAAATAAGTAGTAGTACTACTTCTAGTAGTTTTTAAAAGGTGAGAAAATATAAACTAAAAGAAAAGGCTCTAATGTGAGCTAGGAGCTAGAGTGCTACATGTGTTGTTCTCCACAAGTTTATTAGAATCCATTAAGTTTAAGTTACCACTGAAATGTCAATTTCTCAGCAATTCATGTGTATAGTAAAAAGAAAAAGAAAGAAAAAAACAGATGCGATGTAAATATAATCTGTAATGTTGACAGAGAATTTTAAGATACATACGCCTATAAGTATAAATGAATAAATATGTTAACAAGGCTAGCGAGTGTAACAAGTTGTTACTACAAGGTTTGCCTTTTTTTAAAGGTAGTATATATATGCAGTTAGTTTTATGTACTTTCTTCGTTCAACTTTATAATGATCAATAAAACAACGGTGTCATATAAATTGAAATGGACGAAACAATAATAATGCACCGCTTCGACAAATTTAAACGGTGTCATATAAATTGAAATGGACGAAACAATAATAATGCATCGCTTCGACAAATTTAAACGACTCGTAAATGGAGATGTAGGGAAAATCCAGAAGGGAGTTGATCACGAGGAGACATTAGGAAAAGAATTGGGTCCATAGCTAAATGATTGAGCAATTCAAAGGACCTACCAAAGGAGAGCTGTAGTCTGTATATATAAACCTCTATTATGCATGACAGCAGAAGAAAGTGTCCATTCCAAAATTTTGCAGAGACAATTAGAGTTTGGATATGAATGAGTTAGGAAACAACTACATAGAGACAAGCCAAGAAGCTCGATAACGATGTGCACATGAGCCTCCACTTCATGAATAAATAGTCCACACTTTTTGGGAAAATAGCATAATTCAGGTATATTATTGCAAATAACATATATAGGTATTATAGGAAACTACATGTAGCATCACCATCATCAGTGCTATGCTTTCCTTCTAAATTTCATTAAGTTACAAGCAAATTAAAGTGCATGCAGAACTTGTATCCCAAATAAGAAAATTATACATAAGGAATAACGAACCAAAAAAATTTAGTATAATGATTGGAGAAATACATGTAAATTCTTGTAAAATACAACAAACCAAGATTTATATACTGCTGAGGAAAACTCAGTAGGAAATTTCTATGTTGGAAATTTAGTAGGAATATTCTGCAATTATAGAGAATGGCAGGTCATTCTTGAACACACGCTTCGTTTCACAAAGAGATGCACCCATTATTAATCTTTTTTATTCAAAATTAATTTTTAAATCTAAATAAAACTAGTTATTGTACGCGTCTAAATACCGATCTAGAATACAATTATATTTGTAATAGGGTTACAAGCAACTCGTTTTATAAAGTAGTAATAATCAAGCACAAAGCAAAAACAACAATGATGATAATGATAAGAGGGTGAGATTACAATTTGATAGCGTTTGGGCATATTTTTATGAATGTTTTTTACAATGAAGTACAAGTGATATTTACATTAGTACAAGGTAAGCATATCATTGGAACTAATTGGCCAACTCATCCACGTTCTGATCATGGATGATCAACGATCTCCCTCTCATTGAATGACAAGATCGTAGGGCTGCCTCAGTTACAGAGTATCCGGATTGCACATCTCGAACACTCTGTCCTTAACTTGGACCGCATGACTTCAATGCTTATCTTTCGTAACCTTCATAACCAAATTCTTCGTGAATGATACTTCGAGTTTTACACTTTGGTTGCCACGTGACCGAATCGAAATTCCACCAATACAGTTATCTGTTGAAATAATATAAATATAAATATAAAGTAGTTATTTTAATGTTTAGGGTGTGCTCGAGCTCCAAGTCCAAAGTAAAAACACTTGGACTTTTAAGCTTATAAATTAAAACCATTAAAACGACTTTCGACTAAGATACATTTCAAAGTTATTTACAAGTAATGGCAGAGCCACCTTAGGTGGAGGAATTCAATTGAATCCCCTTCATCAAAAAATTATACTGCGCAAAAAAGGCAAAACGTAAGCAATTTTTTTGTGTACATAGAAACTATTGAATCCACTTCACATAGGTCTATATACAATAATTAGGTGTGACATGTTAGACATTATTTTTGAATTGGTTTACTCAAATTCTTAGCTTAGCTCCTATGCATAAAAGGTGGTGATTGAAAAGAGAACAAAATTCAAAGCGTGTGGGCAATGGGCTGATTACAAAACGTACACAAAGACTGTGGGATGAGTTGATTCAGTTGAAAGCAACGCAATGGAGACTCGAGAATACATGTAGTAACGTGTGGTCCCTTTGCTGTATTCTATTTCAAACCTCATGCAAATTGCCTCCGTATACACTGTCTTTGTCTCGGCTCAGCTCCTTTTCATTTTTGGTTAAGCAAAAGGAAAATTTGAATACCTTTTCAAAAATAAGTCAATAGAACGTTTAAATAATGAAATAAATAACTACGTCTCAATTTCGAGAAAGTTTATTGTATGAATTCTCAATTTATATCATTGATGTCATTCATGTTCCTCTAGGCCTCTTCTCGAGCGTTATATAAACTGCTTCAAGCAGCAAAAAAAAAAAGCTTCTGCTTCTTCTTATTATCAATAATGAAAAATTACTGGAACCTAATTTTAAATAAAGCAAATGTAGGAACAGAACAAAACATAATCTAATTAAACTATTTTTTTCTACTTAGTTGTCATGTATATAGATTTGTTTTTCTTCATTATACCCTATTTTAAAAGGTTTGCATGGACTAAAAGAAAGGCTTTGAGGTGCTGTACAATTCTAAGTAGAGAGACTATGCAAAAGAGAACAAAAAATCTTTTACCTCTTAAAGACCACAATGGGAATGAAGTTAGAGCACACACCCTCAAGTTGACCACCTTGTAGCTCATGCTTATCGAAAAGGGTAGTCCCGATACTCAATAATTCCGTCTGAGATGTTGACTCCATGTTGTCATGTTTAGAGAAGATAATTGTCATTTGCCCTGGCTGCTCATTTTGAATTTTCCTAGCACCATCCATTTGTTATTTTTTCGTATTTGTTTGTCCTTTTCTTCCAATTTTCTATATATCCCTTTCTTTTCAATTATCAAGGCATGTCAAACTTCAATACAACTATGACCCTTTCATCATTACTAAACAAAACTCCTAAACTCCAAAGGACGAAAGATTATTGCAAGTATTAGCAGGTCACCTCGAAAACAAGACGATGTTGAGTTCGTGAGTAAAAGAAACATAAAAAGGGAAAGAAACGTGAAAGAATTCCAATCACTGGAAGAAACTAAAATTAATGGTGCAGGATGATATATCATCGAACTTACATATATTCTTGAAAATTTTTAAAATTATAAACGCATACTGAGTTTGCAGTCTGCATCAATTGGTAAGAAGTTGTGGTCGCGGACGCAATTGTACTTCCACCAGCTGACTTAAAATCCTCTCAGTCCATTGATATTTATAGCATCCCATTTGGGCTTGTATATTGTTTTGATAACCAAAGCCTAACTGTTCTCCTTCCATACAATTAGAACTAAAATATGCATATGCAAGAATTTGCAGGACTTCAGATTGGCCCAAAGAATTGTGATGCAAAATCCAGAATGATCTTTCATGTAATCAGAAAGAATAGCCTCGTTTGCTGAATAAGTCGACCTACAAGCTCACTGGCACTCGAAGCCCATCATAGCTAAGCTGCACATCAATGTCTTCTGTCTCCCTCAGTTTCAGTAATCTTTCATTTATTACTTCATGATCCATCAGATGCATCATGCCTTCAAACCACATTAAAACATGCACTCATTAGCTACGAGTAAGGTCTTACTGTGCATCAACTATCAATCACAACCAATTTATCAAGCATCTTAATAATACTCATTTACCAAGTTATTTATATAACCGTAGTATAATAAAGTCATTCGCAAGGACAATCAAAGCTCTGTATTTGAAGATTTACTAGGGTCTAAAAAGGCACAAGCAGAAGGAAATACTGAAAACCTGTTATGTATGAAGGACCAATAGTTAAAACATATATAAGCAGAAGGGAAGTGCATCTGCACCAAAAACTCTAAAACAACAGTAAAATGGAAACAGAACGAACCGACTTACCAGTGAAAAGTGTTCTTTTTGGTTTGATTTTCCGCACTTCCTCCAGCGCCTTCAAATGTTATCATGGAAATGTCAAAGACAGGAAATGTAATTACTCAACTGTTAAAAGCTCTAGACATCACTGCCCTCAAGTCGACCCAAAAAAGGAAAAGGATATAAAAGAGTAGAGCTCACCCTTGGTAGTCCGAAATGTGTTGAGGAAGATCTATCTGGCCGTAAAGCATCCTAAGAGAGTCAGGAGATATTGCTTAGTTAGTCTAGCATTTGGTACTAACCAACTGCCTGAAAAAGGAAGTGAGAGCAAGACCTACCATAATAAGGAGTTCACAGTCCTGTAGAAGTGGGTAAGTTTCTTCAGGTATATCACTTACATCACTAGGAAACAAGGTCAAAACATTAGTGGCTAATGTAGCTGCGTGCTGATTAAAACTTTAAAACTAGGGAATAAGCTTTACCTGATATAACAGGTATTCCCAAAGCGAAAGCCCAAAGAACGATAACCAGAGCCATGCCACACCGGTAAAGGAGTTATCTATTAGGCGAACCAATTGATACCATTAGGCATAATAATGAACAAAGCCATGATAATAACCATTTCAACTAATACTGTGCAAATTTTTATAGCATAAATAACAGGGATGCTACAGTTCCAGGAAGGACGAAGGAAGGAGGGGCCAAATCGGAAAGAGAGGCAACAGAAAACTACAGAAAGGGAAACTGCTACCTTAAAATTCTAAGTCAAGAGGGTTACATGTACACTTTGTACAGTGTATAAGAGTCAAGAGATCACTGCCGTACAATTTCTCTATCCAATAAAGCAAGTATAGTGGTAAGCACGAGTTCTCTTAGACAATGGACTGCAGTTTCTGATAGCCTTGTCAAAGTTATTAGCCGTGGTCCCACGACAGTGGCAAAATCTAAGCTCCACTGCACCTTAAGATGCTATTCTATTGGGACTCTCAGCATTTGGAAGTGCATTCAAGATGCTACCAGCAAGTACAGAAATCCTGGTCACAAAAATTTAGCTCTTAAATTCAAGTCTAAACTATACAGTACCATCACCTAGCACCTACGTATTGACTAAAGAGGACTCCTAATACAAATAGTACTAAGAAGCTTGAAGCCCAGGGAATTAACCAGTGAAACAGTATGATTTCCAAGAAAGAAATGTTTCTCAATATCACCTTGGAAAACAAATGCTGTAGCACATCCTTTAGCAATAAGATATTTGAAAAACATTCATGAGTCAAACAGAATGAACTAGTAGAGTAAAAAGCTTCAACCTTAAGATCATGTACAACGAATGGATCTTCGTCTATGATGTTAAATTGCAACTCTGAGACTGCAGCTCCCGGTATGACATCACTTTTGTCTACCAAATAATAATGAGTTTTCTTCATCACCTGAAACGAAAGAAAATGTTGCACATTCTGATCTAATAAACAATTATCTAAGCAAGTTACATGGTTCAAATATATTGTTTGTTGCACAGTCCCCTCAAAGTAAGTAACATTTGACAAATATCACCTAGTACTGCAATAAACCGGATATAAGTGTGCACTCATACAGTTATGTTTTCATATATACATAATCTGCAATTTGAATATGTTCGGCTAGGATACACTACCTGTTTATTGATGAGTTTGCATGATGAGGTACTGCTCTAGTTTTCTCACTCATACAAAGCGAGCAACACGTGAACAAGGTACTGGGTGTCAGTAATATCATAAAGCTGAATGAATTCAATTTCTTAGTCACTCTACTAACCAAGAGATGCTAACAGTAATAAAGATGCACTATTATTTCGTGTCACTAATGTTCATCGTTATCTGTAGCCTAATGATGAGATGCCAACCATAGAATCTTAGGAAATTAAGAAAACTTCAGACCTCAAAATCACGTGTGGCCACATAAATAGGAATAGTGGGCTGGACATTGTTAGTCCAATCACGAAGATCATCCAGACCTGCATAAAAATATTCATGTATTGGAGAGTGCACTTTGCTTAGAGATAGAGAGAAGGGTGATTCGTGGGGGTGGGGTGGGGGGTGGGGGGATATGTAGGGAAAAAATATATCCACATTGCACTAAACATCAAAAGTGATATTATAAGAGACCTCCAATTGCATCAGCATGAGAATGAGTTATAACGACCGCGTCAACTTTTCTTATCCTGACATAGAACAACTAATCACGAGTAAGGATATACATTTATTTAAGAGGCAAAAAAAGTCGGTACTATCAAGGTATCCAATTTGTTAAAGGAAACGACAGAAGGAAAAAAATGATTCTAGAAGAATCGCACTGATAGTTTCTTGTCTCAACAAAGTAATTATCAAGTCCAAAATCCGCCTCAAACTGTATGTTAAAACAAGCTTATAATGTGGCATCTAGTTGAACATGCTCAGGTTCACTACCACAAGTTTGGAAGGCCTCTAATGATATGTAGAGAACTATAGACATTTAGTTCTATATGAAATACTAAGAAATGAATAACACCATTATCCTATCCTAGCATCACCTACCGATGCTCTTCTATACTCTTCAGTCTTCATGCACACAAATGTCATTAAAATATTTTCTAGCATATATTAAGTGAATTGGAAAGAAGAATGACACGAGAAAAATTCATATGCAATGTTATCAATAGTTTCAAGCAATGATATCAGAACTTTCATCAGCAAATGTGATTGGAAAAGTCTTCCTCATAGTTATCTCGTATATTAGTGCAGATTCTAAGACTGGAACTTCTGATGTAAAAAGCATAAGTATCTACTTTCCTAACAAGGTCCCAAAGAAAAAAAAAACATGTTGAGTCGCCCAAGACTGGAATGTAGGAGGCTGACAATTACAGCCTTAACACTAAACACAACAAGATTATATTCCTGTTTCACACTTAAAATACATAATGCTGCAAGTGCAACCAAAATTCAAATATCAGATACATTCACAGTGAAACAAAGTAATATAAGACGTTAGGTCCAAGCGGCTTACCCATAAGCAGGAAACCATCTCAGAGCACTATGATAAAAGAACCTGGATTGCACAAACAGAAATTGCTCTTAGACAATTACAATTAGACCCTAAAAACTTTTGTTATGTTTAGATTTAACCAAAGACGACTACAATGTAAGCGCATAATTGAATCAAGGTAGTCTAAGTTAACTATAACAAATTGATAAAACTATAGTTCTATTCATGAATCATTGTAAATACAGTTATTCTAACATACTTGCCAACATCTATAAGAATGTTACAGTCGCCAGAAGGCCTGGCGCTACGAATAAGGATGCCGGTATTGAGTCTCCTATTTTTGCTACCCGGTTCAGTTGCTTTTGAGCATACCTGTAATAGTACATTAAGAATTTCATTTAATTTAAACACTTAGTTAGCTTTTAACATGAATAAGGATATGCCTGATTAGGCTTACAGGACAAGTCTTCAAGGGATTAGTGAGGCAGCTAACACGTGGAATTCCTTCACTTGTTCCTGTTCCTATAAAAATTATTTCTGATTGATCTGCAGAACTTGCAGAAGCTGTAACGTCATTAAAATTATTACAGTCAGTAAAAAAAAAATTACCAAGAAAATTAACCAACCAGTAAATGAATTATTTGGGGAAGGGAACTTACTAGAATGAAGAGAAGCTGAGAGGACTTGAGAATAGCCTTTGGTTAAGGAAAATTGACGGGTGGAACGGGCAATAGATAAAAGTGTATGGTGAGGAGGACGAACAATTCCCAGAAATACTGCCATTTTGACTTATGCCAGGAGCCAATGCTTCTGCTTTTTGGTTCTATAACTGTTCGATTAGTAGCTTCAAACGAACAATACAGGCTGGGTATAGGAGTTTGGGCTTCGTCCATGTGTTTCGGGGCTCGTTTTGTGCCAGCGTTAGTGGTAAAAATTTCGTGTGGGAGCCTATTTGGCACGCGCTAATTGATTCCACCAAAAATAAATTTAGTGAGAAATAACCATTTTCGGACAAGTCTCGGTATAAAATACTGGAATCACTTAAACACTAATCTCAATTTAAAATATTGGGACTTTGAACATGTTAGCTCAAAGAAACAATATTTTAAACTGAGACTTTGTATATATAACGCTCTAGAGGACTATAAATATGAATCCTATTATAAAATAATGGAACTTTGAATATGTTAGTTCAAAATCCCAGTATAAAAAACTGGGACTAGTCTGGGGTGTTTGCCAGCTCTAATAGAGTGTAAGTATGCGAGCGGATTTTTGACTATTTTTCAATTAATTTTGAAATGGTGTATAATTCTTATTTCTCACTTAGCGCATCCAAAAATGGATACGCATCAAAATTTCCCGCCTTAATGGTAAAATTTCACCCACATGCTACTTTTGTCACTGGTATTTAGTTTGAAGCCACTTTTTTATTGATCTTAGATGAGAGGCCACATTTTGGAACTTCAATATTTGTGGGCTGAAGTTCAACCTTGTGGGTTGAACTTCATGCAGAAGTTTCAACTTCAATTTGTAAGGGCTGAACTTTTAGGTATAGATGCGTAAACTTCAACCCTTGTAGGCTGAAGTTAAACTTCAATCTTTGTGGTGGGCTGAAGTTGAACTTCAATCCTTGTATACTGAGCTTGTGTGAAGTTAACCAAAAGAATTGAAGTTTCAAAAAGTAGCTTCTCACATAAAATCAATAAAAAAAAAAGGCCTCAAATAAAAAATTACTGCCAAAAGTGGCATTTGGTGCTCTTCGCCCGCCTTAATGGCAAAGCGAATTGGGAAATTTTCACAAAATAGCCTAACTACAGGCCGCTGTTTAACTTTTATTTTGTGCAAAAATAGCTATAGTTTTCAAGTTTGCCTAGCTAGGTAACACTTCATTATAAAATTGTATCTTTTCCAGAGACAAATCGACGTAAGAATATATTTTAATAAAGAATAGTATTTGGGGTATTGCAAATTGGGAAATTACATATATATGTGCAAATCTTATTTTTTTCCGTCATTAAGTTTATATCTCTTCATATTCAAATATGATAGGTGATAAAGTTAAAACATCTTTAGTTAGGTAAAACTAATTTAGAGGAGCAATACATAGATCCTTGCCAAGGAAGAGAGAATCTCGATTGTTTAAGTACGCCTTTAAATTTTATATAGTTTTAACTTTTAACATCTTTAGCACGTTAGTGACACCATTTTACATCAAATTATCAAATAATGATCATTATAGAGATTTGCATATCATTTTATAAAGGGATTTTTACACTCTATACTCATGAAATTTAAAGTATTTACAAGTCATACCCATTAAAAATTACACTACCCATAAAACTAAAAGTATTTACCTAACCTACCCATTTATTATTGTATACTTTTGTTATACCTTATAGGTGTATACCTTTAAGGTATACTGCATAAATTATGGTATAAAAGTCTGGAGGGCCATTTATTACTGTATACCTTTGTTATACCTTATAAGTTATATGTGTAACATTTATGGTATACTGCATAAACTATGGTATACAAGTCTGGATGAATAGAATTGGTAAATAGTTTAGTGGGTAGGTTGAGTAATATTTAAAAATAGTGGATAGTGGTTGTAATTATTTTTGGTTTTGTGGGTATTTTTGTAAGTGTCCCTTTTATAAATGATTTTACAGCGTACAGTAAAAACTCAGCTCTAGTGGTGGGGTGGAACGATTTTCACCCAATGTGGTGATTGTCTCTAGATTTCCTTGCAGGGCATGCAATGAAAATGGTCCATCTTCTAGCGTGGTCCTGTGTGGCTGATATTCTCTATTTTTTCAAAGTGAAGTAAAGGTCACCTCACAGGATCTCTTGGTAAATGGAAAGACCATTTTCACACTTTAAGCAAGTTCAGAAGATACGACACGTTGACACTTGAAAGATCGGACAAGAAACCAATTGTGAAATATATACAAGTCTAGTGGTAATGAGCAGAAATCTTTTAAACAATAGGTATGGCCTTGTTTGAAGGTCAAAGCAGATTTTGATATACATTTAAGTTATATGCATTAAAAAAGTAGACTTTTTAACACCACAAACTGAATTGCATGCTAAGGCAACTATTCAACTGGTTTGTCATGCATGGGCAGTTCGCAACTTGGAAGAGTCATGGGCACGCTGTTGAGTGCTGAGCCTGTTGACCAAGAGGCGTAGGATAGGTTTGTCCGTTCGGTTAGAGTCCATTTATTCTTTCATTTTACCCATTGAAGCCTAAGTGGTGATAAGGTGTCTGATAATGAATGTAACGAGTTTATCTGAATCCAATAACTCTACATATTCTTCTATTGTTCATTTAACTAATTGAGTCTAAAAGAAACTATAATTTATATTTATTTTATAAATTTTGTAAATCATATACAAAGCTCAAGCTCGAAGTATTTATATGCTGAATCTGCCTCTACTATATATGGTTATGATTATTCCATCATGAACGCATGCCAAGAAGAATGGTCCATTCTACTTTTCAAGTTAGGAAGAAAAGATATCCAACTCCAACCTCGCACATGGCAAAGTTATAAATCAGCTACATGTGTGAACAATTTCAGAAAACACCACCAGTTTGAACTTTAACACCCACTAACGAAAACACAGAGAAACTTACATATATTGGCCAAGAAATGCAAACAATTTAATTAGTTTGTTATCAGAATTTATGTTGAAATTCTAAGGCATTCCTTGATAGTATAACATAGCAAGGCCAAATTCTGACTTTTATTACTTAGACAAGACGATGGGCAATCTAAGACTTTGGCTTCCACTTTTCCTATTCATTTCAATTCATGGATATGGCATTCAGCAATTAGAAGCAGCTTCTCATGACAATGAGACACCCGATCAGATATACAGAACTTCTTTTCATTTTCAACCTGCCAAGAATTGGATGAATGGTACGTGAACTACTCTTTATCCTTAAATAAACAAGCAAGTAGCTTGAACTTGTGCTATTTTATCCTTAATCAATTCTAATTGTTACTTCTTCATTTTTCTCTGATGTCCACATACGACTTCACGATGATCAATTCATATCCCTTGGTTTCTATTTTCTCAGATCCTAATGGTAAGTAGTAGTAAGTTTCTCGAGTTTATTTCCGTTATTAGATGTGATATATGGTTAGTGAGTGAACAATATTATGTAAAAAAAAAGTACATATATTACAACTTTTTTTTCTTGTTACATTCTCCATACATGGTTGCACCAAATTGTTAAGAACAATTTGTCATGATCATGCATGCAGGACCAATGATATACTTGGGAATTTACCATTTCTTCTACCAGTACAATCCATACGATGCACAAGCAGGGAACATAGTTTGGGGACATTCTACATCAACTGATCTTGTCAACTGGACTCCTCAGCCACCAGCACTTCTTCGATCAGAGCCTTATGATTTTAAAGGCTGTTTTTCAGGTTCTACAACAATTCTTTTAGGTGGAAAACCAGCAATTCTTTACACTGGTGTAGACTTCTCAGATATCCAAGTCCAAAATCTAGCCGTGCCCAAAAATTTAGCTGACCCTTACCTTAAAGAATGGGTAAAATCACCTTATAATCCATTAATAACACCTAATTCAGTGAACAAACTTGATGGTCAAAATTTTAGAGACCCAACTACTGCTTGGTTAAATCCTGATGGTTATTGGAGAATGGTTGTTGGTAATAAAAAAGATGACCAAGGGATTGGTCTATTATATAGAAGCAAGAATTTTATTGATTGGATACAAGCTGAACAACCTTTACATTCTTTAAATAATTCTGGAATGTGGGAATGTCCTGATTTTTTCCCTGTTTCAACTATTAGTCAAGTTGGTTTAGACACTTCTACTATGGGTCCAAATGTGAAACATGTATTCAAGGCAAGTGTAGCAAATTCTGATTATTACACAATTGGAATTTATAACCCGAATAATGATATCTTTACACCGGATAATGCATCCTTGGATATTGGTTTAGGATTTAGATATGATTATGGCAAGTACTATGCTTCAAAAACATTTTTTGATAATGCTACTCATAGGAGGATCTTGTTTGGATGGGTTAATGAGTCAGTTAACAATCTTGCTATAAATAGCATGAGAGGGTGGGCTGGTCTTCAAGCAGTTCCTAGAAGGGTCTGGCTTTATAAATCTGGAAACCAACTGTTGCAATGGCCAGTTGTTGAAATTGAAAAGCTTCGAATGAATCCACCAGTTGTTTTAGGCACCACAGTGCTTATGGCTGGATCAGTTCGTGAAGTTTCTGGAGTTAATGCTACGCAGGTAATTCAAGTGAACCTTATAAGCAACTTATAACAATGATACGAGTTTAACTTTTATACACTGACAGTATAAAATTATAACTCGGACTACAGGCAGATGTAGATATTTCTTTTGCAGCGACGACGTTGGAAAACGCAGAGATATGGGAAACTAATTGGACTAATCCACAACAAGTATGTAGCATAAAAGGTGCAACTGTAAAAGGTGGGCTAGGACCATTTGGGTTGTTAGTCTTGGCATCTGATGACATGCAAGAATATACTGCAGTTTTCTTTAGAATTTTCAAAGGAAATGACAACAATTTTATAGTACTCATGTGCAGTGATCAAAGCAGGTATAAGTTAATCTATCTCTGTTCATTTTATAAAAAATATTTACACAATCAGAATACTTAATTAATTATAAACAATACAAATAAATCTTTATAATAATCATTTAAGTTTTGATCTTTCCATGTTGTAGGTCTTCCTTACACTTGCCTTCTAGTGATTATGACAAAACCACTTACGGAGCCTTCTTGAATGTGGACCCTGTTCAAGATAAATTGTCACTGAGGACTTTGGTACGTTTAATCACAACAAAATTGTATACAAATTAATCAATGTGACTCAGAATATAATGGACTAGCCATGAGATTATATACCTATTAATTGTTTGTTTGTTTTGGTAGATTGATCGTTCAATAGTGGAGAGCTTTGGAGGAGAAGGAAAAGCTTGTATTACCGCTAGAGTTTACCCAACTAATTTAGCAGTCAATGGTGCAACCCATTTGTATGTCTTCAACAATGGTTCCGAGAACGTTGAGATTTCAGGCTTGACTGCTTGGAGTATGAAAACAGCTCAGATAAATTGAAGACAATCATAGATTTAACTTATTTCTTTAAAACCATGTATTATGGTATGCATAAGTGACATACTTGACTAAATTAAATTGGCTAAGACTTGAGCGCATTTTATATAAAAGGATTTCTTTGTTGAGTCTCTACCATCAACAGAGTATATTACGGTAAATACTCATTTACTTTGGGTGTTTAACCAAACAAAATCAATAAATCAAGATTAAATAATTTAATGAGGAGCAGATATATACACTCCCTCGATTTCAATTTATGTGAACCAGTTTTAGATATGGATCATTTTTTTAATGGACTAAAAATAAAATAGATTCACATAAACTGGAAAGGATGGAGTATTATTTATTAATCAGGTAATACTACTCCAGTATTATTGCAATCTATGTATCAGCTTCGGCCTTACAAATCTTTTATGCTCAATGTATTCTCTCTCATTGGTCTAGCACCTTATCTTCTTTCTCACTTGTTGGTCTAATCTTTGCTTTCTTGCTTACTTGAGTACCTCACTTGCTCTCACTTCTTACTTGAGCATGCAGACAACTCAAATTTACCACCTTTATTAATAGGTGGTGATGGAAGAATATTGAGATGGGTTTTATTTTAGAATTACACCTTCCACTTATTTTCAGAATAATACTTTCCAGAATTCTTCTAAGCTTCTCACTCTCTCATTCTAAAGTTCTCTTTCAATCCTCTACAATTTCTGGAATATTCTAGATCCTCCTCTGAAATATCAAAGATATCAATTAAGTTAGTGATGACTCTTAATGATAAACTTGTATTAATGACTATTAACTACTATTCCCTCCGGTCCATATTATTTGATTTTTTGCGTATTTTCACGCATATTAAGAAAATCACTTTTTTAGCATTAATTAGCAATATAATTGACTATATTAGTCCTTATTCAAACTATTATTACTTATCATTTTGTTTAAAATCATTTATTAACAAAGGGTGACATTTTAAAATTGTGTCTTGATTTCTGAAAAGATCAAATATTGTGGACAAAAAAAATAGGCTAAAAAATCAAATAAAATGGATCGGATGGAGTACTATGTTTGATCAATATCCATAGGGTTGATCATAAATACAAACATCAAACGTCATAGGTCCCCACACTGCTGACTTTGATGGAGCTTTCATCTGGTATTCTAGAGTTGAACTAAGGTGTTCCACATGATTTGTAACTACTGAAATGCAACTTCATTGCGTGAACAAGAGAGCTCAAAAGGTTGGACAAATCTTGCAATGCTTGTTTGACGTAACATCATCATTTGTCTATGTAGTTGCACTCCCATAATTATATCCAACATTCTTGTTAGGATGTGCCACAATAAATTGTTACACGGCAATCTATTGCATCGCTCCTGAAATATTTTTGGTCTTCTTGTACTCTCCAATTGTAAAAGGCCTTTTTCTTCTTCGTTATCGTCATCTTCATTTGCTGTCGGTTCATAACTGTTTGTGTCAAGGCTCTCATCTTCGCGGGCATCACAATGATTACCAACTAGTTTCTCATAATCCATTATGGAAATTCACAATTGGCACTTGGCAGCAACAAGGAGTCCCACTCGTAAAATATTAGGAAAGCTTTTAGAGTTGGTTTCAATTTGGAAAGATCCTTTTCTCGGCTATACACTCGTTACGACATTCTATTTGTTTTCCTAGGTCTTCTGTAATAAATAGAATAATTAGTTTATATGTTAGAATTGCAAATATTAGTCGAATTTACCTCAATAAGCAAAATACACAACCAGAGCAAATCAGCACTTCAGGAATTGCATCAACTTTACCTGTATCCATGTAGCATTCCATTTAACAGTACACGTTCATCAAGCATATTCAGCCTTCGAACATATTCTTGTATCAACTGTGTTTTCTGCAACAACTACCTGTAGCACTTCCTTTAACGACAATCGTTGTCTCGATTTTGGCGGGGAGGGGGAGAACGGGGGAGTATGTTCTTGTATCAACTGTGTTTTCTGCAACAAGTACCTGTAGAACTACCTTTAACGACAATCGTTGTCTCGTTTTTGGCGGGGAGGGGGAGAACGGGGGAGTATGTTCTTGTACCTTGAACTCGAAAGAAAAAAAATGAATCTAGGAAATTTTCAAGAGAGCAATTGTAAACTTGAATTGCTGGATAAGGCACATATTCAGCAAGGGTTCAATCTCCTCTCCTAAGTGGGCAAATTTACATATCTGAATCCTGTGATTTGAACACATTGTAGATTGACCCCAAAGGAAGTTTTGTATTGTGAAATTTACGATACAAGCAAAAAGCTAAACCCAGGCAAACTCAGAACGCCCCCACAAGATTTTACAAAATCGCTAAAGACCGTACAATGAATAAACAAAAGTAACAATAAATAGACAATAATATGGCCAACACAAAATTAACCAACGACATGGTAGGGTTCCATCAGCTGTTATGAGCAAAACATGTACTACTGCTGCTTGCACTCTGGAGGACGTTCTCCCTGCTGACCTTCTCCAACTTGTGCTTTTGCACTCTTCTATAATTTTGCCAAGGAAATACAAAGTCACATGAGTACTAAAGAAAATGGAAGGCATTTTAAGATATCACCGAAAAGAAATGCATCAAAGATTCATCTCACCTTTACTGCTGAAGACTACCAACGTCAATGGAAATCATATGGACATAAAACAAAAAAGACATCAGCATCTCAAAAAGATAAGGGCAAAAATATGAATTACTTCGTAGATGCAAGCTGGACTACTCTTACCTTCTTTTTGCTCTTCTTCTCCACTTCTTCGTCCTCGTCATCATCCTCCTCTTCTTCTTCATCTTCATCTTCCTCATCCTCATCTTCTTCATCATCTTCATCTTCAATACCTTCAAACTCATCCTCTTCAGCAGCCTCACCAGTAAACCATGACACAGCATGGGGGATGATTTTGTCCCGAATTGTCGAGCTGCAAGAGAGGGAAGCCCCAAATGGGAACATCAGATTCACAATTTCAAAATAACATGTTAAAGGCGTTGAATCATTCATTCATAGATAAAGCAGAAGTTGTTGGCGTCAGGTTCAAAAACAAATGTGGACAACAATTTAAAAAGGAATCAAAAAGCTAAGAAAGAACGCATCAACCAACCCAATATCGTAATCTTGTTCCATTAGATTCTGAAGGTCTTCAGCCTGTCAAGATATATTAGACATGGTTACTAAATAAGAACATCTGCACTAGAGTAAATGAACAAAATCAAAGCTGCTGAACATACAGCATCCTCATCTATGTCGTCCTCATCTTCGGGTACTTCTGGTGGCTTAAAGAAATTGAAAAAGCTTTCGCATGTCTCCGTCTTGATTACTGGTTTAGCATTTTTTGACCCCTTCTTTGGCTTCCTTTTTAGGATCTTCTCTGTCAAGCATTTACCTGGATACCATTCAATGACGGTCCTACAAGACATCCCACATCAAATAAGCAAACAAAAATAGGATCATATTATATAAAACCAGAGCATATAGAAGTTAAAACTTACCCTATGGCCTTCTCCAATATTGGCTCATCATCATCATCAATCATGTGATAGGTTTTAGTCAAGACTGAATTCTTGAAGAAAGGATTTGTATCAAAGAAGAAATCAAGCTTGAAACCCTTTCGATCATCAAGCTTGCTCCACTTGATATCCTTGAGGTACTTTAAAGCTTCTTCATCACGCTCTGAGATCTAATGTAGAGTCATTTGCACTTAGTTAGATGACTGTAATTTAAACCAAGTAAAATCATAATATGTCATTTACCTCCTCTGCCAATATCTCATTACTGTTCATTGCAGTCAGCCAGAAGTTGGGAACACCTTTCTCTGCACCAATTTTAACACCTTTATAAATTTTAACAAGCCCATGTTAAAATCAATATGTATGGATGATGAAAAATTATCCAATATATAAAGTTCACCATTTTCAGTCTCTTTATCATCTCCCTGGTTCATGGGAACTTCATCAACACCTTCCACCTCGACAACCCCATTTACTATTTCATATCTCTGCAACACATCCACAAAATCATGGAAGGTACAGCTAAACCATCTTTATTTGGGAGGGGCAAGAAAGGGAGGAAGGGGAAGATACTTCAAATTCCAACATGCATACATGGAACACCTTAGAATTATTCATCTCACCTTTGTGTACAATGGTTCGTACAGCTTCTGGTATTTAGCTTCCAGTGCAGCCCTCTCCTCGAAGAACTTCTTTTCCAGCTCATCATGTTGGCTCTATATTTAGAAAAAAAACAGTTAAAGACATTTTCAACCATTTAAAAGACGAGCAGTTGGAATTTAGTCACACATGTTTTAATTGGTAAATTTGGATAAGCATATTAATGTGCCAGCATAAAGTAGGCTAATCCACATATTTAAAATATTTCGGTTGGAGAAAGTGAGAACTGACCCCCGCAAATTAATCACTATATTGAGAATTTGTTTCCTTGTGAGCATATTGCTCCATGTTAAGCATTGTTGAGGAAAGAAAATAGTTGTGTCCAAATAAGAGGATAAGGTCTTCACAAATATAGCATATTTGTCGTATAAATCAAGACAAGCAGCTGCAACAGGGTACAGTCACCGAAAACATGGTGATAAACATGCATCAATCTGTCTCCCTCCAATTTAAACACAATCTCTAATTCAGAAGTGACTAGTATAAATCTACACTGCTATCTCTCATAAATACATTCCTAACAGCTTGCTAGTGCCAGCTTCTTGAAATAGGCAAAATCAAACCTAAAATATGGCATGTGAAAAACAGATTCTGCCATCACATAGATATCTAATGTGCCATTTTATCATACTTTTCAGATTCTTTTTGAAACTAGACTGGAAAAGGATTTATCCCCGAGCTGTGGGAACACTGTTAAAATTCTTAAGCTTCAAAAATGGGATTATGCCATTAAACCTTTCAGTTGTATTCGTTTCTCTTTTATTGGTTAATTTAACCAGCACTGTGTCACTTTTTCCCTTGGAAAAGACAGGTGAATATGTTAAAAGGTCCAGCATGGATCCAAGCTTTTCGGAAAAAAAATAAACCACAGATGAAATTACTCAGTAGCAAGCCCATAAAATAACCTCTTCTTCCCAATGGCACTATAGGACATGGAACAGGGACAACATTAAACTTCCAAACATACGATATTTAGGAAACTTTTACACCATCAGGTCATTTTCAACTGTTATAGTAGGTAACCACCTTATTTTAAGATTTCAAATCCCATTAATTATGTGTGTTACTCGTAAGAATATCATGTGTGACCTAATAGAGTTAGGGTTTCCTACCACTGTCGTGCAGATTAATCAACTCTTCGGAAAATAGTTGCCTCAAAATCATTCCGCCATCAGAAAATTGTGTGCTTTTAAAAACTTATCAACCTATGCATACATTACAATTACAAAGCATATTTAACTCAACAGAGTACCGAGACGCACCTGAAGCTCTCGTAGAACATCGACACGCTTCCTAACTTGTGGCGACAAATTCTCAAGTATATCAGTATGATTCCCAGCCAAATTCTGTAGCTTATTCTACACATTCCACAACACATAAAGAGAAAAGTCGGATAAAACAGGTAAAAAAATCTATTAAATGTAAACAAAAAAACGAAAATATAAATAGATAAAACAATACCTTAAGCGCATTCATTAAACCAGCACGATCCTCAGCACTCAAAGCTATACATAAACAACAGATACAATTAAAAAAATAATAGAAATTAGTCAAATAAATATCAAGCTGTGCAAACAACCACCGATACTTGCATCAGGATAGGCTGCGTACATCATACCCTTTGGGGTGCAGCCTTTCCCCCAGACCCTGCGTAAACGCACGTGCACCGGGCCGCCCTTTCTAGTCAAATAAATACTCCTATCAATTAATGAGCAATTGAAAAATTAGGGATTTTACCGGCGGCAGCGGCGGGGAGGGAAGCGCCGAGATCGGACATATCAAAATGTTCTTTATTGGGATTACTCATACTGGATGGATTAGAAACCCTAGCTGGAAAAAATTGATTAAATAGGGGAATTTTTTTGAAATGAGAGAGGCGAATGGAGGGAAGTGATAGGGTTTTTGGTGCGAGTAGTTTTTTATGATATAAATACCCAAAGTTTATTCGGCGGTGCCACGCTCTTCAAGTGGATCCCACCCACAAAATATTACGTATGACTTCTCAATTTCTTTTTTCTTATTGTGACTCCAACTAGTAGTACTTATATGATTTTGTAAAATCTGCCCTAAACGTTTAGACTTTTTTATTTAACACCTCGACTTATAAAAAGTACACATTCTCGTTTGCACATGATTTTGGTTGAGATTTAAACAAAAATAAAAGTTATTTAAAGTTGAAGTTGCAAAAGAGTATTTGAAAGTTGTGTGTTTCCCTTGATGTAACGGAGCCATTAGGACTCAAGAATTACACAAAAATGTAGATGGCCACATATATATATATATATATACACACACACTAGTTTTTGGACACATACTCTGTGCGTGAATCCTTATAAATTAAATTAGATTTGAGTTACAAACTTCCTAAATAGCTAATTTTTAATCTGATTATACTTTTTTTTTTCTTTGTTGAACTATTTTTTTAAAAAAATAATAATTGAAAGATCTAACAACATCTAAGGGGTAAAATAGTCATTTGCTTACTTAAGAGATTGGCTCTTTTAGAATAGTATGATATGATATGATGATACTTGGTTCAAGTTTCGATTTTACGTGATTAAGTTTGGATCGGGTAATACATTGTTTTAAGCACTTGGTTTGTCTAGCCAAATTGGGTGCATAAATATGTGCTTTATGGCCCTCAGTGACAATCTTGATGGTCTGATATGTTAGAGAGGCATAATTGTTCTAAGTGTGTAATATTAATGATATATACAGTTGAATACACAAAAGGAGGACAAATATTTTAAGACTGAATACATTGATAGCCTTTCGAATTTGAGACGGATTCTCGCTAAGACACTTTTACTGTTCAACTGACAATATAAACACTTCTTTTCGTCTTAAGTATGTCTTGTGGATACTTTTGTCTTAAGTATGTCTTGTGGATACTTGTGTCAATACCACCTTGTGCATGAGTAAAAATATCCAATGACGTGGTATATTTGCAAAGATAAATACAAATTTTTTAAGATTACAACATATAATATCCCTATCCTCTCCATTTGTTATCTTCTTATTCAATCTCCAACTTTCCCTCGTTCATCTACCTCTTGGTCTTCTAATCTCCCATGTTTGTTGTTGCGTTTCTTTCCATATTTTCCTATCTTATTCTTCTTCTTCTTCCAAAAAAAGAAAAATACCAAACAAGTAGAGAGAGAGAGAGTGAGGGTAAAAGAGGAGAAAAATATCAAAAAAAGGTCTATACAAGAATTAATTTGTGAGGTTTATTGTTTAAGTTGTTATTTGATGGCTGGAAAATCAAGAAGTAAAATAAAACAAATCATTTTTTGGTGAAATTAGTTGGTAAATTATGCTTGACATTTGATTCATCGAATAAGTAAAAGAAACGAGTGTTGAAAATGGATAGAAAGAGAGAAGCAAGAAGAAATGGATGATTCGATTCGAGTTATCATACTAATCGGGTCTGGAAAAAAACTATGGAAGCTTCCACGCCCCTAAAGTTGAGTGAAACACAAATATTTTGTCATGACAGTATAAGGAGTTTACAAGATACACCTTTTGTCAAGAGATCTCGGCACTCGAAAATAAAAGTGTTAAGTGAGAATCCAGCTCAACTACGGACGCCATCTATTTATTTTGTTGGTATTTAATTAAGTTTCTAAATTAGAAGGGTCAATATGACATTTTTTGGACCTCAAAGAGGCAAAAGTAGAAAAAGAGAACATGGAAAGGGAAAATTTTGGCCCTTTTCCAATAAAGAAAGTATTAAACCGTATTAATTAATGTGGCTTCGGCGGCAATTTTTCATCTCCACCATACAAATAGAAAAGGGGAAAAGCAACTAGGGTTTATTCATTCAATCATAAAGGCGACCAATCCTCGAATTCCTTCTTCAGCAGTATTCAAAATTCGTTTAGTAAATCACTAAGCTAGCTACGCTTCTGGTACTTTCTCTAGGGTTTAGTTGAAAACTGCGAAACACAGGTAAAATATCTATAGGTGTAGTTGTAAATAATCTTGTACGTATTTATATTTGCAGGTATATTTTTCTAGATAGAGAGAAAAAGAATAGGAAGAATCATAATGGATTATGATGTAGCTCAACAAAATGTTGCGGGCCGTGGAGATAATAGTGGAGGCTATGAATTAAAGCAATCATTCGATGATTCTTCAGCAGGGTTAGTTTGTAGTTTAGTATTTATAGTTTGGGTCCTTAGGATTTTAGATAATGGCAAACACCCCCTGTGTCATGCATGAGGCTCTTGCTGAAAATTAATGTAACTGCTGGTTTTGTTGCTTGTTCATAGAAAGCTTTTTGTTGGAGGCATTGCTTGGGAGACCAGTGAAGGTATTCGATATTCGTCCTATTAATTTATCCGCTTTGTTGTACTGTACTAGTTTTGTATTCCAATTTTAATGTCCCTTTTCACCTTGTAATGGATTGAACATGTTTCAGCATAGACTTTTCTCTTTTACTTTTTGATTTGTTGTTTTAGCATAGACTTGTATATATGGACGAATTATAGCCCCCTAGATTTTGGTCTAGTGATAAGAGCACACATCATGGGTTCAAACTCTGCGGCAGACTAAAGAGTGATATTTAAGTGGAGAAGGCTAGAGGGTCGGCCCAATTTTTGCCACTGGCCTCGGCGATTTCTTGATTATAAGTACAATGACTTTTGGATATATGATAACTTAAAGACAAATATTAGTTGGATTCCTAATGTAGCTGTCCAGTAGTTTTGCATTTTGGTCATTTAGGTAGTGGAAGTTTCAATAGTCTACTCGTTCTATGAGCGTGAATAGGACAAACCTATAGCTTATTTCAAAGTTCTTATTCTGATTAGGAAGGTGACAGCATGCTTGCATGAAATTCGAGACTTCATTTTATACTTTTATCTACTGAGCACTTTGTTGCGCCACAATTATGTAGTGTTCGACTTAAAATATTATAAGCATATTCTTTTTGTAGTTTACTTAATAAATTCATGCCAGATATTTGTTACAAGGTCTAGTTCCGTTGTTCGAATTTGTAGGTTCTTTTGGCGGTAGGGGGAGGGGTGGAACAGAGTATCTTTAGGAAAACAGTAATTCGTTGCAATTCTGACATGATTATTCTGGTCCTTGGAGCTTTACTAAAACAGTTAGCGAGTTAATCATGTCATTCTTATTGGTGTGTTTTTGGTCTGCTTTTGGGTGAATCCTTGGTTTATTCAATGTTTTTTAAACAGACTGTTATATTGCTGTATGAACACACTTTGAAATAGTTTATGTTAGTTAAACTGTCTTTATATGTCGGTTAAACTGTTTAAATTGTTTCCTATTCGTCTTTATTTTCTACTCATATCCAATTCTCAGCTTTATACTGAGTTTGTGCATATCATTTTTCCAGAAGCGTTTAGGAAGTATTTCAGCAGGTTTGGAGAGATAACAGATGCTGTGATAATGATGGATAAGGTCTCTGGAAGGCCACGAGGATTTGGATTTGTAACATTTGCTGACCCAGAAGTTGCAAATAAGGTTTTAGAGGAAGGCCATGTCATAGATGGTAGAACGGTAAGATTTTTGCATGGGAGTATCTTGTACTAACATGTTTGCTTTTGTTTATCATCGTCCTTTGAGGAACTTTATGCATTTAATAAATGTCCTATTATTTGTGGATCAGGTGGAAGTGAAAAGAACAGTACCTAAGGAGGACGCGCAAGTTAGAGGAGCTTCAAAAACAAAGAAAATTTTTGTCGGTGGTCTTCCATTATCTCTAACGGAAGGTAAAAATAAATACGAGTCCTTGTCATCTTTGAGCTAATAGGGATTATTAATCCAGTGATTCATTGTAGATGAGTTGAAGGAATATTTTTCTTCTTATGGCTATGTCCTGGAGCATCAGATCATGTTGGATCGTGAGACTGGTCGGTCCCGAGGCTTTGGCTTTGTGACTTTTGATAGCGAAGATGCTGTTGAAAAGGTTTTAAACAATGGACGTATGCATGAAATCTCTGGAAAACAAGTGAGTCATGCAAACACTACTAGTCATAATTATCTCTGGTATGCCTGTGAAATGAAATATACACAGCCTTTTGACATTTTGACATGTTCAGGTTGAAATCAAAAGGGCTGAGCCAAAAAGAGCAGGTGCTGAGCAGGGGAATGAGAGCAGGCAGCATCGTGGTGGGAGTAGTTCAAAATCATACAGTGGTTTTGGTGGGTCTGAAGGAGGTTTTGGTGGTGGATATGACGGAAGGATGGGTAGAGGTTATGGTGGATATGGCGGACATGATGGCGTTGGTGGCTACGGTAGTTATGGAAACGTTGGAGGAAGTTATGGTGGAGCTGCTGCAGGATTATACTCTGGTTATGGTGGATATGGTTATGGATATGGGTTTAGTGGACCTATGTATGGGGCAGCTGGATATGGAGGCACGGGCTATGGGGCTCCTAGTAGCTATGGTGGTCCAACTGGGTATGCTGGCGGTAGAGGATATACAAGTGGTGATGGTAGCTATTACGGTGGGGTTAAAGGCTCTGTATCTGGCAATGCTAAAGGGTATAGTACTGGTGGTAGCACTGGAGGTGCTAAAGCCTATGGAAATGGTGGTGGTGCTGCTAGCGGAAGGTTTCATCCTTACCAGAAGTGAGAACTTTCGGATGAGTCTAATGTTGCAAGTGTTTTGACTACTATTGACGTGTTCAAGCTAGGTGTAAAATCTTTGTACGGAGTTTGTTTCCTTTCTGTTTGATGATTTTACGAAGATGTAGTCTGCTTATTTTTTTGGTTAACCATCTGTAGATGTGTTAGCATACTTGTTTCGAAGAAGGATAGCATACTTTTGGCTTAGCTTGTGCAAGGTAGTTTAGACAAGTTTTACACAGCATGAAAGATATAGCCATCGCAATTTTGCCAAATGAAGGGCAAATTCAATCGACTCTCTGCCTTAATGATCTTGGTTATCTATTACTTCACTATTGTTGAAATACGAAGTTGGCCGCTCCTTATTAGCTTATCGTGCTATCTTAGTATATGGTTTAGTAATCAATGAAGTAGGTGTGAACTTTGTGAATCAACGATGAAATCTTAATAGGAATAAACGTTGGTGACTTAATCCAACATTTTCTTACCAAGTCAAAAGTTAGTATGTACTGTACTAGGTATAGATAAGGTGCTCACAAGCTTATTCAAACATGATCCTATAAGTGATTTGGAGAAGCTGCGAAAGAGATAGCAAAAGGACAAGTGTCCCATACCCTGAAATTCAGAGAGAAGAAAAGGACAAATTACAAAAAAGAGGAAGAAAAAGGAGAATGGCCAAGACATTCATTGCTTAAACCCAATAGCAGTTTCCAAATCCTATCCACTGCACTCCCCAATTCATCTACAGCGGGAGCCATGGCAATGTGCTCCACTTTTTGCCCCCGTGTATCCACTCAGCTAGTTAATTGCAAACCTTTCTCCTTTTCCCTAACCAAACCACGCTTCGTTATTCCATTCAAGGCCTTCTCTTCTCAATCTTCTGCTTCTACTCCTAAAGGTACATTCTCTTTTATTTTCTCCAATACTTCTATAACACGTATGCGCTTTAGTTATATGTCTCTCTTTCAAAGTGTCGCTTTAGCTCAAAAAATTTGTCCCATTAGAAAACCGATGCAAAATTAATTATTTTATTCGCAATCTTATTCTTGATATTAAAGAGAACAAGAGTGATCGGTAATACTCATTTTCCAATACAAAATACCTAGTGTTAGTGGGGACTGCGGATGATGAGATGTAAGCAGACCGGCTATTTTCGATAGAACCTTCGTTAGAAAAACATTTCGAAAACATGCTTCGAAACAAACAAGGTAAGAAATACCATGATAGCTCAAATATTGACATAAAAACTACAACAACCAGACTCATTTTCTAACAATGGTATTTAATAGTTGCAGTTATAAATAAAAGGTTAATCAAGTAAAGTATACATTGTATTTAATGTTTTATTAGTGGGCGTGAAAAGAGCTAAAACGACACTTAAAATTGGACGGATGGAGTGTTTTACACTTAATGTTTTATTTTTTTCTGATTGAATCATTAGTTTGTCTGCAGCTGATGATACTCCATCAAGCATTGGATTTCTAGGTCTTGGAATTATGGGCTCCCCAATGGCACAGAATCTCATTAAAGCAGGGCATGTTCCGGTTATTACTTGATTGACTAGTTTAATAGATTTAATGTGCTTTTAATTCGTGAATTTCACGAATCACTGGACAACCTTTATTTTATCGTCATGCTCATTATCGTTGTTCCTTAACCAGCAGAAATATGATTATCCTAAACTGAAGAAATGAAACACCTCTTGTTTTCTGAATAAATTGAATACCAAACTCTTATAGTTTAATGTGTTTGTGGTTCTCATGCTGCAGATGTGACGTTACAGTTTGGAATAGGACCAAGAGCAAATGCGAACCCCTTATCTCCATGGGTGCAAAGTAAGTATATGCCGATTTCAGTTTTAAACTGGTTAATTTGTTCTCTTGAGTTGGCATCCAGTAAATGTGGGATTAAACTTATAGAATAAACCAACAATGAAGCGTCCTATGAACTCTATGCTAATGCTTGTCTAGGCATGTATGGGATCTCGATAAGTTTTGGACAGATGCTACTTTGTTCTTAATGATACTGCAATTTGCATTTTAAGATAACTTGAGGTTCTTTTTCTGCAGATACAAGTCCTCCCCCGAGGAAGTTGCAGCATCTTGTGATGTCACATTTGCCATGCTTGCAGACCCCGAGAGTGCTGTGAGTTTTGTGTTTATTTGAGTGCAGTTTCTCTGTCTTTCTGTAGTTTTGACAAGTCCAGTCAGCATGTTGATAGTATTGCCTTATTTTTGCAGGCTGATGTTGCTTGTGGAAAATATGGAGCTGCAAAAGGAATGGGTCCAGGAAAAGGGTATGATTTACTTTTTCTCTCCTCCGGAAACTTTACAATTGCAGCTTTTAGTACTGGATAACAAGTCTAGAATTCTGATAACTGGTTGGAGGTAAACTTTTGTAAGTGTAATTGTGTTTGGAATGAGAAGAAATGCAAAGTTGCTGTCCTTCAACGGAACTAATTACACTATAGAACATCATTGTGACAACAACAACATACCCAGTGTATCCCACAAGTGGGGACATTGTGACAGCTCTAAGTGAAATTTTTAGTAAATTTGAATTTTGTGGTGCTGGATCATCACAAACTTCTCATTTTTTATTTGCGGCTTTCAAATCTTGCATAAAGCAGATATGTAGATGTTTCCACTGTTGATGGCGTAACTTCTAAACTGATCTGTGAGCATATTAGAGCTACTGGAGCTCAATTTTTGGAGGTGAATCTTTCCTTCTCTGCTAAGCATTGTTCATATTAAAGTTATTATTTCCAGTCTACGATCCCATCCCTGCCCCGGTCCAAAAGAAAGCAAGAGTATATCATCTTGTCTGCACATCTTGTTGAATAATATCACACGTTTCTTTGCATTTGCTGAAAAGGCTCCAGTATCAGGGTCCAAGAAGCCAGCAGAAGATGGACAGCTAATATTTCTCACTGCAGGTGAAGTGTTTCCTTCACTGCATTAGAGTCATTTGCAATGAAATATGCATGTAGTAGATGTTGATACATGTTTATAATAATGAAATTAGCTTGCGTTTATGTAAAGTAAGGCAATAAGATCTCAATTAAAGAAACTCGTGTCAAGTTGGAACTTTGAGGTAAAGCAAAGAGAAATGAAAATGAAATAACAAGCTTTTGGATGCATCATATGTAAAGTGATTGGTCAAGAGATAGGGGTAAACTTTCGGCTGTGTATAACCTATGGGTGGTGATACTTATGATTGATAATCCCGACCAGTGGAATGTAGCAGCTGTAAGTGTAACTCGGTTGGGTTTTTTTATCCCCAAGGATGGGTAAACTGTGAGTAGTGTATAAACCTATGGGTGGTGATACTGATATTATGATTTATAATCTGAACATAATGCAACGCCTAATCCCCCCACCCCACCCCCCAACCCTCACCCACAGAAGAATGGATTTTTTAAGTCTGGCCATATGCTTTTTAGGGACTCATAGTCGCATTTTATGAAAAGGAATACTTGTTTTAGAAAACAAGGACAGGATTGGTACTGTAAACTTAGAATTACGACGAGAGGTGTCTTACAAATTCAGTAAATTAGGAGGGGAGCCTCTGAAAATCACACTATATTTTATTATTAGTTTAAATTTATTGAACTTTGTTTGTGGATCATAGGGCAACCTATTATTTGACAAACAATTGAGTTTTTTTTTTTTCCCGCATAATACCTTAATCCATGATGTATAAAGGAATTCTAGATAAATGTTAGTCAATTTCTTGAGACTATCAAATAACAAGAAGTTCAAACCCTGGTTGCCAACCTTTCAGGTGACAGCGGGCTGTATGAAACAGTTGGTCCACTATTGGATATCATGGGGAAGGTCTCATTCTGCTCCTTCATTGAGTGATGCAAATCTTTCTACCTTCTAACATTATCTTCTCTTTATCTCAGTCAAGATTTTACCTTGGTGAAGTTGGTAATGGAGCTGCGATGAAACTTGTTGTCAATATGGTTATGGGAAGGTTCTGTTTTTGAATTCTTTTTCTTCATCTCTTCATAGTCTTGGTCTAATCTAACTAAAGCTAATGTTTACCTTTCTTTCACAACTTCTTTTTTGGCAGTATGATGGCCTCCTTTTCTGAAGGATTAGTTCTTAGCGAGAAAGTTGGACTTGATCCTAGTGTATTAGTGGAGGTATTTCCTGATAAAACAAATTGCTTAGCTTTGAGGCTGGCCCGTTGTCACAATCTTTCTTGCATCACCTTACCTTCCTGATTGTTTCTAAATTATTTTGCACAGATTTCTGTTCTTTTCCTAGTCACGAGTAACTCGTCTAATGTAGAGCAATATAATTAGAAACATCTTCGTCTCTTTTGGGGGTTCTGACTGGATTTCTGTTAGATGGATAAATGTTGACAACTACCCAAAGAATATGTTGTTGGATTTCTGAGGAAGAAATGAATTCCACGTGTATTGAAGCTGCAGAGAATTTACTTTATTGGGATGGGATTAGACCAACAGTAAAACTAAACAAAAGAAAGAAGAGAGCTAGATTATGTCCAAGACCATGCTATATATAATTGTGCGATGGTGTGAAAGACGAAAACGAAATATATAATTGCGCCCGAATTAAGGTAAAATGAGAAAACATGTGTGAATCCATAATTGACTTGCTGATGCGAAATGAGCTCATGTTTATTTGACTTTCAAGAAAGTGCAGAATTTTCACAGGGCGAAGGTTTTTGTTCTTTTGGCTCTTACTTTGCCCTCTCAATAATGACGTATTTAAGGGATTTCCGGGTAGAGAATTCTCACAAGGTGCACTGTCTGTTTAATCTGTTGCTAATATTTGCACCATGGCCATGCACAGGTGATCTCACAGGGTGCTATTAGTGCTCCAATGTACTCCATGAAAGGTCCTTCCATGGTTAAATCTTTGTATCCAACAGCATTTCCTCTGAAGCATCAGCAAAAGGTTTTCTAACCATCCACAACAGTTTGTCTTCTAAACTAAAAGTTGTCTTCTAACCAAAAATTATTCTGTCTCAGGATCTTCGTCTAGCTCTGGGTTTGGCTGAATCCGTTTCACAACCCACTCCAATTGCTGCAGCAGCTAATGAACTTTACAAGGTTGCAAAATCTCATGGTCTAAGTGACGAGGATTTCTCTGCAGTAATTGAAGCATTGAAAGTGAAATTGCAACACCAAACATAAAGCAGTCCTTCCTTCCTGGTGACCAATTGTATTTTCCTTCACCGAGGTTTGGTGCAATGAATCCACCATGATATGGTTGATAGTTAGGTTCACAGCTAATGTATATTTGAAACTATAATTACATAGTCGCTTCATTTTTATTTTTTATTTTTATTTTTGGGTTTTGAACACACACGAAAGTATTTTCAACAACCTTGTTTATGATATTCCCTCAACTTTTGGACAGGTGAAAATATGAAAATGAGTTTTGAATATAGTATTTGGATTTTTCCATATCCATAGATGTGTATATACCGGTAAAAAGCACGAAAGCTTTAGTGAAAAACTGATCAATTTTTTTACCCTTCAAAAACAGATGAAAAAATTATTTACTGAATCCCAATAAGAGGCTGCAATATGTACCAAGGACCAATCCTTGTTTCAGTTGAAGCTCTAACGTTTCACTTTCAGTAAGATCAGCAACGCTTCGTTTGTATTGAAGAATTTTATTGAATATACATTTGTTCTTTCATTTTTTAAGTGTATGTGTATATAAACTTGGGTATATATTATGTGTGCGTGTATGTTAGATGGGACGTTAGATTATCTGTTTAGAATTCTAGAAAAATCATACATATGAGGAGATTACTGTGTCAACATATTCAGATGGCTTTTAGGACTTTAATCCTAAAAAAGTGATTAGGACTTCAAGTTTCCGATTTAGAGCCCGGTTGGGTGGACTTATTTTAAGTAGCTTAAAAGTAAAAAGTTACTTATAAGCAATTTTAATAAGTTAAGAAATCCTAACTTCTTGCTTTTGGCTTCTTTTAAGCACAAAAGTGTTTATAAGTAATTTATTTTTTTAGTTACCAAACACTCACTTTTTACTTAAAGGTACAAATATACTTAGTAACTTTTTAAGCTTACCCAAACGGGCTCTTAGCTTAGGTTTGATTTACAACATATGCCACTTTTGTGTTGTGTCCACGTTAGTGTTAACAAGTCGTTGTTTCTAAGTTTCTTTACCCGATTCTTGATGGGTTTTACTCTGAGATTTGTGAGAAGCTTCGTGTATAATGGAGTGATTAGATTGAGAAATTATTATCCAAGTCCATTTTGTATTTCAGATGCAAAGTTATAAACTGATCTTTTTGATATAATTCCTTCCAATATCTTTTTTATAAATAAATAAATACGATTCATTCAGTGGTCAAAACATTAATAATGTGATAAATCATATTTTCATATAAATAAAAAGTGATTTCTATATCCAAAATTCAGGAAATTTCACCTTGTGATTTGAAATGCTTGCTCTCTATGCAACTTGGTATCGTTGCACTGCAAATGCTAGCTAAGTGCACCATGGTATAGACTTTAGTCATAAATCTATACTTGGAAAGATTCAAAAGAAAGATTTGAGAAATTAATTACCAAATATAGGAGAAGCTCATACGTTAAGTTTCATCTTGTGAAGTAATTAGCAATTCAAACAAAAAGTAGGATGCTGAAAGGATTGAGATCAATGAGGAAGAAATAGATGATAACTTTACAATACGAAAATGTAGAGCTAGCATTGAAAGAATTGAGTGAGTTGTAAAAGAAAAAGTGTAAGAATAGGACGAATGGGAGAAATGACCAAATTGGACACATACAAAAGATGTATCCAGAAATTAGTCTAAGCTAGCGTTTGGACATAGTTTTTGTGGTGTTTTTGGGGCCAGAAATTAGTCTAAGCTGGTTGAACCAGTTTTTGGAGTTTTTGAAAATACCCTCACAAACTTCAAATTTTGTTCCAAATAAAATGCATGTCCAAACAAAATTTCAATTTCCCAAGTTTCAAATCCCAACTCCCAAATCATGTCCAAACGGGAGCTAAATAAAGTGGTTCAAATATAGCAAAATAGTAGCAGTATGACTTCATACATCGACTGACTAAACTTGGATTCATGAATAATTATTGTTGTCGTCATCGTTTTATTTAAGTACCTGTTGCATTTCCATTTTTAACAAGGGGCAAATGTAATACGCCGTGACGGACTCAGGAATTTTACTAACGGGTATTAAAATACGGAAAAGGGTCAAATTTGCCTTTAAACAAATCGAAATTCAACACATTTACCCTCCGTTACGAGTTCAGTCTAGGCATACCCTTAACGTTACTAAAATTAGGGCAAATATACCCCTTGTTTGACGGAACTTACTAATTAGACTTACTAATTAGACTGCTTATACACTAAGCTTGCTGATTTGTCAAATTCTTGGCCACGTGTGCGCCAACGTGACGGAGGGCAAATGTGTTGAATTTTGATTTGTTTAAGGGCAAATTTGACCCTTTTCTGTTCTTTTAAATAAAAGAGGTTGTTCTCATTTTCATCAACCAGACAACCACCTTGAATAACAATCAAACAAAGGACCTTGTTTCCAAGCAAACTTCATAAAAGAGCATGTTCTAACATCCCAAAAATTTTGATTTACAACTTAAATTGCATCTTAAGGAACCCTGCTATAATCAAAAATTTCGTTACAATATCACATGTAATAGCAATGACCATTTCGTTAAACTAAATCGAAATATTAAACAAGAAAGACCATGTTGGTTGGAGAGAGTTATAGAGAGAAAGAAAGAGTGATTGGTTTCTTATTAGTAAAACCATTAGATGAAGATAATCATGTTTCTTTCCGAACAATAAGCTATGTTGCCCTGAATGTTACTTCCCTTATATGTCATTTTACGAGTGACTCTAATTGTATATGGCTTCACTTGAAAAATGGTTATTTTTCTCTAGTCTTAAGCTGTTTAACTTGATTGTGTAAGCAAAATGGCATTTCATACATCTACTAGTCGCTATAATATTTTCATTGTTGTATCAACTGCTTAAAGAGTGTATGAAGGGGAAGGATAATGAAATTGTATTGTATTGTATTGCACATTATATCATGAACGACTTAATATTTCTTTCTTGTGATGTTGTAACGAAATTTTTGGTTATAGTAGGGTTCCTTAAGATGCAATTTAAGTTGTAAATCAAGATCTTTGGGATGGTAGAACATGCTCTTTTATGAAGTTTGCTTGGAAACAAGGTCCTTTGTTTGATTGTTGTTCAAGGTTGTTGATGAAAATGAGAACAACCTCTTCTATTTAAAAGAACGGAAAATGGTCAAATTTGCCCTTAAACAAATCGAAATTCAACACATTTGCCCCCCGTCACGTCGGCGCACACGTGGCCAAGATTTGACAAATCAGCAAGCTTAGTGTATAAGCAGTCTAATTAGTAAGTTCCGTCAAACAAGGGGTATATTTGCCCTAGTTTTAGTAACGTTAAGGGTATGCCTAGACTGAACTCGTAACGGAGGATAAATGTGTTGAATTTCGATTTGTTTAAGGGCAAATAAAATGCATGTCCAAACAAAATTTCAATTTCCCAAGTTTCAAATCCCAACTCCCAAATCATGTCCAAACGGGAGCTAAATAAAGTGGTTCAAATATAGCAAAATAGTAGCAGTATGACTTCATACATCGACTGACTAAACTTGGATTCATGAATAATTATTGTTGTCGTCATCGCTTTATTTAAGTACCTGTTGCATTTCCATTTTTAACAAGGGGCAAATGTAATACGCCGTGACGGACTCAGGAATTTTACTAACGGGTATTAAAATATAAACAAGTTAAGAATTGGCGCATAAGCTAGGTCCGCCCTGGTAACATGGCTGAGAAATTTAACAAAACTGGTATGGTCTCCATGTCCTTGCCCACCCCCCTTCTATCTTTGGGACAGGCTTAACGTGGTTGAAACAGTAGAAATCTACTCTATTTGTTTAACTAATACAGTAATAGATCTGCCAACTAATCGATTAGTCAATATATTTCTGGTTTCTTCCTATATTTTTCTCTGTATATTCTGTTTCCGACATATGTCAAAGTTGAGCACTGTTTACTCTTAAAAAAAGAAATGACCAAGTTTTGAGGAGCTCGCGAATCCAAATATTTATTTTGGAGTAAGAATCCAATTATATCTGTCAAATATAGAATTAGGAGCTACATAAGCTAATTATATCACACTAATGTTATAGAAAATCGATGATAATTTGTCGTCCGAAAAAGAAGAATATGAACCCTTTTCCCCCTTTTAATCTGTTTTCCACATCAAAAGTACTTCTTTTACAGCTAAAAGATCAAATCCAACTTTGACATCAATTTGAAATGAAATGGGGGTGGGTCTGAGGATTTAATTTCAACTAAAAGTTACGAAGATCATTGATGTAAGAAGATCTACTTTCCAACTTTGTCACATGATTGACGGATCAACCCTTTATCCACAGTCTAAACACTGGTTATTTGAGGGAGAAATAGGAAGAGCAGTAGAGAAAATCTATATTTAGCTAACTTATCTTTTTACCTAGATAGACATTAAGAGCACCCTTTATGGATAAACTCTTTTATTCAGATAAATCAACACATAATAACGAACTATTCCACTTTTTCATATTCATAGTTGAAGTATAATTTTGTTGAAGTATACTTTTTACTGATTCAAATCCTTCAAAAACATCATCATACTTTTAATAATTATGCAGGTCATATAAACTTTAAGTTGACCGAGTAATTAGTATGCCAACATCATAAACAGATTATACTGTTTTTATTGTTGTTGATTAATTAAGAAAGTCCATAGGGAGTAGATTTGTCATGTAGACATATTATTTACAGTAATTTATTGAAGGCTTTAGCATTATTCGTCCAAAAGTGGGACCCAAAAAATAATTTGCAATTACAGCAGGCCACGTTGCAAATAGCTTATACATCGTCTGCGCTGGTTCACGCTCTTTGGTACTGCGTGTCAGGCACGTCATCAGTTTAAAAATCTTTGCCGCTCACGCCCTCCACCCGTCCATCTATAATAGAGTTTGACTCTCTATGGAAATGAGACATGGTATTTTTTTAATCTATCTGATGTTCAGTGTTTTTATGGAAGGTCGAACTAATCCAGATTTGTACCGTATAAAATTTATATTTTAAAAAAATATTCTCTATAAGTACTCAAATTGGATTTTATCCATCCACCACAATTATTAATGGAAGACACGGTTACTCGAATATACAAAAACAAAGATGAGATCAAACGTTTTAAATTAAGAGTTTGTAAGTACATTCATTGAGTTGATTTAGTTAGTAGTTTCATTATTACTCTACGTTATGATTTCTTATTCAAGAAATTTAATTACTATTATATCAGATTCTTTAATCTCATAATATCATTACAAATTCTTGCTCATTTGTATATGTTCTAACTTTTTTTTAAGGACATGTAATTCGAAAAAGCTCAAATAAACCACACTTAGAAAGTCTTCTAATTTTTTGAGTAAGTCAGATATCAAAAGGAACCAAAACATAACTTGTTTTATTATGCCCTCAATCCTATGAATAAAAAAGCATATTCAATTTTCTATACTGAATATTAATTAATTAATTAACTTAAGAGCAAGTTAGATTTTCTCCACAGTTATTATACTTTCCCACATTAATAATTTGTTTTAAAATGCAAGCTTCAGATTATAAGAAACAATGATTGAAATTATAGATTCTATACATTTCTCACAATGCACTCTGGAATATGTACTTTTTTCCACACATGACATGTCTAGTGCATTTCACTTAGTAAATAAATTTTTCTAACATATATACTACAATACTCACATGCCTAAAAGTTAAAGTTGCAATTCAACCAAAGAGATATCATTAATTGTTTCTTTTACTCTCAATATAGCTAGTGAATATTTAGGCATGTGATAATTTGAGATATCTTGTAGGCGTTTGGACATTATTTGGCAAAAAGTATATACAGTTAAAATTAAAAATTAATTGATAGTTCAAGTTGCGTTTGGTTAAAATTTCTTACAAAGATACTCGTAGATGAACATTTTATGGCATGTTTACAGCTTGTTTGGATGGTTGTAACCTATAGTATGATATTGTATTGTTACCATGGATACGTCGTTTGTTTTGGTTGTTTTTTTTAATTATGTATCGTTAAATTTATGGTTATGTAACCATGAAAACTGTCATTTTATATAACGACCGATTTGGTGGGATCACGTCGTTACTTATTTTTCTTACTTATTATGCCCGCACTTATTATTTAATATTCTCACTTTATCCTTTACTTTATTTTCAATTATTAAACCACGTTAAACAATACAGTTTATGCAAACATTATACAACACAACAGTACCATACGATACAATACAATACAACACATTATGAAACGATACGTGACTAACCATCCAAACAGAGTAATGTAATTAGTTCGTGTAGCTAACGCGTTTAATTGAGAATAAGATATGTTGTTGGTTTTTAATTATAGGCTTCAATTTCATCACTGTTCCTTGAGTCCTTTCCTTCCTCACGGTACCCCATTCTTCAAACAAACCCATATTCTCATTTTCTCTCTCTAAAGGCGGGTAATTATATCCATTTGTTTCAACTAATCTCTAGGGTTTTCAAATTCATAATCAATCAAATGACGACTTCTACGGTGAAGAACAATTTTTTGCCACCGGGCCTGGTATCTAATCTTCAACAAGTCCTTCTCAATAGAAATGGTGGGGCCCAAGACGACCCAAAATCCAAGCCCAATAACGATGACCCTGTTACTCAGCCTTCTTCTTCTGACTCGGTTTTAAATGAAACTGCTGCTGAGCCCGAGGATACAAAGCCCGTTGTGTTGGTTACAAATGCTGATGGGATTGAATCTCCCGGACTTACTTATCTTGTTGATGGTCTCGTTGGGCAAGGCCTTTTTAATGTTAACGTCTGCGCTCCCCAATCGTAAGTATAATTATTTATTATGTGTTTTACCCTTGAGCCACCCATGATGTGTGATTAATTTATATGTTTTGTTGTAGAGATAAATCGATGACGGGGCACTCTGTTACCCTTAAAGAAACCATTGCAGTTAGTCCAACTGACGTTCACGGTGCTACTGCTTATGAAGTATCTGGTATGAACATATAATGACTTTAGAGTTTGTGAAATTTGTTAAATTGATTTTGTAGAACAGTTTGTATGTTTAGAATTATATACTACCATATTTCAGCTGAACTGAGTTATGCTGCTTGGATTTAATCCGTTTTCAGGGACTCCCGTAGATTGTGTGTCTTTAGCCTTGTCTGGGGCACTATTTTCCTGGTCGAAGCCTGTCCTGGTATTCTTTGACACCCTTCCTGTTATATCATTTTCTTTAAAAGTGTTTGGATTTGTTATTACTAACCTGTTCTGTTATTTCTTCCGCGTTGGATGTTTAGGTAATTAGTGGAATCAACAGGGGTTCAAGTTGTGGCCATAATATGTAAGCTCAACAGAGTCTTTGCTTTTGTTGACATTTTAATCTTCCATATTCTTTGACAGTAAACTGTAATTTAGTGTACATGTATTGCTTGAAACTTTGTAGATATAATGTTATTCAAGTTGAGGATGGATGGTTTCTTAGACATGTTTTTTTTTTTTTTTAAGTTATTGTCTCCATAGGAATTTAACTATGTGTATTTCTTTGCTATCCAGGTTTTACTCAGGCGTCGTAGCTGGTGCTAGGGAAGCATTGTTTAACGGTGTTCCATCCATGTCGATATCACTTGACTGGTACTAACTTTCCTGTAGTACATGACTGAAATTTTGACTTTTCTTAATTAATAGTGTGTTCAATAATCTATTTAGGAGGAATGATGAAAGTCAAGAGAGTGATTTCAAGGATGCCGTGAGTGTTTGTTTACCGTTGATAAATGCAGCTATCAGAGATATAGAGCAGGAAGTGTTTCCTAAATGTTGCTTGTTGCATATTGGAGTTCCGAAATCTCCTCTGACAAACAAGGTCCGATATATCTTCCTCTCTATCAACCATGCCTTCATCGGGATAAAAATATGAGTAAATGAAATCCATTGTAGTTGGCATAAATTCTGCCTTTTCATTTCTCCACACAAACATCTCAAATTTGTACTACTGATTTGAATATTAGTCGTACTTTCTCTTATTTCTTTATAATAGCATTGAGATTTTGTGGGAATCTGTGGTTATTAGAGGTTTCTTGTGGTATTATAAACTACAAAATAAGAAAAATTATGAAGTGTGAAACGTGAAGATCCTAAGTAGAAGAAACAGTTCTAACTGTTATAGACCAGCCAATATGCTGTGGACAAGCCACATAAATATGTTTTTAATTGTACCACACCTACGTCTTCCTATAGTGGGTTAATGTTCTATGATGACTATGGTCATGCTGCTCTTGATTTGCCCCAAAATAGTCATTTTTTCTCCCTCTCCATTATCATGAAGGAAAATAAAATCAAATCATATCCTTCAATTCTGGTAAGCAAAAGTATTTGACATGATTTGGTCAACTGACCACTGCATAGAGATAAGCATGCCCTCCTAACTGCTATTAGTCACATATACTTAAGGCATCATCTGCAAGATTCACGGGTGGTCATCTGCATTGGGTGCCAAAGCACATTTCCTTTTTTTTTTCTCCAGTCCATTTATTGTTGAAATGGGGGCAGCCGTTATGTTTGCGGAATATTTTCATTCATCCATCAAAAACAGATGTATCATTTGAAACCTCTATTTGGCAGGGATTCAAATTGACCAGGCAAAGTCTCTGGAGCTCTAAGCTTTGCTGGCAAGCTAGTTCATCCACCAGAAATCTTGCTGCTGGACGTTTTGCTCCAAATCAGCAAAGCCTTGGATTACAGCTTGCACAACTAGGTCGAGATGCTTCTGCAGCAGTGAGTTGATGAAACTTTATCTGTCATAGTTGATCCTTTTTATGTCATGTGATAGTCTGTAACTGCATGGTGGTGAAAGCGAGTTCATCAGAGTGCTCCTTTGAATCTTTTGGGAGTAGAGCCCCTCTGGAGCAGAGCGAGTGATGATCCAATTGCATATCGTTATGTTACAGTTATAGAAGATTAAGAATTAAGTTGTCCTCTGTCCGTTATCTAAAGAAAACGGATGAGTGTATACGTATCAACACTTTGTAAAAAGAAGTGTAAGTATTTATAATCAATCAACTATAAGTCGATCTGCAGGTTCCTTTTTTATTATTTGAGCTGTATTAACTGATTTTGGAGATCATGAAAACTAGTTACCGAAGAAAATCAACTATAAGTCAATTCCATTGTATGTATACTCTGTATAGAGGTAAAACCTCCCAAAATAGAAAAACACAACTATAAACAGAAAGAATGATAGATATGTGACTCCAATTGCCAGCGGGAAGGGTAGCTATTAGGATAGCTGATTCATTCCTTTAGCTGAGAAGTATTTGAGGTACTTCTAGATGCCTCATTGTATTTATTAAGGCAATAGCTTGCTGTGATTGTTCAAAAATGTTTCATGCATTTGGAAAGTGAGTGGTGTTGTCCCTACTTATCATTGATGCCCAGTCCTCATGTGTTTCCTTCTCTCTTGCACATTATCAGACCTCTGCCTTCTTATTTTTTCTCAGGGTGCTGCTCGCCGATTAGCTACACAGAGAAAGAATATAGAGGTTGTTGAATCTGTTGGTGTTGCAGGGAAATCTGATCTTAACAGGAAAATCAAGTACTTTAGATTAGAGGTAAAGTGCTTTTCCCTTTTTCCACAACATAGTATCTAGCTGCTGTCATTGATGAGTACAAAGGGTCAGTTGGATTCTATTTGAAACTGAAGATTCATAATATAAGTTTTTTCAAGGGCTTTTTAATTTTGTATAGAGTAGTTTGAATGGGGGCCATAATGGTCAGTGAAGACCCCCCCTCCCCAACTTTTGGGACTGAGACATGGTTGTTGTTTCTTTGTTATCTTTCTGAAAAAAATAGTGGAGAGATGTGATGTATTTGAGCATGGTAATAGATGGAAGTAGCTTTTGTATCTCTTTGCTGTCTTTTGCATATATATGCCACTTGTTTTGTATTTTGATGATGGAACATGCATCCTATGCTGATCTCTTCAAATGCTTCAGAATTGTGATTCATGCAGCCAAAGGCACCATCATTCCTTCTGCTACCCCATCTCAGCTCTGCCATTTGCTCTTACTCCCGCCCACCCAACTTGGTATCTACTGGGTTTAATTTTTTCTCTCATTGCCTCTATTGGTTATTTTTTCTGCAGTTACTTGACAAGAAGCAGGAAGAAGAAGACGAGGATTTAGACTTTAGAGCTCTCGAAAATGGATTTGTAAGTTCATTTATGCTAATCCTTGGTATTATTTTCTTTTTTCTACATGGGCATCGGAGGTATTCTGTTTCATGCTGGATAGTTTTTGAGCATGCCTAAAGGATGCGGACTCATAAAGTGTTTTTTGTTTGGATGTCTTCTTGATTTCTTTGCAACATTTGAACTTACCTTATTTGTTTAGAACGACTTTAGACTATGCTGCAATCCACCACTGTGGTAGAAGCACTATTTACAGAAGCTCCTGACTGGTAGGTCTTTTTGTTCTCTTCAGGTGGCAGTCACTCCAGTCTCTCTTGTGATGCATGTGGAAACAGATGTTCATGCAGCTGCGTCAGAGTGGATTTCTTCAGCATTAGAAGTGCAACAATGAAAGCACAAGCCACTGTTTTATACTGTTTGTACATCTTAAGATGATTTTGTTCTGGTCATCTTCCAAAATTTACATGGGCCATATTTGTGATGCCTTGATTATTTATTTGTTTTTCTTTATTTCATCAACCCTTTGATTTGTGTCGTGAAGCTAATGCTTCGTCTGTTGATTTAAAAGGCCAGTATGTTGTAGAAGTGCCATATCTTTTTGCTTGGTACCACAAGATTGTGTTTTAGGTTGGTTTTATTGGGAAATTCTGGTTAGAAGGCGGATTTTCGAACCGTCATTTTTTCACCTTGTAAACTTGAAACAGCCAATGAAATAGTGGAATGGTGTCTGTTTATAATGGTTTATGTGAATACATATTTCAAGTTGCACTTTGGTCAGCAGTGATAATTGTGAAGACATGTTACTAGGTTTTGTTGGCATTGATTGCTCGACTTGACAACTGTTGGTGGTTGGACACAGTGTTGGGTCGTTGGGCTTCCATGGGCTCAAACACAGTGGGTTGCAGGCCCAAAGGGAAGGCCTGGTGCACGGTATATCAGTAAAAATTTCGCCCAGCAGCCACTTTTAACACTGGTATTTAATTTGAGGCCACTATTTTTATTGATTTTACGCTAGAGGTCACTTTTGGGCCTTTACTAAATAAATATTGACTTAAGTCTCTGATAATTGACTGAACTTCAGTCCATAGGGCCCCTGGACTGAAGTTCCATCTCTAAGGATTGAACTTCAGTCCATATGACCATGGACTGAAGTTCCATCTTAAGGACTGGACTGAACTTCAGTCCATATGGCCCTGGATTGAAGTTCAATCTTTAAGGACTGAACTTCAGTCCAGAGGCTTCAATCCAGCCTCTGGACTGAAGTTCTATCTCTTTAAGCAAAAAGTGGCCACAAACTAAATATTTTGGTATTAATGGCATGTGCTCAAAGACCAGTGGTAAAAGTGGCCTTTCGTGCACTTTTTGTAGCTCTTTCGGCTAGGAGGGAAATTGTATTTTTAGTCGAAATTCCTCCATATAAGCAAAATTAAACTACCACTGTATAACTTGCAAAATTCGTTTCGTTCCTCTCTTCACCCCTCTTTTTGGAATGAACTATTAGTCTATTATGGAGCTCTTTTGCCTACGATATTGGATTAGGTGGGAAAAAAATAGTCTATCGAGATTATTCGTCTTGCTAAATGTGATTCTGTTTTAATGGGAATTACCTGAGATTAAACTATTGAATGATTCAGAATCTTGGGTATTTAAATGCCACTCAATACCCCATATCCATCCCAGTTGAAACATAAAATTGTATCTTCTTGGATACTAGTACGTACATGCACTACTACGATTGTGAAAGGAAGATAAAAGTGTGCAGATACGTCATCTTTTTTCTGAAGTATGGTACTTGCATGTTTTTTTATGAGGGGGTCAACTCAATGATTTCACTTGAATATAATGTATAGACGATCTCAAAAGATATCGTCCTGGATAGAATTATCTGCACGGATCGACAGCAACGTTCTTTTACGAATTTCAACGGGAAAAAAACTAGAGAATGTTAGCTAGTGTTTGACCTAGTGATTCATTATGCATACCTTAGATCACGAATCAAGTTCTAGCACAAAAAATTATTAGGTGATTTCTTCCAATTTACATAAACGTTGGTGAGTATTAGATTTAATCAATAATGTGATGATGCCAGAGGCGGAAGTAGGATTTGAAGTATATGGGGTTCATGATTCTCTATGTATTATATAAACTTTTTAAAATAAATACAAAGTATGGACTAAAGTTACAGAGTTCCGCCGAACCACCTCTAGCTCCGCCAAACTACGGAACTACCTCTAGCTCCGCCCCTGGCTGATGCGAGACAGCACCGTAGGTACTACGTTGTACAAATGGAGGTTTGCAGATACTACGTGGAATAGTAGAGGTGCCAACAACCTCCCAAAAATACCGCCTTTATTTATTTATTTTTTTAAAAAACACACTAAAAAATCTACTATAACAAAGGTTCACAATAAGTTATTCAATACTATTATCCTTTCGCAGAAAAAAAAAATTTAATTTTTGATTTTTCTACTAATGTTTTGAAAAACAAAGATGCTCGATCAGAAGAAATTTTGTCATCTGTTGGCTGCTCTAAAAACAAAAAAAAAAAAAAAACCAAAAGGAAATGATGAGGAGTGGATCTGGACTGCATGCAGTGTGACACAATCTCATCAACAGAGACCAAAACATAGAAGTTGGCTGATCTTATCTTAATTGATCTAAAACAGAAGAATTTGATAATGATAAACTCATAAACATTTATTGGATATCTAGTGAGAGAGGGTAATTAACGTACTATTAGGTTACTACAGATAGCATACAATAATTTATAAAATAATCTTTACACTCTCAGTTCATATAATTTCTCTCAAAGATAATGAGAACAACGTACGCCAGAGGGGTCAAAGTAAGAACTAAAATAAAAAAAGGACAAAAGGCTAGAAACTTGAATTAGGGAATGGGGATAGAAACCATATCCATATTGGGACAATGGTCCCCTAGTATCTGCAAATAGCTCTCTTCTCAAAATGAAATTTGCAATTCACCATTTTGACCGTCGAAGATTAGGAAAAGCCTTTACAAGTTTAGACAAACAAGTACTTAATCTTGAACTCACTATTGTCCAACTCATGAGATCATCTAGAACTGTTTTTCTATATGAAACTTTGTAAAATGTACAAGACCTTAGTTTGAACATTCCATTTTACGTTTAAGTCTTGCTTATAACTATGTTAAAAATATTAGTGTATTCTAACCTGTTGCGGCAGGTCACTTGCCTTATTTGTCCGAATCAATTACTAATCCACAGTTACTAGTAGTTATCTTCTAGGTGACATGATAGTGTACTGAATATCGATGTGTAGAGTTAACGAGACAAAGAATCAGACTTCTTTTCCTCAGCTTGTCGCTTCATGAATATAATAAATGAAGTGAAGGAGTTATGACAAAGAAAATATACAAGTGAAGACACACAGATTGTTGGCAAACATGAAACTACTTATATTGATATCATAAGTATTTATTGTTACAGAGAGTACTTCACAGGAAGGAACAAAGAAACTGCATAAAACATTAATGGGAAGTTCTCAACATATCTATATAGCTGCACATTAATAGTGCTAGAATTACAAACTGAAGCAGCAATATGTTAAATTCCTTCATCATAAAAGCTCCCGTTTACTTAAAAAGCAATTTTTATGGTATACTTGAGAGAATAGAAAAATATAAGTCTTACCATCTTTCTTCAGCTCACCATACAACATATATATATATCTCTATGAATTCCAACTTGTAGGAAGACTAGGGTTCAGCACAAATTGACTGCATGAAAGTGCTGACAAGGATGATGATGGTGATGATTTGGATGATGATGGTGATGATAATGATGGAAAAGATGACATGTGCATGGATTGGTCTATTTTCTCCATTTCATGTACTCCATTGATCACATTACTATTTTGTGGAATGATATAACCATTTGTGGAAGTATTAACCACCATTGAGTCAAAATTCTGTTGCAATGGAGCAGGAGGTGAAAGCCTAGGTAGCAAATTAGGCACCACCAATAAATCTTGATGAGTACTACTTTTTATAGGATCATTTCTTGAATCCATTAAAATCCCCCCAGCAGCATCAGTGTAACTCAAAGAAATGTTCGAGCTGACAATGGAATTGGAGTTGTCTTGTTTATAATCAAGATCATGTTGTGAATGAGGATAGTTAAAAAACCATGAAGGATCATTTGGCATTGAGTCAAATGAGAAAGGGATTAGGGAGGGTGCCATTGAATTTGCATTCAAATCCTCATTAACATTATTCATTTGGTCAACTTGTAGAATTAGGGGAGAGTTTATGGCTGGCAATAAATTAACAGGATTATTGGGATTGATCAGAGTGTAGAAATTATCAAAAGAGGGACTAGGGTTTGGATTAGTGAAATTTGTAAACATGGAGAGATGATCAGAAAGGGTTCCATGAGAAAGGAGCTTTTTCTTGATGCTAGAGTTCCAAAAGTTTTTGACTTCATTGTCTGTTCTTCCAGGAAGATGTTTAGCTATTTGAGCCCACCTGTAAAGACAACATGTCTCTTTGCATCAATGTGTAACTTACATCATTATATTCACCATGATCTAGCCAAAAATAAATGGTTAGACACTTAAATGTAAAATAAAAAAACAGTCAATGATATATCAAATAACTTACCTGTTGCCTAGAATACTGTGGAGTTCAATGATAAGTGCAGCTTCTTGATGGGAGAAACTCCCACGTTTCAAATCTGGTCTCAAGTAATTAATCCACCTTAACCTGCAGCTTTTTCCACATCTTTGAAGACCTATATGCCACACAAGAATATTAGTAGAATCATAAAATATCTGTTCTTGAAACTCATGTAGCCTTCTTTGTGAACAAACAACAAAGAATGGCTTTGAAAATTTTATTTTTTTTTCAATTAAAAAACACAAGGATGGAAGATGATGAGGAGTTTTCATTTTTTGTTTCTTGCAAAGAGTAGAGGTGGAGCTAGCAAATAACCTGCAAGCTTAGGAACAGAACTCCAACAACCATGACCATAAGTAGTAATGTACTTAATGAGTTTCTCATCTTCTTCAGGAGACCATAGCCCTCTCTTCACTTTTTGTTTGTTGCAGCATGAATGATGTCCCATCTCTCTCTTTGTATATGCCTCTGCTAAATGCAGGTATACAATCAGAGAGTACTGTTACACAAACAGATGCCACAAACAAATAACAAACGAATTAACAAAGCTGGCAACCAGCTCTCTCTCTCTATATATATATATACAAACTTAATTAAAAGAACTATAAATCAAGAAAAGGGGATGCTTGTTGATGATATCAAATAATAGAATACTACACTCATGAGGTAATTAATTCAATAGAAAGCCATGAGTACTGTAGGAGAGAGGGTCCCTCTCATAAAAGAAATATTAGGGTTTGTGGTAAGAGCTGTGAAGGGACTCAAATGCCTTATAATATGTCCTGAACACTGAGCACTATTACAGATTTGAGTGAGATGAGGAAAAGCTCTTTATATATACACTGTCCGTTCTAGTTTATGTGACACTATTTTCTTATTAATTACGTAAATAACTCCAATAGTGTCAAAGAAATTGAAACAAGGAGTATTATTTTTTCTGTGTATAATGTATAAGAGTGTTATATGTAACCACGAGTCATTCATGCAGAAATAGTAGGACCCACGTGCCCTTTACAATGTCCCACTTAGGATTCATCGTCCCAAAGAGAAATTGCCAGGTTGCTTTTACGTACAAATATTTGGGGTCCTGATGAACACTTGGATATAGTCCATGATCAGTAATATGATACAGCGGGAGCCACCCAATACCAGATTTGTCTTTACTATATTTACAAAATTATCGTAACCTGAGATATGTAATTCAATAGTTAAGCTATGTTCATTTCCACCAAATGTAGATTTCAATTTGGATTGTTCAGATTTTTTTTTTTTTCTCATTAAGAGTATATAATTGTTTTAGTAATTTTTAGAATCACTTATCTGCTTGAATAAGTATTCTAGCTTATTATAGTTGAATAATCTTTGTACCAATGTACAAGCACCGTCAACCTTAACTTATAAGCACACCACCAGCCGCCGCCGCCACCACCACCACCAACCTCTAATGTTACTAGTTATACAGTCACCACAATCCACCATTATATAACCTATAGTGTGTAACAAATGAAACTCTCGATGCTTCAGGTTAATTTTTCTTTCGCCATAAATTATAGTAAGACCTTTTTTATGTAAAAATTAACTATATTACTGATCTATGTAATTTATATTGTTTTACTTTTTCATGAAGGGGGTACATTAATTTGGTCAGATCGACGAAATGCATTTTGATACGTCGTCAATGTACATTTAGGATTCAACGTAATTTCAAGTTCACATTTGAAGTTAAGTCAAGATACTCTTTTCCCTTAAACAGTTTTAGCAATTACTTAAAACATATGTTTCATGCTAGTAAAATATTTATATATAAAAGTAGAATCATAACAAAGTAAGTTAAGTTCGGATTCCGCCATCACACATTATCAAAAAGAATTTTTACGCGATTGACTCATAAAAAAATAAAATCTTGCAAGTAAGGAGGCATCCAACTTAAAATTGAGTTTGGCCATCATTTCAATTACTCCTATTACATAAGGTTATGATTGAGTTGAAATTAAAAAAAAGTTCATGAATAGTACATTGTAGTTTAATTAACACCTAATTAATTAAGTAGGTGGTCCAATATGTGTGTCTATGTTCTTCCCCTCTTCCATACATCTTTAGTCCGGAGAAGAGGATGCATTATATTATAATGTAGAGCCAATCAGTGACCTTAATGACAGTGGGCCTAAAATGTAATTTGCTCATTTTACTAAGCAAAAGAAGAGAAAATGTGTTTTAACAAAGGAAACATAGTCATGATTAAGGAAAATACTTTTGAAAATGCTTGGTTTAGTTTAGTGCTAAGTATACTTTCAAAAGTACACAATGTCCTTCATGTAATCGATTGCTTACTACAGTGTACCTCATGGCTGCTCCTTCCCTCATATGCATGATTGTGACACTTCCTGAATTTAACGTCTTCTTTTGTTTCAATTATTTGACTTTTGATTCCCCTTCTCTAAGAAATTAGTTTAATTTGTCTTTTCTCAGTTTTGTCACACACGTTTAACTTTTGCATTCCTTGTATTGATGCATTTATGCAAAATCTCATTTCACAATTCAGTATTTTCAATTCGAGTAATGAGATGAATGTGATCCCTCTAATTTTACTTAGAGTTTTACTGATTTAGAATTCGGGAGTAGAACTACCAAATATATTCATTGGATTGAGTATCAAATACTGGATGATTATAAATAAAGAATAACTGTTCTACCAAAGGGTATATTGGTGCAATCTGGATAACCACTCGAAACTGTAGAGGATTCTTAATCGACATCAAGAGCTTGGAGTGCTTTAAGAGGACATGGAAAGTAAGTTCTAAGCAACAAGAGAGCGCTCGAGCAGGAGAGCTCGAAGAGAGCGCTCGAGCAGGAGAGTGCTCTTCTACTCGAGCGCTCGAGCAGGAGAAAGCCCGAATATTTTCAATCAATATATTCGAAGTATCACTACAACCATTAAATATATTAAGACGTTTTAATTATTTATATTGTTCGTTCGCGAGACTGAGTTACATCCTTACGTCACTTCTATTCTTAATTTCTTATGACTAAAGCAAAGAGTAGCTTAGATTCCTTAGAATAGATCTTAGCCTTATTTATCGGACAATTTATCCTATAGTGATGAATAACTTTTTAACATGAACAGCTCACGTTTTCTTTAAGATCCATCCTCGCTAGAAGCAGAAAGATCAGACGCCCGCTTGGATAAGTTTAAAAATGGCTTATAAGCTTATAAGTCAATTAGTAAATGTTTGGTAACTCAAAAATTCATGGGCTTATAAGCCCTCATGAAGTTAGGATTTCCTAACTTTTCAAAAAGTAGTTTATAAGCCACGTTTAGCTTATAAGCTGCTTAAAATAAATCCACGCAAACAGGCTCTAATTAACTTCATGATATGGGGTGTATCAACTTATGATTTTTAGAGCTTGGCTTTAGGATTTTTGCCATTAAAATTTGGATAATATTGTTAGTAGTAAGCACAATAACGTCCAAACTAATACTATGTCGTATGAGAATTATTGTAAGAATGTTGTGAGAAGGACAGGAATTGAATTTCTTTTGTTGCAGTATTAATCACGTGGTACTAATTGAGATGAAAAAAGGCATAATGTTGGGCAATGATTAAGCCTCTTTGCCCCTACTGAAACTTGGTAACGACGTCTCCTTAGAATTCTTCTGTTCTTCTCATAGACTTAACAATGTATGAAACAAAGAGCCATGTGGTCCATTTTTTCTTAATATGGAAAATTCCTTCTACTTATTGAAATTCTCTAATTAAGCTCAATGGTGGGGTTTTTGACAACCAATTCATCTCATAAACGTATATTTTTCAATCTGCTTAATGATGATTATTAGCATTTAAATAGGATGTGATGGCTTTGATAATACAAGTGAAATAACTAGCTAGGACCGTTCGCCTTGCTTAACTATTTAATCAGTTGTAGATTCAACTTGTATATGGTCATAAATAGGAATTCAAGCAACAATAATCTTTTGACATATATGATCTCGATCGACAAGACATTTTAATTTCCTTGACTCCCTCTGGGCAAAAATCCTTATTCATAATCATTACCTTACAATAGGCGGACCTATGCTTAGGGAAGGATATCAATTGATACCCCTTCGCGGAAAAATTGTACTGTGTAGATAGGTAGAAATAATTTTTTTGTATATATATATACTATGTGTTGAGTCCTCTTAATTTTTTCATATGTTATCATATTTATATTTGGATACCCCTTAAAAAAAATTCTGGATCCGCCACAATAAGTAGGCTATTTAGTACTAATTCAGTTATTCCCTTGTTGAAGGTAATATAATGCCCTATTTGTCTAGAAAAAGAGGAAAACTCCATGCATATATTTAATTATTGAAAGTCCAATAGCATGCAAGCATTGCTAATGTATTGACTGCAGGAGAGCATTGGGTGCTTGCTATAGGGATCTTCCTTATAAAAATGTTGGCACCCTTTTATGGACTAGATCTCTATACATCTTTTCATTCTATGGTGTATTTGGCTTAATAAAAATAATAATGTATGGAACAATAAAAATGGATATATTTCAGTCACTTTTATTATTGGAACAGACTCTACTAAAGTTATTCGTATTTTAGAGGATAAATATCTCATTTACAATAACATTTTATGTGAATGGTGGTTGTGTTTCAGGAGAAGAACACATTGGGAATATAATAGGGAAGCAGGTGTTTATGCATGAATTAAGGGAAGCAAACAAGGCAGCTCACTTTTGGTCGCAAATAGCCATCAGCAGTCGTTTATGTATTAAGTTAGTAAATTATCTCTTCTACCTCCCGCCTTAGCTAGTATATTACGGGCAGATGAGATTGGGACTCTCTCTACTGGGAGCCAGTTTGGGTGACCGGATGAAAAGTAGCTGATAAGCAGCATATTAAAAGTAACTAACTAAAAGTAGCTGAAACATAAAAATAAATATTTCTCGATAAAGTATTGATACTGAGAATAATTTGATAAAATAATTAATTTAAATTTAGGACTAGTATTTATTATAAGCTATATAAGTCATAAGTTAGAATTCTGTTACTTATGGCTTATAGCTTATTTCACCTAATATGCACAATATAATGTTTATAAGCACTTTTGAAGTTATCAGACACTTCAAAGCAACTTATAAATATTACCTATTCTCTAGGTCACAACGCTACATGAGGAACGCACAAGTCGCATAGCATACTGAATACTGAGTTCTCATCAACATTGAATAAAATTTGAACATGAGAAAGTATAACTCCATCCAATTCTCCTAACCTATTAATTGACCAACCACTTGTAATTTCATAGGGTGTATTTGGTACGAAGGAATATATATGTTGTTTTGAAAAACAAGTGATATCATACTACCTATATTTTCAGTATTTGGCTGTGAAAAGTTAAAACAATTTCCACATCGGATAAATTAATGAATCTGATCTTTTAATATATCGGATAAACATTTTCTTCAATTCAATATATCTTTTAAATCAAGTAAGTTTTATCGGATAAATTAATAGGAGAATATCTAGCTTAGGTGACATTTAAAAGTTAAATAGAGTTGCCATATCCTCTTTCTAGTGAGAAAAAGGAAGAGTTTTAATTTAGCCATAGTGACCTTTTGAGATATATATGGGCAAATATGAGTGACTTTGTTGATACTAAAAATACATAAGTGACTTTCCTCACCAATTATTATAACTTGGATGACCATTTGAATTATTAATACAATAATGGTGTGAACTTTGCACAATATTAGCCAAAAATCTGATGTGTGTATGATTATAATACCCTAATTAATGTCTAAAACCATATAAACAATAGTCCTTATTATTATATTCTGTATCAACCTCTCACAAACCAACTTTAATATGTCTAATAACTAAAACTCGTACAATTAAAAAGAAGATCCTGCAACTAACTTTAAAATTACTTGTGGAGGGCTTCATGCAAAATCAGCTGACATAATTAAACTTTTGTTAATTTCATAAGCAAACGAAGATTCTCTTGCTAAAGTATAAGTTTTGACTTTAGGTAATTTCATGTCTGTTGCTTAATCGTATGCTCTCTTAATCGGACAAATTAAATGATAGAACATCGGTATCAGACCGTCCTTCCTAGAATGTGACAGCTTATGAGAGTTCCTAGAATTTACATAAAATAAAAGGAACATTAAGTATATGTAACTTGCTTCATCAATTTCAGAAGAACTGATTCGATTTTCTAACCAAAGATGAGAGTTACAGCTTAACTTTTACAGTTTGCATCTCCAAATTATGAGTGAATCAAGATTTGTAATTATATTGTGAACTCATGACCATGCAATTATATTTCAGAAAGCACAAGAAAGTATATTTAAAACCTTAGAATTATTTTATGTTTTTATGTGATCAAAGTCTTAACAAATCTTATACTCCAGTGGTATTAATGGGAGTCTTACACAATTGGTGTTTAATTTGGTCCTCCCTATTTCCATTTCCTTTTCCTCACACTTATAGTAATTAGTTAGAGGTCATGAGTTCGTGTTAGAGGGAGTGCTAAAGAAGTTTGTAAGAGTTTTTTACGACGTGAATCTGATTTAATCGTACTGGTGATTTCCCGACTTTGAAAAAGATAGAACTACTTAGTTCAAATGAGATTAGATGTACTAGTGGTAAAACTTTGAGAAAAAGAGTGGGAGCAAAAGCCTTTTTTTTTGTTTGAAATGGATGCCCCCTAAGGGAAGAGGGGATAAGCCTAACATGAGTAGATTTCTATAAGGAGGAAGCAGTTTCATCAATGGCAATTCGATCATGCAGGCACTTTTGGAATATCTCTACCAGCATTAAATGCAAGAGATACCCCAATAACCGTCGTTGAAAATGAGCATTCATTTATATACATTTGAAGGTTAAAAAAACAAAAAGGAAGTAAAAAAGCAAGAAATAAATATGGGGCCAAATGTCTTGTATTGTTTTTTCAAGTCTTGCTTCAGAAACAAAATAGAGTGTTTTTGATGCTTGAGATGGAAGAAAAAAAGGACCAAACAAGATTCTTGAATTCTAGTTTGCACATGCAACAATTAATGGCACAAGCTGTTGATTGCTTTATTAGTTGAGCCATCAGGGACACACACTTTGCTTCACTTTTGTTTTTATCTTTAACTTATGCACAACCAAATTCCCATCCACATTCTTCTATTCTCTCTAAAAAATTTACTATTAGCTTTTTGGTACTGGTCACTTTCACACACTCTAATTTTTGTATCAATTTTAATGTGTTCCAGTTTAAGTAGACATTGCTAAATGGTACTAACACAGAACAGTAAAAGGAAAACCCAAACGGAGGTTAGACGAATACATTATTTATATAACTTTAAAGTACTAAATATTAGGCAAATCAAGTATACAATCTCATAAATGCTAGAGACTTATTGGATCGTACGCCATAAAGAATATTCACACACTTTATATAACTTGTTTTCTTGTCAGTTTTTTATGTAGACTTTATTTGCTCACCCAACAACCTCACCAAATTAGTTACCATCGGCTATCGACCAAATAATGGGCGGATTTTTTCAAATTAGCCTCATACCACGTATCAAAAATATGCACACACCTTAATCTGAGACGTTTAACAGCAGACATGCAGAGCATTAGATGCCCATGCACATCTAGGAGCTTTAGATTATAAGATAGCGATCATATATAATTTAATGGTGTAAATAGCTTCATTCTAGGGCAAGGTAAATAATAACTAAAGATAACCACTAATAGTTAGTAAGATTACTAGAAAAGATAAGCAAGTTAACAGCTACAACATGTTAAAATATATTTATAGTGTAACATTTTTTTTCGTAACAGTATAGAAATTAAACTCTAAAATTGATCGAGTTGTAGTAATACTTTGGCTCATATATCAATTGCTTTCCTTCCCAAGCGGAATCTTTTAACTGAAATAAGTTTCAAATCTTCATATGATGCATAGCATATAGTTCAAGCTGAAGATCTTAGTAGTCAAACCTTTTCTTTTAACGAATTGAAGATTCATTTCTAAATGGCTCAAATGTCCTTCTTGAGATGGACTCACCAACGATATCATCTATCTCCTTTCGAGTAGTCTATTTGAAGCAGAAATATGGGAGGGAGGTTTGAAACCTATGAGATTCATTATCATTTCTTCTCTTATTAGAACTGTCCCCAACATGTCATCATTTCAATGGATGGCCACGATGGTGATGCCTGTGGTCCATCTTTAAGCAAGCCCAAAATTTGCTGCAGTAACTCTTCTATTCACTTTCAGTTCACTAATTGAATATGAAATTGTAACACAAGATTAAAGTAGTAATAAGTGAAGTTATTCAAGACCTTAGGAAGTCCTTGTATGCGTATCTGATAACACTACTATACTGGAGATAAAATGTGTATTCCTAACGCGGTAACGCCTCTTGCATGTATAACTTGATTATCGAGTTAACAAGAAGACTTGTCTGTCTTTTCCTTGTTTTTGTACTTCTGACATCTTGTTGAGAATATGAAGTTGTTCACCAGACTTAAAGAGGACTAGAACATGTTATAAACTCGTTTCCATTCACAAATTAATTTCACACCAGAGAAACAGAAAGCCAGAAACAATCATCCAATTGCACACAGTATAATACAGGAAATCATTCTTGACACTGTAACTCAACTTCTATAGAGGAAACTGTCACCATCTAATGAATTCTCTTCTAATGCATCTCGTATTGGTTAAGACTATAATTCTGTAAACAAAAGAAACTTCGTCACTATCAAAGACAACAAGCTGTTGAGCTAAATTGAAAAAGAAAATTCACCAAAGAAAACCCGTCATAACATCACTTGTCCTCGTCTTCTAGTTTAGTTCTGCTATAATACCCTTCATACTGATCAAAAAGCATTTGAGGTAGGGTAGAGATCTTTGCACAGGTCAACTGAATAAAGATCAGTATCAGCACTTCTCCTTGCTATCACCCTGGAAAGTGGGCTTGATTTCCTTTGAAATTGTAAGCTATCAGTTGAACGCCTTTGCATACTTTGAGACAAGTAATTGGAGTTCCTCTGCTTAATCTTTGCCCTGATAGATTCTGTGGGATTCATGTAATTCGGCTTCTTGCAATGTTGTGCCTCTTCTGGAGTCTGATTCGATCCAAGAGTTTCAGAAGTTGATAAGGATGAATACGAGGTCGTACTATCATCATACGGATAATAATCAGGATAAGGCTCAGAAGATGAATGAGCAATTTGACAACTTATTGGTCCTCTTGCAGATATCCTGGTAGAAACATTATTCCGTCTAATATTCACTGAACCATGTTCGGATATATTTGTGAAAGGTCCAACAGCATAATCTTCATGCTTCCTAGAATTTGGGGTCATCCCTGATGCATCAGCATGGAATTCTTCCACCAATCTACTTTCCCAAGGCTTATTAGCCATCCAGCGTTCTAACCAACCTGAATCCCCATTAGCCTTATTCTTATTTGGGCTTTCCACTCTCATTGTTCTTGAATTAGGGCTGGGATTCGTTCTCAGTTTCTGAAATAGATAAAAGTTAACAAAATTTAGAGGACAAATTCATATAAAGGCCATTCTCTGGTGGTATAAGTCTGCAAATCTAAATACAAGCCTCCATCATATTACATATTTCCGAAATCAAATAAGTTACCTGTTGTGCATACGCGATTGCCCTTTCTCTCTTGATTGCTCCCATTTGTCTCATTTTTAACTTAGACCTCACTTCATCCACTGTGCCAGGGCTATCACACCATCCACCCTGAGAAAGCCAAAATTAGACAGTTCCATTCTACACTAATCCAACGTTTTAATCATACTAGTCATACCTCAGCTTGCTTAATAGGATCAGCTTGGCTACAGTTATCAGCAAGAGACCCTTTAATTGCATCTCCATCAACAGATGTTTGATTGCATTGAGCTCTAACTCGAGCCTGCACTCGAACAAGAGCCTGCATGCACTTGAGGGTCACAGCAGCTTGTGTTCTCACCCGTCGTCCACGAAATATAGCTTGTATCCTAACCACTGCTTTCAGCGCCCTTAATGCACGCCTCGCCTTTAGCATAACCAAAAAAATCTCATTAACTATAAACCATTAGGAAAAGAGAAAGTGGGAGAATAGACACTACTAGTATACCTCAATCCCAAACAAGTTGGTAATGAGCAAGAATACCATAAGGATTAAAAGTCCTACCATTTTGGAATTGGCAATCAGACTATGTCATTCAACTAAAAGTAAGCATTTGTCGGTCAACATCCAGTCAGACAGTTGCTTCCCAATTATTCACAAATCTAGATGTATTCCTCGTTAACTACCGAATTTTCTTGATTCTGTTTATAGCAACATTTTCTCTGAAACAATGATTGTAACCTTCCCCACATATAATGCAACAAAATGAGTACTTTCAACAGTAACAAAATCACAATGCTATTTACCAGGTCTATCAAATTTGTTCCAGAGTGCTTTGGGCAATTTATATTTAAAAGAAAATTTAGGACAACTGAAATCAGCTATCAACAGAATCTTTACTCTACCAATAAGATATCATATAGGATACAAAGTACAGCAGATTATTGAGAAAGGGAAAAACATTGAATTACCAGAAAACCGCGAAACGCAGCTTGAATCCGAATAGCAGCCCATTCTTGTTTCACAACTACAAATTCCTTATGTGGAGCTCTAACCACAGCAGCCATAGCAGCAGCTAAAGCACTATCAGACATGAATGAAGACTCAGACCCTTCTGAATCTCCTAAATTACCACCACCTTTTACGCCTTTCGAAGACGACATAGCTATTCCACCTGATGCACTCCTCCACAACTTCCATTTCCTGCTTTTTCCACCACCCTTTTCCTACAACAATTATAATTAACAAAAGAATTCAACAACAACAATAATAACGTATCCAGTATAATCCCATAAATGGGGTCTGGGGAAGGTGACAAGTACGCCGACTAGACCTTAACCCCCTACTTTAATAAGGTAGAGAGTCTGTTTCCAATAGATCCTCGACTCAACAAATAAATTCAAGAAAATAACAAAAAGAGAAATTTAACTTACAAGATCATTGGATTGGTTGTTCTTTTTAAGATTGATTAAGGATTTAATCCATTTTCCTGAACCACCCATATTTTCTTGTTTCTTGAAAAAACGAGAAACTTTAACTGTTTTGAGAAAAAATAGAATAGACAGAGAAGTAAAGAGGACAAAGGGGTTCTTAGGAAGTGTTGTCTGAAAATTAAAGAAACGTTGGGATTTGAGAATTCAAAGGGATTTTTGAGAGTATTAATTAGTTTCTTGGGGCTATTGAGTTTCTTGGGGGTTTGAATTTTGAAATTCGAAAATGAGAAGGAAAAAAGAGGAAAGTGTAACGGATAGTTGTAGAAAGTGGGACGACGTAGTTTTAATAAGACTTTTCTCCTTCCTATTACTTTATTTTTAATTTAAGATGGGATAGGACAAAATATTAGTGGGGAAAGTGAAAGGAATTTCCGGAAAATAAGGTAGTTAAGACATGCTTTAAAAGTTTAACTAAATTTGTGTGTAATAAAGTACTTGAAAATAGGCCAATCTTATTGAAACTATTTAATACAAGATGCATAATGTCGAGCCAGACTAGTCAATTTATATCTGCTAAGGTTGAACTGTATGATTTTAGTGTAAATTATGAATATGGACGGTCCTCAACACGATTAGCCACAGACTTAAAAAGTCAAATTATTTCATTAAGCGTAACAATGTAAAGTTGGAGTAACTTCTTTCCTTGCATAAGCACCTTCCAAGTATCGAGCCACCAAAATATTTTATCTTTTAGAGATTTTATGTTACATTATATAGTATTCATAGTCTATAATTTGTTTCAAGTTGTAATAAAACAAAATTTTAGATTGCTCCAAATGTACTAGTGTCATCTAAAAGGAGACAGATGTAGTACCAGTTCGCTTAGCAAAACATAATGACTAATCCAAGAAATAATTTATCTGTGATCTATAATAATTTTGTGTCCTTTAACATTAAAGGAAAGTTTTGATGCCTTTTTCAGGTAAGAAAATGTTGTATGAAAATTTGAGAGTAGTTCAAAATAATGGAAGAAAATGACAAGAGTCAAGAAGATATCTCCCTCTGGCCATACATAATAATAATATCCCTCTTTATAACTGGGCATTTTCTCGTGACTGTATTTATTAGAGTTTTTCTACTTGTTCTAGTATTCAAATTTCTTATATTATTTTCTATATTATTAAGTATGGGAACACAAAATAATAAAGTCTGCTCAAGCTCGGTTTGAGCTCGGTCAAATTCTAGCAAAACTCGATTGAGCTCGGCTCGGGCTCGGCTCCGTATGATATAAAACTCGATTCAGCTCGGGTCGGTAGTATAGTAAACTCGGTTAGGCTCAGTTCGGGCTCGGCTCCGTATGATATAAAACTCGATTCAGCTCGGGTCGGTAGTATAGTAAACTCGGTTAGGCTCAGTTCGGGCTCGGCTCGCTCTCTCGATGCCCAGATAAGCTTTCCGTTATTCAATGTTTCTTCGTATGCCTCCCTCTCTTTCTGCATGAATGAAATCATGTTTAGTTTTAAATTTTATGATTTACACGCGGAAGTTGTAAAAAATATGCACACAATCAAGTCATTTATAAGGTAATTATACGGTCTGTACTTTATAAACAACCTATTTTACAATAATACTTACTGGTCCGAGATACTTGATGCACTGGGACTGTAGATCACACCTTGAACATTTCTCGAGATTAACTTCATTCCCATCACCAATATCTACATGTATTTGTTGTAGTGCACGAAGAAATATGTAAATAGCTTGTGACTATGATTAAACTAGCAGATATATCTATTGGATGTAGAGTGTATCTACACCAGTAGAAGAATGGTTGTGAATTTTCGCTTTTGCACCACACTTCGTAATATAAATGTAGGTTGATACCATAGCGGTGCCATGTGACATCTGTATTTTGCATGAAAGGAATGCTATAAAGAAAATTACTAGAAGATATTGGAGCTGCTCAATTTGCAGGGAAAATGGAAATCAAATCACTTTCATCTTTTTGTGACCTTAGCAGTTCATTGTAAAGTGAGACCATATCGTATCGAATTACAATTATGTAAAAAATATATGCGTATGAAACATAGATATCTTGCATTTATTTGTTTGATATAAACGATAGAACACTATCTACACATATTCGAGCAGTTGCCAAGAAATGTACATATATGCCTTGTATATTGTAGGTCTGTTTAGGCAATTCATTCATGAGAATAGAATTACTAATATTCCCTGGAAATATACAAATGTGAATTACTAGCACTTGATCATTCTTACGTCGGTTTACTAGCAAGTCCATTGACTTTTACCATTTGTACAGTTTCATTGGAACTTCATTAACTTTTACCATTTGTTCTCTGCCATTTCACACAATTTTAAATCAACTATAATTCGTCGTTTGATCTGATTTTATAAAAGTAGTTAATTTTAGAGAAGAAAAATCAGAATAAATTGTTATTGTCATCATCATTAATAAAACTATTTTCATCCATTGCTTGCCATCAATATAATTCATCGACACTTCATTCCACCCCGTATTCCAACTCACTAATTCAAACATTTTCCTCAAAAAAAATCTCTCTCAATCGTAAAGGAAATTATTTCACTGTTTCAACAGAGTTGCTGATTTCTCCATTAGTATTGCAAAGGATAATACCCGACAAATTTAGTAGAAGGAGATAAACACAAAAAAGAGTAAAAAAGCAACTGTTCTCGCTAGAGGAAGGGGTTGAACCTTCGACCTTGTGGTTAACAGCCACACGCTCTAACCAACTGAGCTACTCCAGCTGCTTGCTTTTTCGTAGTAAAAGGTCCATATTTATATGCTTCATGGAGCAATCACTTTGTTACTTCATATACATTCTTTTACTGAACCAGAAAGTAAGCAGGAAAAAAAAAAAAAAAAAAAAAGAGGCAAAACCACAAACTTTAGCCAGAATTTAAGGGATTTTTACCCCACATAACCATTCCCAACCCTTATCCACTTTTTGTAACCATATTTTATCCTTTCTTTCTTTTCCTAGCATATTTGTTAAATATAATTTGATGACATAAATATTTAAAAAATATAGGACAAATATATATGTGTATAAAAGGTATATATACAAAATATCAATCTATTATATTTGATATTTTAATTATAAATTAAATTTTAAATATAAATATTGTGGCTATATTATGTTAGTGCTAAATGACTTGTTAATATAAAATATTGTGGGCTATTTATGTGAAAACCCCAGAATTTAATTGGGACTAGTATCTAGTTGGACAAGAATTAGAACCACGAAAAGATAAGGCCAAAAAAATTGATATATAGCCTCTAATATTACCTATCCCCTTTAGCCTTTAGGTGTAATATTTTAAGACCAATGTTCAAACTGTTTGAAAAGGTCCAAAATCTTGAGCTCAAAAAGCAATATGGCCATTGAATGACAGAGACCACAGTGTATCATCAAATCATTCACTGATTGACGTCAAAATGAAATAAAACAGTACCAAAATGAAACCAACACTTTGAAATATACATGATGTTTAATAACTAACGTTTGTCACTACATACTTTTAACCCAACAAAATCCCTCATTTATCACTAGCCATTTCCTCTTATAACACATTGACTAAATTGATCTTACTATTTCTTCAATCTTTAATTCAAGTACTACTAAGAATAAAAAAAAGTCCCTATAGCACCCAAGAGTGTGGTCTATTGGTCAATAAAGTGAGATATAATCCTGAGGTCTTAGGTTCAAATATCAGTTGAGGCAAAAAATAGTAGGTCTTTCTTCTCATCTAACCTGATATCTGTTGCTGGCGGGAGATGGTATGTATCCGGTTGAATTAGTCGAGGTTGCGTGCAAGCTGGCCCGAACATCACCGTTATAAAATAAAAAATAACAAAAGTCCCTATATCCTACTACCTGATTTATATCTGTACATGCTATTTCACTGCCACTCATCAGCTAGTACTAGCAAAAGAAAATTAAAAAGTGTGCATTGAATAGTACTTATCAGCTTTCCTTTTATACATGCTTGCTTCCTAGGTTTGGTTTCACAGTTCTTACCTCAAATGTTAATTAAAGAACAAAAAAGCTTATTTAATTATTGGCTCCTCATTCTTCCCTATATTTTGCAACTTTTCACTTAAAAAGAAGTACTCATTATTCAATGCTGATGCTGCAATCAGCTGCTAATGTTAAAAAGTCAATGGAGGGGTTCATTTAATTGGATGGTTAATCTCAAAAACCTCATAGATGTATCCAATAGAAAAATCAAGCTCTTCTTGCACTAACTACTTGTGCATTTTATTTTGTTAAAGTTATGTGGTACACTAACACAAATTAAAATCTTCTTTGTACTGAATCTATCAGACATTGATATGGTGTACTTAATTCTTGAATTAAAAACTGAAAAGAATTTAAAAGATTTCTCTGATTCTAGATTTTCGAAATATGACCAAAAGAGGGAATAGGAAGCTCAGCAGTCCAGGCACCCACAATTTTCCTTTTAATAAACCTGTCATTTTAATAGGCTGTTGTTTTCAGGTTTCACTCAGAACCTAAAAAGGGTGCTTTCAGTTTCATTCAAGATTGCAGCTATTCTATTACGTGTGCTTAGATGAACAAGAAAAGATAGAAAAGAGATTAATCATAAGGTGAATGAGTTGTCAAATAAGACAAAGTACAACTATTACAATTATTTTAAAGAATAAAAATGAAAGAAAATAGTTGTAAAGTTGTAGGCCTTTTTTGCCAGAGTAGAATCACTTGTTTGAGAAGTAAAGATATTGTTTTAACCAATACAACCCTGCAAGAAAGAAGAGCCTTAGAGAAATCCAATGAGCTTTGAGGATATAGCTTGTTGGGAAATGGGAGTTTGAGAATTTTGAGTCACCCCTTTTCATTGCTTCCCTTATTGTTATACTAGTATAAAGCTATCATGATATGGACTTAGCTCCCCTTGAAGTGAACCAAGTGATCAATCTTCAATTATTCTAATCATCTGTTTTTGTCTGCTGCCTTTGTCTCTTTCTTTTTCAAGACTTCACTTCCTCAAATATACAAACATTTTGGTATGCTAGTAGAAATGAAGGGCAAATTCTGCTGTTTTCTCTTAATTATATGCGCACTTAGTGTTAAAAGCAGGCCATTGGCACCAAGTTCCCACTCTTTGCAGAGCAAACTTAGTACAAATGAGGTAACTCTTAACTTCCTTTTGCCTATACTTGTACTGGTTTCTTGGTTAATGCATCAAAATGTAGTACTACTAAACAAGTTTTTTCATCTTCTTGTTTCTTTTATAGATGAGAATTGAAGGACAAGGACAAGTGAATATTGAAGCAGAACAAGATAGTACTAATATAAGTAACGAAGAGAGGAAAATGATAGGATCAAGTCCACCAAGCTGTGAACACAAATGCTATGGATGTATGCCTTGTGAAGCAATACAAGTACCTACCAATACAGGTCGAATTGGAGTTCAGTACACTAATTATGAACCTGAAGGATGGAAATGCAAGTGTGGTCCTGTATTTTACGCTCCTTAAAATATCTTTAATTTAGCTAATTATAGTACAAAAAGAGAGCTATTTATCGTTTGGATTTAGTTGTATGAGTTGAGTATGTATAGTGGCTTTGAGAGATTTTGATGTTACTAAACATTGTGTAGTAAAGAAAGAGTGGTAATGTGGATGCTTTCATCGTTTAAATTACTCCCTCAGGAGCTGTTTCCACACTTATGCAGTGATCTACTTAATTTCTTGAAATTAATCACAATTTTTTTAAGGATCTAGTTAAACTCTTCAAAATTTGGAGTCATTGTTAAATATTTTAAAACGAGATTGACATATTTGTCATAACTTGTGAACAAATTTACTTTTAAAGAATTCGTCAAGACTTCTGTGAAGTTTCGACGTGTCCGTTAAAAATTGAATGTTTGGGCTATTCTTTTACAAATTAACAAAAGAAAGAGGAAACTAAACTTAAATACTGTCGCGCTACAGGGTCGTCTGTCGAAATTTTCGTAAAAATTTCGCTCAGCAGCCACTTTTAATACTGGTATTTAGTTTGAGGCCACTATTTTCTTTGGTCTTACACTAGAGGCCACTTTTGGGCCTTTACTAAATAAATGTTGACTTAAGTTCTGATAGTTGACTGAAGTTCAGTCCATACGGCCCCTGGACTGAAGTTCCATCTCTTAAGGACTGAACTTTCAGTCCATATGGCCATGGACTGAACTTCAGTACATGGTATGGCTATGGACTGAACTTCAGTCCATGACCATTCTATCTTAAGGACTGGACTGAACTTCAGTCCATATGGCCGTGGATTGAAGTTCAATCTTTAAGGACTGAACTTCAATCCGGCCTCTGGACTGAAGTTCTATCTCTTTAAGCAAAAGTGGCCACAAACTAAATATTTTGGTATTAGTGGCTTGTGCCCAAAGACCAGTAGCAAAAGTGGCCTTTCGTGCACTTAGCCCGAAATTTTCTGCATGAAAGTCGAATGGTCTGGGCTTTGTTGAAATAGTCACTGTTTAGAGTTCAAATAACAATCAACATTTTCAGAGCTATAGAAGAGTAGTCGCTTGAACTACAGGTCCCGTTACGAGTGTAGGAGAATTTCCTAGTTTTTGGGACTAGTGGAGTTCAATTCAAAACTTTCTTGGAGCTTTTACTATTTTTCTAAAACTATCGGTGAGAATGTAGAAGTACAGTCTTGGAGCAATTGGTAAAATTGTCTTCGTGTGATTTATAGGTCATGAGCTGAAATATTGGAAACAACCACTGATGCTTGCACTAGGTTAAGCTGTACATCACACCCATGAGGTGAGGTCCTTCCCCAGACCATGCGTGATCGCGGGATGCTTTATGCACCGGGATGCCCGTTTTTGTTTTTGCGAATGTTCATCCCAAAGATTGTGATCGCTGGCTATATATTGACTTGCGCTCTAAAAGTTGCTACCTGTCCAGGTTATACCTCAAAAATGGTTCAAAGTTTTTGTGCCCAATAGACACTTCTAGGTTGTCGTTACATAGTTTGCCTTCATAAAAATTATTTTTTGGTGGGGTATGGTCTGGTACATCTCATCCTCTCCGGACCTTATTTGTGGAATAACAATAGATAAGTTGTTGTTGTTGTTGTTGCTGTTATAGCCTCAGCCACTAGGTTCCACTTGGGAATTTGCACACACACATCAGAGTTTAGCTTAAAAGTTGCTGGAATTGGCTAGGTAATGTTAGGGATTTTTGCACTGAAATTTAACGATTGAGGTAAAAAATTATAGTTCTCTTATGAGAGTAAAAAACGTTAGCATATCGCTAGAGTGTCCTATTTCCATTAATTTACAAAATAGTTCGTGGCTCTCGACCGTAAAAATTTCGCTCAGAGGCCAACTTTACTACTGGTCTTTCCTTTGATGCCACTTTTTTTTTTTTTTTTTTTGTATGAGAAATGACTTTTTGAAACTTCAATTCTCATAGATAGAACTTCATACCACAAGGGTTTAAGTTTAATTTCAGCCCACAAAGGTTGAAGTTTACGCATCTATGACTAAAAGCTCAGTCATTGCTGGTTGAAATTGAACTTTATACCTTAGGCATGAAGTTCAGCCCACATGGATTGTATTTAAGCCCACGTGGTTTGAACTTCAGCCCATAAAAATCGAAATTCCATAAAGTGGCTCTCATGTAAAACTACTAAAAAAAGTGGCATTAAGCCCAAGACCACTGACAAAAGTGTCTATTCGTGCACTTTGCTCCTCTCGACCATCATTAACGGCCCAAGTTTAACAATTAGCCTCAACAAGTTAAAAAGTATTTATTCCACCCCATCCTCCCCACGCACACCTTCCAAATCTGAATCAACACGCTACACTCCCTCACTGCAAATCACCCGAACAAACAACAAATCCTTCTTTGCACCAAATGGCCAGTTTCCTGCTACATCATGTATGATCTTTATTATACGCAACATTTATTTATCTAACGCAAGATTTTTTTAATAAAGTTTATAGTTTTCAAGATCTGATATTTGAGTGCCCAATTGTTTAATGATCTTAATAATCATCTAATGTAATCAGTAATGCATCATTATTAGTCATCACTATTTGATTTTATAATTTAGATCTCACTCTATATTAGATGCATAGACTTAGGAATGTATATGTCATGTGTTATTTTTTATCGGTTGAATTAGTGAGTTTTGAACTTGCCTGATGGGAATGAATTATGTTCGTTCGATTTGTATAGGATTCATGTCCAGTGGTAAAGAACATACTACTTTTAGATTCAGAAGGAAAGCGTGTTGCTGTTAAATATTACTCCGATGATTGGCCCACTAACACCGCAAAACTTGCCTTTGAAAAGGCCATTTTCACCAAGACTCAAAAGACTAATGCCCGCACTGAAGGTAAAAGGTTTGATCTTTACTTTTGTTTCGATATTGTAGGTTAAATTACTTTGCGATAATTATAAAGGGAAATGTGAATGTCTTGTAACTAGGATATAGGATAATCTAACTCTAATGTTATGATCTGCAGCTGAAATAACAATGTTCGAGAGCAACATTATCGTTTATAAGTTTGTGCAAGATCTTCACTTTTTTGTCACGGGAGGTGATGATGAAAATGAACTTGTTTTAGCCACTGTTCTTCAGGGTTTCTTTGATGCAGTTACCCTTCTCCTCAGGTATTGTTTGTGAAGGCTGTAACGCCTATCTTTAATTTAACGATCGAGATCTTCTGATCTGTGTGCATATTCATTGTCTAATCCATATTATTTCAGGAGTAACGTTGAACAAAGGGAGGCACTTGAGAACTTAGATCTCATTCTTTTATGCCTTGATGAGATTGTGGATGGAGGGTAAGTCATTGGTTCTCTAATAGTGTATTCTAGTATGTTACTGTCTTTGGTTTTACTGAGTGTTTCACTTTTCATTTCTTACTTTTTCCATTCCTTTGCCTTCTTTATTTACTGTTCTTCTGCTGCTAGGGAAATTTTGTGTTACTATTTCCAAGATCAAATACATTTTAATAGTTGCTACAAATCGTGGCACACTTGATGCATTTGTGTTTTGGTTAATTGAATTTATATTTCAATTCAAATATGTGATAAATTCGAAGTGGACTACTAAATTAATTGTTCTGGCATGATGAAAAAATATAAAAATAAGAGATGTCGGGTGCAATAATGTGGGAGTTGAGTGTTGTGCAAATAGAATTCAGTTCCTGGATTTTTGAAAGTTAAAGAGAACCATGAGCAATATATGTTCAAATTTTTCAAAGGAGTCACCATGTAGTTATTCTAGGTGTTGTGGCTTTATTTATTGTGTATATATCGATATATAACTTCATTCTTTAGCATTTCTCTGTCCATACTCTTGTAGTTGGCCAGTGGCTTGCATTCTGGTAGCATTTTGTTGACTTTTGAGACTATAGAATTTCGCTGAAACAACATTGGCTCTACTACCCACATAGATTGTCCTCGGGGAAGGGAGAATATCCACTCGCTAATTCTAGATAATGTGCTGTTGACATAAATAAAGCACCTAAACAGGTGAATGGAGCCTGGAGGACAGCATTGAAATGTGCTGCTTTTTCACTTAGCATTAATAGGATTGCCCTTTAGACTTGATTGCTTTCATTAGCTTTGGACATTCCTTATGGAAATTAAACAATCAGAAATCTTTTCATTTGGAATCTGAATTCTGTGGTTGCAATTGGAGGATGTAAACCTAGCTATACATTAGAATATATTCATTCTATATAGTTGTGAGCAGGAAAATGGGTCCATCGTGCTATAATCCAAGATTTGGTTTGCATTAGAATATATTCATTCTTCTCTTGTTGCCATATTGGGCTAGTGGGTTTTAATATCTTATGTAAACTAAACATTCATTTCACGAGTGTGGTGGAAGAAATTTGATCCAAATGCTCGTTCGTCCAATATTCTGACTGTGATCTTAGCTCTCTTGTTAGAAGATACTTGTATTGGTCTAGGCATCTGCTTGGTTTTACATGGTAGATATATAATAACTACTGATACTGTTAAGTACCATATCATCCTATTAACCACATTGCACTTGCTTTGTCCATCATAGTTAACCATCAGCATTTTAGCTAAAACTTTTTTTGGGTTTTGGAATGTATGCGGCAGGATGATACTTGAGACTGATGGTAACGTTATTGCTGGAAAAGTTTCCAGTCATAATTTGGATGATGGAGCACCTCTGTCTGAACAGGTTAGCAACATTCTTTTATTGCTGAATCATACTTTACCAGAGGTACAATCCTTAGGAAGTTCTACAAGCTCAAGTTCATTTGTGTGTGTAAATCATTTTATCTTTTCCTTGACCTCATATAAAGGTCTTGGGAATTTCATGGGTGATAGGACAGGTAAAACAACATGCTTAGTAGATCCATATAGTAATCCACCCTTGTGTAGGTTTGGTAATCTAGCCTCCCAGGTCAATGTATTATGTTGGTTAGGCTGAAAGTTTAAGGGCACTGCTTCGTGCTAGTTAGGCTATGCTTAAGACATCCAATACTCTTAAGCTTAGGTAGAGCCATTTTGCAGACGATGTTTTCTACTCAGGGTTTGTCCCAAAATGCTCAATCACCATGTTTCGGTAAAGAAAAGCAAGATCTATAGTTTAGTTTTTCTTTTTATTGAAACCTTTACAATCTCTCTTTCCGCTTATCAGAATCCTTCATTCTAAAGTGTTTGGTTTGAGTTAGTAGTACTATTCTTTCTAATTGTTTCAATGATTTGATAATGGATTAAAATATAATAGCAGTCTGTTATTAGCTCTTACTTCTCGTACAATAGTCAAACAATAGAGTATTATGAAGTAACAGTTTGTTATAAACATGCTAATGTGATTTACAATTTTCAGACAATAACTCAAGCTTTGGCAACAGCACGCGAGCATTTGACAAGATCTCTTCTCAGATGAAAACTTTCTAGGATTACCAGAGCCATTATCTTTTGGCATAATTCTTTACAACTATTATATTTGTAGTCATTTTTCTTTTGGATGCTGATATTGCATATCCTTAGAGTCGTTTCATTTTATACCATTTCAATACTCTGCTGCTTATTTTCGGTTTATACTATCTTGTAATTGGAAGCCAGTCATCGTGCATTTTGGATCAACATATTAATTTTCGTGTTTCCTTGGATTCCTCTTTTACCTCAAAGTTAAATTATTTACTCCTAAGCTTATAAGAGTTCAGCAAATGAATGGCCATGATTGTTTTAAAGAGAATGAGGTGGTCATGTATGTTGTCCTTAAAGATGAAATTGATGACAAGACTTGCAACCACGCCAAATTGAGTCTCAATTCTTCAAAACACGTTAAAGGACTATTAGACTGGGTCTCAATGTTATCCAAAGTTAGAGAATACACTGGTAAAATATACTACTACTAGAAATTAGTTATGCAATTAGTACAGACTCTGCTTAAGGAAAAGGGGAAATGGAACATAAAGGAGGAAAGAGGAGAGAAGAGGGAATACAACAAATACTTTGGATGACTAGATGCCGAGTAATGGATTGAAGTTGAAAAGGTTAATGATAATTTTGATACACAAAAGGATGTCAAGTAAAACAAGTAAACGTTTCCTTTCCCCAAAAAAACAAAAGAGATGTTCGCAATTTGGGTAAACTAGAGCTTAACTCTCTTCTTATTTAAGAGTTAGAATAATACACGTTTAGTATAAGAATTTTAATCAACTATCCATTTCATATTGTAATGCAGAGACATGCACTAAATATGTCCGACAAAGTATAAGTTATGTGTATACAAGATCCATTGGTTTGATATAAATATTTAGCCTTCAAAACTTCTCACGAGGTCTACCACGGAAACATCATACAATCACATACTCTAAAAAAACTTATGATCTTTTTCGGAGATTGCATGTAGAAATTTTAGTTTATAAGTAGAAATATTATTTTGTAACATAAATAGAAAAAAACAAAAAGAAACGTGAATAATAGAAAGAGAGGGAGAGAAAAGCCCCGTAAAATACTGGCATTGCTTGAGGACGTAGGATCAGAGAGAGATAGCACTTGTTTTTCTTCTCATTTGTAATCATCCTACGTAAAAACATCTTCCTCTCTTTCTTTTTTTTTTTCTCTTTCTTTCTCTTGCATTCACACGTTGTGATCTTTGCATTGTTGTATTTTCTTCTTTCTTGATACCTTTCAGGTAACCTTTTCTTGTTTCATATTTCTTGTTTTCTCTTCATGTTAACAAATGGACAATGTATTTTCCTTCAACCCCCTCTTGAAACTATTGCATTCTTGTATTTCTTGAATGTGTTATTCTGCATTTCGTTTAAAGGGTGGATATCTTTTGTATTTTTGTGTTATGTATTCGTCCAATGGCTGCTGCATTGCTGAATATTTTGTTAGATTCTATGTTTTCCATTTCTTAATATATCACATGTTGTGGCACGCATTATCTTGCATAAAATAAATTTTGTTTGTGGATTTTAAGCTCTCAGAATTATCTTTCCATTTATTGATCTATGGATACAAATTTTATTCAGATTAGTTGATACCGATAAAATCTGGTTTTTCGGGTGTTTTCAGGTTGAATATTGGAGACGTTTAACGTGAGACCTTGTCTTGACTTGTTCTTGATATCCTAGTTCAGTTAAAGCATGCTGTTCTGCTTGAGAATACCGTCAAATTGTCTTGGTGAAGGCAGCCAATAGCCTATACTGATGTGAGGTTTGGCTTGAGAGGAAAGGAATGGCGGGAGGTAGGATAAGGGCAAAGATTCGCAGGAGTAGTATCTACACATTTGGTTGTCGTAAAAGGCCACCTACTAGTGAGGATGAGGGTCCTCATGAATTAGGTCCTGGTTCTTCAAGAGTAGTCCATTGTAACAAACCCCATCTCCATGAACAGAAACCTCTCAAGTACCGGTCAAATTACATATCCACCACTAAGTACAATGTCATCACGTTCCTACCCAAGGCGTTATTTGAGCAATTCAGACGTGTTGCTAACTTGTACTTTCTCATGTGTGCAATTCTAACTGTCACAACAGATCTCTCACCATTCGATCCATTCAGTACAGTTGCCCCTTTGCTCTTCGTTGTTGGTTTGAGTATGGCGAAGGAAGGCTTGGAAGATTCAAAGAGATTCATACAAGATATGAATGTAAATCGTCGAAAAGCTAGTTGCCACAAGATGGATGGTGTGTTTGAAGACAAGCCATGGATGAAGATTCAAGTAGGAGATGTTGTGAAAGTGAAAAAGGATCAGTTTTTTCCAGCTGATCTACTTCTTTTATCATCTAGTTATGAAGATGGAATCTGTTATGTGGAAACTATGAACTTGGATGGAGAAACAAACTTGAAGGTAAGAAGAGCTTTAGAGGTTACTTTACCATTGGACGATGATGAGGCTTTCAAGGAATTTAGTGGAACCATAAAATGTGAAGATCCCAATCCTAGCCTTTACACTTTTGTTGGCAACCTTGAATATGATCGTCAGGTTTATCCTCTTGATCCTAGTCAGATTCTTCTCCGGGATTCAAAGCTTAGGAATACTGCTTATGTCTATGGAGTTGTAATATTCACTGGTCATGACAGCAAAGTTATGCAGAATTCTACAAAGTCTCCTTCAAAGAGGAGCAGGGTTGAAGTACAGATGGACAAGATTATTTACCTGCTCTTTGGCCTCCTTGTCTTGATATCATTTGTCAGTTCCATCGGCTTCGCCATAAATGTAAAATTCGACATGCCAAACTGGTGGTATCTGCAACCTTTGGACAATACCAATAATTCGACTGATCTAAGCAAGCCTGAATTGTCTGGCCTTCTGCATCTGCTCACTGCACTTATTTTGTATGGCTATTTAATTCCTATATCCCTCTATGTTTCCATTGAAGTCGTGAAAGTCCTACAGGCATCATTCATAAACCAGGATATCAGCCTGTACGATGATGAGACAGGAACTCCTGCTCAAGCTCGAACTTCAAACTTAAATGAGGAGCTGGGACAGGTTGATACAATCCTCTCGGACAAAACTGGCACTTTAACGTGCAATCAAATGGACTTCCTAAAATGCTCTATTGCTGGTACTCAGTATGGAACACGTGCTAGTGATGTAGAACTTGCAGCTGCAAAGCAGTTGGCAGAGGAGATGAGTGGGCAAGATCTTGAATCTTCGCAGAAACCTGATCATTCATCAGAAGTCCAATTAGAGACGGTCATCACCTCTAAAGATGATAACAGCCCTAAACGTGCAATAAAGGGGTTCAGCTTTGAGGATAGTCGGCTTATGAAGGGATGTTGGATGAAAGAGCCAAATTCTGATGTCATCTTGCTATTCTTTAGGATACTCGCAATTTGTCATGCTGCTATTCCTGAGCTAAATGAGGAGACTGGAAGCTATAGTTATGAATCAGAGTCTCCAGATGAAGTATCATTTCTTGTCGCAGCCAGCGAATTCGGTTTTGAGTTCTGCAAAAGAACTCAATCAAGTGTTTTTGTACGGGAAAGATACCCTTCTTTTCAAGATCCAATCGAAAAGTAAGATCAAGTCTCAAACCTCTCAAGTTGCTCGCAAAAGTTGCACTATCCTTGTAAGCTTACATTTTGTCCCTTTTACTCTAGGGAATACAAAATTCTTAATCTTTTGGACTTCACCAGCAAGCGGAAGCGAATGTCTGTTATTATTCGGGATGAAAGTGGCCAGATTCTTCTCTTGTGTAAAGGGGCAGACAGGTCTTTCTTTTGTCATACTTTGTTACTCTCAATTTTAGCTCCTGCTAAGTTTATCAATGTAGCGTATCACTCCCTTTCTTTGTTTTAAGTTTTAAATGACACATTTTCTATTCGGATTTTGCAGCATCATCTATGAAAGATTGGCAAAGAACGGAAGGAGGTTTGAGGAAGCTATGACAAAGCATTTAAACGAGTATGGGGAAGCAGGGTTGCGTACTCTTGTGCTTGCCTACAAGAAACTTGATGAGGCAGAGTATTCAACTTGGAATGAAGAGTTTACTAAAGCAAAAACTTCAATTGGCGGGGATAGAGATGCCATTCTCGAACGTGTATCAGATATGATGGAAAAAGACTTGATCCTTGTTGGTGCTACGGCTGTGGAAGATAAACTACAGAAGGGAGTATGTTCCTTTTATTACTAGAAAATGAAAGTATACATTTCCGTTCACTGTCCTTTTCCAAATATTTTATTCTACATTTTTCACCAGGTTCCTCAATGCATAGATAAATTAGCGCAAGCTGGTCTCAAGATCTGGGTTCTGACAGGTGATAAGATGGAAACAGCCATAAACATAGGGTAAGTCTCTGAAGCAGAGAAATGCCATTCACCATTTTTCATTATTTTCATCATTGGATTCAAACTTCTAAAGGGCGATACCTCTTTTCTTTCAGGTATGCATGTAGTCTGCTGCGACAAGGAATGAAACAGATATGCATAACAGTAAATGCAGACTCAGTGACCCAAGATTCTAAACAGGTAGGTTGTTTGAAACAAATAGTTTTAAGTTCTTCTCAAATTTGATATGATTCAGGATAGCCATCATTTCTATTTGTCACTGAACAGGCTATAAAGGAGAACATCTTGAAGCAAATCACAAATGCTTCCCAGATGGTCAAACTTGAAAAGGATCCTCATGCCGCATTTGCCTTGATAATTGATGGGAAAACGCTATCTTATGCATTGGAGGATGATACTAAGCATCAGTTTTTGAATTTAGCTGTTGATTGTGCTTCAGTGATTTGCTGCCGTGTCTCTCCTAAGCAGAAGGCTTTGGTAAGATAATGTCAAACTTGATTTGCCTTTTCAATTATGCCCCAACTATTCTTGCATAAGTTGACCATATTCATATCTCTCAGGTAACTAGGTTAGTGAAGGAGGGTACTGGAAAGATCACCTTAGGAATTGGTGATGGTGCAAATGATGTTGGGATGATTCAAGAAGCAGACATTGGTGTTGGTATCAGCGGTGCAGAAGGAATGCAGGTTGGTGATGCATTTTGTGGGTCTTTGGGGTATCAATATATTAACAGCAGCTTTACATTCTTCTTGGGATTATATATCACAAAGAGCAGGTCATAAGGAAAAATGTTTTGCTTTTTAAAAGAAAAAATGTTCCTTTTACAGTTCTTTTTTGAAAGGTTACTTGAATATTTCAGATTGACTTCCAAATTCCAATGCATTAACTCTATCCACCTTTTATGGTTTGCCATGCAATGTTACCCATAAAGTGAAACTTGACATGCAAGATTATTAAGGTTTTGAAACAATCGTATTCTTACATCAATCTTGATTCTTGAGGGACTAAACAAGGCCAAATTTCCCTCTTGGTTAGTATATCCTCTTGGATGCTGTTACTGGGCTTAAATACTTATCAGCTTCTTGCAGGCAGTGATGGCTAGTGACTTTGCTGTTGCACAGTTCCGGTTCTTGGAGAGACTTCTCGTTGTACATGGACATTGGTGCTACAAGCGAATTGCTCAGATGGTAATTGCTGTAAATCTGTTTCATTTTATGCACAGAACATGAAATACATGTGTGGCCCGATAATGTAAAATGCAGCATCAGATACCCACAAAAAAACAAAATTAAGCACTACATTACTTGGATGCTTTACATATTTCATCTAATCTGCAACACAATCTTTTGTGTGCAGGTATGCTACTTCTTCTACAAAAATATAACTTTTGGCCTCACCCTCTTTTACTTCGAGGTTTTTGCTGGCTTTTCGGGACAGTCAGCCTATAACGATATGTATATGATTCTATTTAATGTGCTTCTTACCTCATTGCCTGTAATTGCACTCGGAGTATTCGAGCAGGATGTGTCTTCTGAAATTTGCTTACAGGTGAGTTCTCGGGCAAATATTTCTTCTTGGAGTAACGGTGTCAGTCTGTTAATTTATTAAACCTTAATGTGCTTTGCAGTTTCCTGCACTGTACCAGCAAGGACCAAAAAACTTGTTCTTTGACTGGTATAGAATAATAGGGTGGCTTGGCAACGGCATCTACACCTCCCTTGTAATATTCTTCCTCAACATTATATTCTTCTACGATCAAGCATTCCTCGCTGAAGGCCACACTGCTGACTTGACTATTCTTGGTACATCAATGTTTACTTGTGTCATCTGGGCTGTCAACTGCCAGATTGCACTCACAATGAGTCATTTCACATGGCTACAACATGTTTTTATATGGGGGAGCATTGCTGTTTGGTACCTATCTCTTGTACTCTATGGTGAGATATTCCCAGACTATGCTAAATATGCCTTCAGAATCCTGCAGGAAGACTTAGCTCCTTCTCCACTCTATTGGTGCACCACCCTCGTTGTAACTCTAGCATGCATTTTGCCTTACCTTGGGCACATAGCTTTCCAAAGAACGTTCCATCCGATGGATCATCACGTTATACAAGAAATCAAGTATTATAAGAAAGACGTTCAAGATGAACGTATGTGGAAGAGACAGCAAACTAAAGCAAGACAAAAGACCAAGATCGGTTTCACAGCAAGAGTAGATGCCAAGATTAGAAATTTGAAAGGAAGGCTGCAGAAAAAGCATTCTCAGGTGGAGTAAACATAAGCATAGCAGAACTGGAAGTTGGCCATTTGCAAATTTTCCCTGGCCTTTCCAATTCATTTGTAAAGATCATTTTTTTCCAGTATAGTGATTAGGAAGTAATGTGAAACACTGTACTGTACGATATTCATACGATACATGTATAGTTCTAAGAATAGCTAATACACATTTCTCTTAGTTTCTTATTTTGGTCTACTTACCTTGTGAAAATTTTCAAAATGAACTACTTATGAAGTTGTTAATAAGTTTACATCAATGACTAATTTGGCACTGCAAACTTGTAGTATACTTATTTCAGTTGAGTGATCTTTACCTGAAAGTCTTAACAACTTTCACTTGAAAACTAATTAGATTGAGCCAAATACTAATTCAAGACCTAACTACCTAATCCATTTACTTTGTTTTGTTTGATTGAGTTGGCTACTACCTTATCTCCACTATATTTCTTTCCTTTGCAATATAGTTTTGCTTATATACTAGTATGTAAACTTCCAAAATACACCTCCTAGTAGGTGCAACAAAGAATGATTTTAGAAGTCCTAATAAAAGATCACGAAATTAACTTAAAGTTGCATGAAACTAATGGTGTTCACTGAAAACCGAAAAATCGAATCAAATCGGAAACCGACTCAAACCAAAATAAAAAACCGACATTATTTAGGTTTGGTTTGGTTTTGGTTTTCAATTTCAAAAATCTACAAAATTTCGTTTGGTTTCGATTTTAAGCAAAAAATAACAGAACCAAATGTATTAGATAAATACCTTCTTAAAAAATAATTACACATACAATTATGTGTATTTTTATAAAAAATTTACATATTATGTTAATTATTTGCACTCTTGAATTCTAGTCTAGTTCCTCACCTTTATAGTATTGCCTTTGTTCTAGTTTGGATTCTAATCTTTATTTTGATGATAAGTCAAACAATCTATTGCATGTTAAAAATAACTTGTCTTGTAGTCCTTCATTGTTGGTTAATTCAATGTCATCAAGATATCTCTTCAATTTTTTAAAAAAAAAAAAAAAAAAAAAAAAAAAGATGTAAGAAGTTTGATTAAGTTAATTTGAAATGGTTAAATACTTATACAATCATACCATATTTGGACTACATATATAACTTGATTACATATATAGCTTATTCTTTTCTAGAGCGTACTTGGCAATGTGCATGTCACATATTTAGAGAAAAAATTGACAAAAATCGAACAGGTAAAAAACTGACTTAACTGGTTTGATTATAGTTTAAATATTTAAAAAATCGAATTAATTGGTTTGATTTTCTTTAGCGACTCAAACTGATCCATAAACATTAAACACCCTTGCGTGAAACCAAATTATCTTAAAAGTACTATTGAAAATGATGTTGACTTAGATAAGAACATAACATAATTAATTGTTCCATACATGGAATTAGTGGTCCATTTCGAGATGCATATAAAGAATTTATTTATAAAGGACCTACTTATATGACTAATATAGTATATTTGAGAGTACAATTAATTGATTAGCAAAGATGTATAGAATTCTTTGTCACACCAATAATATTAATAGTAATAACAACAACATGCCCAATGTAATTTATGAGTGCGAGACGAACAGTCTGGTGCACGGGACATTATGTAGGCAGCCTACCTGATAATATGTTGAGTCGGGTTAAAATGAACTCGTAGTAGAATTGGGTAACTCACGGGAAAAAAGGAAAAAACGTATAATAATTGCAGTAGAAAGGAAGAAGACTAATAACAAGAGAGAGAGAATAATATTATTGTTGAATTCAAAATTAGATCACAAAATAGAAACACTAATGTAAAATTAAAAAAAGAAAATGTTTCTTCTCCTTCTCCAAAACCATGAGGAGCCAAAGGGACAAAAAGACAAAAACCTGAAATCTACAAATTATTAATTATTATAAAATGTTATTTTATCCATTCATTTCTTTATAATAACTCATCATCTTGTAATTGTCCTAATTATACCTTTTTATTTTCATCTTTGATCCCTTTTTTTGTGTATCCTTTAATAATGGAGCCTCGTGTTGGTAATAAATTTCGGCTTGGCCGGAAAATCGGTAGCGGTTCGTTTGGTGAGATCTATCTCGGTATAACAATTTTTCAATTTTGCTAATTTGTAATTAATTTGTTTTATTTTTGTTCCTTTTGTGGCTAATTGTTAATTTTGTTTTTGTTTAGGTACTAATGTTCAGACTAATGAAGAGGTTGCAATTAAGCTGGTAAGTATTAGTTAATTTTTTGTTTGTTCCTTATTAGTATAATTGCGTATTTTTTAAGCTTCCTGATTGCCTAATTAAGGAATTTGAGCTGATGTTAGTTAGAAAGTTGGAGTCTTTATTGCTAATTAGTATGAATTAGCTAAGTTTTTCGTGCTTATAGTTGGATCAATCGAACATCTGCAATTATTAAGAATAGTTAATTTGTAAAGAATTCATTACACATACTTCTCATGAGTCATGATCAATTTCTGTGTCGAATATGTTACACGTTAAGTTTATTCCTGCTGACTTGTGTATTGAATTGGGATTTTATGCTACCTGAACAGTGGCTAGACTGCTTAAGTAAAAAAAAAAGTTCGTTTTTTTTGTATATTCCATGTATAATATGTGTATCCTGACTAGGGTGGCTATTTCTGTAAAGTTCCGTATTGAAATTGCCTGACCACGAGGTGATACTAAAAGGGCTTCACAGCTTTAAGTTAGTGGAGATTTGGTATACTTAAGTTCTGGATTGAAATTGTTGATAGTCGTGGCTGTGTTTTTTTCTTTTTTTTTCCATTTTGGCACTTAGGACACTTGGTCATTTATGACTTCCGATTTGTTACGACGTTAATTATTTATATTCCAACTGTGGCAGATTTTGGTTTCTTTATGATAAGTTTTATCTGCTGTTCTGTTTCTTAGGAAAATGTGAAGACAAAACATCCTCAACTGTTATACGAATCAAAGCTGTATAAAATACTGCAAGGAGGAAGTAATTTCTCATTCTTCCTATTGGCTACTATTGCTTCTTTACTGCACAATGTTTATATCTTGTCCTCATAAGTTGGAATTCATTTTTGACATTGATAGCTGGAATCCCCAATTTGAAATGGTTTGGAGTAGAAGGAGATTATAATGTCCTTGTGATGGATTTACTGGGACCTAGTCTTGAAGATCTCTTCAATTTCTGCAGTAGGAAGCTGTCTTTAAAGACTGTTCTTATGCTTGCAGACCAGATGGTAGGTGTGAAGTTTTTTGCACTTGTGATTTATTTTATTAACTGTTTTGGAAACTGTTTTCATCGGATTCAATTTTCAGATAAATCGGGTGGAATTTGTGCATGCCAAATCTTTTCTTCATCGAGATATAAAACCAGACAACTTCTTGATGGGATTGGGAAGACGTGCAAATCAGGTATTGAAGCTGGCAGTTGCTATTCATTCACTTGTTGTTGGTCGGATAATCATTGATTCATTACTACCATTGGTTACATATAGGTCTATATCATTGATTTTGGGCTGGCTAAGAAGTACAGGGACTCCACCACTCATCAGCATATTCCATATAGGTAAGCTCTCCAGAACCCCCAGCCCATCTCTTTTTTTAATTAATGATATGGGTAAGCTTCTTTGACTTTTTCAAGAGAGGATAAGATAATGCTTCTATTTTATGGTAGTGATATGTCCAAAGCTTGATGAACCAAGAGGTTCTACTGGAGGAAACAGCTGATGGTGATTTTGCAGCTTACCCTATGGCACGGTTGTCTCTAGTCACACAAATATATCTAAAAAGGATGGTTTCATAAGAATGAGCTCTATCTGGTCTTCTGCAGCTTTTTGTATGATATGAAGGGCCATAAAAGAGGATTTCTTTTAGTTTGCACCAATTGTAGAACACTATGACCCTTTCCTCCTCCTTTCATAGATACTCAGTCCAATTAGTGTGTCACTTTTTTTACTTCAGACACTCATTGCTAGAAGAGTTCAAGATATGAGCTGTTTAATATCTCTGTATAGAACTATTGGGATCAGAATCTGACTTTTGCGTTTATAGAAGAATAAAATAGAGGAAAAGGTGTACTGAGAAGAGCGAGAAATTTGTCCGCAAAAACTTTTTTGGTTGTAAAATGAATAAGCTATTGTGCATTTGAAGAAAATGGACAAGAGATATCCCGAAATGGTAAAATAAGTAGTTTTGGTTTGAGGGTGGTCGTACTAAAGGCGAAGAGAATTTCCGTGTTGTGTTTTCTTTTTTAAAACCATAAGACATTGAATCCAAATTTACCAGCTGAATATGTGTATCATGCATTTCTTGGTATTGACACAATTTGATGTAGGGTTACCAGAATCGTTCTTAGGTGTTGGAACTTCGTACCACTAGAGTGTATCACCAATTGGTATCAGTACTTTAGTCATTACATTCTTACGAGTCATGTAAAGTTGACGGCGCGCATAAAAATCGTAAAATTATTATATCATCAACCCCAACTAGTTTGGTATTGAGGCGTAGTTGGTTATTTTTCCCAAATTTCCCTCATTTGTACTCTCTCTCTCCATCTCTCTTATAGTTACTTGTGAAAAGAGATGACATCATCAATCAAGTGCCACCATGTTTAATTGCCACAGAGGTGTTCACATTCTTTATTCTAAAGATGCACTATTTACTGGAAGTTAAGTAGTGAAAGGGGACTTTTGCAATTGTTTTGTATTCAGGTGGATATTTGAGCTTGCTAGAGTCGTATTGTTTATTTTGCATCGACTTCTGTTATAGTAGACACTTTTTGGATTCTTTTCTCATGTAATCAATTAACTGAGGAAATATTTCACTAGATAATGATTGAGTTATTTTATTTTATTCTTCATCAAATACAGGGAAAACAAAAATTTGACAGGAACTGCCAGATATGCTAGCATGAATACTCACCTTGGCATCGGTATGCTTTTAGTTTTTTAAAATTTTGTACACTTTCGTGTATGTGGATTGTGTTTGTTCTTCAAGGCATCCTTAATTACCTTGTTGCTTCAACCATACAGAACAAAGCCGAAGGGATGATCTGGAATCACTGGGTTATGTTCTAATGTACTTCTTAAGAGGAAGGTGAAATTTCTTTCCATACATCTCATTTTTTAATCTGTCTTTCACTCTTCTCTCATGACATTTCTACTTACTTATTTCAAAATGTGTAGTCTTCCTTGGCAGGGGCTGAAAGCAGGCACAAAGAAACAGAAGTATGAGAGGATCAGTGAGAAGAAAGTTTCAACATCAATAGAGGCATTTTATGTTCCAAACATTTTTTCTTATGCTAGTGACGTGAATTTTAATAATGAAATTGACATAAGGACATATTTTTCCTTTTCTAGACATTGTGCCGTGGCTATCCTACAGAGTTTGCATCATATTTTCACTACTGCCGATCACTGAGGTTTGAGGATAAACCTGATTATGCTTATCTGAAGAGAATTTTCCGTGACCTTTTCATTCGCGAAGGTATGATCATTTCTTGCTTTCCTTGCAATACTTGCTCTATAGACAATGTTAGATTTTCAGTTAATGCTTTTCTCAAGAGTCCCTTCATTTTTGCTTTCTTCTCCTCTCTTTTCATGTTCTTTCAGGTTTTCAGTTTGATTATGTATTTGACTGGACCATTCTGAAATATCAGCAGTCACAGCTTGCAAATCCTCCATCTCGTGCTCTTGTGAGTACTTGGGTAGATCAGTTATGTGTTAATTGGTCTCAGGATGTTGAAATGAAATAGTAATTTTGGTACAGGGTGGTACAGCTGGACCAAGTTCAGGGATGCCTCATCCTCTTGCTAATGTTGAGAGGCAATCAGGTGGGTCTCTTATGTATCTCTACGTCAAGTATAAAAGAAAATTATAAGCAATTACATTTTTTAGAACTTTTGTGTGCACATAGTGCTAGTGGTATTTTGCCAATGGTATACAGTGAAACTGGACACTACTTATAACAGCGATTCTATAAGTTTCTTTTCTGTTTACTACTTACTGTACAGAACATTTTATCCTCAGATCAGTCCTAATAATGTGATCTTTAGCCTTAATGAATAAGATATAAGTAGTACTTAGGTCAAAATGTTTTATTTCGGATGGTGCCAGATATATTGTTCAGGAAAGTATACTACCCCCATCTGCTATTTTGCTATTCCCGGACATACAAATAACATGCTACACATGTTATGCAGGTGGTGAAGAAGGTCGGGCTACTGGTTGGTCTTCAGGAAATCTTACACGGAATAGGAACGCAGGGCTCCATTTCAACTCTGGAAGCTTAGCTAAGCAAAAAGGGACAGTTGCCAATGATTTATCCATGGGTAAAGAGGTGTGTCCACTCACTCTGTCATTCTTGTTCTTTTACAAATATCTCCTGGCTCAGGTTGATTTATTTAAAGTGGCAGTACTATATCAAATAAATTGCTGACGCTTTTACAGAATACGGGTTAGCACAAGATTGTGAGTGCATTTGACTTTATTAGGCTACAGATAGCATATTTTTGTGGCATCAATTTACCAATTAGCGGATATCATCAGTTTTTTGCCTCTCCCGTTTCTTTTTATTTCTCATCTACATATCGCTTGATACTTTATGTCTTCAATATAATTGCTAAGCTAAGAAAATACATGATAGAAACAGGATTCCGTGCAAGGTTGGAAATTGTACTGTTTGCAGAATACAGGCGAAATATGCTCATGTTTTGTGATTCTGTTGGTAAGCAGTGAAGATAAAAGAATCTTGACTGAACTTTTTTGCAGTTATCTAGTTCTAATCTTTTCCGGACAAGTGGATCATCAAAGCGTCCGGCTATCTCCAGCAGTCGTGACCCAGTGATCACTGGTGAACCTGATCCGTCTTACACCCGGAAAACAGATGCAAGTCCAGGACATCTCCGTAAAACAACCAGTGCTGCGCACAGAACTTCGCCAATTGTGTCATCAGATCAGAAGCGCAGCAACTCCACAAGAATGGATAAGAATTTTGAGGCTGCCCTTAAAGGAATAGAGGGCTTAAGTGTTAAAAATGATGAGAGGCTGCATTACTAGCTGTGCTTTATCGCAGTTCTCTGGTTACTGTAAAGTTTGGCCAAACGATACCATCTTGGGGAAGTATGTACTTTGCTACGAGTTGCCATCAAGAAAGGCTACAAATAGAAATTTAGGCGACACCAATAACATAATAAGGAGATCAACAGGTCGCAAAGCCAAATTTGAGATCCCCCCAGAATATGGTTTATGCTTGTTTGTACATTTGGCGCTTTCAACGTTTTCCTCATATTTTACCTTCCGCGTTCTAAGAGTTCTTAGTATTTTAAATTGTGCTGTGTTGTGAATTCTGGAGATATTCCTGTATGTTGACGCCAATCGTATTGAAATTATGCGCATGTTTGCGCTATTGTGGATGAATCTCAATTCCTAGCTGCATATTTAGTGGACTCATGTTTTGGACTCGAGCAAGGAAATATTGAGGATCGTGGATGAATTTCACTGTTTGTTCAAGCTGCCAAAAACTTCCTTTATGTATAGATATTTGAAACACGAATTTTTGTTATTTACACTGATGGTGTACTGAATATTTTGCACCATTTATCATGTTAGAACAAAGATGTACTAAGATCATAAATGGTGAATTAACACTGAAAACCTCCAAAAGGAAAAGTATAATATATAAGAAAAGAAACATGACAGTAAGAACCATTTCTAGTATCTAAGCACGCATCATAGATATCAATCTTAATTTATAATGAAAAAAAGCTATCAACACTATTAATAATAGTTCTAATCGAACTCGTTATAGTAGTAAGAGTGCAACTTCGTATAGTAGTAAGAGCGCATTTTGTGATGTCTGTATTAATTAATGCACATTACAAATTTGAATCTAATTGGGCCCTCGAGATTTTCGATCATAAGTTAAAAATGGGACTGAGAAAAGAAAAAAAAGAACACAAACCAAAACAAGTTAATCGGTCATCTAGAGTGAACTATGAAACTTCCTAATGAGTACCAAAATGCTCATGCTTTATGAAGATTCGCACAATCTTTAAATATCTCTTTTCCCTTTCCCCCACATTCTCTTTGTGTTAAAGACAAAATCTCCGACCCAACTGGTGGATCCACCTTACATAAGTAGTACTATTATTATTATTTTTGCCGATTAAGAAAGCACTATAATTCTGTCTTTTTTTTCTTTTCCGGTTGTTAAGGTGTACTGTTAATGTGAGAAATCAATCTTAAATCGCAACCCTTAAGTTTTTTATTTCAAAGGTAGAGTGGTATTTGAGAAAAATTTGAGCCGAGTCTATCAGAAACAGTTTCTCTATATCTCCCAAGGTACGGGTACACCGCACCATCTCCAAACCCCGTTTGCGGGATCACACCGGGCAATTCTAGAGCTCCAATATTTTTACTAGAAAAATACACATTCAAAGCCAAATTCCCAATCTGTTGTATTTCATTGATAATTTTTGCAAGATCACAAGCATCTTTCTTAGCTCTAACAATTGGGATTCTGAAATCCTTTCTCATAAAAATAAGAAAACAAAAAAGAAAAAAGGAAGAACCACATAATCTAGCTATCACTCTATGATACATTTTATATATGATCAAATGCTTAAATATGCAAAGTAAAAAAGACAATAACCCAAGAAAATTACTAGTATTAGTAACTAGGAGAAATTAAAGGTCTAATTTCACCAGAATCCATGAACCACATGATTGCAAGTATTCTTGATCCACCTAAAACTCTTTCTAAAAGAACCTTTCATTTTACCTTCCACAGCATAAGATTTATATCCAATAACCCTTCTTTTCCTTTGCACTTCAGGATCATTAAAAGTCCAACATCTTGATGATGATGATGACATAGCTCTACTTTTGCTCTTCTTCATCTTCACTTCTTTTTCTATTCCTCCATATGAATAAGTAGTAGTATAAGAATTAGTACTATAACTTCTCAAATCTTGCATATTTGTTGGACCACCATAGTAACTTTCTATTTGCATGTTACCTTCTCTTGTTGATTGAGATCTAAAGTTCTCCATATTTGGAAACAAAGAAAAAAAGAAGGAAGAAAAAGGGTTATTAAGCTTTTGCTTCTAAGTTTTGAATTTGTGTAAATTTGGATTGAAATGGGAACAGCTCAAAGTGGTTGTGGCTTTAATCTTTTTATTATTCTAAATATCTAATCTTTGAGCATCTCTTTTTGTCACTCCTCCTTTTAACATTATTAAAAGCATGCTTTTGACTTTTCCCATGATAGAATGGCTGTATAACTTTTACTATATACTTTTTATGTTATTCCCACAATTTGCATGTGTTGCATGGGAATGAATTTTTCCCTATAATCCAAAGGTATTCAGTTCTCAATTATCCAATTAATCTACATTTGTCTCATGTAAATTTCATTTAAAAGTTCGAATCCAAAATTAATCCGATTAAAAATGAAGGGATCATATCTCACGGCTTTTTTTAAATTTGTCATCTACTATATTAATCAATGAGCTGTCTTCACCTTAATATTTTAAAAAAAGAACAAAGAAAAAAAACATATGCCACATATCAGTCAAAGTTGATCATTGAATATTGGATTGAAATTATTTCTTTACATTTCTTTGACAATAGAAAACATGTAAAAAGTGGAGCGCATATGAAGAATAAGTAATATTAAGGCTTCAGAATATAGCTAGCTTCCATTTTTTGAAAAGAAATGGTAGGCTTGTCCATGACCGCTTTGTATTTTAGCTAGGAGTCATAAAGAAATTAAAGGTGGGGCTTTTCCATTTATTTGGATGGAAGTCTTTCTAATATTTATTTAAGTAAATATAATTGCAGACTATATTTGAAAAAATAGGTGGAAAATCCCAATCAAACAGTTAAGAGTTGTGTAGACTTTGATAGTTACCAGTGGAAGTTTGACCAAGTCTGAGAATTCCCGTTCCTATATATATAGGCACACTTTAATTTTTTTTCTTTCCGTCATCGCTATGGCTTGCATCCGAGACCTAATAAAGGCGGATGAATTTCAATCGCTCGGTCACAACCCTAGCTTATGTGGGTGGCTGCACACTTGTTTTCACATTTACGTAACTTACCATCATTAATTAAGTATTGCATGTTGTTTTATACTTAATTAGTACCAAATTAGTAGTTTAAGAAAAGCTGTACTATTTCGGGGCCATATATAGTGCTATACTTAAAATAGTTAAATGGATTAGGTGAGAAGAGGGTTTTTGGAAGGAGGTCCGTGTGACAAGAGCCGGCCTTACTATAAGGCAGGTAAGGCATAGGTTTTAGGCCTCACAATTAAGGGGCCCCTTTTTTTATTACTCTTAATTGTTCTTTTTTTTAAAATAGCATTTCACAGTAAAAAAATACAAAGTTAAAGTTGTATTTTGATATGCATTTCATCCTAAAAAAAGTTAAAGTTTTGTGAGTGAAATTGTGAATACAAATATTTTCACTAAAAATTCGAAAAACTAGTCAAAATCACTTTTCATTTTTGAAAGCTCAACTTTGAAAAAAAAATCCAAAAATCTCAATATTTGATGGTCAAACAAATTTTTCTTTAAAACTTGTGAGTTTTTGGAGCTATATTTACAAAAATCCCCTAATCCATCTTCTTTACAATCATTTTAAAAAAAAAAAAAAAACTAGTTAACGTTTTTTTAAGTTAAGACTTCTTGTTAAAGTTTGGCTTAGTATTTTTAGCGTCGAAACCTCGAGTTCACAAATTAATGTAGCTTCTGAATTTGGAAGAGCGTGTGGACCACAACTTTTTATAACATTTTGTTAGTGTTGTTGTTATACATGTTAAATCACATATATATGGTTAATAGCAATAGGCAATGGCATCATAAATATAATTTTTACCACTATAGTCTATACTAATAGTACTAGTTATAGGTATGACTCTGAATTCCAAGCGTGGGGCTTCACTTGCTCAAGAAATTATTGTGTTTCAGATTGTTTGGCAAACTATATTGCTAAGGTAACAATTACGCCTTGACAAATGACATTTAACTATATCCTTTTCTTTCCTAACTAAGTAGCTTTAACTATCAACAAGCAAACATCTATATAACAAATTCTATTGTAGCTGCACCACGTTTCCGCTCTTGCTTTAATTCCAACGGAAATAAGATCAAAATAGTACTCCTATTGCACCAAGGGGATCCACCTAGTGCAAGTTGGAGAATGGAGATAACATTAATGTGATCCACCTTACAATTAGCAAAGTACTCCCAATGTGGACTTCTCGGTGGCAAATCCGGGTTAGTCGAGCTCCAATGTAAGTATCAAATACCGGGTGGGCAATTAAAAGAATATTAAGTTGTAATTACAAAAATTGAGTATTTTAAAGCTATTAGCAAAAATGTTGCAAATTACGTGCATGCCTATTTATTACCTTCTAAAGTTGTAAAGTTCATCCTTACATGAACCATCGAAACAGTAACATACCTAATGTAATCTCGTTAGGTGGAGTGCATGGACAAGTGCATTCTCTAGAAATTAATTTCAACATACCTTTGGCAGGGTATTGTCTAACATTTGTTTCCTTTTTCCAAATTTTTGCAAGAAAGACCAGTTTTTCAAGTTTCCACAGACATACATGTCAAAACTTCACGTAAACTTCAAAGTTTCCATAAAAGGGCCCGTCAAAGTTTGTGATGACATTGTTCACAACTTTTCCCGAAACTTGAAAAGTGAAGTTATTCATGCACAAATTATGAAAATAATAGGGACAAAACTTAAATAGAACGAAAGAAAGAGCCTATCCGCCCAAATGTTATAATGAAAAAGCCCAGTAGGATTTATAAGGCCCATGAGCCCATCTCCCACATCGAACATTTCATATTCCGTCCATTAGCATTTAGCTTCGTTGATTCCAAATTCAACCATTTTCATATTCTTTGTTCTCTCCGTTACGCATTGCGGATAAATCAGTGACGCTCTCAAACCCTAGATCTCGGTAAATTTTATTCTATTATTTCTTTTTTCAATAAAAATATTGATTGATTTTGATTTAGATATTGTAGTAACTTTATATCTGCTTGATATTTGTATTCTTACATATAATTCCAACAAAAAAAAGGCAGTCCGGTGCATAAAGCATCTTAGTTCACGCAGGGTCCCAGGAAGGGCCGCACAAAGGGTGTGTGGCTGTTTCCACTTGAACCTGTAACCTATAGGTCACATCGAAGACAACTTTACTGGTTGCTCCGAAGCTCCCCTCACATATAATTCTCACTCACTGTTTGATTTTGGAATCAACTGTTAGTTAGCCTGGATTTGAAGTAATCCAATAGTGAAAATTTTGTAGCTTGATTTGGTTTCTATTAAAAAAATGCGTAATTCAGCTACCCATGCTCGTCTACAGCTATAATCCAGCTTATTCTACTCTTTGATTCTTAGGACACGTAAAAATTTGTTTGATATTTTGTGTGTTTATCCGTTCTCATTTTTATAACCATGGTGTTCGGGCCAGTTTGTGCGTGCCTCGCCTATTTCATGGGTATCTCCTACCTCCACCAGCACATGTACCGGTTTTTGCCTTTGCTAGGATTCGAACCTGAGATGTCATGGTTCTTAAACTTCATTGACCACTAGACCACTCAGTGGTATATGGATTACCCACTAAGGATGTGCTAGCATTCCAAAAGGTGTTTAGGATATAATTGTGCATTGTGCGGAATGCACCCAAAATTGATGATCGGGTGTATAAGGTGTGTCTGTATGTGTTTGTACGTACATCCATCAGTTTAACATTTTGATAGATTCCATGTGTATGTAAACGTTCATGTAGATATACTTACATTTAAGTAGGAATTTTGTTATCAAAATAATGTTTGTGTTTTAAATATAAGGCCGCTCGAGGGATGGTACCTTCTTAGGCTGATTATATAAGCCTAGTAGATTTTGTTCATTTGGCATCAAGTAGTCTTATGCCTATCTTCACTAAATAAAAGCTGTTAACCACTTCCTTTAAATTATCTGGCAGAATGAATTATATCTCCCTGATGCTAAGGAACATATTGCCGATCTCTCTTGCCACTATACAGTTTTTTGCTGCTTATTCTTTAGTCCTTTGCTTTGGGTTATTTATTTATGATGTTATGGCAGAGAATAATATATTGAAGCTGGTGAAATGGCTGACGACAGCAAGGCAACGGAGAACCTTAACCTCAGTTCTGATAATAATTTAGTTCCAGAGAATGGTAACGAGGTGTCCATTGATTCCTTGGCACGAAAGGTCCAAGAATCCCTCTCGCTTGCAAAGAAACATAAGTTTTGGGAGACTCAACCTGTGGGACAGTTTAAGGATCTTGGGGACACAAGCTTGCCTGAAGGCCCTATTGAGCCTCCAACTCCCTTATCAGAAGTTAAGCAGGAGCCATACAACCTTCCAAGTGCGTATGAGTGGACCACCTGTGATATGGACTCTGAGGAGATGTGCAATGAGGTCTACGTTCTCCTGACAAACAACTATGTTGAGGATGATGAGAACATGTTTAGGTTCAATTACTCTAAAGAATTTCTTCGGTGGGCACTTCGCCCTCCAGGTTACTACAGGAGCTGGCACATTGGAGTCAGAGTGAAGACCTCCAAAAAGTTGGTTGCTTTTATTACAGGGGTACCTGCAAGGATACGCGCTCGAGATACTGTAGTGAACATGGCTGAGATCAACTTTCTGTGTGTTCATAAGAAGCTCAGATCAAAAAGACTTGCTCCGGTCATGATAAAAGAGGTCACAAGGAGGGTTCATTTGGAGAATATTTGGCAAGCTGCTTATACAGCGGGAGTGGTACTTCCAACGCCTATATCAACCTGTCAGTATTGGCACAGATCTTTGAACCCAAAGAAGCTAATTGATGTCGGGTTTTCCAGGCTTGGTGCAAGGATGACAATGAGCCGTACAATAAAGCTGTATAAGTTGCCTGATCAGACTGTGACACCTGGGTTCAGAAAGATGGAGCCCCATGATGTTCCTGCAGTTACTCGACTGCTTAGGAATTACTTGAAGCAGTTTGCAGTTGCACCTGACTTTGATGAAAATGATGTGGAACACTGGCTTCTGCCAAAGGAGGGTGTTATTGATAGTTTTCTGGTTGAAAGCCCCGAGACTCATGAAATCACCGACTTCTGCAGCTTTTACACTCTTCCTTCATCAATTCTGGGTAACCAGAATCATTCCACCCTAAAGGCTGCCTATTCATATTACAATGTCTCTACAAAGACTCCATTGATTCAGTTGATGAATGATGCCCTTATTGTGGCAAAGCAGAAAGATTTTGATGTTTTCAATGCCTTAGATGTTATGCAGAACGAAAGTTTCTTGAAGGAACTGAAGTTTGGTCCTGGTGATGGGAAACTCCACTATTATCTGTACAATTATCGTTTAAATCATGCTTTAAGAGCGTCCGAGCTTGGGCTTGTACTCTTGTAGATGGAGCTTGCAGAACTCTTTGTTAACTGCGGGGAATACATTTTTGGTCAATACTGGAAGGTTTCCTCAGTTGTCCTGTTAGATTTTTGCTCGAGTCCGAGGCTAGAATTATGCTTCATGTAAAACTTTTGAGTTCTCTTTTATGCTCTGTTGTGTCTTTAACACTCTCCTTTCTCTCAACTGAATCTGATCTTACATGTTGGAAGTTGGAACTATGGATAAGTAGTTCCCACACTTCTTAGGTACACTGCCATCTCACGTCCTTGAATCTATTCTTTGCTTGATTGATCCAGTTGCAGTTATGAAACAGTTAGATTACATTCAGAAATATTTAGGATCCTAATTAGGCTTATTCTGTGCTACTTTTTGTTTCACTGCACGCTAGGAATCTTTAAGATTTTAGTTTTATGTTAATTGATTTTTCTTTTAAAGGAAAAAGGTCAAACTGTGTTCCGGAATGTTTCATCAAGGTTGTTTTCAACCCCGAAAACAAGAGACTTGTCCTTGACGACTTGCTTAAGAGCCCGTTTGGGTGAGCTTAAAAGTAACTTATAAGCTTTTAGTAAATTAGTAAATGTTTGATAATTGAAAAAATTTATGAATTTATAAGCTCTTATGTGCTTCAAAAAAGCCAAAAGTGAGTCTTTAACTTTTTAAAAAGTGGCTTACAAGCGGCTTAAAATAAGCTCACCCAAACGGACTCCAAAAAATGTCCAATATATCAGTCTCACTAACGTTTCATGTTTGTGCGCAGGCATACAAATTATGCATTTCCAGATGATCTTTATAGCTCTTTTCTTTTACCACTTTCTTTTCCCCTGAGAACTGGATCTTTGTTTTTGTAGTTAAAAGAAATAAAAAAGTAGAAGTACATGATTTTAATAACTGAGCCTCTGGAGAATTGTATGTAAGCAAAATGAATGCTTCAAACGGATATGATTCTTTCATTTCTATTTTCAACCTAGCCGTGTTCGACAGGGAATAATCAGAGAGAACTGTAACATGCTGCTGGATCTCCCAGATCCAAGAGGTTGGCAGACAAGAGACCTCTAGGCATCTCGGTTCCAGGAAATAGGCGAGTAGCTTTCATCAGAGATGCACAATGAGAACAATAGAAAAATTTTAAGAATTTGAAAAACTAGCAAGCAGAGTTACTGTAAAACAAATACTTCCATGGAGCAGGTTGATTAAGTATGCCAGTCAACATTAACTTTTCTCATCTATATTGTCTCCCCTTTGGCTAAATAAAGATAGGAAAAGGTCATTTCTATGAACAGGAATTAGTGAAACTTAATGCAAGAGTTACCTAAAGCCTATACTAAAGAGGAGCTTAGAAGTTAGACGGCTACACTAGATATTAATGACCGTGATCTCTGAAGCTTCAGGGTGGCCACAATTTTTGTCAAGTATACTTCTACAGAAAAAAAGGAACCCGCTGATAAGCATCTTCTCATCTCAATGAGTGTATGTACAAACCATCACACACAGTGATCAAGCCAAGTAAATAATTTGACCTCGTGAACCTGGAAGAAATACCAAGAAGACAAGAAAAGAAGCATATCTTCAATTAGCAAATCCAACCCAAAGGTCTTGAACTGTCAAAAACCAGATCATCCAAACATAATTTAGTGCATTTGGCAACAACCAGAATACCTACATTGTTCATAGATCTCTTCGATGAGTTGTAACATTGACTCAGCATCCTCAGCCATTTCGGCCACCCTCTCCGCATCTTTAACCGCTTCAGCTGCCAAAAGAGACTTCTTGTCTGCATCAAGAACATGGTAAACAGCGATCCTAGCAGCTTCTTCCATTGTTTCACAGGAGAACTTTACAGCTGAACTTGGAGGTGGCCGTGGCTGGACATCCATTTGTTTTAGAGTAGGTGTTTTGGTTTCTAATATTGCGCCTTTGATCTTATAACAATTCTGGACCTGCATTTCATCAAGTAGAGAGAAAAATGTTAAAGCTTCACATCAAGATGTTTCCATAATCTCAAAGTGTGTGAATACTACATCCGAAACTTTCCCCTTTATTCTGCATTCTTTTTGGGGTTGGGGGGTGGGGGTTTGCCAAACATTCTGGTGGCTTCGACCAAACTTGATGCTTAATGGCAGTGCAGATAACAAGTCAACGTAATGTATCCTTAACTTCAAGTGCCAAAAAATTATGTTTCTATCTCAAATAAATTACATTTCCATTTATAGATTTCTGTCACAAAGAACTGAACATAAGATGTCATCCACTCCATGAAATTTAAAGAACAAAATTCCAAAAGAAGGCTCTGCAACTCTCCATAAGAGCCTTTTTTTTAATAACGGTGGTGTTCGGACTAACTTACACACACCTCGACTAATTCCACCGCATACCTGCCACCTCTCACCAGCAATAGGTACCACGTAACTCTACTCGCCAAGGCTTGGATAGATGGAAAAAAAGACCTAGTATTTTTTGTCTCCCCTTGGATTTTAACCTGAAACCTCATTGTTCTTATCCCACTTAATTGATCACTAGGCCACAGTAGCACCCTTGGGTGTTAAATAAGAACCTATTTCACCTTCTTTTCATTTCTTTTTTTTTTTTTTTTTTGGTTTGCAATATCAGACTTGATTAACCAATGACTGCTGACTTAAAACTAACTGCAGTGACTTCTTAGATGCATCATCAATTATAAGCTTATGAACAATTGGTGAAGCTTCTCCCCAGAAAAGAAAGAAGAGTAAAAGCAATTTCAAGATGCAGTCAGCCTCTCGAGCATCGGATGCATCAATTGAACCACTACTCATCAAATTGCATGGTAAAAACACGTAAAATCACCCATCATTATGAGATATGTACTAAATACTAAAGGAGGTCTTTATTAGAGCTGCAGTCAAGAAGTACTCCCAGAAGCCTACTTCAAGGGATTCAGGAATTATTTACCCTTTCAAGTTTTCCTTGCAAAACAAGTCTCCTCAGCTTGGAACTTAATGACTTTCTAAAATTTTGTGGTACTTCGTGCCGGTGCTGCAATAAACAATAGAGTAGAGTCAGCAAGTATAGTCGAAATGGAATTTTCACTAAAAAGTTGAAGATCAAAAGAATAGAGAGTTTAAGTGAGTAGTCAAAATAGAATTATCAATAAAGAGTTACTAGAAGATCATACAGCACTTCTCTTTGGGTCTATCTTTTATAAAGCGGAACCAAAGGATCACGTGCTGTAGTTGGATGTAACAACAAATAAAAGATCTACGCAAAAGGACTTCACATAATCTATTTGGGTTCAGTGTGAAGTTCAAATTTAAAGAAGGACATTCATGTGTGTTTGCACTACATTGAAGCCTTTATTCTTCTTTTTTTTCTGTGTCATCAGTGGCATTCGAGCATCTGTCCAGCTCAACAAGCAAAGTTTGTATGTCACTCCCATGCCTCAACTGCTAGCCATCCCCTTAGGGACTTGCATTGCACAGAAGTATAAGCTTCTAATGAGCTTAGCTTGCATTGGCAGCATTGCCTTGTTATCATGGAAAAAAACCTCTTAGTGCGCCTAGAGTGCAAAAAGCTAGGATTCATCGGCACATTAAGCAAAGATATTCTTTGCTAGAAGAAAATGCCTCCCTATCTGGCTCAAGAAATCCACAACTCCTCTATGGAAAAAAGATTGATACTTATGAAGCTAAAGCAATTCATACAAATTCCAATATGCATTCTCTAGTTCAAGTGACTAGTTAAAGTCTGAAATTAATGCAAAATGCATTATGATGTCGATTGGAAAACAGAAGCAAAACCAAACATGTCTACGTGAAGATGACGAAGCCATATAGGTACGAGTTTCCCCATACTTTTATGCAGTACTGATAAGCTGATTGAGCTCACCTCAATAAATCCCACAATGGCACCTAGATCAGATCCATTTGAACCCTTCATGGATGACAAAGCTTCAAAGATCATATCACTATACCTGGAAGTATGGCAGAGATATCAATATATAACGAAAGCCACATAATTAAGTTTAAATTTCTATAACAGGCTTAAGGATGGATCAATAGTCGGGTTACTTACAAAAATAATCATAGGAGCAGGCTAAGAAAGATACATATCCTAAGCATTTCCAGTTCAAACTAAATGCAGATTCACCAGGCTCTCATTTGGAAATCCAAGATGCCAGTACCCAATTCTTAAAACTTGACTATGAGGGTGTTTGGATTGGCTTTTTAAAATGTGCTTATAAGCTAAAAGCCAAAAGTTCCCAACTTTTTAGCTTTTACGTTTTTTCTTACTTTTTTGGTAAGTGCTTAAAAGCTATTTTGGCTTAAAAGCACTTAAAATAAGCCAATCCAAACACCCTCTATAGCCATTCTTCCCCAGCCCAACACATGCAATATATACTTTCTCGACCTCAATTGCATTTGTAGATAATTTCATACTTTAGCAATAGACATTCGCTTTTCCCAATTTCCATCTCAATTTACACCATCCTAGTTTTGATCTTATATTTTAAAGAATTCAGGAGAAGAGAAAAAGAATAAGCTATGTGAAAACACGTATAAATGGACAAGTGTGTCATAAGTCATAACGTAATGATAAACTTCATCAAACCAAGGATATATCCCAGAAGAAAAGATAGACATCCACCTTTTTCATAATACGAATCAAATGCAAATTCCCAACTATACAACTGTTTTGCAAAATATACTATTGAAACAACTTTAACTTATAGATAGAGAACTTTCATACAAGAAAATGCTATTTCAAGTTTCTTTGCCTATCTTGGGTTACCTTAATTGTCTCCACCATCACAAACACATTTCATTGTTTCCGGCTTTCCATTCAGTTTACTCCCTTTCTTTCTCTCCTTTTTTCTTTTGGCCCCGGGAGCCGGGGTGGGGAGGTGGGAGGGGTGAGGGTGGCGGAGGAGAAATTCCTTCCACAAGAAATTGTAACTAATTTCTTGCTCCCCTTTCACCTGGAGAGAAGGAGAAGGAAAAAGCACTAACAAGCTTATTTACAAAATTTATTTTCCTGACGTCCTTTTTAACAAGTATACGTGGACACAGATAGTTAGAGACTTCGCAAATTCAACATAGAACTGTTAAGCATACAAGTAATGCAAGAAACTAAAATGAGTCACCCACGTTGGAGCATTCTTGCCTTCTTGTGGGCTTTTGGGAGAATCATCAACAGCTTCGTTCTTGGACACCGAAGTAATAGGCACAGATCTTTGAGCAGTGGAAGGTCCGAGTGCACCAATTGTAACTGGTCTAGCACGAGCAACTCCTGAATTATCTTTAGGCCCTTGCGCAGCAGTACAATTCATATTTCGCCATTTGTCCTATTTAAAAAAAAGTATGATGAAGAGTCTAAAATCTTGCTAAATAAATCCTATTACAGATGAGAGACTGATACATTTTCAATACATCACAAATTAGCAAAAGCTGAAATTCCAGAATGAGATTAAAATCTTAGTTCCAGGAACAAAGGTTTCATTGGATATCTTATTACTAGTGTTGAAGTGTGCGACCATCTCAGCTAAAACCTTAAGTTGTTAGAGCGAGCACACTATTATTCATTCAAATATCTTCAACACGCCCCCTCACATGCGGGCTGATAGTCACACACTTCAACAACTAGAGTCCCCCTTTTCTTATCGAGCGCCCCACACCCAACTGGAAAACCCATGTAGATTAAAGTACATTGCACCTTAGTGAAAGGAAGAAAACAATACTCCCTTATGTACTCAAACAATCCTTTTTGATGAAATAGACTCGATAATACACAGTTACATGCAGTTTGATGACAGATGAACAATATCATACTGATGCCTAATATTCCAAAGTATATTGAGACCATGGGCGTATATTTATACTTTTGAACCTCTTTGACGGAAGGCAAAACTCTAATAAAGTGGTAAAGGGGTTCAAAATTTCCTTTTTAAATCATTAGGTCAAATCCTGGTATCCTTTTAACCCCTTGTATAATTTAATGGTGTCGTCCCTACTCAGGACAAACAGGGGCGGAGCTAGAGTGCCCTAACCAGGTTCGGCTGGACTCGGTAACTTTAGTCCAAACCTAGTATTTAATCTTAAGAAATTCATCTAATATGGACAAACTATTAATTTAAAACACAGAACCTTCAAATCCTGGCTCCGCCCCTGGCCGGACAAAGCATACATATAGTAACATTAAGGGAAACACATCAGAAATTACCTTGAGGTCGATGTTGGAGCGATTGCTCAAAAGGGAAGCGAATTGAGGATCATTAAGAATGGTCTTCCACTTGCCAGTACCGTGTTTAGCAATACCAGCTTTTAGGGCTTCTTCTTCCTCCCGAGTCCACTTCACTTTCGGGTTCCCCATCTCTCAAAAATCTATAATGATACCAGATTTTGCTTATGTGAGATTTTCAAAGTACATATCTTTAAGTACTGACACTGCGGTAGGGCGGTTCACTAAAATTGGGGGCCTAAAGGGTAACTCCAATAACAAGCCTTAAACTTGAGAAAAATACGATAGTTTACTTTTCTAGCCTTCTTATAATAAAGTCATAAATAATTTTTCTGTAATCAATTTTGTTCGAACAATCTGTTTTCAATTAATAATATAGCTATTACATTTAATCTCTCTATCTTTATTAATTTGTTCTTGAACATCCTTATCAATTGTTTTACTTTTGTAAAATCTCACTTCTAAATGTTTTGACACATTCATAGTAGTAGTAACATGCTCGTTTATTACTTCATCAGCTTTGAGCTTAGCTCTAGGAGCCCGTTTGGGTGGGCTTAAAAGCTAATCAGAACAGCTTATAAGCTACTTTTAACTGATAGAAGTGTTAGGTAAGTTAAAAACTGCTTAAAAGCAGGAAAAAGTCAAAAGCAAGAAGCTGGGTAATAATACTAACTTTTTGTTTCTGGCTTAAAAGCTGTTACAGTTTGAGCAAGTATTTTACCTTTTTATCCTTTATAATTTTTCCAATTCCACTAATAGCTTCATTAACATGCCCTAAATTATCCTCCTAGTTTTTTTCTTTTAAGGATATTTTAATCATTTTAACATAAAAAAGCACATTTTAACCAAACATCTCTGCAACTTTTTTTCAATTTCACCACTTTTATCCAAATACGTAACTGCTTATTTAATAAAATAAGCTCAAGCACTTAAAAAATGCTTTTAAGCATTTACCTTAAAAGCTAATTTTTTAAAACTAACCCAAATGGGCTCTAGACTAGAAGTTCTCCAAACAATGCTACTTTCAGTAGCTAGTTTAAAATTACAAGTACTAAGGGGTCGTTCGGTTAGTGAGTTAACAATTTAATACCCGCACAAAACTCTGCGCTAAATTAGCGCAGCGTTCGGTTGGTTTTCTGTGAAATTTTAATACCCACATAAAATTAGTGCAATGTTTGGTTGCGTTTTTGTAAATTCCGCATTATTAATACCCGCTATATTAATGCGGGAATCTATGTATTATTTTATACGGGGTAGAAGGTGGTATTAATAATGTGGGTATTAATAATGCAGGTATTAAAATTTAAAATGACAAAATTAACCCTCATAATAATAAGGATATTTTAAAATTTTATTTAAGGAGTAAATAAATATTTTAAATAATAATATTATTTGTTAATTTGAAATATATCAGTAATCCAACAAATAATTCCTACATTATAATATATGCATGGCTAATACCCACATTACTAAACCCCACATAACTAATACCCACATTATCAATACCCACATTATTAACACACACATTATTAATACCAACATTATTAATACCCGCATTAATAATTAATACCCGCGTTATTTGCACCTCCAACCGAACGACCCCTAAAAGTTGTATTAAACAACTTGCTTCAATATTTAAAAAGTTTCTCTCTTTAAAACAATTTTTTTTAAAGCTAATATATATGTATTTATAGGAAACTTTGGGTCCCAAAAAGTTGGGGCTTAATATAGCCACTACTGGCTTTGTTCTGCCGTGCATATTATACATACTAAACTTTTCCAGCTGGTCATACAAAAGTGTCGTTGTGTATAGTAATTTCTTCACTATACGAGGAAATGTATCATTTATTTATTAAACTTTCCTTTTATTCACATGACATACTTTTGACACTACTAAACAAAATCCTAGATTTGCTTTCCTTTAATAGCTTTGAAAATTAATTACAGTACTTTTTAGAAGAGAAAGTTCCTACGGCAAGTTATTGTACATAGAACACTACTAGTATATATATATATAGGCACCCATTAGGTTAATTATTACTTCTAGGTTTATAACCATCTCCATGAAGAGGCAGTCATTCTCTTCTTGATCATCTTTGTTACGCCTTCCAAGTACAAGTACTATTAGGTGATGATTTTTTTTTTTTTAAAGTCTTTCACTGTAATTAATAATTATTATGATTTGCAATAAGTTAAATTAAATATTCATAGTTTATTTCGTTTTTCAGGTGGTTATTTTTTCTGCTATTTAGTTAAATTATGTTCTCGTATGATAACACTGGATAGATTGTTGTTGTATGTTCTTGTCCTGTTCATTTGCTTTGTGCTTGTATCTTGTTTCTTTCTTTTGTTCGTTGTGTTGAATAATATAATTTTGCCAATTTTTTCATCTTAATTGAATACAAGGAGAGAATAAATAATAATACCATAAAGTTGGTGAGTATTGTCTTCTTTTTCTTCATAATCTTTAATTCTAATTTATTTCATTCTTTCTAGGACAATGTTGCAGCATTTTTTATTCTTTTTCATTTTGATTATAAAGTGTGTCCAATAGACAATGGTGATTAATTCTTACAGTACTTTTTTTCTTCTAGTTATCTATGCACCTCACCTACTCAAACTTTTATAGTATTGTTTCTTCCTTGTTTATGTTAAATGATCAATTATATTATTTTGTCCATAATGAATCCAATTATACCGGGCGCACCTACTGCAAACTACTTTATTAGAATTACAAGTTTATAAGAATATTCTTTCATCTTTTTGTTAAACAATTTCTTTTCATGCATCTATTGTTCCCTGTGGACTACCATATATATAAACTCCCAAAAGTTCCCCTTTTTTTTCTCTTTTAAACTATGTAAGATTTTTAAGGAAATCAAATGCTAAAATTACCTAGTGCTTCCACAAATGTAATCCATTTCAAGAAAACCCTGAGGTTTTGATCTTTCTTAGAAACCAATATTCTTCTCCATTCACAGTTTTTTAAACTTTTCATTTTTCTCCATTCTTTTCTTTACCTTTAGATTTTTAACTCGTCAATACAAACCTTAAAATTTCTTGCAAATTTCTTGTAGGTTGTGAAAGCTTTTCTCAATGGATTTTAATATGATTCGTCCGAGGAAATGCAAGGTATATGTTTCATTGTTCAAGTATTGTAATCATTGCTTATAATTGTAGAAGTTTAAACACTCTATTTGGTACATTAATAAAAGGACAAATTAATTCAAAAACTAAATAATTATGGAGCTCTCGCACTTTGACAGACAAACATTTAATTTACTTTATATACATTCATAATGTATTCATTTTTAACTTTGTTTTATACTCTTAATAACAAACTTTGATTGTTTTAGGAGCTACATTAGTTAGAAAATACAATTATTTAGTCTAACAATTATTCTTTTGTGTGGTGATATATAGCCTGCTCCACCACCTCCTCCGCCAGCACCAGCTCCATCACCTAAAACTGAGGCACCGCCGTCACCAAAATGCGGTGAACCATGTCCACATGAATGTTGTTCTCATGCATGTCTACCGCCGTTTTTGCCATCACAACCATCATCATTTTGGTCATGTCAACCGCCACCATTGTCGAGGCATATTAGAGGCTATTGCGATGTTGATATGGATCGGTTCTCGAGAATGCGAGGGATGGATAGTCATGGAATGGGCTATAGGTTGAACTTTCGTGATCCTTTTGATAACTTTTACGAGGATCATACACTGTCACGTTGCATTGCATTCCAACCGTTCCCTCGACATGCTCTTCCACCACTGCCAGTGTTGGGGCACCACCATGGACCACCACCATCCCTAGTAGGGCATCACTATGGACAGCCACCACCATTGTTTGAGCACCATCATGGACCACCAATTCCCTATTATCCTCCGATGGGTCATCATGAATATCAACAGGGCTACTATGGCTATGACAATCCAAATGGTTGCACAGTTATGTGATGTCCTATGGTGCCAAGAGTAACTTTTTCTATTTACTATACGTTTTTAGTAACAACTTTAATGTCCTAGTATTTTGACTTGGCGTATGATTATTTTCAATATTTCGTTGATGGGATGAAAATTTGTGTGGACACTAGTGTTTAAAAGTTGATGATTGAGCAATACGATTGATTTGTATTATTTGCCTAGCTAAAACTGAGTTGAATTTGATTAATTAATATACATCAAACATATGTGCAACAGAGCCTAAAGCAAAATCCTACATTTTCTCATCATTTGGAAAAAGCAGGGCAAGTAAACTGGATGAAAGCAAAAGCCAATTTCTTTTCGTCATCAAAAACAAGTGGGGAATATATCCTGTACTCAGAATAAAGAAAAATAAAAGAAGTCGGAAATGAACAATGAAATAGATGCATTTAAAATTGGCTTTGTACTACTTGAAATTTATCATTTGTTTGATTAATTTATGTAATATTGCTTCATCGTAATAAAACCAACTTTATTGTAGTCACCGATTTTTAGCATAGTTTCAATTAGCCAGTAAATATAAATTATAAATTATATAGTAAAATGTGAATATACCGACGAAGTCTAAAGAGTAACACGAAATGAAATTGAGTCATCTTGGACAGTAAAGAATCAAGTTTTGATATTTTAAATTATTTTTAAAAAAGAAAAGACAGGAAGATATTAGAAAAAAAAAAAAGGAAAAAAAGGGAAAAGGGGAAGTGGGTGGGAGGAGGACATGGATCTAAACAGATGAATATTAGTCGTAGACATATATGCTGACTAAACAATAGCCCTACGAGCCTCCATTTACTCGTTGCATTTGTCCGTGCCCAATTCCATACTCCAAAAGCCACCACCCACCAACACTGCCCCTTTTTAAGACCAAAAAATAAATAAAAGGTAGTAGTAGTAGTAATTTTCCATTTGGAGGTGGAACCATCATCATGACTTACGCTACTCACGTCCTTCGTCACTCTAAAAAGGTCTGATTCAGATTTCCTTTTTATTATCCATTCAATTTGTCAATAAGCGGTATGTTTTGTGCACCGGACTGTCCTTTTCTGTAGCTTATATTTTTGAATCTCTAAATTCTGATTTACAATAGCATGATCCACGTGACCTACACTATTTGTGATTGTGCGGCATTTGAATTCAATACAGAAAATGTTGCGACTGGACATGTTTGATTTGTATTAGATTTAGGAATTGTAGCTTAGGCTTTGCTTCCAGTTGAGGAATGGATTAGTTTATTAGCGTACGGCTTTATTTTATGACTTTGGAGGCCTTGAGATTCATATAGATGTTAATTCGAAGGAGAGCGTAGTTCCTCTCTGGCAATTTGTTAGCCAAAAGCTGGCTTAATACTCATACCTAATTGAAATAACTCGTTCAGATGAGAATATTCCCATAGCAGTTTTAGACAAATCTGCTTGAGTCTCAAGCAATTGGCAGAACATTTCCATCCTGGAAATAGAATGTCACATCTACTCGTCTGGTGTTCAAATCGCAACGGATGCAAAAACACTAAATGATTTCTTCCCACTTGTCCAAGCCTTGGTGGACAGAGTTGCCCAGTACCTATGCTAGTGGGAGGTAGCAAGCACCTCGTTGAATTAGTAGATGTACGGGCAAGCTGGCCTAGATACCACAGTTATAAAAAAACTGTCACATATACTTGCTATTTGTATGTAGTAATTTTTCCCAGTCTCATATTGTCTTTCTATGAAACAAGTATTCTATTTTCTTCCCCTGTTGTTTTAAAAAAGGGGGAAAAAGTAAAGAACAGGAAGGGATATACTCTATATTGTATACTCAGGATGCATCTAACTTGGGGAATTTCTTTTAAATGCCGTGGCATTGTCAGTCATTTATATCTAGTCCTGTCCTTTGAACATCCAAGGTTGTGTTCGACTACTCGAGTAGCTGTTCTTCTCATTTTTTTCTGTTTCCGTTGCTTTCAAATTATTTGCAGATCAGAAGTTCGTCGAACTTGTTACGGCATGACTCTGCTGTTCTTGTCCGCTGGTTCTGTAATGGCACGCGGCCTTCTGTGGAGGGACATAGCATTCCAAAGTCCTTCAGTGGTTCAGCAGCATCCAACAACAGTTGTGGAGCAGCATCCCGCAAGGTTGTGACTGGACCTCTATTTCTTTGTTGGCCTCCTTTTATAGCTTGCTTTTCCTGTTAAATTTTGAGCAATGGTATTTACATAAAGTTATCTTAATGTGTTTATAGATGTCATCCGTGGCAACATACAATGGAAAAGCTTTGAGAGCTGCAATTGATCCATGCGCCTCCACTGCTAGCATGGCTTTCATGAGAGGGTCCTCAGGGTTTGTTCTTTGACTTTCTCTTAAAAAAAATTTAGAGTAACTTTTATTGATCTCTTCGAGCAAATTCTGAATTGTCTTTGTTGTGTCAGATCACAAGTGCCTTTAAGGAGGTGTTTCTCAACTGCTTCAGGTACTTTGTAGTCTCACTTGGCTCGTTGGCTGTATAATTATTATTATTTTGATAAGTAATGAGAAAAAATTTTATATATGAAAAACATGCACTGGGCCAGTGCTACAAAAAGTAATTACTAGTGCAATTCTCTTATCATCATAGCTTGTTGGCTATATAATTAGAGAATCTGTTCTCAGGGCTTCCTCTAGAATGCTTATTAACCATGTTTTATTTTAATGGGCATCTATCTATTCACTACAAATGTAGTTTCTCTTTACTGGTTAAGATTCATGGGAAGGATATCAATGCACACTCAGTGAATTCTTTGCATTGGCTTTTCTCCTATCTTTTAGTTTAGTTCTATACTTATTGCTAGAGGGATTCTTCTTATGCTTAGTAGCTTTAATTTCGAAACATAGAACCAAAGAGGGAGAACAGAGAAACACCATGTTCGCTATTAAATTAATCTGGTATTTTTTCTGTTTTCAGATCTTCCTCCTCACCAAGAGATTGGGATGCCCTCTCTTTCACCCACAATGACAGAGGTATATAGATATTCTCACTAGAGCTCCTCAGAGCATCTTTACTCTTGTTACACTTATGGTTGTCTTAGTGCCTCACTGTTTCCATACTTCCTTTTTGAGAAATCTCAGTGAATCCACATACTTGTAATGCAGGGAAATATTGCGCGATGGTTAAAGAAAGAGGGTGATAAAGTTTCTCCCGGTGAAGTGCTCTGTGAAGTGGAAACAGTAGGATCATTTTTAGCTGCTATTATCATAATGTTGGAGTGTTTTCCCTTTTGTAATCTGGTATTTATGGTACTCACCCAATCTTCATAGGACAAAGCAACAGTGGAAATGGAGTGCATGGAAGAGGGATATCTAGCAAAGATTCTTCGTGGCGACGGGGCAAGCAGTATCAAAGTTGGAGAGGTACTAATGCTTACTCCAACTGATTGAGGTTACCAATTGGGATTTGTATCTTGGTGTCAGATAAGTTACTTTAAGCCATGTCATATAAGGTTCTCACTGTTATCTCTACTGTTGAATTTGCTCTTGTTTTCCTGGATTTCCACTGTGTGCATGTAGCACCTCTGAGCTCTTATGTAGATCTATGTAATTGACAGTTGGCTCATCTGGCAGCATATTCCACCATAAAGGCTAATGCTTTGTCCTTCTAGTTCCTACATTCGACTTATATCTTTGTTGGTACTTTGTTTCTTAGATGACACTTTGCTGAACGTTTGATATTTAAACTAATAGCTGAACAGAGAACCCGAGCAATTCCCTTATATTATGAAGTAATGCATCGGTTCAGTCACAATAGGCCCCTAATCTCATTAGTTGATGCAGCAGAACTTCCTTTGTGATTTTATCGTTCCTTGAGCTACATAAAACAACTTTGATGAATGTTGGAAATTTTGTAGGTGATTGCTATTACCGTTGAAGAGGAAGATGACATTGCAAAATTTAAGGATTACCAACCGTCAACATCAGATGCTGCGCCTCCACCAAAAGCATCTCCTACTCCACCTCCACCCAAAGAAGAGGTTGCTGAGAAACCTGTTACCCCATCAGAGCCAAAAGTTTCTAAACCTAGTGCACCTTCAGCAGATCGCATTTTTGCTAGTCCGCTGGCTAGGAAGCTTGCGGAAGATAACAATGTAATCATTTCCTTCAGTTAAACTAGTTTTGAAAATATGATTCAGAGTCAACTTGTTTTAGCCATGAGGTTAATTCTGCATTTGTATGAACATGAGCAGATACCTCTCTCAAACATCAAAGGAACAGGTCCTGAGGGTCGTATTGTGAAAGCTGATATTGAAGATTATCTTGGTAACCTTTTTTTTGGCCTTCTTATATACTTATATGCTAGTAGATACTATTGGTTTCTTGTCCCTGAACTTATCTCCTTTCCTCTTATGGGAGGAAAATTTCCCTTTGAAAGTTATGCAACCATTGAAGAATCCATAATCTTTTCTTTCCTTTGATAATGTAGCTTCTGGTGGAAAGGAAGCTCCTGCAGCAGCTCCCAAGGCTGAGGCAGCTCTTGATTACACGGATATTCCTGTTTCACAGATAAGAAAGGTACTATTTACACCTCACAGTATAAATCATCATATTCCCTTAATTAGCCAATGTTGGATGTTTTTTCCGTGTTATCTCCCATCCATCCCTTCTATTAAGTATTAGATATACTTTGGTTACTGGCTTCTTTACAAGCACAAGGTACTGTCCTAGTTATACCAGTTTTCGTGTAATCTATGCAGGTGACAGCTTCTCGGTTGTTGCTGTCAAAGCAAACCATTCCCCATTACTATTTGACAGTTGATACATGTGTCGACAAACTTATGGGGTGAGTATTTTTTTCATTCTACAACAGTAGAACTGAGATTTTTCTGTTATTTATCTTGCCCGCTGCTTGGTATGCAGATTGAGGAGCCAGCTAAATTCATTGCAAGAGGCTTCAGGAGGAAAGAAGATATCTGTTAACGATCTTGTAATAAAGGTAAGAAATAGTCCATGAAGATCCACTGTGCCCCCATGAAAATAGGAAAAAAAAAACAATGGTCTTGTTATCCAGTCTCGAGGGAGACAATTCGAGCCTCCTTTATGTATTTCGTGAAGGGTCCAGAAAAGAAAGTGACTATGCATGGACCTCTGTGCCAAAATTGGAGCCGGATCTCTAATATTTCTCTCACAAGAAATAGCTCCTAACTTTCTTCTGTAATTGTTGCACCTTGTCAGAAAAAGTCATATATATGACGTTGGAACTATTTGGGAAGTCAAACTATTATTTCTTTGGCTACCTTTTCCTGGGCATTAATAAAAAATCTTATAAAAAAAAGGTTGTATCTTTTGATAGGCATTTAGGCAAAGAAGTTGTAACTCAATAGTGCTTTTAATATAAGTTTCTAAATCTGTAGTAAATTTTACTCCTGCTACTTTATGTCGAAGACATCAGTGTCCGAATTCATACTGATAAGTAGGTCTTTTCACTGTCATACTTAAATGTCAATTTTTAAGGAATGGAAGTACATAATATGGGGTTTATAAAAGATATTAGTCATCAGTTACTGGTGACGTGTCTCAGAAGGATGACCTGGGTAACTTCATTGCAGGCTGCTGCTTTGGCTCTTCGAAAAGTTCCTCAGTGCAACAGTTCATGGACCAACGACTACATTCGCCAGTAAGTGGAATATATGAAGTGAGAAGACTTCTGTAGTTAAAATTTGGAAGTGAAATTGATCGTGCGTCCTTTCTTGCAAACACAGGTACCACAACATAAATATCAATGTAGCTGTGCAGACTGATAATGGACTGTACGTTCCTGTTGTCAGGGTTTGTTCTCATCCCCAGCTTAGTGTTCTATAAGAATTGGACGTTTCTTGTTTCGTTCTACCAGTTAATTATATTTGATGTTGGGAAAATTCGTGGTGTTGGCAGGATGCTGACAAGAAAGGTTTATCCACTATTGCCAATGAAGTGAAGAATTTAGCCCAGAAAGCAAAAGAGAACAGCTTAAAACCACAGGATTATGAGGTGTGCATTGCAGTTTTAAAATATAGTCTTTTGCATAGCTAGACAAAAGAATATACTATTCAATCACTTGTTTCATTTTTCACAGGGGGGCACTTTCACTGTCAGCAATTTGGGAGGGCCTTTTGGCATTAAACAGTTTTGCGCCATTGTAAACCCTCCTCAATCAGCCATTCTAGCTGTTGGGTCTGGTTAGTATGTGTTCCATTGAATTGTTATATTTAGCTGTGATATCTGGTGCTTATCGACAAATTCTTAAACAGCTGAGAGAAGGGTGATACCTGGTTCGGGCGAAGAGCTGTATAAGTTCGCCAGTATGATGTCTGTAACATTGAGCTGCGATCACCGGGTCATTGATGGTAAGTGACTTGACAGGCTATCTAGATAGGTTGATTTTTAGTGTTGTCCTCTTTTGGAAATCAATTCATGGTAAAACCTTTTATAATTTCAATGTGATACCTTTTGTGTAGGTGCCATTGGTGCAGAATGGCTCAAAGCATTCAAAGGCTACATAGAGAGTCCAGAGTCTATGTTACTGTAGATTGATACTTCTTTTTCCTTGTCCTTTGAATTCTTCACCTTTTCCCCAACAAGTCGGATGAATTTGGATGTATGATAACAGGGATTTTTTGTGCCATGGCCTGATCTTATTGCTTGATGTAAGCATCTTTACTAGGGAATATGGCTGAACGACTTGGGAATAATGAGGCTGCAAGGCCATGTACCATTGATTTAGGCTTTCAATCACGCAGAGTGTAAACACCAGTTTTTGCTCGAGATAATTCAGTTGATTTATCTATCTGAAATAGATGGAATACTTGGAAATTCATTATGTCAATAAGATTACTTGATCGACGTCTATCTCTTTATATGCTTCTCCCAAGAGCAAGATAAATTTGCACTGTGTGAATAGTCCTTTGGGATAATTTTGCGTATGGTAATAAGCTAATGGCGAATTCCTGGGTGTAATTTGCTAGAAATTTTGAATATCTTTGGTATGATTCCCGAGGTGTGCTAAGCTAGGTTGAGGAAAGTTCTTGGTCATTAAGCTAATCGAGACTCTTAAGGATTACTCCAGTGTTAGCCTCCCTGAATGGAATGCTCGAGGAGAAGGCACCTTCATTGAATAAGACGTCTATGCAACATTATTTACCATAGATAGAGATGAACGAAAATCCAACTTCTTTCTTCTTTTCTTTGCTATAACTTCAACTATTTTTGTCTTAATATACTGCACAATACACCTATACGGCTGTACTACTAAACAGTTGCAGAGTTGTGTTTGTTAAGGGATATGCTTGTTATTACAACAATTGACTTCCATAAGAATAATCATCGAAAGCCAAATTTCATACGGAATCATGAGCGAATGCAGAAACTCCCCTAACCCACATAAGAAAATTAGCTAACGCATGCCATCAGCACTGGAAATTGCTACTAGACTGCTAATTGAGCAAACACATGGGTATCTTCTCTCTTATTCTTGGCACAGCTCACACAAAATGGACCACCAACATGTAATAGGTTGGTTAGAAAAAGTAAAGATTTCCTTTTCTGATGGAATATTTACTATGGATTGGTTCCCCTTTTTATGTAAACGTTAGTCTCAAGAAGTTGACATAAACAAGGGCAATTTGTCCCATAACTATACCTAAACAACATGACTTAAAAGAATTAGTGAAGCACAAATGGTGTTAATATTTGTTCATTTTGCAGGGCATTATTCCTTGAGCAATCTGCCAAGAACTGCATCAAGCATTGAATCATCATATAATGAAGTTTGATGCCATTTACCCTTGTATAATGGAATGTAGTCCTTATTCCAGGTCATAGATTAATTTTTCAATTCACTCTACAATTAAAACGTTCTTTTGCTCCATTATTTTTTAAGTGATTTTAATCGAGCAGGACAAAAAGTGGCACCCCACTCTACTAAATCAGTTCCCTATTATTTGATTTCACATCTGAGTTGAATTAAATTTCAGCAAACTTGTCTGCTATACTACACATAAGCACGTTATTCATGACCAAGAAGCAACTACACAATTCCAACTTAAAAAAGGTAAAGAGACTGGAAAGAACAAAGAAATGCATTCCTGTATCAGACACAAGCCTCAGCTTGACCAGCTTCCTAATAACCTCCATATTTTACACGCAGAAAGACGAAAAGAAAATACCATATACAAAACCATATACACCTTTTAATTGAACAGACAAACACACACAAAACCATATACACCTTTTAACTGAACAAAGATGAGTCAAAACCAAAACTAGGAATTTACTGACTCAACCATGATTGCATCATTAATCAAATCCAAACATGACATTGAAAAACCAAGCTAAAGCATAATCTGTAGTTAGAAAGAAAACTATGCACATCTCCCTTCCTAGGACAAAAACTAAATTTGAATACTTCGAAAGGAGCTTTAACATGCGAGTGTGTGTCAGAGACAGGGACTGGATGAGTGAGAACAGAGTGTGGCTTGGAAGGATGGGGCAGTGAGATAGAGCAAGTCATCACCAGAGGATGCGTGGTTGTGGAGATTTTAGGGTGTTCAAAACTAAAAGGGCAATAAACAAGAGAAAGGAGAGAAAAAAGAATGGAGGAAGGGAAGCATGCTGTCTGAAGGTGAGGTGAGTGTTTGAGCAACTTAGAGTTGTAACTAATTAGTAAAGATATGCAGAGCATAAACTTGGTGTTGTCTTGTGATACAGTACTCAAATATCATAAAAAAAACAAAAAACAAAAAAGAAGAAACAAAGAGCAGAGAGCTAAAACTCTAGCTCGAAAAACAAGGATTAAAAGACATGTAGGCAATAGGGAAATTTGGAAGCTAAATATGATTTAGTGAAAATGAAAATGGTATTTATCCTCAAAATACAAATCAGCTTCTCCAGAAGACAGTACCAAAACCATTGATTTTCTTTATCCTATTTAGAATGCATAGGAAGTCTAACACAACCTTAGCAGCAACAGCACATGAAATTAAGACTTAACAAGAATCATTGAATAAAACAGCCATCAGCAGGGGTGAACTTAGAATCATTTCAAAGTCCCATCCTTACATCACTAGAATGGAACTCAAAGCCCTTGCGCAATTACCCAAACATCATACGGCAGTACAAAGACCTAGGAACAATACTATCCCATTCTTATGCAGTGTCGATAAATCTATTGAAAAAACACATTTTCCCTTCTAAAAACAACCATTATCATCTCATATAATACTTTCGATACTTTCTGTTGATAAGAACTCTCATATAAAAATACCTTGCTTTGAAATCTATAAAAATTCACCTTATTAGTCTCTTTGGCTAACTGAGGATGGGGCACCCTCGTGTTACTTGGTGTCTAGAGTCTTCCCACAAATACATCACAATGCATATACACATACATATATCTCTAAGTCTAGCACAAATTCAGACACTTAACAACAATCCTTGAATAAACTGCCATCAGCGGGTGAACTCAGAATCATTTCAAAGTCCCAGCCTTTGTGTATCAATGGCTTGGAACTCAAAGCCCTTGCGCAATTACCCAAACATCATATGGCAGTACAAAGATGTTGTCACAATCTTGCAATCTCTTAAATACAATAACACTTGGAAGAAAATCTATAGACACAGAAAATCATATTCTTTTATCAACATAATCTGTCAACACAACCATCGACATACAAATAAGTAATAAACAAGCATATCAAGATTCAGTTTTTTCGACTTTATTCAAGTTCTAGTCTCCTCTAAACCTAATATAGGAACATATATTCGACGAATAAGGTAAAAGTATCTCGAAAGTATGCAACTTTCACCGCCAAATTACATTACTGCATACAGTTTGTAAAAGAATCAAGGCAAAGAGAAAGGCGCTTTGTTCGTCTATACAAACCTGTCAACACAGCCATCTACATAAAGAGAAGTAATGAACAAGCATATTCCATAACACATATTCAATAAATACATTTAAATATATCAAGAAAGCATCCAACTTTCATGCCACATTACAATAGACACATGGAAAAATGCATGCTATCATATAAATCTGCCAACATAGGCATCACATACAAAAAAGGTAACGAAACAATTATATCAAGATTTGAGTTTTTCCAACTTTATTCAACAGCAAGTCACCTCTAAACCTACTTTCAGAACATATATTCAATAATAAATACGTTTAAATATATCTAGAAAGCATGCACCTTTCATGCCAAAATTACATTGTCAGACCAAATTTCTCAATGGTATCATCAAAATTTTTAAGGAACAAAATAACAAACTACGAAACCTTTAGCTCACAAACCCCAAAAGTGACTTCACTTCACATCACTTCAAATCGGCACGTATCGTTTCAACGCCTGTTTTCCAGTCACGCCCAACCCAACAACCACTCCACCAATAACCCCAGCTACAGCAGCAGACCTCAACCCCGCCGCAGCTTTATAAAAGGCGCCGGTCCCTAACCCCGCCACGACGCTATTAATAACATCATCAGTATCCCTAATAGCAACCATCCCACTTTCCATCCCAGCATAAAGCAACCCAATAACTCCAGCCCGGTTCCCAAACTTCCGACCCGTATGACCCGACCCGTTTAAGATCCTATTAATTTTCAGCTTCATAGTATCACCAGGCTCAGAAGCTTTAACACCCCCAACAAAACCCTTCCCAGCTCCAAAAACAGCACCACCCAGGTACCCAATTCCAGTATAATAAGTCAAATTTTCACCCCATGATCTACGTTGAGCTACAGATTCTTCTTGAAATAGAAACTCAGGTGAAGTTGGTAACTTGTAAAGTGTTTGAATTGGAACTTGTAAGTCTTGATATGGGTTATAGAGGCGGCGATTTTTATCGCCGTCGTCGTTGTTGGATTGAAACGCCATGGGAATTTTTTAGGGTTTGGAGTTAGGGTTTTTGGTTTGGTTTCTTGAAAAAGGGATCGGTTCAAAGAAACCTAAAAAAGAGAGAGAAATAAAAGGGGGATTCTTTTTTACTTGTATAATACACAACTATTATGAAAAAAAATAATGTGTCTTCCCTATGTTTGTGGCTAATTTTTATATCGACCCGGTTTATTAAAGTTTTGTTATAGGTCGGCGTGTTAATTTGAGGCTTAGGAAATGGAAAACCGGTTTTGTAAAAAGTTGGACTTTGAGAGGTTGTTTGGTTTATGGAATTTGATTAATAATTTCGGGATTAAATTTGAAATTATATTTATGTGATATTTGGTTGGTGAGATTAGTTAACTGGAACAATTTTTATAAGAAATTCATGATATTATCTTTATATAGGAGGTGACATTATTAATCTAGGGATTATTAATTTGGGATAATTATAATCCCGACTATGTGGGATATCTCTGTTTTTTTTGCAAATCAAACGACCATTGATTGCTTTAATCTTATGATATATTTTAGGAGAGAAAAAATAGTTTCATTGGATATTCGCATCCTACATGTGATATTTGAGTTTTTGGCATAAAATGATTCGTTAAGATTAAGGATTGGTCTAATCTTACCCCTACAAATAGAACATTGAAAAAAATTATCCTTGTTTCCTCTAGACTTAACACCTAACTCCATTTAATTTTAAAATATCATTCATAACTGTAATCACCTTAATTTTAACCCTACATTTAATTATTCTACAATTTTAAAAATTTATTTAATTACTTTTCTCGACTTGAAAACCGCATATCCAAATCCTAAATGATATTATAGTCCATACTAACCTGCATAAACTTTCTTGTCAAACATTGTTATATTATTTTACTAAGACGATAAAGAAAATAAAAACGACCTAAGACACCCTCTTCTCATCTCACCATTTGCTCTCCCTCAACTACTCCCTTATTTTCCTTTTTGATCTTTTCCCTCTACTTTTTTCTCGTTCACACCATTACACACTATCACCCCGCCCAATCAACTCTTCAAATTAGTTAGCACAAATGACCCTTTTGCCCCCAAATAAACAAATAATATGTAAGGTTGTCTCGAGGCCGGAGACATACTTTTACAATTTGATAGGCTTTCTTAGAATCCATTGATACTTGGTTACTGAATCAACTAAGGTTTTGAATGATGCATGGCCTAGCTACCAAGGGTTCAAAACGCTTTATCCTGAGGTCAACTAAAGTGGGAAAACGTGACTCCAATGATACACCAGAGCAGACAACTTGAGATGAAGAGGACATAAGGTCGTTTACCTGCATCACTGTCCAACAAACCATAGCCCTCTCCTGCGTAAGAATACAATGCAAAGTTGCGGTACGCATCACAATCTCGTGTGCATGTGTACAAGTGTAGCCAAAGTAAGTTATTGGAAGATTCAGAGCAATAAGGCCACAATATCTTAAGGCAATAGATAACAACCAAAATGCAACAGGATAGACAATAATAAATAATATGTTTCGTATTTCCAAGAGCCGACAAAATCAAACTAAACTCGAACTCTCAAGTATTCCCAGTAGATTCGTCGAGCTATCACTCTTATTTTTTCAAATTCAAAAAAAGAAAAAAAAGTTAACTTGGAGGACTATCATGTGAAAATGTAATATTTACTAATAGGGATTTTTACACAAATATACAAATTTTCACCCTTAATTACATAAAAATAGCAACATTACACAAATTACAATGCATAACAATATTTTTTCTAACAATATTTGGAAATTTTCAATCAAATAAAACACTGAATAACAAAATTCCAAGGTAACATGCTGGTGCCTAGCTCCGCAACAAATTCACACAACACTACCAGTCCTCTCACAACCTTCATCTCCAGCAACCTACAACCGCCCACCTCCGCCATCAACACCATCTCCACCAGCAGGAATATAAAAAATGGCGGAGCATGTGATATCGAAAGTAGATGATAACCCTCCCAAACAATAATTCATTTGCGTCTTCTACTATAAATTTCATGTGTTACTGTTAAAGGAAAAAGTTCAAAGGGGTTAAAAAATTGCAATTTGCCGATGAGTACTCGTCGGAGAAGGAAGTACGGAGGTCAAGCAAAGTTTGGGGAATTAAGTGAAGGAACTCTTTCATGGGTAAAACTTCTGGGATATGATTAAAGAAGGTTCTACATAGAGAAAGAGAGAAATGTAATGAAATGCAAATTTGGACGAGGGGTTACAAAGAGAAAAAATGTATAAAAGGGAATTATTAAGGATTAAAGTTTCCGCATAGAAGCTCTGTTATGAACCTTAGATCTGGTTTTATTATACCAATGCTTATGTCGTCATTAGTAAAAGGAAGATGCTGTAACCTAAAACCAACGTAAGTTGAAACAACAAGCTCTTATTTGTTTGTGAAGAAAAATAATTACTACTCAAAGAGAATTAAGTCAGTATTGGTAGCTAGATTTTGACACAAATGACATTCATTTTTTCTATCACTGGTTTTTCTTATTATAAAGTCGGTAAAAGTGCTGAAACGACGTTAAAACAGTTTGAAACAATGGAGATACAGTGCTGAAACGATGCAGAAACGGTTTGAAACAACACAGATACAGTTGAAACGGTGCAGAAACAGTTGAGATACGGTGCTGCAGAAACAGTTGAAACGGTGCAGAAACAGTTGAGATACGGTGCTGCAGAAACAGTTGAAACGGTGCAGAAACAGTTGAGATACGGTGCAGAAACAGTTGAGATACGGTGCTGCAGAAACAGTTGAAACGGTGCAGAAACAGTTGAGATACGGTGCTGCAGAAACAGTTGAAATGGTGCAGAAATATTTGAGATACGGTGCTGCAGAAACGGTTAAAACGGTGCAGAAACAGCTGAGATACGGTGCTGCAAAAACGGTTAAAACGATGCAGAAACAGCTGAGATACGGTGAGATACAACGAGATACATCGAGGATGGGATAAGAAAAAGTGAAATTAGGGGAAATGATAGGAATAAAAGTGAAATTGGGGGAAATAGTGGTAGGAAAAGTGAAATAGGGAGAAATGGGAGGAGCAAAAGTGATAGTGGGGGAAATAGGAGGAAGAATGTAAGGTTTTGGTATGTTATGGGAAAATATTGCTATGTTTTCGCTATATTTGTAATTAACTTGTGTTTTCCTCTATATAGGGTTATTTTTCTAAAATATTGCTATGTTTGGTAATTAAGCTCTAAAACTTGTAGTTTTATGTAAAAATTCCTTACTAATATGATGGGAGAATTGCAGAACTATGACATAGTAGGGTAAAAATTTCGTCCAAAGGCCACTTTAGTCACTGTTATTTGGTTTCAGGCCAACTTTTTTTTGGTCGTGTAAAAATAGTCAGTTTTTGGAACTTCAATTCGTGTAGGCTGAACTTTAAACTTTAGCCCACAAGGGTTGAAGTTTACGCACTCTATGTCTAAAAGTTCAGCCCTTGCGGGTTGAAGTTGAACTTCATACCCTAGGTAAAGGCATGAAATGCAACGCACAAGGTCTGAAGTTCAACTCACAAGGATTGAAGTTCCAAAAAGTGGTTATTTTTGCACCACCAAAGAAAAAGTGGCCTAAAACCAAATAGCAATGGCAAAGTTGGCTATTCGTGCACTTTGCCCCCACAGTATGCAATAGTTTGCCTTTTTGAACCCGTAACAATGATTTAGCAAAAATAGAATCTGCTTGGTTTAACGAATAAATTCAAGCTGAAAATATCCTTATAAATTTTATAATGACGCCCGTATTCTTATCTTCACTTTCTCGTGAATACTCCTAAGAAGCAACACTTAACTTTGACCTGTCTTGCTTATGTAACACATGCCGTTGAATCTCTTCTCTTATTTTACGAAATAACTGAAGTGTAGCTTAGAGACACTAACAACACGTGCTCTTTAACCTTTTCTAAGGAGGAGGCATTACTTACCTACGATAACTTAAAATGTTGTCTATCCTAAACAAAAATTATTTTATTAAAACCGTCTTAAATAGGTACAAACTATCGGCACGAGTCAATTTTTTTTGGAATAAGATTCGACTGGCTATAAAACTTACTTAAAAATCAAGGTAAAAAGGCTCTTGGTATTACAACATTGTATTCGTAAATTAAAGCTCAGCTAAATAGGACTACTATAACTGTCTCACGCAAGCCTTTATCCCCAACCATATACTAAAGCGTGGAGGATTTGGGAAGCGGAATGCATGCAGCCGTTGCTCCTCCGCTTACGGTGTCGCCGGCAACGTGGTCAGTTCATTCAGGGCCACGTGTCAACCGGAGATGTATGTCAATTCAATCTCGGACTTCATTATCTAGTGACAGTGAAAATAACCATTATAGCAAAAGGTCTCAACAGTACTGGGATAAGTTCTACAAGCTACACAAAAACAAGGTACCAGTAATGACCCAATTGTATGTCTCAAGAATCTTTAATGTTGTCATTCCATAGATATTGAGTACATACATTTGCATATTGGAACAGTTTTTCAAGGACCGGCATTACTTGGAGAAGGACTGGAGAAGTTATTTTGATGATGACATTGAATCTTCCAATGGGAAGGTTGTTTTAGAGGTGATTCCAATATGTTAGTAATATTTATTTACCTTACTCTAGTAGTTAGTTGAAGAGTTTAATTGACGAGTTTAAGTTATATACATGGTCAATTTAAAGAAATTTTACACTATTATGTCACATTTATCTGTTGTATCGGGTAACCAACCTTATCTTCAAATTTACAAAACACATATTTTATGGAGGCTTACATGTAGATATCTTTTGGTGACCTGATAGTGTAAAAAAATATTTAATTTACATGACACTATATATAACTTAACCTCGTAACCAAATACATTGAATAATAGGTGGGCTGTGGAGCAGGGAATACAATTTTTCCTCTCATTTCTACGTTTCCGAATCTCTATGTTCATGCCTGTGATTTCTCACCCCAGGCAGTAGCTCTTGTTAAGGTATGTTCACTGTCTTATGTTGTGTTGACTTCAATAGTAACTTTACAGAAACCTGAATTTAACATTACTATTTGCTCTGTCACAGTTTAGTTGCTAAGGAGGTTTTCAGATATGGTATGAGTCGTACAATAAATAATTGCATCTGGCATGACTCTCATGTGAAAAAGGGAACTACGATTTAGTGTTCAGGGTCCTTTTGTCCTGCTCTGGGCCTCTTGTTTAGTTGTAATTGCATTGCGTATCATGGATCATATCTAAATGTTCTGCTTTTGCATCACATTTTTGGGATCTTTTATCTGCAGCTTTCTATATCATTACTATTGATGAAGTATTTTAAGTGTTATGGCTACTTTACATATAATGGTCACTACTCCAAGCACACAACAACAACAACTAATTAATTGTATTGATATTGGAAATAGGAAACTATAGAGAGCTTAAGAAATATTGATAAGGCAAGAAGAAGGAGATAGATAGAAGGGGATGAGAAGGTCAGATACCGAGGAATGGGGTGAGAAGCCTGAGAGACAGAGATTACTCAACATCATACGCATAACCTTTTCTGCTAACCCGACTCTTTTTTGGCCACTTCCCATTGGGTCTGGATTTCAAATCGTTTCTGAAGGCCTTCTGGCCATATTGCTTCTTCTCGGCCCAATAGCTGCTTATGCGACATCTTTAATAGTATCCACATTGGGCCGGGGCAGATTCACAGCATTACGCCTGTTGCATTAGCTGTAATCTGTTAGGATCTATGTCATTTCCGATACCATTTCTATTGATGATCAGCCTGCTATATCAATTTTTCCTCTCCAATTGTTGTAACTTCCATTCAATTTGTCATTTTTTTTTTAAAATCATCAAACTTAACATTTCATGACAAGAGTATTCATCACTTTTTCATTTGCATTAACTGTAATCTGCTTAGGATCTCACTGAGCATCCATGTCATTGTTTTATAAGCGACCATGTTGTATCCATTGTTCTTCATTTTTTTAGCTTCCATTTGATTAGCCTTTTATTTCATATTTTGCATTTTAAAGAAATATAACTGAGAAATTGTGCTTGTTCTCTATTTTACGACAGACTCAGAGTGTAATCCTTGCTTTTTCTATGGAATGCATTTTGCCTAAGGCTATTTATGCAGTCACATGCAAACTTCTAAAGCCAATTATTTTATATGATGCAGTCACATGCTAATTTCAGTGCGGAAAAGATGAATGTCTTCGTCTGCGATGCCGCAAAGGATGATCTCTGTATCAACATCATGCCTTCTACAGTAGATGTTGTTACCTTGGTAAGTGACGGAAGTAGGTACTAATATTAATCAAACCTGGATATGGATAAGTGCTTAAATCATACTACTAGGTTTGCCTTAAAAAACAATTTTCTAGCCCATATTTTCTTTCTAAGGGAAAGATGTACGCTTAATGAGCATCTAACTCCTTTAAATAGATATTTACATTGTCTGCAGTTTCTCCAATCAAGATGGCTTCAATTCTTGAAAACTGTAGAAAAGTACTAAAGGTAATACTCAGGAGATGGCTTTATCTCATTTTCCTTTTCCTTTCTCTGGTATTTAATAATTTAATGGGTGGACGATGCTATTGCAATCTCATTTTGTAGCCAAATGGTCACATTCTTTTACGAGACTATGCCGTTGGAGATTGTGCTCAGGTAAAGCCCTGAATGTGCAGACTTTGAATCTTCATATATACATGATGCGGTGAAGCTTTCCGTTTCTAGCTTCTACTTGTCTCAAACCAAGAGTTATTTGTTTGACTTGAAAAAGGCTGAACATATGAAATTCATAACACAACTCACATGATCGACCAGCTCTGCTGGTCAGGGTTAGAAGTTGAAAGGAATTGCAGTTGGGAGATATGTGTCCCGCTTGTTAGGAAACGTCCATTTTCTTTTCTTAAGCGGCTAAAAAGAGAGGAAATGAATATTTTATTAGCATTCACTTGCTGAGGGCTGCAGATTTGATATTTTTTGCTTTTGTTTCAACGGGTCAGCAAACAAAATGGAGAAAAGTTATGACCTTATTTAATAGGGTTACATGCTCATGACCTTACTTGAACTGGAAAATAGTGCTGCATACTCGGACCTTATTTATTTTCTGTTGGCAAAGGACATAAATCCTTCTGTTTCATTATTGATGAAATAACTATTTCACTAGATACTTGGTATCCCCAGGGTTCTAGCTAGTGCTGCAGATACCTTTACCAAAATGGAAGTACTTGGGGTGAATCTTGTTGTTCCTTGGCTTGTTGTAGATGCCAAATTATTGTTAAGGTCAAATTACAATATATGACATTAATTATCATCCTATTTTGCGAGGACTTTTTGATTAGTGGTATAACTATTCTTTAAGGCACTTTTGTAGTTCAGCTAAATGAGGAACTCTAATGGAGCTTTGGTTAATGACTTAGCTGAAGAGAAATGAACAGAATTCAATATGGGCGGGTTCCTATCTAAATGAAACATCTTTCATATAAAACATCATTCATATTGAGCAGTTTAATCTTCGCCCCGTTACTCTCTTACAAGTTTCTTGCTTGTTAGATGTCTGGATTTGGAGGCAGCTTTTAGGCATAGAATTTATGCTAAAATATGTTTCAGGTGAAACTGCATGACAGAAACCAGATGATAACTGAGAATTTTTACTTCCGAGGAGATGGAACCGTAAGTATTTTCTTGAGCTTGTTTGGTCATCTGTGTTGTCCCACTATTAGTCAAATGGGGTCATTTTGGTTGCAGTGTTCGTTTTACTTTTCGGAGGCTTTTGTGGTCACCTTGTTTGAAAGAGCTGGTTTTGCAATTGTGGACATTAACACGTACTGCAAGGAAATTAAGAATCATTCTCGGAATATTACCATGCAGCGGTACCTCTCTTCATTCCTTTTCCTTGCAGCTTATTTATGACTTTACTACTGTCCATGAAATGAGGAAACATGATTTCTATAATCAGCAAAGTGGGTAAATCAGGGCTTTGTTGTGGAAATCTTCTTTTTCTTATGTAGTTTTTTTTTTTGGGGGATAAGTTCATTTTCTTCAATAGATCTTTGTTTTAATAACATCTTCTGAAATCAAGTTAGATTTTTTGGACATGAATACCTGCTTAGAGAGGAAAAGAAAGATAACAGATGGTTCTTCAGTAATTCACATGCATAGCTCTGTTAATGCTCTACCACCTCCTTAAACTTATATAATCATGGTTCTAAGAATCAATAATATCTGATGCTTATTAATTTTGACTCCCCTATTCCTTAACCTGTGTATACGTGATTCATTATGCTTAGGCGCTGGATACGTGCCATATTTGGCCGTTCATGATTGCATTTTCCTTTCTCATCTTCCATCGTGGATTCAGAGTCGGTACGACCACAACTGCTTGTCAATACCAGAGAAGTTGGGGTCGGCTATAAGTACAAGTCAATATTACAAAAATTAGATGATGACATGTCTATTGGACGTGGCTTGTGCTGATGTTTGTATGGTAGAGCAGCCATGACTGTGAGGCTGGAGGATATACTTGACAAGCTAGCACCTGAAGTTGAGATGCAGTGACTTGCAGGGCGGAGCCAGGATTTTATGTAAGGGGTTCAAAAATGTCACATCTTGAATTTGAATCTCTGACCCAAAGCTATTTTTGAACTCCTTTGCCATTTTACTAGAATTTTTTAACTTTTTAAGGGGGTTCAATAGCTTATATGTGCCATAAAAATACTGATATTTATCTAAATTACAGTGTAACTTGTCGACGAATTGAACCCCTTGGAGCTACGTGGCTCCGCCTACAAGGCTACAACTGCCTGATTCAGATTTTGTCATGATGCACTATAATATTTCCATTCTTGTGCTCTTTCTGTCTTTGATTGGCATTCATCAAAAAGAAAAAGGAAGAAAAAAACAAGAAAGCAAGAAAGATAGAAATACAATGTATTGAAACACGAAAATGTAAAAGAATAGACGACTCTTCAACTCGTGGAAGTATGGGTATACGTGGTCGATTCTTGTTTTGGTAAAATTGTTTTATTATAAAAATGTTTGTATCTCGAAAATGAATTATATTTAGAATTTGGTTAGATATAAAGTACGTGACAGGTATACACTAATCAAATACTTCATTCTAGTATATGGGTACTTGTCAAGATACTATTTTGGTGATATATTTAATGATTCAAGATTTGAAACGTCATCTAAATGTTGATCGAAGCAAAATTAAAGATATTCATGAAAGAAACAAATTCTTTCCGGGAATGATTAAAAATTACTTCACGATTTTAGCCAAAAAAAATTGTATTTTTCACAATTATAGGTCACTAAATATTTACAATTTATTTGATCAAAGATACCAAACACACTCTTTTAAGTAAAATGGTGCGGTGAGACTAATCTATAAAGATGGACCAATGGTGAAAGCAGATGCAAAGAGAAAAGGATACCACCACCAAGTGATGTGGTGTAGCGGATGAGGCTACTTCTTCCTTAATCAGAAGTTCCGGGTTCGAGCTTTGGATATGAAAAAATTACTGGTAGAGAGCGCTTCCTTTCGAATGGGGCCTTACACAGCGCGAATTCGAATTAATCGGAGTTTTAATGAAGGTACCGAACACCGATGAGAAACTTAAAAAAAAAGAAGATACCACTGTGTGACACATCTACCAAACTTGGTAATTGACCTACCATCTTTGATCCAAATCCTTTCTTTATTAAGCCGAGCAAAAGTAAACCTACTCCTTGCTCCCTTGTTCCATTTCCATTGGATGTTTAAAAATAGCCTTTCTTTTATATAATCAATTCTTTCTGCTCTTTGATTGTAATATTTGACGTGCTATGTTCAGTGCAAAAGTTGATCTAATTTTCCTTTAGCCAATCTTAAAGAGCCATCAATTCAACTCTTACACGTTAACCTTTTCTTTTTTTAGAAAAAAAGTTCACAACAAATGAAGTCAATTACGTATATCATCTTGACTTCACCATTCTTTGTAACGTTATGGTTCTTGCTTGTCTCCATTCTATTTTTTATAATTTTCTTCTTTTACTTTTCTTCTATTTTTGGTCTATGGGTGGGTGCATGGATCTTGAATTATTTGTTGCAGAACAATATGAAACAAAAGAAACTATATTTAATATCATTGGCTATAGTACTAATTCCATGTCGAAATATTATGAGATTCTTTTTGTATGTACTTTTATATCCAACTTTTAATATCCACGAAAAAATATATCAGTCCCAATTAACAATATTTGACTAAAACAATTTCTCAAGAACCATTTTCTATGAGTAGGACACGTGGCACGTACAACACTTATGAATGAAAAGGGAATCATACAATAAAATTTAATAACCTTTAAAGTAGCAATACAGTACGATACAATAGGTAACAACTATCTAGACGAGCTACTATTAGTCATAAACGTTCCAAGTTCAACCATGGCCCATCAATGCATGTATACACACAATTTATACTACAATTTCATGTAAATGATTTAAAACATGCAGGTGACATTAATTTGCTACCAAAAAAAGGTAGAATATAAACCTTATTTAGGATTAAAAAAAGAAATGAATAAAACGAAAGAGTAAATGCAATGTGTCAAATTAAAAGTAGAAACATAATTGAAAGCAACATATAACTCTAAATACCTAATTTCATTAATAAATGGAAATGTACTATAGTACAAAGCAACAGGTATACATTAATGACCACCAAAGATTGTTGGTGGTGAGATAAATAATCCTCCATTTTTAATAAGATATTTCAAGTTCTGGGCGGTCCTTTTCCGAACCTTGCATGAATACGAGATAGATTTTTGCACCGAGCTGTCCTTAGAGTCAGAGTGACCTTTCATAAGGTTCACGTTAACCTCATAGTAAAATTTTCCGTACTATCCAAATTAATCGGGTCTTAATACGAACACGCAATACTAATTAGTAAAACAAAAAAAGTAGACGTACATTAGTAGTAAACCCCTTTGAAAATAAAGGAAGCACATGATAATTGAGAAAAGAAAATAATGTTTCCATTATTAATTTAGGTAAATGCTGACCTGCCAAGAAAGGACACGTGGTGTTGTTGAAATTGGTCCTCATGGAAAGTCCATGAGTTTCCCTTTTGTTTTTTGTACAAAAAAACAATTCAAAGCAGCATTTGTTTGTCTGGTGCATTGATTGGAGTTAGATAATTGCATCTACACGTGTCCTCTTTAGGACTGTACCTATGGTAAAATCTTTTTGTTATTTCTCTCTCATGTGCCAGATATTAAAAAAAAAAATCTTGACAAGGGGCATTACTGGCTATAGTTAAGCTATTTTTGCAAAAAGGTTCTTGTTGGTAAGCATAATTTTCCACTATTTTAGTTGAATTGTATGTAAATTGTTCAGTTCTTGGATAATTTTTGTACTAGTTTCTAGAATCTGTTTAAGACCCCACTCATCGGATTATACTAGTTGCGTTGTTATTGTTGTTTCTAGAGTTTGTTTGCTTAAAGATTCTATTTTTATTTGTTGGGTTGGAGGGAAGAAGAGAATTTAATTAGTAAATGACTTATATTTCAAGAGGTGGATAAGAGTTACCTCAGATCCATGAAACCCAAGTTACATGTGTCAAAAAGGTTCTATCTTTATTGGGTTTTCTTGTGATTCTTGGTTAGTTGTCTTGTTTTGTTTCCTCTCCTAGGTTCTTTTTCATGATTCTTTCACTTTCCTTTCTTCAATTCTTGGATAAGGCTTTGATTTTGTCGTTTTCCCCATGTTATTGTGTATTTAAGGGTTGGTGGTTGTGGAGCTAGGATTTGCTCTTCTTAGTCTTGATTCTTTTTTCTTGAAGAGAAATTGCATGGTTCTAGTTTTAGGTACAAGAAAGGCCTAAGTTTATAGAAGTTTGGATCTGTTTACAGCAGCAGATCTCCCATACACCCTTGATTTGGAGCTTGTTCCACCTTTAGTTTGGTTTCTTGTGAGAGAGTTGTTGATTGAGATTTTCATTCCCATTTTTATATTTCCCCATTTTGTGGATTCCTACCTCATTTCCTTGTGCTTTTAATATAGCTATTTTATCGCACTTGTGAATTTCCCTTTAAAGCAGTCCCACTGCGAGATACATAAAGCTTGGTGCAATCTGTTGGTGGAACCTCAGAAGGGGCTCCATGGTCTAACGCGGTCGACTCACTGGTTTGGGGAGATTCATTTGTAGCTTTTGCATATTGTTTTCACTAGAAAGAATTAATGGAAGAGATGTCTCCAGCTGTTGCTGTTACACTCAGCTTAAGCAACTCTATCTGTGATATCCCTGCAATTTCGAACCATATGGAAATCACAAGGCTCAAATTAGTGACTGACACAGCTAGCTTACTTTCAGATCCTGCATCTTTGTTGCATGCTGAGTCTACCAGTTGGGATGGAAATAGCAACGGTATGAAAGTTGAGGTTGGTAGAGTCTCCTTGTTTACACCAGGAGATGGTTCTGGAAAATGTGTTATGTTGCAGACTCCATTTGAAGCTGAAAATGCCCTGGTTGTCAGCGATAACATCATTCACATAAATGAAGACGACGAGATTTTATCTGTTGGAGAGGATCCAAGTGGAATTAACGGCATGGAGTTGTTACCACTGGGCGCTAGCTCAGATTTAAGCTTGCCAATTGCTGTTGAAATCGAGGGTATTGACAATGGAAAAATACTTGCGAAAGTCATAAGTTTGGAGGAAAGAAGTTTTGAGAGAAAGGTCAGTAATCTGTCCACCATAGCTGCTATCCCAAATGATGAAGTTACTACTGGTCCTACACTAAAGGCATCTGTGGTGGCTCTTCCATTGCCCAGTGAGAAGGAGCCTGTCAAGGAAAGTGTCAAGAGTGTCTTTGAATTGGAATGTGTGCCCCTCTGGGGCTCTATATCTATCTGCGGAAAGAGACCAGAGATGGAGGACGCTGTTGCGGTTGTTCCTAATTTTATGAAAATTCCTATCAAGATGTTTATTGGTGATCGTGTGATTGATGGACTAAGTCAAAGATTGAGTCACCTGACATCTCATTTTTATGGAGTATATGATGGTCATGGAGGATCTCAGGTATACTGTTTTTTATGTGTTTGCATTGATTAATTAGCCAATCAAGTACTCCTTTGATGAATTAAAATTTCCTTTGATAAAACTTTACCAGCCATTTTTTCATCCCATGATTTCAGCTCTGTAGCATATCAGATAGATCAAAATGTATAAATTCAACCTACTCGGTCAAACTACCTGGATACTTGTTCTATCGTCAGTTTGATCCTGATCAATGTCTACTTAATGACAACTGAGCTTATCTTAACTGAACTAATAACACACACCACCCCCCCCCCCCCCCCCCCCCCCCGAAAAAAAAAACAAAAAATCTTAACATAACTGATTGCTGTTTCATCATGCAGGTCGCGGATTATTGCCGTCAGCGCGTTCACTTAGCATTAGTTGAGGAGCTAAAACTTGTCAAAGATGATATGGTGAATGGAAGTGCAAGGGACACTCGGCAGGTGCAGTGGGAGAAGGTCTTTACTAGTTGCTTTCTCAAGGTTGATGATGAAGTTGGGGGAAAGGTGGACAGAGATATCTGTGAAGATACCATAGATTCCTCTAGTTGCACCTCTGAACCTATTGCCCCGGAAACTGTTGGCTCCACTGCAGTTGTAGCAGTGATTTGTTCATCTCATATTATAGTAGCGAACTGCGGGGATTCAAGAGCAGTCCTTTATCGTGGAAAAGAAGCAATGGCTCTGTCAATCGATCACAAAGTAAACACACATTTAGCATTACCTTCTGTCTCTTCCTCTTCTGGCAAGAAAGAATGTTGATAATGTATTACCATCTCACTCTTTTACCTTGCATTCTGTTACCAGCCAAGCAGAGAAGATGAGTATGCTAGAATTGAAGCATCTGGTGGCAAGGTCATTCAGTGGAATGGACATCGTGTATTCGGCGTTCTTGCAATGTCAAGATCTATTGGTTGGTGGATTAAACCTTTCAGCTTGCATCTGTTGATATAGTGTACTATATTCAGAATTTGTGCATGCAAGATCTATTGTTGCTGTGGTGTGCTGTCCAATAGATTTGCTTGCCCTGTTTTCTTTGGCTTCTATTGGACCATACTTCTTGTCTAGCCAGACCGTTAAATTTTGAGAATTCTTTTTGCTTCTCCACAACCGAACTTCCTAAACTCCCTCGTGCTTCTTCTCATTGGTGAGATGTGGTCCCTTAGTATATATTTGCACTAGTCAACTGCATATCTTAGAGGTACATATTACAACCTCGATATCTGCATTAAGTCATTATATGTGCTGATTGAGCTCTTCATCTGGTTATGGCTGGAGATTATCTTTATATTGATCGTCTTTTTTGGCTGTTTGGCGTGGCATTGACCTCCAGTCGCAGAAATTTTTACAAATTTATTTGTTAGGTGATTAATATGTATCTTCCTTAATTGTTTATTCTGCTATACATGAACTTAAACTTCTCAGGAACTAGACAAATTGAATTGTTTGACAGACCACACTGCACCAAGATGTAAATATTTTTAGAAAACAATCAATAGGAAAAAATAAACACTAAGAAATTAGGAACTGTAGATAAAAATGGGAATCACTGCTAGTAGCATTTAATAAATGCAGTTTGATGAAACATAACTCTAGTTAATAGAGGTTTCGTGGTTGTATCCATCTAAAAAGGAGAGCCAATCAGCATACCTATGCTGAGATTCAGCTATTATTGCCAAGTTAGAAGATCATATAGAATACTCTTCCATTAAGGAAGGGAAGATGTTTTTTCTACATTTTCTCATGTCACGTTAGGTTCAATTTTTGTTGGAGTTGTCTTGTGTATGCCAATACAAATTTAGAGAAATTCTAGTGCTAGAGAGCATAAAATTTTAAATATTAGATTGAGACGGTCTAAATAGTGCGGCGTGAATGACGAGGACTCACCACCAGTACCAACATATGGATTGAGGTGTATTAGTAGTTTTTGTTTTTATTCTCCAAATTCTCAGTAGAGAAGGGTAGAAAGAAAAACCCATTGTCCACCGAGTATCGAACCGTGTGACTGCTCTGTTATTAAGAATTAGTTTCCGGGAACATCTCACAGAAACATATAGCTATATAAGTAGGCATTTGTACTCTCCATGATCAATAATAATATCTAGGAATGTCATTTGGGAATTAGCGGAGGCATTTATCCTTCTACAGCCCTGCCTCTGTAGTCTCGGGAGTATGTGTAGCTTGATTTGTATCGTCATTAAGAGTAAATGCTTGAATCAATTATTAGATCGAGTATGTGTGGGAGCTCAATTTTCATATGTCAAGGTGCCATGTCGTTCTGCAGCTTCTTACATATCTACCTACTGAGTGAAACTATTCTCCTGATTACCTGTCTCTCTATAATAAGTTCACTGTATCTGTCAAACAAAACTTAATTTGGGTGTGGTACTTTCGTGGTTCCCTGCTTTTGCCTTTTCTCAATTAGTTATTTTGGACGGATCGTCAATGGTTTGCCACCTTTTTTTTTTCCTGAATAGTGCGACATTACTTGCCTAGTTATTTCGAATGCTTTGCCACCTTTGCTTGAAAATGGCATTATTGCATGTTTTTTCACAGATCATGCAGCTATGCACGTCTCACATTACTTTGAGAAACTTATTCATCTTCATGAATAGATGGCAAAAAATTGAAACATGTTTCATCATTTCGGCAGGTGACAGATATTTGAAACCATGGATTATACCAGAACCAGAAGTTATGTTTGTACCACGTGCTAGAGAAGACGAATGCCTAGTTCTAGCTAGTGATGGTTTGTGGGATGTCATGACAAACGAAGAAGTTTGTGAAGTTGCTAGACGACGAATTCTGCTCTGGCACAAAAAGAATGGGACTAACCCTCTGCAGGAAAGGGGCCAGGGAGTTGATCCTGCTGCACAATCAGCAGCCGAGTATCTGTCATCCATGGCTCTTCAAAAAGGTAGCAAAGACAATATTTCTGTGATAGTGGTGGACCTTAAAGCTCAAAGGAAGTTCAAGAACAAATGTTAAGATATGACATTTGGTTTTAGTATAAATCCGTATACGGCAGTGAGTATAATCTCATTATTACATAACTCGGTCCATTCATTTTTACATGGGCTTAAGGTGTGTATGAGAATAGTACTTAGCATGTATCTACAGAAACAGTTTAACAAAATGACTTTTATCCAAATTTTTGCTGTTGTTACACCAGCAAATGGCTATGTAAATTGAGCATGTTGTAGAAATACCAGAAAGCAATTAGTTCTTTTGTTATATTTAGTAAGTACATGGTATGAAAGAATGACATACTGTACCATTGTATAACAACAATTCTGTACAGAAATATCTCTAACTATTATGCATATGTCAAAACATCTAAACAAGTTTTCTAACTATACCCCTGTTCATCCGGACAAATGACAGACTAATTAGGATGTTAAAAGTCTTGAATTTGCCTGGACGCCATATACTAGTGGCACTAACGTGAGAGACTTAATAATCAATCAATTACAGTTTTAATTAGTTGATCAAAAATTTAGCACCTGTGTAATGCACTCAACGTGTCGTTATAGAATAATTATTAAATAAAGCTCTTAAACAATAAAGTAGTAGTATGAGCTAATATATTTATCACTTCTTTCCTAGGCTTGTGTCGCTTGTAAATACCATCCTCTTGATATATTTTATAGATTCTTGTTTCCATAAACCTATTTTTCTTCATTGGATCTTCCAACAGTTTAAATTTAATTCTCACATTGATACGTGCATCCAAAACGTAGGAGGCCAATGACGACGACAACTAACATACCAAATATAATTTCATAAATAGGGTCGGGGGAATAGGAGGTCAATGACAATTCTAAATATTTGACGATATAGTACAAGGATATGATGATTATGCTAGTGTTGAAAAAAAAAGTTTGTGAAGATGAGAAAAGAAATGGTTTTTGTAAGATGAAATGGACATGCATCTTACTTATTCCCTCCGTCTCAATTTATGTAAGGTTCTTTGACTTTGCGCAGAGTTTAAAAAATAAAGATTGACCTTGTAAATTTTCAAAATTGCCCTTGTAAAGTTTAAAGAAAAAGTAAGAGATAGAAGATTGGAGTAATTAAAAACTTGTTGGTAGTTTTTAATGTAAGTAGGGTTCAACAAGGGTAAAATTGAGAAAAAACTATAATTAGTTATAAAATAAGTAAATGTGTTATTCTTTTTGGGACATGCCACAAATTAAAGTGTGTCACATAAAGTGGGATGGAAGAAGTAAAAAAATTAAAAGTCTTCTAAGTAGAAACTTGAATAACTAGTCTAAATTATACCTGTCAATCGGGCCGGGCTAGCCCGGTACCGGACCGGTTCATTATAAGCGGTCCGGGTCAAGGAGGAAGCGGGTTGCGGGCCGAGCCAGGCTTAAGAAAAAAGACCAGTTAGCCCGGACCGATAAAAGACCGGTCTTTGACCCACGGTGGACCGGACCGGTTTTTTCATAGAAAAATAATACTATATATCGAGGAAAATTGAGGCATGTTTTTGCCAAGAATCATACAAAATATAATGTAGTATTTAGTCCCTTTTAGAATCCCTCAATATGCAATAGTACAAAGATATTTTTAGCTTCTTTAAGTACAACGAATGAACATATTCATTTACTATTTTTTCATTGCTAATCAAGAATATATATTAATTAAGTATTTTATACAACTTATTTTTTTGGTTGTAAGAGAATTTGATAGTCTCATTTTCTCACCCTTGAGTTGTAGTATTAAAGTTGTATCTATTTGACTAAGCGTACTATAGTAATGATGAGATAGTACTTACTTAAAATAATAACAATGATTTTCCGAGTAGTGCATCAAATTAACATAGTAATTAAACTTGGTTTCTATCAATGAATCAAAGTATATGATTCTCAAAATGTTTGATTCTTTCACCTTCCTTCTCTTTTTATATAGGATTATATGTCCTTCCAATTGCAAGTACAAAGTGATAGGTTTAGCTAAAATATGAAAAAGAAAAAAAAGCGGACCGGACCGGTCCGGTACTTAATGGGTTAAGGGCCGAGCCGGGCTTCAATTTTTTGAAAAAAAGACCGGTTCGTACCGGACCGGACCGGTACCGGGACCGGTGAGCCGACTCTTAACGGGCTGGCCCGGGCCGGTCCTGGCCCAATTGACAAGTATAGTCTAAATCACTTTTTGAAACTTGAAAATTCATCATAAAAACTGGCCAATAACCAAATAATAACAACATACCCAATATGATCTTACTAGTGGGACTTATAACCAAATAATATTTTCAAAATATAATCTGAAAAAAAAAGAAGTAAGAATAACTCATGGCCAACAAACAAGAGCTTGTATATTTGCTGGCATTGTGAGAACATTTGTTCATTTCACTAATTTGTTTTCTTGTGGCTCGTTATTTTTGGTTAAAAATTTTCTTACACAAAATCAACAAACACTATAGCAAATGGAGTAATATATGAACTAGTTCTCGTGGTTTAAATAAGTAGTACTTATTTAATTTAAACTCAAATAATGTGTAAACGTCTGTAAAATGATTTCAAAACTTGTGCAAAGGGACATGCTAGGAGACATGGAACAGCAAAATGGGAGTGTAAGTGATGGAGACGTGCTGGAGGGGATGTTCAATATTACACAATGTGCTACGCGGTTTCATTTTCATAAGAGCTCGAAGGCTCTTTTGAGCCAAAAAATTTCTTCCCAAAAGTATATTCAAACACTTTTTCATTTTCATATCAAATTTCACCCAAAAAGTGTTTTTCAAAAATTATTTGGGAATCTATGTCCAAACTCTAGCTAAATTTACTTGAGTTAAGATAGATCGGATTAAGATGAACTAAACAATGAGTAATAGCCTAACCCGTTCAACTCTTATTAAGTTGTAATTTGTTTAATTACCAATGAAAACAAATAACTCATTTCTTTTTTATATTTTTATTATGGTTATATCTAACATATCATACATCAAAAATGCTTTTTTTTCAAAATTATATTGTAACAAATGACAAAAAATTTCATGGTTCAATTAGGTTGAAATAGACCGGTCAAAGTATGTTTAGTTGATAATTGGGCGGATTATTAACCCGTCCAAACTCGAGCGGTCATATATAGTCACAAGTTTTTAAGTATGTAACAACTCTCAACTCTCATCTAAGCCATGGTTTTGGTAAGTTGATGGATCTTTCCTTGGTGCTAGACTGCTAGTTAAATTTTGTTTTTCTTCAAAGATTATGGGCTTGAAAATGACCTCAATTGTCTTCAATATCTGGATCCAATTAAGCTATCTACTTAAAGCCAAATGTATGCTTGCCTTAGAGCAATTTGTACGCTGGCTGTAAACAAGCGTCAATTATCTTAAAAGGTATCCAAAGAAATGGTCAAAATTTCAATTAACTCATATGATTGGTTAGAAGCGAGTGTTCAAAGATACTTTAATTACAATATACGCGGTATTGGTTATAGGCTGTCATTGTTAAAGCAGCAGCAGCCAAGCATGTGAAATTTCCCAACTCTTGTATCCTTAAGTTTCATTATTTAATCAAAAGATAATGCGTCATAATCAGACTTTATGCCTAAATAATCTTTTCAATATTCCCCACAACTGCTCCATTTCCAACCCCACAAGTAATCTTGCAACTCCCAAGTACATGTTATTTAATGGGAGTATTATAAATACAAGTGCTTAATTTATCCATCCAACAACTAAAAGTGCCAAATCCAAAGCCTTAAAACAAGCAAAAACAACCCACAAAGCAAAAAAGCAAAGAGCCAAACCAAGTTAAAGGTCGTCTCCAAAAGAGCTCCTTTTTCCAAAAGACTCATTAACCTAAATCAATGGAAGATGATGAAGACTTGACACCATTTTGGGAACAAAACACCACCAATCTCCGCCGTGCAGATCGGCTGCGCCACCGGTTATCGTCTTTCTTCTTCAACTCTGAACTCCTGCTCATCATCCTGCTGGTAACAGCAATTTTCTTCTTAGTATTCATTGTTCCCTCAAGCCTATCTTTTACAAGTACTAGTCTATTTAAACCATTTAGTAGTGTAAAAAAAAGCTGGGATTCTTTCAATGTTGTACTAGTTCTAGTAGCTGTGATCTTTGGTTTTCTTAGCAAAAACAAGAATGAAGATAAAAATCCAAATGACTATCAAATTACATCTCCCATCAACAGAAATGTTCAGAAATCAAGCCCTTCAACACCAAATAACCGTTGGTTTAATGAATCAAGAAATCAAAATCCAACAACTCCAAGAACATGGTATGATAATAATGTGGAAAGGAACTCTTACATCAATCACAACAATACTAGTGGGGGTGGTTTAAGGAGGACTTTTAGTTCATATCCTGATCTATGTGAAGTGTCACCCCGGTGGGTATCTGGTCAAGATCATTGGAGATTCTATGATGACACCAATGTTGATACTTATAGATATTCTGATTCTAATCAGCTTAATCGCCGCCGTAGCTGGCGAGAAGTCGACCCTTCTCCGGAACCTGCAGATATTAAGACTATTTATGAAGATCCTTTAGAATCTAAAAAGGTTCCTACATTTACTCCGCAACCGCTATTGCCACCAGCTCTGCCTTCAGCTCAGCCTGATCCACCTCAGCCTGCTTTGCCTTCACCTCATCCAGCTCCAGAACCAGTATATGAGGAGAAGATGAAGAGAGATTCATTTCATAGTGTTGCGCGAAAAAAGGAAAGAACAAGAAAGAAGAGGGATCATAATAATGATAATCATGATCATGAGCTTGAACAGAAACAATTTGTTATGGCACCAGCAACACCACCACCACCTCCACCGCCGCCGCCACCATTGCCGCGATATGCGGAGCCACGGAGTAGTAAAAGTGATAGGAAAAGAGGTGGTACAAGTGCAACAAAGGAGTTTCTTAATTCATTATATCATAAAAAGAAGAGAAAAAACAGGTCAAAGAGTGTTGATAATCTTGATGCTCTTATTTATACATCAGAAACTCCTCCTTTACAATACCGACGGCCGAGATCATCCACTCCTCCGCCTCCGCCACCGCCACCGCCACCACCTCCGTCATTGTTTCAAAACTTGTTCACGTCCAAAAAAGCTAGAAGAAAGAAAAATGCACCTCCGCCGCCACCACCTCCTCCACCACGCAGGATACCAAGACCAAGTGCACCAAAGCCAGTAAGAATAAGAAGTTTTGACAGTGTAGAGGAGACAAACAGCGGAGGCGAATCTCCGTTGATACCAATACCACCACCACCACCACCGCCACCGTTCTTTAAAAACCATGCATGGAAGTTTGTTGTGCAAGGTGACTACGTGAGAATAGACAGTACAGTCAGCTCACGTTCTGGATCGCCTGAACCTGAAGATATAAGTTCAGCTGACGCCACCCCGACGGCAGAAGACGGCGACATTGGCCGGACGGCGTTTGCGCCGTCGCCATTGTTCTGTCCAAGCCCAGACGTGAATACAAAAGCTGAAAATTTCATATCAAAGTTTAGAGCTGGATTGAAACTAGAGAAGATCAACTCCATCAAGAAATCTAATCTTGGCCCAGGTGTAGGCCCAAGTTAAGATATGAATTCACTGCTTATTCATATTGATTCTTTTTCCCCACATTGATTGATTTGTTAAAGTTTACTTTTTTTTTACACGTTTTTACATGATTGAGTTTAAAGGTTTTTTCAAGTTGTATTGCATAAAGACTATAGTGTTAGTGTACAGAAAATAGAGAACTTGTCAGTAAAAAAAAATATTACAGCAGAGAGTTTATCATAGGTTAGAAGTTGGATGAATACTACATTTGTTAATTTTGTGTTTTTGCGTGTGCTGTTGCATTTGGAAAATTGGTCGTGTAATAGTTGATTGATTAGCACAAGTTATGCAAGGTGATGTATTGATAAGAGGAAATAATATTCGATCTTGGATTGTACTTCATGTTGAGATTTTTTTTTTTTTTTTTTTTTTTGGTAAGTGATAGCTGGATTGTGTTTGCAAATTAAAGAAAGAAAGGGACACAACTTGGGCGTAAATTGCCATTTCATTTGGATTTTTGTGGTATGGGACAAACAGAGTTGGTGTTTGATTGAAATGTGATGTTGACCCTCATTTACAATTGTACAACATTTTCGTTCATTCTCACCTACGTGATGTTAACTTTATCAGCGAAGGGACACGTTTGGATATGTAAGAGCAACCATAGTATCATAAATTAGGTGCAAAGTACAACAGCACATGATGATTGTGAAAATTTTCTTGTTAGTTCAACTCAACATACTAAAAGACCATCCTCATCTTTGCCATCATCCTCAGCTTTGGTGGCAACTCGTCTGCTCTCTTCCCCTCCGGGGTATTAGACTCCGAAAGACAGATCAGTAGACAATAAAGAATGGGTAGCTTAGCTACATGTTCTAAGATCAACAGTGATGAACGTGAAGCATGAGCCAATTGATTTTGTTAATTGGGTCCTCATCTCCTCACATTGAATAAAAAAGAATTACGTTGCAAGTGTATACTCCTAGGACCACAATCATCATCTTTATTTTTGATTATCTTCTATGGTAATACCACCACATGATTGTCAAGGCCTTTCGGTGCTTACTGTCCTGGTTTAAGTTTCTGCTATTAGGATTGGACCACATTGCTTAAAATGTCAGTTGACATAAGTTAAGTGTATGATATGCAGGACATTGTTGGATTGAAGAAGAACTTACTTTTGACGGTGAAGAAATCCATGAAAGCATTAGACATTAATAAATAAGTTGGTAAAGAAAATAATTAAGGATTCAACTTGCCTTATTTATTTGTTTGGTCATAATATAAAATTATGTATACACTAACAGTACGCAGAACTTAAACTCTTGGTAAATTGGTCATGTAGCGGTTGATTAGCACAAGTCACACTGGATGATGTATTGATAAGAGGAAAAATAATGATCAATGGATTCTACTTCATGTAGAGATCTTTTGGGGTAAGTGATAGCTGGATTGTATTTTCAGATTAAAGAAAGAAAGAGACATATCTTGGGCGCAAATTGCCTTTTCATCTGGACATTAGTGGTACGGGACAAGCAGAGGTGTTGAAATGTGATGTTGACCCTCATTTGCAATCACTTAATTACTAGTAGCATTTACACTTACCATTCCTTCTCGTGCGAAGGGACACGTTAGGATATGTTAGAGAAACCAAAGTTTCATCTTTAAGAACAAGGTACAATAATAGAAAATACTCCATCATAGAGTAATATGTATGTGCATATTTAAATGAATAACAAATTGATATGTATGATGATTTAGGAGAATTTTTTTTGTTGTAAAACAGGGATATTGTTGGTCCAACTTACCTAACGCCAGTTGTAGCATGTTTTTAAGATCAACAGTGAGGAACGTGAAACTAATGCCAATTGCTTCTGCCATCTGTGACTTTGTTGATTGGGTCTTGAACTCCTTATGCTTCGGCATAAATGTGTACTCCTAGGACCACCATCATCATCATTATGTTACATTAACTTCTATGCCATCCAACCTGTTACGCGGTGCCTTCTTGAGTTTGCTTAGAAGGGCAACGTACGCTAGCCAGTGGTCCGCAGGCTAGACTAGAGTGTCAGTGCCGTGCGGGAAAACCGATGTCAATCACAGTGTATAAAAAGAGTAATTGAAAATGAAAGTCGTTGCACTTGCTTGTATTAAAATTTCCTTTGATAAAACTTTACCAGCCATTTTTTCATCCCATGATTTCAGCTCTGTAGCATATCAGATAGATCAAAATGTATAAATTCAACCTACTCGGTCAAACTACCTGGATACTTGTTCTATCGTCAGTTTGATCCTGATCAATGTCTACTTAATGACAACTGAGCTTATCTTAACTGAACTAATAACACACACCACCCCCCCCCCCCCCCCCCCCCCCCGAAAAAAAAAACAAAAAATCTTAACATAACTGATTGCTGTTTCATCATGCAGGTCGCGGATTATTGCCGTCAGCGCGTTCACTTAGCATTAGTTGAGGAGCTAAAACTTGTCAAAGATGATATGGTGAATGGAAGTGCAAGGGACACTCGGCAGGTGCAGTGGGAGAAGGTCTTTACTAGTTGCTTTCTCAAGGTTGATGATGAAGTTGGGGGAAAGGTGGACAGAGATATCTGTGAAGATACCATAGATTCCTCTAGTTGCACCTCTGAACCTATTGCCCCGGAAACTGTTGGCTCCACTGCAGTTGTAGCAGTGATTTGTTCATCTCATATTATAGTAGCGAACTGCGGGGATTCAAGAGCAGTCCTTTATCGTGGAAAAGAAGCAATGGCTCTGTCAATCGATCACAAAGTAAACACACATTTAGCATTACCTTCTGTCTCTTCCTCTTCTGGCAAGAAAGAATGTTGATAATGTATTACCATCTCACTCTTTTACCTTGCATTCTGTTACCAGCCAAGCAGAGAAGATGAGTATGCTAGAATTGAAGCATCTGGTGGCAAGGTCATTCAGTGGAATGGACATCGTGTATTCGGCGTTCTTGCAATGTCAAGATCTATTGGTTGGTGGATTAAACCTTTCAGCTTGCATCTGTTGATATAGTGTACTATATTCAGAATTTGTGCATGCAAGATCTATTGTTGCTGTGGTGTGCTGTCCAATAGATTTGCTTGCCCTGTTTTCTTTGGCTTCTATTGGACCATACTTCTTGTCTAGCCAGACCGTTAAATTTTGAGAATTCTTTTTGCTTCTCCACAACCGAACTTCCTAAACTCCCTCGTGCTTCTTCTCATTGGTGAGATGTGGTCCCTTAGTATATATTTGCACTAGTCAACTGCATATCTTAGAGGTACATATTACAACCTCGATATCTGCATTAAGTCATTATATGTGCTGATTGAGCTCTTCATCTGGTTATGGCTGGAGATTATCTTTATATTGATCGTCTTTTTTGGCTGTTTGGCGTGGCATTGACCTCCAGTCGCAGAAATTTTTACAAATTTATTTGTTAGGTGATTAATATGTATCTTCCTTAATTGTTTATTCTGCTATACATGAACTTAAACTTCTCAGGAACTAGACAAATTGAATTGTTTGACAGACCACACTGCACCAAGATGTAAATATTTTTAGAAAACAATCAATAGGAAAAAATAAACACTAAGAAATTAGGAACTGTAGATAAAAATGGGAATCACTGCTAGTAGCATTTAATAAATGCAGTTTGATGAAACATAACTCTAGTTAATAGAGGTTTCGTGGTTGTATCCATCTAAAAAGGAGAGCCAATCAGCATACCTATGCTGAGATTCAGCTATTATTGCCAAGTTAGAAGATCATATAGAATACTCTTCCATTAAGGAAGGGAAGATGTTTTTTCTACATTTTCTCATGTCACGTTAGGTTCAATTTTTGTTGGAGTTGTCTTGTGTATGCCAATACAAATTTAGAGAAATTCTAGTGCTAGAGAGCATAAAATTTTAAATATTAGATTGAGACGGTCTAAATAGTGCGGCGTGAATGACGAGGACTCACCACCAGTACCAACATATGGATTGAGGTGTATTAGTAGTTTTTGTTTTTATTCTCCAAATTCTCAGTAGAGAAGGGTAGAAAGAAAAACCCATTGTCCACCGAGTATCGAACCGTGTGACTGCTCTGTTATTAAGAATTAGTTTCCGGGAACATCTCACAGAAACATATAGCTATATAAGTAGGCATTTGTACTCTCCATGATCAATAATAATATCTAGGAATGTCATTTGGGAATTAGCGGAGGCATTTATCCTTCTACAGCCCTGCCTCTGTAGTCTCGGGAGTATGTGTAGCTTGATTTGTATCGTCATTAAGAGTAAATGCTTGAATCAATTATTAGATCGAGTATGTGTGGGAGCTCAATTTTCATATGTCAAGGTGCCATGTCGTTCTGCAGCTTCTTACATATCTACCTACTGAGTGAAACTATTCTCCTGATTACCTGTCTCTCTATAATAAGTTCACTGTATCTGTCAAACAAAACTTAATTTGGGTGTGGTACTTTCGTGGTTCCCTGCTTTTGCCTTTTCTCAATTAGTTATTTTGGACGGATCGTCAATGGTTTGCCACCTTTTTTTTTTCCTGAATAGTGCGACATTACTTGCCTAGTTATTTCGAATGCTTTGCCACCTTTGCTTGAAAATGGCATTATTGCATGTTTTTTCACAGATCATGCAGCTATGCACGTCTCACATTACTTTGAGAAACTTATTCATCTTCATGAATAGATGGCAAAAAATTGAAACATGTTTCATCATTTCGGCAGGTGACAGATATTTGAAACCATGGATTATACCAGAACCAGAAGTTATGTTTGTACCACGTGCTAGAGAAGACGAATGCCTAGTTCTAGCTAGTGATGGTTTGTGGGATGTCATGACAAACGAAGAAGTTTGTGAAGTTGCTAGACGACGAATTCTGCTCTGGCACAAAAAGAATGGGACTAACCCTCTGCAGGAAAGGGGCCAGGGAGTTGATCCTGCTGCACAATCAGCAGCCGAGTATCTGTCATCCATGGCTCTTCAAAAAGGTAGCAAAGACAATATTTCTGTGATAGTGGTGGACCTTAAAGCTCAAAGGAAGTTCAAGAACAAATGTTAAGATATGACATTTGGTTTTAGTATAAATCCGTATACGGCAGTGAGTATAATCTCATTATTACATAACTCGGTCCATTCATTTTTACATGGGCTTAAGGTGTGTATGAGAATAGTACTTAGCATGTATCTACAGAAACAGTTTAACAAAATGACTTTTATCCAAATTTTTGCTGTTGTTACACCAGCAAATGGCTATGTAAATTGAGCATGTTGTAGAAATACCAGAAAGCAATTAGTTCTTTTGTTATATTTAGTAAGTACATGGTATGAAAGAATGACATACTGTACCATTGTATAACAACAATTCTGTACAGAAATATCTCTAACTATTATGCATATGTCAAAACATCTAAACAAGTTTTCTAACTATACCCCTGTTCATCCGGACAAATGACAGACTAATTAGGATGTTAAAAGTCTTGAATTTGCCTGGACGCCATATACTAGTGGCACTAACGTGAGAGACTTAATAATCAATCAATTACAGTTTTAATTAGTTGATCAAAAATTTAGCACCTGTGTAATGCACTCAACGTGTCGTTATAGAATAATTATTAAATAAAGCTCTTAAACAATAAAGTAGTAGTATGAGCTAATATATTTATCACTTCTTTCCTAGGCTTGTGTCGCTTGTAAATACCATCCTCTTGATATATTTTATAGATTCTTGTTTCCATAAACCTATTTTTCTTCATTGGATCTTCCAACAGTTTAAATTTAATTCTCACATTGATACGTGCATCCAAAACGTAGGAGGCCAATGACGACGACAACTAACATACCAAATATAATTTCATAAATAGGGTCGGGGGAATAGGAGGTCAATGACAATTCTAAATATTTGACGATATAGTACAAGGATATGATGATTATGCTAGTGTTGAAAAAAAAAGTTTGTGAAGATGAGAAAAGAAATGGTTTTTGTAAGATGAAATGGACATGCATCTTACTTATTCCCTCCGTCTCAATTTATGTAAGGTTCTTTGACTTTGCGCAGAGTTTAAAAAATAAAGATTGACCTTGTAAATTTTCAAAATTGCCCTTGTAAAGTTTAAAGAAAAAGTAAGAGATAGAAGATTGGAGTAATTAAAAACTTGTTGGTAGTTTTTAATGTAAGTAGGGTTCAACAAGGGTAAAATTGAGAAAAAACTATAATTAGTTATAAAATAAGTAAATGTGTTATTCTTTTTGGGACATGCCACAAATTAAAGTGTGTCACATAAAGTGGGATGGAAGAAGTAAAAAAATTAAAAGTCTTCTAAGTAGAAACTTGAATAACTAGTCTAAATTATACCTGTCAATCGGGCCGGGCTAGCCCGGTACCGGACCGGTTCATTATAAGCGGTCCGGGTCAAGGAGGAAGCGGGTTGCGGGCCGAGCCAGGCTTAAGAAAAAAGACCAGTTAGCCCGGACCGATAAAAGACCGGTCTTTGACCCACGGTGGACCGGACCGGTTTTTTCATAGAAAAATAATACTATATATCGAGGAAAATTGAGGCATGTTTTTGCCAAGAATCATACAAAATATAATGTAGTATTTAGTCCCTTTTAGAATCCCTCAATATGCAATAGTACAAAGATATTTTTAGCTTCTTTAAGTACAACGAATGAACATATTCATTTACTATTTTTTCATTGCTAATCAAGAATATATATTAATTAAGTATTTTATACAACTTATTTTTTTGGTTGTAAGAGAATTTGATAGTCTCATTTTCTCACCCTTGAGTTGTAGTATTAAAGTTGTATCTATTTGACTAAGCGTACTATAGTAATGATGAGATAGTACTTACTTAAAATAATAACAATGATTTTCCGAGTAGTGCATCAAATTAACATAGTAATTAAACTTGGTTTCTATCAATGAATCAAAGTATATGATTCTCAAAATGTTTGATTCTTTCACCTTCCTTCTCTTTTTATATAGGATTATATGTCCTTCCAATTGCAAGTACAAAGTGATAGGTTTAGCTAAAATATGAAAAAGAAAAAAAAGCGGACCGGACCGGTCCGGTACTTAATGGGTTAAGGGCCGAGCCGGGCTTCAATTTTTTGAAAAAAAGACCGGTTCGTACCGGACCGGACCGGTACCGGGACCGGTGAGCCGACTCTTAACGGGCTGGCCCGGGCCGGTCCTGGCCCAATTGACAAGTATAGTCTAAATCACTTTTTGAAACTTGAAAATTCATCATAAAAACTGGCCAATAACCAAATAATAACAACATACCCAATATGATCTTACTAGTGGGACTTATAACCAAATAATATTTTCAAAATATAATCTGAAAAAAAAAGAAGTAAGAATAACTCATGGCCAACAAACAAGAGCTTGTATATTTGCTGGCATTGTGAGAACATTTGTTCATTTCACTAATTTGTTTTCTTGTGGCTCGTTATTTTTGGTTAAAAATTTTCTTACACAAAATCAACAAACACTATAGCAAATGGAGTAATATATGAACTAGTTCTCGTGGTTTAAATAAGTAGTACTTATTTAATTTAAACTCAAATAATGTGTAAACGTCTGTAAAATGATTTCAAAACTTGTGCAAAGGGACATGCTAGGAGACATGGAACAGCAAAATGGGAGTGTAAGTGATGGAGACGTGCTGGAGGGGATGTTCAATATTACACAATGTGCTACGCGGTTTCATTTTCATAAGAGCTCGAAGGCTCTTTTGAGCCAAAAAATTTCTTCCCAAAAGTATATTCAAACACTTTTTCATTTTCATATCAAATTTCACCCAAAAAGTGTTTTTCAAAAATTATTTGGGAATCTATGTCCAAACTCTAGCTAAATTTACTTGAGTTAAGATAGATCGGATTAAGATGAACTAAACAATGAGTAATAGCCTAACCCGTTCAACTCTTATTAAGTTGTAATTTGTTTAATTACCAATGAAAACAAATAACTCATTTCTTTTTTATATTTTTATTATGGTTATATCTAACATATCATACATCAAAAATGCTTTTTTTTCAAAATTATATTGTAACAAATGACAAAAAATTTCATGGTTCAATTAGGTTGAAATAGACCGGTCAAAGTATGTTTAGTTGATAATTGGGCGGATTATTAACCCGTCCAAACTCGAGCGGTCATATATAGTCACAAGTTTTTAAGTATGTAACAACTCTCAACTCTCATCTAAGCCATGGTTTTGGTAAGTTGATGGATCTTTCCTTGGTGCTAGACTGCTAGTTAAATTTTGTTTTTCTTCAAAGATTATGGGCTTGAAAATGACCTCAATTGTCTTCAATATCTGGATCCAATTAAGCTATCTACTTAAAGCCAAATGTATGCTTGCCTTAGAGCAATTTGTACGCTGGCTGTAAACAAGCGTCAATTATCTTAAAAGGTATCCAAAGAAATGGTCAAAATTTCAATTAACTCATATGATTGGTTAGAAGCGAGTGTTCAAAGATACTTTAATTACAATATACGCGGTATTGGTTATAGGCTGTCATTGTTAAAGCAGCAGCAGCCAAGCATGTGAAATTTCCCAACTCTTGTATCCTTAAGTTTCATTATTTAATCAAAAGATAATGCGTCATAATCAGACTTTATGCCTAAATAATCTTTTCAATATTCCCCACAACTGCTCCATTTCCAACCCCACAAGTAATCTTGCAACTCCCAAGTACATGTTATTTAATGGGAGTATTATAAATACAAGTGCTTAATTTATCCATCCAACAACTAAAAGTGCCAAATCCAAAGCCTTAAAACAAGCAAAAACAACCCACAAAGCAAAAAAGCAAAGAGCCAAACCAAGTTAAAGGTCGTCTCCAAAAGAGCTCCTTTTTCCAAAAGACTCATTAACCTAAATCAATGGAAGATGATGAAGACTTGACACCATTTTGGGAACAAAACACCACCAATCTCCGCCGTGCAGATCGGCTGCGCCACCGGTTATCGTCTTTCTTCTTCAACTCTGAACTCCTGCTCATCATCCTGCTGGTAACAGCAATTTTCTTCTTAGTATTCATTGTTCCCTCAAGCCTATCTTTTACAAGTACTAGTCTATTTAAACCATTTAGTAGTGTAAAAAAAAGCTGGGATTCTTTCAATGTTGTACTAGTTCTAGTAGCTGTGATCTTTGGTTTTCTTAGCAAAAACAAGAATGAAGATAAAAATCCAAATGACTATCAAATTACATCTCCCATCAACAGAAATGTTCAGAAATCAAGCCCTTCAACACCAAATAACCGTTGGTTTAATGAATCAAGAAATCAAAATCCAACAACTCCAAGAACATGGTATGATAATAATGTGGAAAGGAACTCTTACATCAATCACAACAATACTAGTGGGGGTGGTTTAAGGAGGACTTTTAGTTCATATCCTGATCTATGTGAAGTGTCACCCCGGTGGGTATCTGGTCAAGATCATTGGAGATTCTATGATGACACCAATGTTGATACTTATAGATATTCTGATTCTAATCAGCTTAATCGCCGCCGTAGCTGGCGAGAAGTCGACCCTTCTCCGGAACCTGCAGATATTAAGACTATTTATGAAGATCCTTTAGAATCTAAAAAGGTTCCTACATTTACTCCGCAACCGCTATTGCCACCAGCTCTGCCTTCAGCTCAGCCTGATCCACCTCAGCCTGCTTTGCCTTCACCTCATCCAGCTCCAGAACCAGTATATGAGGAGAAGATGAAGAGAGATTCATTTCATAGTGTTGCGCGAAAAAAGGAAAGAACAAGAAAGAAGAGGGATCATAATAATGATAATCATGATCATGAGCTTGAACAGAAACAATTTGTTATGGCACCAGCAACACCACCACCACCTCCACCGCCGCCGCCACCATTGCCGCGATATGCGGAGCCACGGAGTAGTAAAAGTGATAGGAAAAGAGGTGGTACAAGTGCAACAAAGGAGTTTCTTAATTCATTATATCATAAAAAGAAGAGAAAAAACAGGTCAAAGAGTGTTGATAATCTTGATGCTCTTATTTATACATCAGAAACTCCTCCTTTACAATACCGACGGCCGAGATCATCCACTCCTCCGCCTCCGCCACCGCCACCGCCACCACCTCCGTCATTGTTTCAAAACTTGTTCACGTCCAAAAAAGCTAGAAGAAAGAAAAATGCACCTCCGCCGCCACCACCTCCTCCACCACGCAGGATACCAAGACCAAGTGCACCAAAGCCAGTAAGAATAAGAAGTTTTGACAGTGTAGAGGAGACAAACAGCGGAGGCGAATCTCCGTTGATACCAATACCACCACCACCACCACCGCCACCGTTCTTTAAAAACCATGCATGGAAGTTTGTTGTGCAAGGTGACTACGTGAGAATAGACAGTACAGTCAGCTCACGTTCTGGATCGCCTGAACCTGAAGATATAAGTTCAGCTGACGCCACCCCGACGGCAGAAGACGGCGACATTGGCCGGACGGCGTTTGCGCCGTCGCCATTGTTCTGTCCAAGCCCAGACGTGAATACAAAAGCTGAAAATTTCATATCAAAGTTTAGAGCTGGATTGAAACTAGAGAAGATCAACTCCATCAAGAAATCTAATCTTGGCCCAGGTGTAGGCCCAAGTTAAGATATGAATTCACTGCTTATTCATATTGATTCTTTTTCCCCACATTGATTGATTTGTTAAAGTTTACTTTTTTTTTACACGTTTTTACATGATTGAGTTTAAAGGTTTTTTCAAGTTGTATTGCATAAAGACTATAGTGTTAGTGTACAGAAAATAGAGAACTTGTCAGTAAAAAAAAATATTACAGCAGAGAGTTTATCATAGGTTAGAAGTTGGATGAATACTACATTTGTTAATTTTGTGTTTTTGCGTGTGCTGTTGCATTTGGAAAATTGGTCGTGTAATAGTTGATTGATTAGCACAAGTTATGCAAGGTGATGTATTGATAAGAGGAAATAATATTCGATCTTGGATTGTACTTCATGTTGAGATTTTTTTTTTTTTTTTTTTTTTTGGTAAGTGATAGCTGGATTGTGTTTGCAAATTAAAGAAAGAAAGGGACACAACTTGGGCGTAAATTGCCATTTCATTTGGATTTTTGTGGTATGGGACAAACAGAGTTGGTGTTTGATTGAAATGTGATGTTGACCCTCATTTACAATTGTACAACATTTTCGTTCATTCTCACCTACGTGATGTTAACTTTATCAGCGAAGGGACACGTTTGGATATGTAAGAGCAACCATAGTATCATAAATTAGGTGCAAAGTACAACAGCACATGATGATTGTGAAAATTTTCTTGTTAGTTCAACTCAACATACTAAAAGACCATCCTCATCTTTGCCATCATCCTCAGCTTTGGTGGCAACTCGTCTGCTCTCTTCCCCTCCGGGGTATTAGACTCCGAAAGACAGATCAGTAGACAATAAAGAATGGGTAGCTTAGCTACATGTTCTAAGATCAACAGTGATGAACGTGAAGCATGAGCCAATTGATTTTGTTAATTGGGTCCTCATCTCCTCACATTGAATAAAAAAGAATTACGTTGCAAGTGTATACTCCTAGGACCACAATCATCATCTTTATTTTTGATTATCTTCTATGGTAATACCACCACATGATTGTCAAGGCCTTTCGGTGCTTACTGTCCTGGTTTAAGTTTCTGCTATTAGGATTGGACCACATTGCTTAAAATGTCAGTTGACATAAGTTAAGTGTATGATATGCAGGACATTGTTGGATTGAAGAAGAACTTACTTTTGACGGTGAAGAAATCCATGAAAGCATTAGACATTAATAAATAAGTTGGTAAAGAAAATAATTAAGGATTCAACTTGCCTTATTTATTTGTTTGGTCATAATATAAAATTATGTATACACTAACAGTACGCAGAACTTAAACTCTTGGTAAATTGGTCATGTAGCGGTTGATTAGCACAAGTCACACTGGATGATGTATTGATAAGAGGAAAAATAATGATCAATGGATTCTACTTCATGTAGAGATCTTTTGGGGTAAGTGATAGCTGGATTGTATTTTCAGATTAAAGAAAGAAAGAGACATATCTTGGGCGCAAATTGCCTTTTCATCTGGACATTAGTGGTACGGGACAAGCAGAGGTGTTGAAATGTGATGTTGACCCTCATTTGCAATCACTTAATTACTAGTAGCATTTACACTTACCATTCCTTCTCGTGCGAAGGGACACGTTAGGATATGTTAGAGAAACCAAAGTTTCATCTTTAAGAACAAGGTACAATAATAGAAAATACTCCATCATAGAGTAATATGTATGTGCATATTTAAATGAATAACAAATTGATATGTATGATGATTTAGGAGAATTTTTTTTGTTGTAAAACAGGGATATTGTTGGTCCAACTTACCTAACGCCAGTTGTAGCATGTTTTTAAGATCAACAGTGAGGAACGTGAAACTAATGCCAATTGCTTCTGCCATCTGTGACTTTGTTGATTGGGTCTTGAACTCCTTATGCTTCGGCATAAATGTGTACTCCTAGGACCACCATCATCATCATTATGTTACATTAACTTCTATGCCATCCAACCTGTTACGCGGTGCCTTCTTGAGTTTGCTTAGAAGGGCAACGTACGCTAGCCAGTGGTCCGCAGGCTAGACTAGAGTGTCAGTGCCGTGCGGGAAAACCGATGTCAATCACAGTGTATAAAAAGAGTAATTGAAAATGAAAGTCGTTGCACTTGCTTGTATTAATCAAAAGCCAACCGATTACAAGAAAGTCGACGTGGTGTCAAGGGGGCGCGCCCAAGGAGTCATGGAGCACGGGTGAGAGGCCGCCCATGACAACATGATTTGAGTGTCATTTGCTTGATTAATTCGTATTCGTACGCCGACTAAAAGGGAGTGCTCCGAACTTCTATTTGAGGAGGGATCACATCTATCTCACAACACTCCTTAATTGTAAATTCTCAAGATCTTTTATTAAGACATCCTTCTCAACATATATAACATCATATGTTCATTGTTCATTGTTCATCATATAAGTATTACATTGTTCATTTTCTGAATTAACCATATATAACATCATATTGAAGCCATGCCAATAAGGTAGACGAAAAACAATCAAAACATAACAAACAGCTGAAATAAATTAAGACAAATAGAAATTAAGTACGATCGTAGGCTTAGTTAGCTAAGCATGCATCGATCGAGACGAGATTAAGACCAACACAAATAAATTACAAAGCTCAAAATACACACAACAGAAATAAACCAGCATCAATCCGCCAAAATGAGCAGCAGTTTGAGCATGGGGACTCAATTGCTTTAGCAACGAGGAGAAATAGGGAGCTTGCACCTCTTAGGTAGCTTCATTGCAAGTTTTGGATCAATTCCAAGAGATGGCAACCACTGAGAATTTTTGTAAGAGCAAAGGCAGGCCATGTCTGCATGCGACAGCGCGTTGCAGCACTTGGCTGTGGGCGCCGTCGGATTAGGGGGTGTCACTGATGGTTTGCATGACATTAACTCTTCCCCTGACATGTTACATATTCCTTGTGCCTGCGTCACCTCTATACTAATACTGCTCAGTACAATGGCAAACAAAGCTAAAGCCACAAATTTTTTGGCCAAGTAATGCTCCATAGATCTATCTTCCTTCCTTTATAAATTTCTTTTCAATCTGTATGTGTATATGCATGGAACCAGCGTGAAATCAAGCGTTTATATACGCAGGAATGTGAATGAATATAATGATGGGTACGTATGGGCCTGGATGGACTAAGAAATGGGAACCCGTGAGTGTGCATGGGCATTAAGTCCGTATTAAATTTTCTGCCAAAATTGTGGTGTCACATACCCTCGTTTATGTACGTAGCCAATGCATGTAGTCAAATTAACGATTTCTTGACTATCGATGATTCCATCTTTATTTATGTGATGGCAGTGTTCGCATAATTTATCTTCATTGTTCACTCATGGTCAAATAGTAATGTCTTTGTCAAGTTTAATTTAGTATTTTTATGTTATTAGATCACTTGAGAGGATCCCAAAGTTCCTCAACTTAATAGATACACATCCTTTTTTTTTTTTTTTTGCTCAGCTATTTTTTCAAATGACCATCAAACTTAGTACAATTTTGCTATCAAAGTCGATAAATTAATTCCTGTGAGTACCTTAAAAACACTTAACCTGTGTCTTGATTATTCAAAAAATAAATTCGGCCACAAAATCCATTTAAGCTAGCGTTTGGACATAGATTCCTAAATAGTTTTCGGGGAACATTTTTTCGGTGAAGTTTGATATGAAAATGAAAAAGTGTGGACATATTTTTTGGGAACAAATTTTTGGGCTCAAAAAGAGCCTTTGAGCTCTTATGAAAATGAAATTTGTATGTAAAAGTTAGTTTTTTGCTCAAAAAAAGCCTTTGAGCACTTTTTGAGTTTTTGCGAGTTTTTGGGAGAAGTTTATCTCAAATAGCATAAACAAACAGTTTTTCTCCCTATTCCAAAACTAGTTAGGTTTCTTTTCCACCAAGTAAAGTTCTCCTAATCGTAGTTAATTCGGGCACAACAGGGACCACAGAATTAATTGACGAGGCTTTCAATTATGGAATTAATTTTTTTTCTCTAGAATTAACCTTTCCATAATAAATCACGAATTATTTCCACTAGAAATTTGTAATTGCACTCCTCAGTTGAATTTCGAATTCTTCCATCAAAACCTTATTTAACTCCCCACGTTAAGATTATAGACACCAATCAATAAACTTAAATTACTGACAATTTAATTTATTGACTAATTAATATCCTTTAGACCTCCCCTTAACTTATTTCATGTGTCGGATACCAAAATCCACCGGCCGGGTTTACACATAAAAACTTATAAGCTTTCATAAAGGGGTGTCATCAATCTCTATACCGCGACGTGGATTCTGTCAACTAGCTACTATAAACAAACGGGGGCTTAATCTGATCGGAATGCCTAGTAGACATGTCCTATCTGCTTTCTGTTCATAGTTTTGCTAAAAGATAAATGTTTTAATTACTTTGCCATAAAAGTGAAATCATTGATTTATGTAGTTTCACTGAAAAAAGAAGAAGATAAAATTTGGAATTGAAGCAACTTTATGATAACTAAGTAGCTCGCTCCCTATGTATTAGATCTCACTTGAAACATATGGATTGTATAAAATTCTGAAGCAGGATAAATGGCATATCACGCATACTGCAAAGAATCATTCGTTTTCCTCTTATTCACTACCAACTCTCAATCACTTTACCTCTTTGTTATGCCACCTGAAAACTGATTTTTCACACTTTTCTCACTCCAAGGTGCATAAAAGAGGCTGTGCCTAGCTCTATGCCACGAAGTATTGATGTTATGTGTTTTTCTTTTTCCTTGTAAGAAAACATTCTTTTGACGTTTTTCATGTGGTTCTTTCTTTGGATGAGATCAACAGGCGCAGATTTTCACAACAAGAAATTTAAAGATATTCAAAGTAACATCACCACACACCAATGAAGGTAGAAAATGAAGAAGGCAACGGACTTGTGCAAACGATAAAAAAACAAACAACTGAAGCAAAATTAAGACAACCATATATATAGTATATGAAGTCATAAAGCCATAGGTGGCGAGCTGGAAAGCATGAGGTAGACAATTAGCAATAAGCTCAAAATGCACACAATGGTGATAACTGGGTTAGATGAGCAACATCATTACGAGTAATCATCAACTGCAGCTTCAGCAATGGGGAGTAACCGGGAGTTTGCACTGCTTAGGGAGCTGCATGGCTAGCTTTGGATCAATTCCAAGGGAAGGCAACCACTGAGAATTCTTAAGAGAGCAAAGGCAGCCCATGTTTGCATGCGACAGCGCGCTGCAGCACTCGGCTGTAGGCGCAGGCGGATTTGGGGGTGTCACTGATGGTTTGCATGACATTAAACCTTCCCCTGTCATGTTACATATTCCTTGTGCCTGCGACACCTCAATACTAGCACTGCTTAACACAATGGTAACAAAAGCCAATGCCACAACCTTTTTGGCCAAGTAATAAAGCTCCATCGTCTCTTATCTTTCTATCTTATTATCAATTTCTTTCAATCTGTGTGTGTGTATGGAAACAGCATGAATTAAAGGGTTAATATAGGCAGCAGCTTGTGAATGAATGTTGGTATGGGCCTGGATGGTGTAACAAATAGGAATCCGTGAAAGTGTATTGGCATTATTTTTCTGGCAAACTGTCACGGACTCTGTTTTTTTTTTTTTTTTTGCAGTCAAGTGGCAAATCTCATTATCAATGCATTGACGACCATTGATACATAGAGATCTTCACTATCCACTCGTTGTCAAGTACTGTCTTTGTCAAGTTAAGTATATCCAACCAATTCAAGAATCATGACACTACCGGTTTTCCTCTCATATTTCCAAAAGCTTGTTCACTGGGTCTTTCATGGGAAATGAGTTAATTTGACTGATCAACTCATTAACTGATATTCAACTGTCACGAGATAAATGAAAATAAAGCTAGCCATTATGTAAACAGGTATCCTGTTCCAATTCGACAGGAAAAGGTAAGCCTTCCTCTTCAATGGAAAGCAAAGTTAAAGAGAACTTTTACTCGAATTGTTTTGGAAGTAAAACCAAAAAATAAAGCTTCCAGCATGATTAGCAAATAATTGAGCACCCTAGACCTTCAGCAACTGGGATATGAAGGATAACAATTGCAGTACATAGTGATAGCACAGTGTGAGAACATTTTACACGCACAAAAAGTGATGCTAGGATTTGGATGCTTACCCTTCACCTCATCTTCTTCCTTGCCAGCCTGCAGTTTTAGTCTACTCCAATGCACTTTTAGTTTATGCAATGTCCAATATAAAACTTGCACACAAGAGGTATTCTGAGGTAGTGGTTAGACTGATCTAACAAAAAAGTCCACTGTCATCTTAACTGAATTTAAAAAGGAAAGGGAAATGGGCTTGAATTGTTTGAAGAATCAAAATAGCACCACATGTAAGGATTTTGTTTCTAACTTCTAGCCAGAACTCAAAGGGGAACCTGCATAAAAGCGGGACGCTTTGTGCACTGAGCTGTCTTTTTTTCTAGCCAGAACTTGTAATATGATAGAACGTCACAATGTGTAAAATAGCTGGCCTACTGCACAGTACCCCATGAATGCCAAATTGGGTCGGTTATATGATTGGCTTTTACCAAACCATGAAACTAAGCCTTATTTCCAACTGGTATCACCTGTATTAGATTCTCAGCTGGTATCACCTGTATTAGATTCTCTATTTCCTATTTGTCCTGGTCTTAGCGTACACTCCAAACTGGTATATACTTCGAGACGACTTTAAAACAGGTCTCTTTATCAGTTACCTTAAAAAAGATGCATGCTATCCAACCCTGATTTCCAGTTCCGAAGATCTTATTAACTGATAAATGCATATGACAGTCATTCAACATGGGATCAGTTTCCCAGCATTCCTATCAATGGAAATATCCGTGTTGGTTCAAGATTTCAGATTTTTTCACTATTGCCAAACCATAGCCTTCCAGAGATGGCAAAAACTACATGTAAAAGAGACGAGAAATAATAATCAGATCAGTTACCAGCTTCTAGCTGCAAATCCAGAGCGAATGCTCTTCAAGGTGTTAATAACCTGTTCAGGGTGCAAATCACTTTAAGAGAAACATGATTCCCTTGTAAAGAAAAAGGTCTGCTTTTAATAATTGTTTCGGATTATCTAACTAGTGCTTACAGTATTATTTATTAAACACTTAGTTTAATTGAAGTAATAGCTCTATTGATTTTAGTTCAGTAATCAAACACTGATTTTGATCAATAAAACTGGTTCAACTAGAAAAACTGATGAAATCAGGTAATATAATTTAAACCAAACAGGCTGAAATAAAGCAGTTTCACATTGTGATACTCAAAACCAATGCCAACGTTAAAATAACACTAAAATAGCAGACTGTTACACAAAACAAGAATTCCGTAAAATAACTCGAATTCATCTCAAAGGAAATTTAGATCCTTTCTCTTGTAAGCTCTGCCAACAAACAAATCACCATCTTGTCATTTCTATACGGCAACTCAATGACGATGAAGAACCAAATGGTGACCATAGGAGTACATAATACAAGCATGCTCTGTTTAAAACTGAGAAAAAAATCAGTGCTTGGAATTTTTGCTCAGCAAATATTTCTTGAGAACATCCATGACTGATCCAAAATCTGCTTTCACTTCCACAGGTGGGTTAGCAAACCGACATTCCATGTCCTTTATTTCCTTTGAGTGGTAATCAATCTTGGACTGAGTAAACTTCAATCCATGAGCCGTACTGACAACCACAGTCTTATCATTTGGCCCAATGACTCCACTGTTTCTCAACTTAAACAGAGCAGTCAATGCCACGCCTGTGTGTGGGCAAATGAACATCCCAGTCGAGTCCGCCTGAGCCATGGCATCCATCAACTCCTCCTCTGTTGCCTCCTCCACTATCCCATTGCATTTCTGCAGGGCAAAAACAGCTCTGTCTATAGAAACCGGGTCACCAATCTGTATAGCAGATGCAAATGTTGTGTTCGCCTTCACAGCCTTAAAGTCTTTCCACCCGGATTTGTAATGCAAGTAAAGCGGATTCGCATTGGCTGCTTGAGCACAAACAAGCCTAGGAATACGATCAACGAGCCCCAACTCTTTGCACATCATAAAACCTTTATAAAATGCATAAATATTCCCCAAGTTCCCACCAGGAACAATCACCCAATCAGGAACTTCCCAATCAAACTGCTGCAAAATCTCAATCGCTGCAGTCTTTTGCCCTTCAAGCCTCAAACTATTCAACGAATTAGCCAAATAAATAGGCAACTCAGCAGTAACTTCCCGAATCAACTGCATACAACCATCGAAATCAGTATCAATACTCAACACAAACGCCCCATTCGCAATCGGCTGAACCAACTGCGCCATAGATATCTTATTCGCAGGCAGAAAAACAATCGACGGTATCCCTGCCGACGCACAGTACGCCGACAGCGCAGCCGACGTGTCCCCCGTCGACGCACATCCCACGCCGACAACCGGCTTATGCATTTTCCTCAACCTATTTACCTGACTAACCAAAACAGTCATACCTAAATCCTTAAAACTACCAGTATGGCTAATTCCGCAATGCTTAACCCATAAATCACTCATGCCTAGAAACTGTTTGCCAAAACGCTCAGCCCAAAACAAATTCGAGTTTCCTTCAAATGCACTAACAATATCATCACTATTAATTTCGGGTAAAACCCATTCTTTTTTAGACCAAACACCCGACCCGTAAGGCCACGTGGTTTTACCAACACGTGAATCAAATAGTGACCGCCAATATTGACCGTCAAATTTTTTTAAAGCATTCATATCATGTTGCACATCAAGTAACCCACCTGAACGACTACGGTACACAATTTCATCCAGAGAGTACCACTCGTCAGAGCTGGGATCGGCATTAAAAGGAACATACCTGGCTGAGAAATTGTGTGAACTAGTATGGCGGCGGGCTTCTTCACGTATGTTTTCATCAGCTGGGCGGCGGTGTTTTTGGGGCAAAATTGCGTCATTTGTTGAGGCGGTGGATTTAATTGGGCTGAATGAGTGGGTATTCGTATTGGGCTTTGAAGGGTGGGGGTGGGGGTGGGGATATGAAGGGAGAAATGAAGATCTTAACATACAAGAAGCCGCCATTTTTGTGTAGCTTTTTACAAATTTTGTGCAGCATATACGTCAGGTAAAGGTCTGCCCTTGACAGCCGACTTTTAGATTACGCCACGTGTCCCAACGATCTGATCCAGCGGCTAGATATTTCTCACTCTATTTATTATCAAGAGCTATATTTGTCATTATTGAATTTAAACTTCTAATAATATTTCACACATGAATATAAAACAAGACTAAGTTACAATGTAATTCGAATTTTAATTACATTAAATAAGAAGGTCGAAAACTACAAAATTATTACTCGTTGTAAATTATAAATTATTAGTATATATCACGAATGTATACTTAGGAATTGAACTAATGGATGAAGTTTAGTTTAAAAGTGGCCTAATCAACGGAGCCAATTGTAATGAATGATGCAGACGGGTCAGATCAAGTTGGAGTATTTGAGCCTAGAAGCGGTGCATACTTGTAATCGTTTCCATCTATTAATCTAAACAAGTTCGAGCCAATTAATTGATTTTTGGCATCGAGGTATGCAATTGGTTTAAACCAATGGCTCACAGTTGGTGTTTATGTGCAACAATAGGGCCGAAAATGGGGCCAAATTCAAATGAACGGTATAGTTGTTGCATTTTCAATAATTGAAGAACAATTTTGACCATTTCTCCATGATAAATGACAACTTCTATAACATTTTAAATGCATAAAATTAAGGTAGTATTTGAATTGGAGTATACAAAATATAATATTTATAAAAAGTTTTTTGTTTTTTTTACACAATGTTTGACTTTTGTATAAATTGTGCATTAACTGGTGGAGTAGTACATAGATACTCCCTCCGTCCCATTTTAGTTGTCGCTTTAGCCAGTTTCATTTGTCCCAAATTAGTTGTCGCTTTAGCATTTCAAGACATTTTTTACCAATTTTTTCCAACTATGCCCATATTTAATAAAGTAGAATTTCCTAGAAAAAGTCAATCCAGTTAATTTATTAGGGGTAAAATAGTAAAATACATATCCTATTTATTGATTTCTTAATAGGCGTGCACAAGCTTAAAGCGACAACTAAAATGGGACGGAGGGAGTACTTACGATGATTTATCTGTCAGTAACTTTGGCATAAGTTATGCAGAATATAATTTTCATTTTTCCTTTATACCTTTTTGGCAAAAAGTAACAAGTGGTTCAGGCACTTTTTTTAGAAATTAAGCGGGTCGCTATATTGCATATTTGGTCCCCTGATTTAGAAAGTGCACAACTTTATATCCATGTGTTCACCCTAAGGGGTCGTTTGGTAGCACATGCTGTTTTGGACTGCTTTTTTCAAAAGAACCTAATCCCGGGATTGTTAATCCCACCTCCTATGTGGGATAGCTAATCCCACATTTTGTGTGTAAAAGTGGTACTAGCATTAACTAATACCTCAAACCAAACATGGGATAAGGATAGTCCCAAATTTTATCCCGGGATTATAATCCTTATCCCGGCTACCAAACGACCCCTAAAGGAATCATGAACTTTTCCCTTTTTTATTTCGATAATTTTTTCTGAATTATTCTGTTATTTGGCTGACTCATCTGATCTATCACTATGGAGAATTAATTTTGTAGTTCATTGTGGATTTAATTACCTAATGACATTTTCACAAGAGATTGTTGAAAAAATAACCACAAATTTCACATGTCCAAACACTAGAAGCAACTTACACTAGAATCCAAGTGTGATTGGACCCCTGAAAGAATGGCCAATCGCCAAACAATTTAAGCTAATGCAAGTGCAGGGAAAAACAAAACACAAGCAGGCAGGGGATTGGTTCGGTGGAAAGGATAGGGTTTGGCACGTCAGTATGTCGTCGTACATCAACTTGCTCAGACGAATATACCCCTAACCACTATCCTGCAAATTGACACTAGACACGTGCTCTCTTCTCCCTACTTTATCCTAAATTCCCCTTACAAAGTAAACACAAAATTAAAGTTTCCATATCAACAACCAGAGTAGCAGCAGTTTTCATTTATGTGTATTCTAATCTCTAAATTTTTTCACATCTCCTAAGGATCCTAACTTTTCCGGTGAGTTTGATCACTATTATTACCATTCTGACTTGTTTGGTCAACTATCATGATTCATTTTTCAGATATAATATGTACACAGAAATGTTAGGTCCTTTTGCTATAACTCACTTTCGATCCAAAATATGGCTACGTCAACGAAAAAAATGATCGTTGGGTTTATGAGTGATTGATCAAAGGTTCCTAGCTCGTTCTGTCTAGTTTAATAAATATCTACTATTGTGCTACTATTGTTGAATATTTCACTTGTGACTATATACATATCTTTAAGAGTTTGTTACTTTGTGAAAGTATTCAATGTGCTCTACGTTGAATGAATCTGAAGTCTGGGATCAACAAGGGATAGAAAAAATTGAAACCCAAATAGCTAAAGTGGCGAAAATGAGTTTAGGTGCCGCGGAAGAGGAATCAACTAAGGAAATTCAATTACCAGCTGATATAGAATGGAAAATGTTGGATAAATCCAAGTTTTTCTTCCTCGGTGCCGCGTTATTTTCGGGTGTTTCAGCTGTTCTATACCCTGTTGTAGTGTTGAAGACTCGTCAACAGGTGGCTCAAGCTCACCTGTCTTGTTTCAAGACTGCTTTTTCTGTTGTTAGGTATGAAGGGATTCGAGGATTGTATCGCGGATTTGGGACTTCTTTGATGGGTACAATCCCTGCCCGGGCACTTTATATGGGTGCTCTTGAGGTTACTAAGAGTAAAGTTGGGACTGCAGCTGTTAGGCTCGGTGTTCCCGAGCCTACTGCAGCTGTTGTAGCTAGTGCTGCAGCTGGGTTGAGTGCGGCTGTGGCAGCCCAATTGGTTTGGACACCTGTGGATGTTGTGAGCCAGCGGCTCATGGTCCAAGGTGGTTCGCGTAAATATACCAATGGGATCGATGTGTTTAGGAGAATCCTCAATACAGATGGGCCTAAGGGACTCTACAGAGGATTTGGTTTTTCAATTTTGACTTATGCACCATCCAATGCGCTTTGGTGGGCATCCTATTCCGTTACTCAAAGGCTTGTGTGGAATGGGTTTGGATATTACTTAAGCAAGAATGGTGAGGAGAGGCTTGAGGATAATATCAAGACTACTTTGAGGCCCGACTCGAAGACTGTTATGGTAGTTCAGGGAGTGAGTGCAGCCATGGCAGGCGGAATATCAGCGTTGATTACAACACCATTGGACACAATCAAGACAAGATTGCAGGTCCTGGATGGAGATGAAAATGGGCGAAAAGCGCCAACGGTAGCACAAACTGTAAGGAATTTAGTAAGGGAAGGTGGATGGATGGCTTGTTACAGAGGATTGGGTCCTAGATGGGCTTCAATGTCCATGTCTGCAACCACAATGATAACTACTTACGAATTGCTCAAACGCCTCTCCACAAAGAATCAAGAAAGCTGGGCATCATGAATTAGATGATTTACTTTAATCTTTGATCAATGTATAAGTTTTAATTTCCTGAATGATCCTCTTTTTTAGAATCTTTATGCTGAGTTTAAACATATACTAGCCTAGAGCAAGAACAAGAATAATGATGTAGGCTGTTCATGTACAAAGTATCAATCTGTATATATAGTTCAACTTATTTTTTGTGTTTACTTGGTAGCAGATCTACCAACAGTTTGTGTCTTCTCTTCTTCCTTTAAGATGATTATTATAACATTTTCTTTTGGGAGGTATACCAAGAATGCAACCAAAAAGTAGGAATACATCATTTTCAGGATTTCTTTATGTGCTACGAATACATTGGAGATCACTGAATAAATTAGAAAAAAGGGAATCTTTAGTGCACTTAATTGACTTATAGCTGTTTTAAGCCAATGGATGATAAAAATTGTGCTTTTCTAGCTGATAATGATGTTGATTTGAACATGTTGCGTGCACAAGAAAGTCTTAGTTATTTCTGTTCTCGAGAAGAATGTGGTGGGAGCAACGTGATTATCCAACAGTAGGAGATTAGATTTAGATGAATATCTTAATGTCTAAAATTAAGATGGCTAATGGTAGTGGCTAACAACACCACAAGTACTCTACAGTCATACATAAATTTCTATGAATAAAACATTTGTCTAATATTTGACAATTATGTGAGCAACCGCGTTTTATTCTGTTTTTTTCTTTCTCCCCTTCTGTTTGGTGGGAAAACATGATGGATTTTGGCTTTTTTATATCCAAGGACTAGTATTCAGAAGCTGGATCACAATGGTAGAAGAAAGTAAACTAACAATAAGGACCTATGCTAAAATCTACTTAAAAGTATCATGAATGACTGACCCAAAACAGTGAGCTGCACCTAACAGCAGCAAAAATCTATTCACCATATTCTGTTAACTAGATCTGGTTCTCTTCTTGCTGCAAGGCGGACACTTGAAGTCCTTAATGTACTCAGCCTTGGCAGGTGTGATCTTTACACAGTGGCCATGGAACCACGTTTCACACTTGTCGCAACATATCCAAAATTCATCCTCTGCATACATCTCCCCACATGCGCCGCAAAATGTCTCACCTTGCTCCTCTTCGTCAACCTTCTCATCCAATCCCTCTTCATCACTTTGCTGCAACTTTGTAAACGTTCCCTCAGATTCTGCTGCCTTCTGTTTTTGCAACCAAAAAAGAAAAAGATGATAGCTCAAAAGGAAGCTTAGCATCATGAGACAAAAGGCTATATATAGCACAATTGAAAGATCATGCACGGCACAATAAAGCTAGTTCAAGACAAGCTATCCATGCAAAAAAAACTAGCATAAACTCGATGTCAAGATGCTGCTGACATGCAAATACAGCATACTTAGCAAACATAATCCTTTACCTTTTTGGATTTTGGCTTGGATTTGTTATTACTGTTGTTAGAGACTTCAGATTTTTCTGTTTGTTGCTTCTCTGCAGCACCAGTCACTACTTCATATATTGTAGGCAGATGATTTATCATGTCGAAAAGCCTCTCCCTGGAAAAGAGAAGGCAACTAATGAGTGTGGAAAGCAACATAGTAAACTTCAGGAGGTGTGAAAGCACAATGAGTTGTGTCACCATTGAGGCATAGTTGATGCATTCTAATCTGGTGCAATTCTCTAGCTAGTAATAGGGTCAGGCATTGGTACCTCGAAACGAAAAGTATCTAAATTATAAAACCAACCTAAGGCATTAACCAAAGCATCACTTCTGCTTTTAGAAAGCATGATTGTGTTTATGAAAAACCACACAGAAGGATAAAAATATCAATACAAAGATGTCAAGCGAGAAGGATTACCTGTCGGCTTTATCAAATTCAAATCTAGTGCCAAAATAGAAGGCAACAGAAAGCAACCAAGCATCACTATGACAAGCAACATAGGAAAGCCACTCCTTGTCTTCCATCACAGCTCTAGTAGAGTTAATACCAAGAACAGGTTCTGGAAGGTCTGGTGGTACTTCATCAGCAGGCAGATTGACTTCCCATTGCTTATTTGGGTATCCAAATAAGCACAAGTCCTCCTCCTTTTCTGCATACAAAACAGTTCATATGTTTCGCAATAAGTGATCGAGTATCATAAGAGACTAATTAAACATATAGATTGCAGCAAAAATTTTACCCCAAATCATGAAGTAAACCTTGACAAACACTAAAGAAACAGTGATTTGTATCTCTTTTTTGTTGCGATTAACTGATAGAAATCTCAAAAGCTATGAAATTATAGATTAAACAGAGGTATATTCTGTTTCCAATTAAGTGATTGTAGTATATTTTCAAGTACAGGGATACACCATACATCCTTCCACATACATAATCACCAACCATTATTGGATGGAAAAATTTAATGTTTTTATTTCAACAATCCAACTATCGTCACGTTTTGAATAACCAAAGAAAAGACATATAAAATAGATACAATTATAGAGAACCCACACTAGGGTAGATTTAGTGAAGCTGAACGAATGGCAGATACATGCGTCACATTCAACTGATCATACCCAACAAAAAAAAAAAGTTCTTAACAAGGGATATTGGGCAGATACCTTACATAAAAGGCATTATTAATATAGTTCGTGTAGCTTTAAAAAAAAAAAAAAAAAACTTACCAGGATCACACTGCTCAAGAAGTTCTTCCACGTCTGAAAAAACCAAAACAAGCAAATAGGTTAATTAATAAAGCAAAAGCAATCACGATAACGAATAGTACAACGACAACAACAAATACGTACTACAGTTCAGTCTCAAACAAGTTGGGGTCGGCTATATGTAGTAAAAAAAAAAGACATAGAGGAAACTAACCAGTGGTGAGAGCCTTAATAAGACCAGCTTGTCGGCCCTTGAAGTCCTTATATACTCTCTCTACAAGTAAGGGATCGCATTGTCCTCGTCTTTTTCCCTTCATGTTTTTATTACTGTTTTTACGTAATACGTGAAATTAAACAGCGGTGGCAAAAGTAAGAAGAACAAGAAAGAAAGTCAATTTTGACTTAATACTAGGTAGTCGAGATTAAATACCATAGTATATTATAACTCTTTATAATAATCCTAATCCAATACGGAGTAACATAAACAATAAAGTAAATAACCTTATGTATAAGTTAATGCTTAAGTCGTTAAACCGTTATCAGCTTGGTTTGTTTTTGTCTTTTGGGTGAATTTGATTTTCACAATATTTTATTGAAAAATTTTCAAAAATAGGCATCCCACTACCCAAAATTACAAACAAGAGGCCATATTTTTTTTCCATGCATAGCACCCACCCCTAAAATTAAAAATTTTAGCACTCATTCATAAAAAATACCTAGCTATCAAATTTTCCCCTCGGCCACTAAGCCACCGGCAAACACCTTCCTCCGCCAATGGTGCCATTACTTTTTTGTATTTTACTGAATTTATGTTGTTTATTGCGTCTAAATCATTGCTTTGGACAAGTTTATACACACAAATCTCCCTCTAAAAATTAAATTATACATGAATATACATATATAAATATGTAGCAATGAGAGAAATACAAAAATATACATAAAAAAAGTAAAAAATCATATAAACATCCTTAATATACAGATTTATTCACTCGCATATACACACTTATACAAATTTATATAATTTTATACATTGTATAAATTTGTATAAAATTGCGGCGACTGCTATCTCGGGAAAAGGGTGACAACTCGGGTAAGATTAAAAAATATGGGCCATTTTTGGTAATTTTCGTTTTTCGCTTATCTTTTAGTGTAATTATCCCTATTTTATTTTGGTTTTGGAAAATTTAGTGTTTGGACTCCAAACTCTCTCGTCTAATATTTTAACTCGCTATACTTGCATAATTTTATTAGCAAGACAAACTTTGGTAATTAGTGTTTCTTTTAGTACAACATCAATGGCACCGGATTTATTTTGGTGGATAATAGGTCCGCCTCTCAAATACCATGTTTTCCTTTGCGGTAGAATTCAAACTCGTAATGCCTAATAGTAAAGCTTTCCAATCATTTCCCGAGAACTTCTCAAACATAACTAGTAATCTTTTCTTGAATATGAGGACCGCGTAACGTTCCACAATAACTTTCTCTGTTGCTATTTTAACATTCTGAAAACTGCTCTTACAGCCATTCATCCTGTTAATTGCATTCACATAGCTTAAGGACAAGTACTCTAATAAGAGGATCTGGTCGTGTAACATAGTCAAAAACCAGCCACTATTAACTTAATAAGACTCTTTACAGTGAGGAACATAAAGCAGTAAACAGAAAACTACTATGCCAGGTTCAACTATATAGTCTAATTACTAATACTAACATAGCCAAGGATGACTTCCCACTTCCAATACTGTCATCAAAAAGAGGGTAAACATGGATTTGTGTTGAGGTCGTTCTTCCCTTTGTCCTGCTCTAAGGATCCTCGAATATGCAGTGAGAAAGCAGAGTACTTGAGTGATTGCTGATGGTAGATAGCATCACCGTTGGAGCAACTTGTGATGCCAGAGCTAGCGGGTGTGGATTGATAAACATCGGGCTCCAACATTTTTGTGTTGAGCTGCAGCTCATTAGATACTGGAACATGTTGATCATCGATTAAATCAGGGGATTTGGACTCTCGGAGCTTCTTTATATTGAGAAAGCGTCCACCAGGTCCCCTAGCCCGATTCAATGCATGACGATGTCGAGACTCATGGAGATATGGCTGAAATGTATTGTCAAGCAAAAAGAAAGATGATTGAAGCACATTAACACACATATATTACATGGGAGTGATTAAATGCAGAGTCAGATGGAGCCTAGTTTACCCGGTTTAACTGAACCCAGCCAGTATATTTGACACGAGAGGAAATATACATGCAAAAACTTACTAAATTTCAACAAATATTAAATTTTGAACTGACAATTCATACGTGCAATAGGTTCAATTGTAAGAACATAGAAGCTGAGGCCATCAAGTTTAATTCTGAATCGCCTCATAGTGTTAAGCAACAAGAAGGATGAACCTGAACCATTAGTAAACATTTACCTTGCGGCTTTTTGAGAGTTTGTTCTGAGCCTCCAGCTTAGCACGGTACTGTCTACGCCTGAGGATGGCCTGGTACTGTTTTGCATTGACAAATATTGGCTCATCTTGCTGAAGGTCAAGCGGAAGTGGCATCCGAGCAGATACAGTGCCTAACATCTGGGACTGAACCTGAAGAAAACTAACTGGTAAGTATCTCATACGGAGCATCAACAAAACACAGCAGCTTAAACCAATACAATGTAGAAAAAAACTTTGCCAATCATGGGCTGTTTGAGAAACAAAACTACAATATGTCTCTTTATAAGAGAAACATTGAGGGGTGGGACCACATGGTTATACTTCTAAATGGAGATGCCTTTGATATTTAATGGCATCCCTGTAGAATGCTTATACCTACTTGAAGAAATCTATAAGAAGGATCCTATGTTGGGTGTTATAATATTCAAAGTCACTGTGAATTTATGATAAACATATGTTGGACCTTCCTTCACCAAAGAATAATTTGGTCAAGAAAAAGAAAAGAAGCATCAAAGTAAAGGAGATGCAAAGTGATAAATATAATCCAAAGAACTCTAAAATGGCATAGAGCTTTTCTCAACTTTCTGTATGAACCTTGACAAAAGTGCAACGCCAGCACAGTTTTAGCGCATTCCTAATTCCTTTGAAGAAAAAGTTAATAAATGCTGATACCAGATTTAGTCCTACCCTGATCAGTGATTTCAGCTAATAGTAGGTGGTTTTCATTTATTCCAAATACATAAAAAATAATGCATTGGCTGGGGCAAGGGGAGTGTTGCAGGTAGATCACAATCTAAATATCAGATAGAGAATCATAATACAGTTCATTGCCCCCAACCCCCAAATCCCCCCTCCCTCCCCTTAAAAAAACAAAAAAGGACCTCTTTCCTATAAAGAAGAAAAACAAAAGACGAAACAACAAGGAGTGGTGAGAACAAGTTCTTCACTTTTGAGTGATTATTTGGAGTGCACTAGTTAATCACAAGTTGGGTGTTTCTTCAAATGCAAGTGTCAAAAGTAAAAGCTAAGTCTGACTGAATGATCCACCATCTATCCTATGATAGTCAACAATCATGGGAGACAAGAAAAAGTCCACTAGAGGTTTCAGATGTTTATGGCATATGTTAATTAAGACTCAGGGCCACTAAATACAAAAGGAACTAAATGACAGAATCAGTAGACAGATTAAATGGGAGCTTAGCTGAGTAATTATCAACTTACGAAATAATTTTTTTGATAAGGTATCGTCTTGTGAAACACTTATTTAGAGCCAGCTGTGCTTTGAATAACTCTAAAACAATGATCATCACTATGAAGACAGTTGCAATAAAAGAATATTGTTACTCATACAGGAAAAATATTACTTTTCTATGTGTCTTACACAACCCCTAGAACTATATAAGAAGTGCACATCATCAAAACAAAAATAACTGAGCTCTAATTTTACTCACCATGGTTTGTTTTCCATAAGCAGCAACTAGACCATGATAGTAAGGGTCCGGATGAGGAAAAGGTATACATGCCTAAGAAAGACCATTTGATATATAATTACTTTACAAGAGATTGCATATACAAAGAAGTAGAAAAAACAACTTAAATTACTTAATAAACTCACAATATTTTTCTGACTCATATTAGAAGTCCAATCATGCTCCTGACTTGACACACTTTGGGAAACTTCAGGCTTTACAGTACTTTTAAAATTGCCTGGACTTGGTCGAACAGATATCGACAGAATCAGGTTATAAAATGTAGATGTCAGAAACGGAAGTAGTGAAAATCGAAGGAAAACGACATTTGTGGCTGTAAAACAACCAAACTCGTTAATAGTTAGTAAGCAAAATAGGAAATACGACTTGATTAACCATGTATAGCATGAGGATCATGGAATAGCTACATGAGTTAGATACTAAGCAACATAAGCCCTTTAAAAAAATGAAAAATGAGTGGCAGTCTGTTAAATCGTCTCTGTTAAGAAAAGAATTCAATCCTACTTCCACAAAACAAGCTTTACGTTCTAACTCAAAAAACAAATGAACTGCTCTGTAGATCAATCTACCAACCAATCAATTTGCAATTTCCTTTTTTGTACACCTACCTATTAGCTTTTCATCATAATATGGCAAAAGTAATCCCCTTTTTTCTCCTAATCGATTTAGAGAAAATAATTATAGGCATTGCAATCAATAACATGCTTTTTTGTTTCGAAGCTCTCCAACCAAACTCCAAGTGTTATATCTATGCATTTCAAAGATGCAGAAGAATTTGAATATCACACCTGCTTGCAAAGGCATTTTGCTTTTCCCATGGATGTTTCTTTCTCCTTCACTAGAGACTTCAGGACATGATTGACCCGTTGATTGAGTAGATGAGGAATCCTGATCTCGAAAATGAACATCCAAATGCTTGGAATTCTGAGGACTAGAAGAAGTCGAGAACTGTTGCATCTGTAAATCGACAGGGCTCCCGAGATGAGCACTAACGCTAACAGAAGGGGCTGTGGGGATGCTATTAAGCTCAGAATCTTTTCGGAGGAAATCCTGCGTTCTTCTTACCATCGAATGGCCTTGTTTAAAAACTGAAGCAGCCTGGAGCACCTACGACTTATACATGAGGATATGACCTGCAAATAACAGCTCAACCATGAGATATTCTTAGCTTTATTTCAATTCCAGCATGCGTCTTACAGCTTTTTCCCTGAGACTTCACAAACTAAGTTGATACTGTCAGGGGCAGATCTAGAGTTCAAGTTACGGGTTTGGCAGAACCCACTCAACCCAGTAACTTTGGTCAAAACCTTTTACTGGTTAAGGAAAACGGATTGTGGTCCAGAACCCATAAACTTAAAATCCTATATCCGCCTATGGTGGATAATGTAGCATGAATTTCTTTGGCTTACACCTCATTTATCCTTGTTAAGCTCTATACATCTATTACTGTGATATTCTCATTAATCATTATTCAATTCCAGCAGGTTAGACGAGCTTGCGAAAAATAGTAGATGGAATACACGTGCTTCTAGGTTATTTGTTTATTAAGGGAGGTGATGACTACAAGATCAAACACGCCTTTTGTCGCACATTAAAATGCATATATAACAAAGCAGCAGCACTAAACCACAACAGATTTCAGAAAGCTACAATTATACCACTACACTGCAACCCTTTACACAACATTTCAGTGCAAATGGGCTTGTATAAGTAGGAAACAAAAAAATATCACAAAAATCGGGGACAGCCACCTACAAGAAACTAAACAGGAAACAATATCAACTTCCTCCTCCCAAGGAGAGGAAAAGAAAACTCCCTTCTTTGAAACCCAAAGAAATGAAAACCATAAAGGAAAATGAAATAGATGGAACAAACAGAGTAACTAGTATATCCTAAACATGCTGAAGAATAATACCAGCCAATAAAAAACAAGAAATTTAGAGTAAAAATACACAAAAATCCCATATAACAAATTAGTACCGTAGTACTAGTTGTTAACCTGAAACATCCTATATTTGCATGCAACAAATCTTGAAACATACCTTGTAGAATTTGTTTAAAATAGCGGAGTTTTGTTATAAACACACCATGTCTCCATTCTTGAAACCCAAAGTTCAATCTTTTCTTGATCTTTGTTATCACTGTTGTTTCGGTAAGAAAAAGCTGCTTTAACTGACACAGACACTGAGGTTTTTTGTTTTTTATGCTTCAGGCGTTTCTGTTGCCTAGCAAGAAAAATGCCACGCCAAAGCAAAAACAAATTTGATGGGTATTTTGTTTTTTTACCATATTAATGTTCCATCAACAACTTCTTTTGTCGTGACATGTGATGTGTAGAGGACTATTCCTTAAGGATTCACAAATCAAGATGCCTCTTTCTCTCTTGACAGTAACCTCTAATATGAGCCAATGAAAATGAATTTCACGCACCACAACCATAACTTAATAAGACAACACAGGACAGATAGGTTAAGATTTTGTCCAGAAGGGAAAAAAAAAAAAAGAAAAAAAGAGAAGATTTTATGCCAAGACGAATGATGAGAATATCAACTGCAGTGTGCCAAAGAACATCTAAGAGCTCCAGGAGCCGGTACATCTTAAAGATTAAAATAATCTATGATCATGACACCCAAAATAACTAATTTGACATTATACAGAAGTGCTAACAGAACCATTGCAGCTCTTTAGGCAGGTACGTGCAAATTGCAGCTCTTTACCAGCCAGCGGGACTAAGTGCACCAACACATTATCCACGGCAACCTACTATTAGAAATTTGTCTCCCATATCAGAAAATGGGTCAGACCACCAAGCAACGCAGATCACCAACCAACAGGTCAATACTCTCTTCCCTTGTACGGCATTTCCTGTTGGAATCAAGATAAAGAAAGTTAAAAAGCTAGTAATAATTTGTTATTATTATCCTATAGCTTATAGGTTCACCTTATATCAGGAAAACATCATCAGATAATGATAATGAGATCAAGGAAAGATAGAGAGGCTATTTGATGAATTGTTCAACTCCAATCATGAAGTATAACTCAGATCTCTATATTCTTGCTCTGAAGAAACATTTACACATGTTCACCGACCAAGAGAATGTGTATGATAGAATGCCAAGAGGCCCTTTGGCCGGTGACAAAGAAGGAATGCATGTTAAATATATAACTGAACTAGTTAGAGTTCTCACTAATGTGACAACAGTGATAGATGCAAAGGAGTTACCCAAAATGGTGGGTTTATCATACTAAGATATGTCATCCCTATACTAGAGTTACCCTGGTTATCAACGATTGAACTAGCAATATACAAGATGAGTTTGAGAATCAAAGTTCAAACTATGGAGAAACACTCTAGAGGGTAAGATTCATAAAACGAGCTTAGGTGTAGACTGTAGAGACATAACAGCGATGATTCATAAAAGGCGCCCCCACTTGCTTGGATTGAGGCATAGTTGTTATTATTATAATTTTTTTTTTTGTGGAAATTCCTCGTAGGTGTGACATATCAAGCAAGCAAGCCACCCAGATTTGACTTTTATCACAATGAGGGAGCTACTAAAATGGCCAGAATACTATAACTTGAAAGAAAAAAAAATGGAAGGCACAGTGCCAAAAGATTTCTTACAGGGGGGTAAGTTGGCATGTAAACAACTTGCCGGGGTTGACCAACCATCATCTGCTGTCCATACTGCAAGCAAAGGGAGATTGTAAATATTGTTCAATCCAGTTCAATATAACGGCCAAAACAACCAGTACATCGCGCGAACGACTCAAAATTACAGGCAGAATAACCAGCACAAGGGCAATAACCAGAAGACAAACCTGAGGTCCATTTGGATAAAAGTATGGTTGTGCTGCAGGTGTAGCTTGTGGATTATATATAACAGGCTGATGTCCAGTAAACGATGGACTGACCTGCAATAGTGACCACCGTTTAGCATCAGAACATCCCTCCCCCAAAAAAAAAAAAAATGTGTGTGTGTGTTTGTGTGTGTGTGTAGAGACAGAGAGAGAGAAGCAACAGCATGTCCGGATCACAAAGACTCAAACAGATTCCAATAATTTGTCAACTTCACCAGCTATCTGATAGTTTGAAAATAATTAACATGTTAAGATTCACACCTCAGTTTTTATAAATTAATCCAAAAAACTAGTCTAAAGAGGAATGCAGTCATCATTTGTTACTTCAACAGCACTGCAGCGAACAGAACAAAATGGAAAAGAGACGGTTAATATCACATAACCATATCAGTTGCCTGTTACTTTTGTCTCAATTTTTTCCCTTTTCGCTATTTATATGCAAAACTTCGAAGCTAAGCGTGCTTAGCCAAGCACCCCGTGGGAAGTTCTCGTGTTGCATCCCTCAAACATCGCCTGCATAAGCTTGGTCACATTGTTGATCCCAAGACCCGATAAAGGAGGAAGGTTGCAGTAGGTTAATTGTATTTTTTGATTGTGATCTTTCTACGGTGTAACAGTTAATTATTCGTTGTCAATCCACTGTGGTGAAACTAATCAAAATATTTTTTAATAACTTTTTCAAAGATTATATTTCAATTATTTTACTAATATAATTTACCAATCCTAAGAATCATTTGCAAGTTCTACACACTATCACCTAACTATGCACTGACAAATCGTTCGTACAAAGTATTTCCGCAGCAAAGGTTTTGATAGAACTGGACAGATACCAAACAGTTATAAAACATAAGCATAATTTACCCCAATGCCCACTGGCATGCCATGCATGGGTGGGATAGCAGCTACCCCAGCTGGATAGTAGAAGGAATTATCAGACACTGGAGATGCTGGTCTTAAGGACGTCTGAGATGGGAGGAAACTCTTCGCATTTGGATTAAATTTAAATTCCTGACAGAACATTAAAGAAGCATAAGTGGGTTATTTAAACTAAGCCCATCAAAACTTAATGAAAGGATTGCTTGCTGATAATCACTGCCATTTTTTGAACAGAAGGTATCAAAAAAGTACCATTACCTTAGCATGTGGATTTAATGTGGACTTAGTGGATTTTTCTGAAGAAAATGAACTCACTGAAGAGCTTCGTGATAATTCATTGCCAGATGCAGCACCTGCTCCATCGATAGAGGATAAAGCAGAACTATTAGGTCTGCCAGAGGAATTCGCAGATCGGGCAATGTTTTGCTTTTCACTAAAACTTGTAATCTTATCCTGGCATTTGAGAGGGGCATAAGATGCAGAGACATCCGTAGATGCTCCCCCCTTACCCAAGGTTTCCTTTTCCAGTCTTTGCAATGACTTGGAATCTACATGTAGAAACCTTAAAATCAGCAGAGAAGCATGAAAGGTAGCTTAACCAAATAAAATTGAGACAGAACTACACATACAAGTTAGAATGAACAGACATAACAGAAAGCGCAACAGCATTCATTGATCCCATCCCTCAACCAGAATTCCACCTCAAAGTATTTTGAAGGCGAGGAGTAAATTATAGTTAAAAAAAGAAGTGAGGCCATGTAGTTAACACCCAAAACTGCGCACTGAAATAATACCTTTAAGGAGCCTTGTAGCAACCTCAATTTGCATTAACATCCATACAAGTAATGCTACCAAAACTAATTCTATTATCTACTTTGACTGCTTGATATAAACAATTCCTTAAAATTGAAGTTCAGACATCTGCAAAAGATATCAGGGACTTAGAATCATTATAATCTTACAGATCCTCACCGCCCTCCCTTTTCCTTAAGGGGGTGGGTAGCAGATCAGAACAAAGAGACCACGTTTTTTTATCTGTGTAGCTTGGCGGTGCACGACTCAAACCTCGGCAGATAAAGATCCATTCCTCTACCCTTCTCCACTTTAATAATAGGCTTCTAAATTGGGTCGAACCATAACATGCGCTAAACCCACACATCATGCATTGAGCTTCTTACCACTAAAGCAGGATTATCAATGAAATCCACATAGGTGAAATCCTGTATTTCGGAGGTCAATGAAAATCAGAGATATTTTTTTAAGAAGAACGAGAGATGGGGTTGGGACTGGAGTCTTTAGAAGTGGGGAATAGATGGGCTAAATAAGACAAGTGTATAGATCACATGATGATCCAGTTCAGAAGGTAGGTGGGCTTTGGGTGCTAAGCAGTACGTGAAGCGGGAGTTGAATAACAGGGTTTAGATGAGAGATTGGTTAGTTCTAGTACAAACCCGTGTATTCATTGGACTGAGGTTGGATGCAAGAATTGCTGAAATAGGGCCTTTGTGGAGATGGAAGGGGGATTTTTGTGTGTATGTGTGTGCGTGTGCATGTGCCTGTGGAGGGGCAATCGGGTATCAGGTATCGGGAATGGGATAATGTGTCAAAATAATTATGGGTGGGATTTAGGATAGGAAAATGAAGGCTCAAATCCATATTTGGAATTCAAAAAATCCATGGTGTCCTCATAGAGTGAGCCGTGACGGCAAGTGCCAACACACTATTGTAAAACTGAAACAGGTTGAGTTTTGACCAGGTAAAGGTAAGAAATAAGTGGGTAAAGAAGATCCCTTTTCAGTTCACCAGAGGGAATCTCAAGGCGGAAAAGAGGGACGGAGGAAAGGACACTCAATCCAAATAGGAATTGCCAAGCATTTCCCATTAAGAATATAGATAGAGGACTGCGAGTTGACAAGGGATTTTTTCACTTGTAATCTTGGCATTTATTGAACTTCTCTCTGTCTTTTTTCTATCTATGGCTGTAAGACCTCACATTGCACCTACCTGTTGGAAAAAAACCCTTCAGACCAAGGTGGAGGGGAATCCATTAACTCTTAACCCAAGTGTTTGGGGGTGGGTTCAAAGCTGTACAAAGACCCACGAAGCGAGACTGCCATTCCAGACGAAGCTTTCTCCCCAAAACCATTCAGATTCCATGATGAAGCTGGCAATTCCCCTAGAAAGGACATTCGAATAAAATTGAGTCAACTGCAATGGGAACCTTCCATTTCTTAATAACCCATCTTGGATGTCAACTATTGAAGGTGTTGTAGCAAAGGAGAACTTGCTGACTAGAAAACTTTGCAGATAATTAATTTCTGATGCAGTGGAATCCACATTAATGGAGATTTTGGGGGTCCGGCAAATTTAGAAAAGGAGGATATCACCATTGTGCAGCTATTATGAGGAGATCAGGAATATCACCGCTGCATAGCTTTTATGCATGGGAGAGCAGGGAATTTCACCGTTGCATAGCTTTTATGCATGAGCAGGGAACATCATGGGGTATGTCTGCCAATCTCTGTAACTTTTTAACTATGCTGGACCATACAACATTCTGAGAAAACACAGGAACGAGGATATGCCTTCTTTTATGGCTAGATTCAGTGATGATCCTAAGAAATCTCCCATCTATATAAGTTTTTTGACAAGGATAGTGATGCAGACTTGCTATTCTTTTAAGACACATCAGCTAAAGACATTGTCCTCTCTTGCCGATGCACCGAGCATACTCTGGGAGAAGGGATGGTCAGAAAACTAATGGATACTGAAGACGAAGGAGGATCAGTAAGGTTGAAGGAGGGCTGAAGAGAGAGGAAAAGCCTGAGATGTAGAGAGAAGGACAAGACTTTGTTTTCTTCGCTGTCCAAAATTATTCTTTCTATTAAAAGGTAAACATTCCCAAAGAGCGGACAAAAATATACACTGCATATGAGATAAATTGGCAGAAATAAACGCACATGCAGATAGTTAGGCTATAACTCCATTAGTAGCATGAGGAACGAAAATTTTTATCAAATCCCTATTCTTAGGTGTTGCATGTATGGATATTTGACTACTTGAGCACCACAAGGCAAACTCACCTTCAGGTATTGATGTTTGAGCCTCATCAGCTAACTACAAGAAAAAAGGAGTAACGACCATGAGAGCTTTTCCAAGCAAGGAAAAAAAAATAGTAAAGAAGTAGAATTTAACAAAAGAAATAAACATTTGTAGGAGTTAAAAGTTCAGCTACCATTTGCATTCTCATTTCTTCAATATTGCAACTAGCTGCATCATGTTCACTGAGCAGGATCTTGTGCCCCCTAAAGTAAATTGTATAGTTAGAGCAGCAAAAATTTGATAGGATCTATTATATGCATGTTTACTCTTTTAACATGTTTGTTATTTTTCTCAGCCAAAGTAGAGAAGAACTGACAGAATGTTAGGAAGAAGATTATAGCAACCTGCTCTCATCCATCATCGAGGCACTTTGAGGAACATGTTCAGCTGATGATTGGTTTACATGATCATCATAACAAGTCCGATAGACATCCCTGCTGGTGCTTAACTGAGGAGATTGCACTTCATCCTACAAACAGTATGGCAAGGTTAACAGTCGCAAATAATCACTCTAATTGATAAAAGTATTCTACAAAGGAGCAGCAAACTGCAGCAAAGTATTTACAGAGGAAGCCAAATTGCAGATTGTGTAATGAGCTCAAAAGGTTGATCATGGCTTCTATATCTTTTGCAACTGCCATGTTGCACCAACAGAAATATAATCTTAAGACACGAAGCCGCTAAACAAAGGCATAGAACACAGATTATAACATAGGCAGTTTAAACCACTTTTTTTAATAGCAGAATTGTATGGGCCAGCTTGCTCACACCTCACATAATCCACCACTAAAAGTACTCTATCCCTCAATGTTTAGGATATGAGATGAAATACCTAAAGATCTTTGCCTCAATACCTAAAGACCTTTGCCTCGGTTGGTATTAAACCCTGGTCTCACATGATACATTCCAACTTCATCGAGAGCTAGACGTATCCATGGGTGCCACGCCACTTAAAACCAATCCATTTCATCTCTGACAGGTAATAAAATTTTCCTTTCTAGCGGAACTCCTTCCTCCAACGAATGGAGTAGTTTTTTGTATTTGTCAGCATGTTTAGAGCATTACTGCACCGATAAACTTTCCAACAAGTTGAGATTTTTGACTAATTAGAATACACTTTTCCTCTTTCATGTATATCTAAATTAAATTAAATTTAAATGTGTTGGGTTGCCGAAAATAAATTAAGCACAGATGTAAAACCAAAGTTTATGAGAGACGGAATGATTCTAGATTAGCAACCCGGTACCTTAGAGGAAACTCTTGATGAGAATTCTGGACCATCAACAACTTTCCCGAAACTGGCACCTGTGAATGAGTTCCCCATAGAAGAACTTGAGATATTTTGAAATGTTTCATCATTACGTGAATCCAACAGTATGTCCTCGCAGTCATCATAGCCACTATCATCAACACCTCTAAGAACTGCTGAAAATCTGGTTTCCTCATCTACTTCAATGTTCCCATGAAGTTGAATTCCTCTCTCCTGTGAAAAGAGGACTCCAAAACAAGCCAACAAAATTAAAATCAGAAAGCAGAATAATAAGAACCATTAGAGGATGCCAAAAAACTACGACAAGAACAATGTTCTCAAAAGCCGAAAGCCCAAAAAAAGAACTCCAGGGGTTTAAGCGAAAAGTGAGAAGCGATGCACACTTTTCTGAAGTTAGGTTCACAAAGTATGAGCATTTAGTTCTTATAAAATCAAAATAACAATTAAAATTACTAGTTTCAGTATCTGACAAAAAATAGTTGACACTGATTAAGTTTAACACCAGTAAAATGTATTTGCGGGCTCACAAGTCACAAGAAGGTAACTTCGTTCACAAATTTGATTTTCAGTTTTAAGTTTTCAATTAAATGGCCATAAACTTAATTTGCAAAACGAGTTACATATTTAATTGTTTTAGTAAAATAGTAATGATTAGTTTTAATAGCAAAGATTCAGTTTATTATTGTCCTAAGTTTTAGCCTCTTTTTTTTTTTTTTTTTGAATAATAGAAAATGAAACAGAGAAAAAGGGAGACTGGTAGAAGAATGAGTAAACAGCAAACCATTATGTCGTTGCAACCCGAGAAGAAGGAAAAAAACATGAAGAGAACACTGAAGTGTATCAGGAAAGGAGTCCTAGGACTAAGATAGTAAATGGCACTACTTCATTACTATCCTTTTATCTTTGTGAATCTATCGCTTGCGCCATACTCTGGAGAACACAAAGAAGAGCTCATGTTTCTTTGAACTTGATTTGTTTAGCCCTGCAAGGACCCCTCGTTTTAAATTGCTTCCTCTCTTTAGGGAACGGACTATCACTTTTGAGAATACTAAGCAAGGAGGAGAATGATAAAAACTCACCTCTGCTAGATGAAGATCCCGTGTTTCCTCACCCTCGATTTCCCTAGCTATTCTTAAAGCTTCTTTTTCCAAGTCCCTCATTTGAGGACCTTTCTCAAGCTTTGTGGTATAAAGTTCCTCGTTGAATGTGCTTTTTACTCCAAACAGCCTTTCATTGGCTTCAAACTGATCCCAGCCCCTGCAAACACAATATATTGAGAGCTACGGGGAGGACACATAGCAAGACCGGTAGGCAGCCTGTAAGCACATGCTAAAGAAACATAATTCACAAATAGCACAAATTTGACGACAGCATGAGAAATAAATCTCCTTTTTCTTGGGTAATCCAGAATCCCCAAGGGCCGGTGACACGTGGTTCAAAACTTGGTGAATACTGGACTGCACCATTACCCTTCTCCACTCCTGTATTAAATTGTCCGCGACAGGGTTCAAACCTGTGGCGTGTGCTAACCCACACGGCCATACATCAAGCACTCTTACCACTAGACCAACTTAAGAAGAGATCCATGAACAAGGGAAATTTGCTGCTTAAAGTTTTCTCCTCTCTGTAATAGGCACCTCGAAGGGAAAGCAAAATGTAGGAGCATAATTTAACGATTCCACAGATACACGTACTACTTAGAGACATTAAGAAAGGAATTGAATGATTCAGGAAAAGGTTAAACATTACGAATTTTTTCCAGGCATAGTCCAATCAACTCCAAACTCAAAGAAGGTTGAGTTCACATCTGCGTAATTTATGGATGTATTGGACTGACTGGAAGGATGAGAAAGAAAGGAGAGGGACAGCATAGTAGTACTTTACTTCCAGGTTGAGTTTTTTGACTAATAATACAGGAAAGGAGCAAGACTATTGGCCAAGGAATCATAAAACTCAACTAATAGGTATCCAGGATCCCAGAAATTGTAAGCCTTTCAAGACAACTTCCTTTCATGTAATTTTAGGTCTACCTCGTCATCTTTTAACACGTTCATTCATGGTTTCACACCTCTGGACAGGTAAATCTCACGACGAATGTGATAACCACAGGAAGAACCAACACAATGCCACAGGAAGAACCAACACAATGCCACAGGAAGTTTAACATTGTCAGCATCTTGAAGGGTGATTAGTAATGGGTAAACAGCAGAAAAGAGGGTAACCAGATATCTTTTTTTTTTCAATTTCAAATGCAATCATCAGTTTGCCCAACAGGGGACATTCTATATCATGTGGAGAAATCATGCTCCCTCTTTGTGCTTCTTGGTGATTAATGTCATCATACCTAAAAAAACTAACTACGCTGACAACTTTTTTTTTTTGTTTTTGATCGGTAACTACGTTGACAGCTTTTTTGATAACTATCAGATGAACCAAACAAATGTGATCTAATACCTGTTCCAGTGGCCATCAAATATGTTATCCAGTTCAGGACATTCAAGAACGTCATCGTCAGGCACCCAACGTTCCAACTGCCTCTCTATCTCAACATGTCGGGATCGTGATATGCATGAATCTGTCAATAGTTCCTGCTGCTTTTCCTGTAGCAATTCAGCCTTCAAGCCATCTAAAGTTGCAGGCACACCCTATTCCAAAGGAAGAGCGCGGTTATTAAAGCTTTAACTGTCTAACAGATCAACAGCCATAAAATCTCATTCTAGCCTCTGTCAAAAGTGTGATACTACTTACTCTTGCATGGAATGCCACCATAGTCTTAAATCGAAGTCACAATTGTTTGGTTGTATATCAAAGTTATAATAACAGAGAAGAGTGTAAAATAATGCATGCAAAAGATCATAGAGGTTGCGAACAGACCTTAGCTCTAACTTGCACAAGCTCTTTACCCGGTATTATCAAAGTCTTCGTTGGAGATTTGTTAAGCAATTCAGAAGTATTTTTCCTCCCCTCAGAACCATCTTTTATCAAGTGTGCCATTTTCAGAATAATACCTGTGCAATGTTTAATGAAAGAAGCAAATGTGAAATGCAAAATAGCTAAATACATGCCAGAACAATGTTCAACGTCATCAATAGCAGATAAAATAAATCAAAGTCTACATTTCAGACATACCAAAATCTTTGTCAGCATTTGTCGCATGAAATATCCCTGAAAAAATGGATCCATCCAACATCTGTACTTCCACTTGCTGTCCAAGAAAACTACTAAAATACACAAGTCGATCACGTGAAGGGCTTTCAAATGCTCCCTTTTTACCTGGAATAGTTGGCAGTTAGAATTAATGGTGCAAAGAAATAGTAGACAAATCTCAGTAAGAAGCTCTCACCTACACCAGTCGACCTGCCAGAAGTGGTTTTGGTAGACTGTGGTCTACTCTCCAACATTGTCCCTGTTTCCTTATCACCTTTCCGACGACCAAATCCATTGGCAGAAGACCTTGGCGGAACAGTTCGCTGCATATTGTTCCCAAAGATATCAGCAGGATGCAGTTCAGCTCAGCTTCAGTTTATACACTGCAAAAAACAACACTCCAATAAACATATGGCCCTTTCCCCAAGATATGGAAATGCTAGTGAGGCATCTTCTTTCTGTGATAAGGCATATTATCGATCCACACACCAAGTTGAACAGAGGGCATGCAAGAGTATACAAAGAATAAGATACAAACAACAGTCAGGTGCACTAAGATCCCGTTATGCTCGGTAGTCTGGGGAAGGCCAGACCACATAGGGTCTATAGTGCAGCCTAGCCTTACCTTACGGCTTAAATTTCCACAAAAAAAAAAATGATATGAAAAAATGTGTCTCCCAAACAATAATTAGGAAAGATAGGAATTGTATGTGCTGGATAAGTTAAATTACACTATCACACAGAGGACTCCAAATACCCTACATACTCTGTCTGGGAGCAATCAAGACAAATAAGCAGTAAAATTTTAAAAGGGACAATTTTTTTCTTTTTAAAAAAAAAAAAAAAAAAAAAATCTTTACAATAAAATAACACCCAAACAACAAAAAGAACACTAGTTGGTAGAACAAACGAACAACAAATTACAGATCAACCGCTCTTAATTCTATATCTGATGCTCTTCCTGATAAATTCACCACTTCGTTAGTCTCCTCAAATAAGGTATTGACCCTGAGGCTCCAACGGATCCAACACTTCAGCCACTACTAGAGGTATTGAAAACTTCACCAGTTTAGATAAAGTAGCATCGTATTACTCTGATTGGAGCTATGGCGTTAAAGTTTTCACCTATGTAGACACTTCACCTGATCCAATTGGAGAAATAGAAGCAACTAGTGGCCAATCCACAGAAACACACACAGCGCAGCTGCACAAGATAGGGGCGGAGAAAAAAGATCATACACTCTTGCATCAGTATATTTAAGGGATTAATTGTTTAATGCTTATGACAACAGTTACATGATTAGAAAACAAGCATAGAGATTACAACCTCTATAAATTTTTGTTCCTTTCTCGATAAGCATTCAGCGCCATAAATGGAGAAATTCAGTATACAAGAGGAGTATGAAAAGAGATTATAACATATCTGCATCCTATCATCTAAAAATGGATATTTCGGAAGCGATGAGTAATCCTAAGATATGGCCAAGAAGTAATCATGTGACAAAACTCACTGTTTCCTTTTCACTTTTCCCAAACAATCCATACAAGTGACGGGAGAGCAATTTCATGAAATCTTTTGACGTTTCGCAATGCAATTTTTTAGTTGCAATCGTGATTTTCAACAATTAAAGTAAAAGTCTAGCAACTATAATAAGCGATATAAGATTATCCACATTGGATCAAGAACAGGATCAGAAGGACCAAAAATCGCTAATTCATACAGAGCCGTCAAACCGGCCCAACCAGCAACCAGAGTTGTATGCATCATATGAACATAAAGCAACCGACTGGGATCATTCAATAAAACAGCATGAACACGATACCAGTATTCAGAGTTTGCCCGATTTAGTACTACTCTAGCAGCCCACACCGAAACAGTGCAGAGATCTTAAAGTAGTTTTCCAGCATTCAAGCTTCATAATTTGAATGAGTCGACATTAATTTTAATTCCACAAAATCATTACTTTACGAATATACCTATTCGCCATCGCCAATAATAGCATTATCGGTTAGTTTATTGAAAAAAATAAAAGATTTTGCCAAGTCTGTCCAAAAAGATATTAACTAGGAAGGTAAAATAAATTCAATTACCTAAAAGCATTGCACAAACTTTTAAAAATTAATTGTTTAAAGTTTTAAGTTCGATATAAAAACCCTATCCCCAAAGTCTCTAATTTTTCTAGCTTAGAAACAAGATAAGGGAACTTTAATTGTACGGATCTAAAATAAATGATCTGGCTATAAACATGTAAATTAATTAAAAGTATGGATAAAAGATACTTACGAAGAGAGGGAAAGTAGAGATCCTGAGGATAAAGAAACGGGATTGATCAGAGAAGACGGGCTATTTTGTGTAATAATAAAAATGAAAGAGGAGTCTTTTGCGCGTCTACCGTACGTTAACCCAAGTTAGACCTGAGAAAGACTTAATTTGCCCGTTTTATTATTTGGGTTCTGACCCGATCCAAGACCCGAGATTACTTTTATTATCTGTGGTGGACTCTTCAGTTCCGTTCCTAATAATGTTTTAATAAGGAAAATTTACACCACATGACTACCCTAATAGCTATATTACAAAAAATAACAATACTTTTTCCTATTTACAATACATACCAATACATAACAATACTTTCTCATTTCTCATTACCCCTTCCCAAACATGAAACCCTAATTTCTCCCTCTCTCTCCTTCTCTCCCCTCCTCCACCCACCCACCACCATCCCCCTCCCTCTCCCGCCACCAATACTGCTGCCTCCATCCCTTCCCTCTTACAACCACCGTCCCCCTCCCTCTTCCAACCACCCGTCCTCCTCCCTCAAGCTAACTGTCGCCGCGCTGCTACCACCGCAGTGCAGCGGCGCTGCTCCTCGCGGCGGCGCCGCTGCACTGCAGTGGTGGAACGCCCGGATCTATGTTTTTTCGGTGGTTTTCCGGTGGGTTTTCACGATTTGGTCATTTTTTTCTTTTTTCCTTTTTGTATGTGTATATATGCGTATTTTTATGTATATATTTGTATTTTGTATATATAATTTCAGATCTCCTTATTTTTTTCGCTTTTGTATGTGTATATATTTGTATGTTTATGTATTATGTATATATCTATATTTTGTATATACATGTTCAGATCTGCCTTTTTGTATTTTTTGTATATAAAAACGTATGTCTTTGTATTTTTTGTATATAGATGTATAATCTCCACTTTTGTATGTGTATATTGTTGTATAAATGTGTATGTTATTGTATGCTTGTGTATGTGTATGTATGAAGTAACAAATAGTTTGTATGTTGTTTTTTTGTATATTTTTGTATGTTTGTGTATATTTTTGTATATTGTGTATGTTTGACTATGAGTAAATACGAAATAATAAATTATATAAAGTTTCATATGTGTATATTTTGTATGTTTCATTTTGTAGATCTAAGAAAAACAAAAAAAAACAAAAAAAATACAAATCCGGCCACCTGCCGCCGTCGGCCGGCGGCGACCGGCTGCCGGTGACTGGTGGCGTAGCAGCATTGTAGCAGTGGACAAGGGAGAGGGTTATAACCCTAATTTGTATGTTTTAAATGAGTTTTGTATATATTATATAAAAAAAGTATTGTTATTTTTTGTAAAGTGGTATAGTGTTGGTATGTTTTGTAATTTTAGTGTTAGGGTTGTATATATATGTAATTCTCCCTTTTAATAACTGCTCTTCGTTTCAAAAAAGATTAATCGAAGTATGAGGGTTAAATTGACTAATTTTCAATGGAAATTTGCACATCAAATTTTTAAACTTTTTAAAATAAAACTTACATATTTAGAAATTACATGAAAAATATCATAAGTCACAATAGTTAACAATTCATAAAAGTTAGAAAATATTTGTAAGACATGTGGTCAAGCATAATCTTGTTTAACCCTTCAAATAGTAATAGGTTCATCTTTTTTTAAACGGATGGAGTATATATTATTATCACAAGATGTTTTGTTTGTCACTACGTGAAAAGTGGAAAAAAATAAAGAAAGAAAGAAGATAGTTAAGGTTTTGACAATAAATTTAGCTTTAATTGGTATTAGTTGATTTTGCATACGATTTCAGGAAAATGTCACATGATTTAGCTGTGATACCTTTTAAGTGAATCTCATTAGTAGGATTTGTATGTATTTTTATTATTATTTTTAGTTCTTCTTTGGAGATCAACAAATTGTTCTTTATGAAAATATGTCATTTTTCTTTTTGTGGTTTTTATTTAATTTAATAAAAAAAATTAGTATGTCATATAATTGAACGTGGCTATTGGCTGTGTCCAAATGAATACAAAGATCCCATTTGTTTGACATCATTTTTCGGGAAAAAACCCACACCGAAACCGAGTGTATGTACCAATTCAATATATGTATGACATGTGTTGACTTACATGCTTCTCAATCTTAACCATAGTTAATTAACACATCTTTTCACCTTATTAAATCACTTGTCCATAATTAATTGACATAGTTTGGTACATACACCCTGTGTAGATAAATTTTTACCCATTTTTCGTCCCTTGTTTTAACATATTTTTATTATAGATGCACATTTTCAAATATCTCTAAAATTGGTGATTCATTTATGAGAGTTTTGAAGACTTAAAATACATAGTTAAAGAGTTAAAGCCTTTAAACCACCTATTCCAACCCTTTAGGGGGTCGTTTGATTGGCGGGACTAACTATCAAGGATATCCCATAAATTTGAGATTAAATTTATTCTAGGATTATAATTTCGGGATTAGTAATCCCACATCCTTTATGGGATAAGATAGTAACACATTTTTGGTATAAAATCTATCCAGAATTAGTCAATACCACTAACCAAACGTGTGATAAATACTTTCCCAAATTTCATACTGGGATTATTATCCCGATCCAACAAACCAAACGACTCCTTAATGCTTAATAAACTCATTTGGCTCTAAGCAAAAGAGTAATATAGTTGAACTAATTGATCTTGATAACAATTCTCTAATGACGCTTCTCCAAGAATGCCACCATGCAAAGAGAAGCCCCCATCTTTCTCGCACCTATAAGATATTTTCTGTACATTTTTTCTCCTTTCAAACCGTCATCTTTCTTTAATACTTTCGGATTTAGAAAGTAAAGAATGTTGTCAAATCTCCAAGGCTCCAATGAAATGAAAAAGTATAAATATAGAACAAAGAAAAAGAAAAGGTATTGGACCAAATATTCCTTATGAGGTTTGGTCTTTTGAATTACTATGTATTAGAACACATCAAATAGCCTTTGGTTGCTCTTTGACTTGGCAGCCATTTGAATACTATCAACATCCCTAAGTCCTTTAAGTTACAACAAATTTCAAAGACTTATAATGGTACAACATCAACTCAATCGACTACACACATCTATTGTTCTGTTATCACACAGCGAGATGAACTGCTAATTGTTACAATTTACACCACCAGAAACACGAAATCCTGCAGTGTCTGAAGAAATATGTGTTCAGTTCTGAGTATTTGAATGGCATCCTGTGGAAAGGGTATCAGCATTTAAGTTCATGAATAAGACGTGAACCTGGTATGTTGACACGATGAAACTAGTGACAGATGATCAGAACCATGAGTCACAGACGTAAATTAATCTTCTCAGACCACTTGAAGATATCTGAGTAAACTCGATCACCTCCCTAGTCTTCACCTGAACCACCAGCAGCAACTCTCATTATATCCTCTATCAAAGCGAAATTCCCCATTATATCAACATGGGCACCACTCTGTGTACCACGACCCTCAAGAAGGTCGGGGGGAGCATGATCATACTCCCTTACATAAGTTTTGATACCAGAAGGGTTAAATCTAGTCTTTCCTCGCCATCCTTTTGCACACATGAATCCTGCACTTAGAGCAGGCACAGTCTCATCACCATCTACAGTGTAAACACCAGCTTTCAAGCAACTATCTTCATCCGCTTCATCAGCTGAAGTATCAATCTGGAATGGAATATTGCATGCTGCTGTCGGTACCCGCTTGTAAACATATGCCCTTTCAGTTTGAATCCCGACTCCATACAATTAATAGATTTCCATGTCAGGAGCATTTGGTAACCTGCAAAACAAATTAGATCAAAACAAAATGCCACAAAGAGCAAAAGAACCAGAAGTTGCAGCAAATTTGTGGTAAGAGGTTGGTCCTCTACAGACAAAAGTATTAAGTATGGGAAGTAATGAATATTAACGTGGCGTGACATGTATGGTTAGGTGGAAACTGTTAATTGTGATTTTTTAATGGCTAAATTATACAAATATACAAACATAGTAGCAGGTTTACAATAAAATAACAACATTATGTCACTTTTCAAGAATAGCAATACTTTCTTAACATTATATATACAAGTTATTAAAAAAAAGATTTACTCAATAAAATTGAAAATACACCCTGCACCAAAATTGCCCATAATTATAGGCATGTCTTTTCATCAGCTCCTACTTTTTTGGGATTACAACTACCCAATTACTAATTCTATTGTATGTCTTTTGTATGTCTATCGTATGGTGTATGTGTATAGTATGTATATTGTATGGCTATTGTATGTGTATTGTATGTCTATTGTATGACTATTGTATGTGTATTGTATGGCTATTATATGTGTATTGTATTGCTATTGTTTCTTACGTATGCCTATTGTCAATTTTTAATAGATGGTTTTGAGGTGAGAGAGAAAATGGGTTTTAAATGTAAAAAGATTTAAACCTATCTAAACATGATTTGGGTGCATAAATATAGGATTAGATTTATCTTTTTTTTAATTACATTTTCTTTTCTTTTTAAATACATTCTGCTATTTTTTGTAGCAAAAAACAAGAATGTTGCTATTTTTTGTAAGTTTTGAAAATATTTATATATTTTGTAATAAAAGTACATAAAGTTATACTCTGTGTAATTTTTCCTTTTTTAATTTGGTTGCCATAACGGACCATAGGGGCTGCGCCCAGGTCTGATTATTAAAATTAACAGCCACATGACTTTGTTAATTGTGGATTTGTTTAGTAAGAAAAGTTGAAAGTATGTGGTAATTGTTTCTATGTAATAGTAATTGAAATGGGAAATGTATAAAATATGAACAAGGAATGACTTTTACTGATGGCAGCTATTGTTGTCTGATTTTGAATATATTGTTTTGTATTCGTAAATGGGGAATTGAGGACCCAACTCAATGATTTGGGTGAAGAGTGCAAGATTTGAGTAATCATGTGTGTTTTGTATTTTTGTGTTTGAATTATCTCATCAACATTGATTCACTGTTTAGAATCAAACAATATGATGACTAGGTTGTTGTTAACAATGTTCTATATTTATGAGAAACTTAATCATGTAGTAATACAAATGTTGAAAGATGAGTTAATTACACTTACATACAATTTTGAAATTTTCATTAAAAAATAACAATATTATTCATATTACAGGACATAACATTATTTTTTTAAATACAAATTGTTACAAACGTTGTATTCAAACTGCTTCACAAGGCATTGGTCATGTCATAAAAAATGTGTCATTTGTATACATCTTGTCCTACAAACCACTCATATGCGATGTCTGCCAAACTTTGACTGAAATAAGCCATCAGAAGTTCTTCGTTACCCACAACACCTCTCATCTTGTTAAGATACTTGGTTAAATGAGACATTATCGGCATGCCCGTCATACATGTCAAACTTTGGTACCTTGAAACCTGGGGGCTGCTAGACATCAAAACAAATAAAGGTTTTTGTATGAACCATTCTTGTGTCCTCCCAAACCTTGCAAATTCTTCATGCATTGTTCAAGACTTTTTACTTTTTTAGCCATGTCTTCCTGTTCAGCAATCATAACTGACTTTTCACTTGCTAAAGGTATCTCCATTTGAGGCGTATATCCAATAAGATCAGAGACCTTGAGGGTTGACTCGTGTTCATAATATTGATTCTCCGAATTTTTTTGCACTTGTTCATTTGCAGATCTTTGCATGGTAGCCAGTGAGGAAACCACAAGGATGGGAGCATTGGGTGGTGTTGGGTGAGAAGTGTTCTTGGCTGGTTGGTATTAGAAGTGTGGGGTGTTGATGTTAGGGTATTGATGGTAAAGATAATAGGTAAGTGAGTACAATGGGGGGTTTTCGGATGAAGCGGGGTCTTGAGGTCTCAAAGGTGGCTGGCTCCTCATGTATTCCTTGCAAAGTTTGTTGAGTTGTCATTAATGTTCCATGATAAGAAAAATTTCATCAATTGAGTCTCTCTGTCCCTCGTGTTGGCCTCTTGACTCGCTAAATGTGACTTAGTACCCAATAACTTTGCCTTCAAACTAGCTATCTCATTATCCAAATTCTTTTCCTTAGCTCGATGTTCAACCAGACTTCAAAAGGTCTTACTCTAAACTCCAAATACCTAACTCGTGTTTGTGCCTGTTCATCTATCACCTTTCCTCGAATATCTATAATAGCCTTGACTCAACCTGCAAAGTCTGGTTTAAGCCAAGACGCGGCCGCAAATCCCCCTTAGTACCAAAAAGGATAAATGTTGCTCCTACCAATTACGTTTTTTGCACGAGAGCCACTGATATATCCACTGTATTGCCTCAGGATCCAATGTTCTAAAAAAAATATGTATGACAGACATTTGACCTATCAACCAACTCTGCTTATGCGCTTCTATGTTGTTGCTCATAAACATCAGATAAATTATAGGGGAGCGAATACTGACATCTAAATGTTCCATAATACACAATTGCATTAATAAATCACATCCTTCAACCCCCGCCCTATTTTTGCAATTAGTTACAACTTAGTAAATTTCTGTAAGAATTATTGGTTGTGACCTTTTGATTCTTAACAAGATTAACCATTGCGTTCACCACAAATTTCAATTTTATATGGATCCTATCTTCACCACGAGGAAATACCATTATACCTAAAAAACTAACCACGAATGCCATAATCTTTTTCTTGCCATACTCCTTAAAAGGTATATTAAATTTATTATCATAGTATCGGTACCCATCTTCTAAAGCAAACCGATAATATAAATAATCTAAAGACCATGATTGCCGGAGACAACCCAATTCATAATTTTTCTTCAAACCAAGATAAGTTAGAATGGTAAGAACTGTAAAAAGATTACCATTAACAAAACAAAGATTTACAATCTAAGAGCATCTTGATCACAACAACTTTGCTAAGTGATTCAAGCCTCCAGTATAACTAGCTACAACCCCTGCCACCAATCTCTACACCTATTAGCATGCTTGGAACTACTAATTCTACCTATTCTTTCTAGTACAATCTGTTTAATCTTTGCAGTAACCTTACCCTAATGTTTTCAGCAAAGATTTATGCATGTTTATTAAAATGCAAACCGGCAAACCACCAATGGAATCATAACTTTTTTTTCTGGGTTCAATATCCATCAAAAAAGGTAGAAACATAATCAACTTATTAACCTCGCGTATTCCCGAATCCCCTAAAAGGGTCCACCAATCTCTCAACATCTCAGGAACAGTAAGCAACATCCTCACTCCGACACAGTGCGTTACTTCTTCCATCTTAGGTTGGTAAAGAAATGTTATGAGCCAGTTTTAGATTAGTAGTATTAATAATTAGTTAGTTCACAAAGCTACATCGTTTGAGCTTAAGTCAGTTGGTTAAAGTCAGCTAATTAGTTAGGCTGACGTAGCAAGGGTAGTTACAAAATTAGTTAGGGATTTCAATTGATAAAAGGGGGAAAATCTGATTGTAAAAGATATCCAGAAATTGTTGTATAAGTAGGAAACAAAAAAATATCACAAAAAATCGGGGACAGCCACCTACAAGAAACTAAACAGGAAACAATATCAACTTCCTCCTCCCAAGGAGAGGAAAAGAAAACTCCCTTCTTTGAAACCCAAAGAAATGAAAACCATAAAGGAAAATGAAATAGATGGAACAAACAGAGTAACTAGTATATCCTAAACTTGCTGAAGAATAATACCAGCCAATAAAAAACAAGAACTTTAGAGTAAAAATACACAAAAATCCCACATAACAAATTAGTACAGTAGTACTAGTTGCTAACTTGAAACATCCTATAATTGCATGCAACAAATCTTTAAACATACCTTGTAGATTTTGTTTAAAATAGCGGAGTTTTGTTATAAACACACCATGTCTCCATTCTTGAAACCCAAAGTTCAATCTTTTCTTGATCTTTGTTATCACTGTTGTTTCGGTAAGAAAAAGCTGCTTTAACTGACACAGACACTGAGGTTTTTTGTTTTTTATGCTTCAGGCGTTTCTGTTGCCTAGCAAGAAAAATGCCACGCCAAAGCAAAAACAAATTTGATGGGTATTTTGTTTTTTTACCATATTAATGTTCCATCAACAACTTCTTTTGTCGTGACATGTGATGTGTAGAGGACTATTCCTTAAGGATTCACAAATCAAGATGCCTCTTTCTCTCTTGACAGTAACCTCTAATATGAGCCAATGAAAATGAATTTCACGCACCACAACCATAACTTAATAAGACAACACAGGACAGATAGGTTAAGATTTTGTCCAGAAGGGAAAAAAAAAAAAAGAAAAAAAGAGAAGATTTTATGCCAAGACGAATGATGAGAATATCAACTGCAGTGTGCCAAAGAACATCTAAGAGCTCCAGGAGCCGGTACATCTTAAAGATTAAAATAATCTATGATCATGACACCCAAAATAACTAATTTGACATTATACAGAAGTGCTAACAGAACCATTGCAGCTCTTTAGGCAGGTACGTGCAAATTGCAGCTCTTTACCAGCCAGCGGGACTAAGTGCACCAACACATTATCCACGGCAACCTACTATTAGAAATTTGTCTCCCATATCAGAAAATGGGTCAGACCACCAAGCAACGCAGATCACCAACCAACAGGTCAATACTCTCTTCCCTTGTACGGCATTTCCTGTTGGAATCAAGATAAAGAAAGTTAAAAAGCTAGTAATAATTTGTTATTATTATCCTATAGCTTATAGGTTCACCTTATATCAGGAAAACATCATCAGATAATGATAATGAGATCAAGGAAAGATAGAGAGGCTATTTGATGAATTGTTCAACTCCAATCATGAAGTATAACTCAGATCTCTATATTCTTGCTCTGAAGAAACATTTACACATGTTCACCGACCAAGAGAATGTGTATGATAGAATGCCAAGAGGCCCTTTGGCCGGTGACAAAGAAGGAATGCATGTTAAATATATAACTGAACTAGTTAGAGTTCTCACTAATGTGACAACAGTGATAGATGCAAAGGAGTTACCCAAAATGGTGGGTTTATCATACTAAGATATGTCATCCCTATACTAGAGTTACCCTGGTTATCAACGATTGAACTAGCAATATACAAGATGAGTTTGAGAATCAAAGTTCAAACTATGGAGAAACACTCTAGAGGGTAAGATTCATAAAACGAGCTTAGGTGTAGACTGTAGAGACATAACAGCGATGATTCATAAAAGGCGCCCCCACTTGCTTGGATTGAGGCATAGTTGTTATTATTATAATTTTTTTTTTTGTGGAAATTCCTCGTAGGTGTGACATATCAAGCAAGCAAGCCACCCAGATTTGACTTTTATCACAATGAGGGAGCTACTAAAATGGCCAGAATACTATAACTTGAAAGAAAAAAAAATGGAAGGCACAGTGCCAAAAGATTTCTTACAGGGGGGTAAGTTGGCATGTAAACAACTTGCCGGGGTTGACCAACCATCATCTGCTGTCCATACTGCAAGCAAAGGGAGATTGTAAATATTGTTCAATCCAGTTCAATATAACGGCCAAAACAACCAGTACATCGCGCGAACGACTCAAAATTACAGGCAGAATAACCAGCACAAGGGCAATAACCAGAAGACAAACCTGAGGTCCATTTGGATAAAAGTATGGTTGTGCTGCAGGTGTAGCTTGTGGATTATATATAACAGGCTGATGTCCAGTAAACGATGGACTGACCTGCAATAGTGACCACCGTTTAGCATCAGAACATCCCTCCCCCAAAAAAAAAAAATGTGTGTGTGTGTTTGTGTGTGTGTGTAGAGACAGAGAGAGAGAAGCAACAGCATGTCCGGATCACAAAGACTCAAACAGATTCCAATAATTTGTCAACTTCACCAGCTATCTGATAGTTTGAAAATAATTAACATGTTAAGATTCACACCTCAGTTTTTATAAATTAATCCAAAAAACTAGTCTAAAGAGGAATGCAGTCATCATTTGTTACTTCAACAGCACTGCAGCGAACAGAACAAAATGGAAAAGAGACGGTTAATATCACATAACCATATCAGTTGCCTGTTACTTTTGTCTCAATTTTTTCCCTTTTCGCTATTTATATGCAAAACTTCGAAGCTAAGCGTGCTTAGCCAAGCACCCCGTGGGAAGTTCTCGTGTTGCATCCCTCAAACATCGCCTGCATAAGCTTGGTCACATTGTTGATCCCAAGACCCGATAAAGGAGGAAGGTTGCAGTAGGTTAATTGTATTTTTTGATTGTGATCTTTCTACGGTGTAACAGTTAATTATTCGTTGTCAATCCACTGTGGTGAAACTAATCAAAATATTTTTTAATAACTTTTTCAAAGATTATATTTCAATTATTTTACTAATATAATTTACCAATCCTAAGAATCATTTGCAAGTTCTACACACTATCACCTAACTATGCACTGACAAATCGTTCGTACAAAGTATTTCCGCAGCAAAGGTTTTGATAGAACTGGACAGATACCAAACAGTTATAAAACATAAGCATAATTTACCCCAATGCCCACTGGCATGCCATGCATGGGTGGGATAGCAGCTACCCCAGCTGGATAGTAGAAGGAATTATCAGACACTGGAGATGCTGGTCTTAAGGACGTCTGAGATGGGAGGAAACTCTTCGCATTTGGATTAAATTTAAATTCCTGACAGAACATTAAAGAAGCATAAGTGGGTTATTTAAACTAAGCCCATCAAAACTTAATGAAAGGATTGCTTGCTGATAATCACTGCCATTTTTTGAACAGAAGGTATCAAAAAAGTACCATTACCTTAGCATGTGGATTTAATGTGGACTTAGTGGATTTTTCTGAAGAAAATGAACTCACTGAAGAGCTTCGTGATAATTCATTGCCAGATGCAGCACCTGCTCCATCGATAGAGGATAAAGCAGAACTATTAGGTCTGCCAGAGGAATTCGCAGATCGGGCAATGTTTTGCTTTTCACTAAAACTTGTAATCTTATCCTGGCATTTGAGAGGGGCATAAGATGCAGAGACATCCGTAGATGCTCCCCCCTTACCCAAGGTTTCCTTTTCCAGTCTTTGCAATGACTTGGAATCTACATGTAGAAACCTTAAAATCAGCAGAGAAGCATGAAAGGTAGCTTAACCAAATAAAATTGAGACAGAACTACACATACAAGTTAGAATGAACAGACATAACAGAAAGCGCAACAGCATTCATTGATCCCATCCCTCAACCAGAATTCCACCTCAAAGTATTTTGAAGGCGAGGAGTAAATTATAGTTAAAAAAAGAAGTGAGGCCATGTAGTTAACACCCAAAACTGCGCACTGAAATAATACCTTTAAGGAGCCTTGTAGCAACCTCAATTTGCATTAACATCCATACAAGTAATGCTACCAAAACTAATTCTATTATCTACTTTGACTGCTTGATATAAACAATTCCTTAAAATTGAAGTTCAGACATCTGCAAAAGATATCAGGGACTTAGAATCATTATAATCTTACAGATCCTCACCGCCCTCCCTTTTCCTTAAGGGGGTGGGTAGCAGATCAGAACAAAGAGACCACGTTTTTTTATCTGTGTAGCTTGGCGGTGCACGACTCAAACCTCGGCAGATAAAGATCCATTCCTCTACCCTTCTCCACTTTAATAATAGGCTTCTAAATTGGGTCGAACCATAACATGCGCTAAACCCACACATCATGCATTGAGCTTCTTACCACTAAAGCAGGATTATCAATGAAATCCACATAGGTGAAATCCTGTATTTCGGAGGTCAATGAAAATCAGAGATATTTTTTTAAGAAGAACGAGAGATGGGGTTGGGACTGGAGTCTTTAGAAGTGGGGAATAGATGGGCTAAATAAGACAAGTGTATAGATCACATGATGATCCAGTTCAGAAGGTAGGTGGGCTTTGGGTGCTAAGCAGTACGTGAAGCGGGAGTTGAATAACAGGGTTTAGATGAGAGATTGGTTAGTTCTAGTACAAACCCGTGTATTCATTGGACTGAGGTTGGATGCAAGAATTGCTGAAATAGGGCCTTTGTGGAGATGGAAGGGGGATTTTTGTGTGTATGTGTGTGCGTGTGCATGTGCCTGTGGAGGGGCAATCGGGTATCAGGTATCGGGAATGGGATAATGTGTCAAAATAATTATGGGTGGGATTTAGGATAGGAAAATGAAGGCTCAAATCCATATTTGGAATTCAAAAAATCCATGGTGTCCTCATAGAGTGAGCCGTGACGGCAAGTGCCAACACACTATTGTAAAACTGAAACAGGTTGAGTTTTGACCAGGTAAAGGTAAGAAATAAGTGGGTAAAGAAGATCCCTTTTCAGTTCACCAGAGGGAATCTCAAGGCGGAAAAGAGGGACGGAGGAAAGGACACTCAATCCAAATAGGAATTGCCAAGCATTTCCCATTAAGAATATAGATAGAGGACTGCGAGTTGACAAGGGATTTTTTCACTTGTAATCTTGGCATTTATTGAACTTCTCTCTGTCTTTTTTCTATCTATGGCTGTAAGACCTCACATTGCACCTACCTGTTGGAAAAAAACCCTTCAGACCAAGGTGGAGGGGAATCCATTAACTCTTAACCCAAGTGTTTGGGGGTGGGTTCAAAGCTGTACAAAGACCCACGAAGCGAGACTGCCATTCCAGACGAAGCTTTCTCCCCAAAACCATTCAGATTCCATGATGAAGCTGGCAATTCCCCTAGAAAGGACATTCGAATAAAATTGAGTCAACTGCAATGGGAACCTTCCATTTCTTAATAACCCATCTTGGATGTCAACTATTGAAGGTGTTGTAGCAAAGGAGAACTTGCTGACTAGAAAACTTTGCAGATAATTAATTTCTGATGCAGTGGAATCCACATTAATGGAGATTTTGGGGGTCCGGCAAATTTAGAAAAGGAGGATATCACCATTGTGCAGCTATTATGAGGAGACCAGGAATATCACCGCTGCATAGCTTTTATGCATGGGAGAGCAGGGAATTTCACCGTTGCATAGCTTTTATGCATGAGCAGGGAACATCATGGGGTATGTCTGCCAATCTCTGTAACTTTTTAGCTATGCTGGACCATACAACATTCTGAGAAAACACAGGAACGAGGATATCCCTTCTTTTATGGCTAGATTCAGTGATGATCCTAAGAAATCTCCCATCTATATAAGTTTTTTGACAAGGATAGTGATGCAGACTTGCTATTCTTTTAAGACACATCAGCTAAAGACATTGTCCTCTCTTGGCGATGCACCGAGCATACTCTGGGAGAAGGGATGGTCAGAAAACTAATGGATACTGAAGACGAAGGAGGATCAGTAAGGTTGAAGGAGGGCTGAAGAGAGAGGAAAAGCCTGAGATGAAGAGAGAAGGACAAGACTTTGTTTTCTTCGCTGTCCAAAATTATTCTTTCTATTAAAAGGTAAACATTCCCAAAGAGCGGACAAAAATATACACTGCATATGAGATAAATTGGCAGAAATAAACGCACATGCAGATAGTTAGGCTATAACTCCATTAGTAGCATGAGGAACGAAATTTTTTATCAAATCCCTATTCTTAGGTGTTGCATGTATGGATATTTGACTACTTGAGCACCACAAGGCAAACTCACCTTCAGGTATTGATGTTTGAGCCTCATCAGCTAACTACAAGAAAAAAGGAGTAACGACCATGAGAGCTTTTCCAAGCAAGGAAAAAAAAATAGTAAAGAAGTAGAATTTAACAAAAGAAATAAACATTTGTAGGAGTTAAAAGTTCAGCTACCATTTGCATTCTCATTTCTTCAATATTGCAACTAGCTGCATCATGTTCACTGAGCAGGATCTTGTGCCCCCTAAAGTAAATTGTATAGTTAGAGCAGCAAAAATCTGATAGGATCTATTATATGCATGTTTACTCTTTTAACATGTTTGTTATTTTTCTCAGCCAAAGAATAGAAGAACTGACAGAATGTTAGGAAGAAGATTATAGCAACCTGCTCTCATCCATCATCGAGGCACTTTGAGGAACATGTTCAGCTGATGATTGGTTTACATGATCATCATAACAAGTCCGATAGACATCCCTGCTGGTGCTTAACTGAGGAGATTGCACTTCATCCTACAAACAGTATGGCAAGGTTAACAGTCGCAAATAATCACTCTAATTGATAAAAGTATTCTACAAAGGAGCAGCAAACTGCAGCAAAGTATTTACAGAGGAAGCCAAATTGCAGATTGTGTAATGAGCTCAAAAGGTTGATCATGGCTTCTATATCTTTTGCAACTGCCATGTTGCACCAACAGAAATATAATCTTAAGACACGAAGCCGCTAAACAAAGGCATAGAACACCGATTATAACATAGGCAGTTTAAACCACTTTTTTTAATAGCGGAATTGTATGGGCCAGCTTGCTCACACCTCACATAATCCACCACTAAAAGTACTCTATCCCTCAATGTTTAGGATATGAGATGAAATACCTAAAGATCTTTGCCTCAATACCTAAAGACCTTTGCCTCGGTTGGTATTAAACCCTGGTCTCACATGATACATTCCAACTTCATCGAGAGCTAGACGTATCCATGGGTGCCACGCCACTTAAAACCAATCCATTTCATCTCTGACAGGTAATAAAATTTTCCTTTCTAGCGGAACTCCTTCCTCCAACGAATGGAGTAGTTTTTTGTATTTGTCAGCATGTTTAGAGCATTACTGCACCGATAAACTTTCCAACAAGTTGAGATTTTTGACTAATTAGAATACACTTTTCCTCTTTCATGTATATCTCAATTAAATTAAATTTAAATGTGTTGGGTTGCCGAAAATAAATTAAGCACAGATGTAAAACCAAAGTTTATGAGAGTGTTATGTACTTAGGCTGTAGTGTTTTAATTATTATAGGTTTCTAATGTCATTTATGTTATTTAGTTTAATACTCCCTCTGTTTAAGTTTACCTGTCCAAGTCAACTTTGCACTCCAAACAAGACAAAATAAGAAAAATTAAATTGGACAAATTTACCCTTATTTATTCTACTTAAGTTAATTATTATATCACCTAACTTTGGAACATGAGGAATTTGACCATGTAGTTTTCAAGGTTTGGACCATTTAATGTCAAGGGTAAAATAGGAAAAACATAGCTAATTTTATCTTGAATTGCTAAAAGGACAAGTAAATTAAGAATTTGACTTTGCCAAAATTGGACAAGTAAACTTAAACGGAGGGAGTAATTTATTTAAGATTACTAGGTTTAGGTTATTTAAGTTTATTAGAAGTCTTTTATTCCATGTTATTGATTTATTTTAGACTTCTAGTTCTATTTTAGTTAGGACTCTGTAAGCTCTATTTAAGGAGCAACATTCCAGAGAATAATGATAAGCAGAATTTTGATAAAAACCTAGAGGTCTGAGACTCTGTCTGAATGAGTCTTAAGGTTAGAGCTCCCTTTAATGAGCCTAAGGTTGGAGCTCCCTTTGACGAGCCCTATTATCTTCACCGCCCCGACCCGATCCCGGGAACATAACAAATTGGTATCAGAGCCTAACACGAAGGGCGATGAAATCAAATCAATTGTGGAGAAGGCATTAGCAGCTATGGAGGGAGCCCTAGAAGCTAGGGTTTCTAACATGGAGAATCGCGTGGGCAACCAACTTAAACAAATTTCTATGCAGTTAGATCAATTGCAAACGATCATTACTGGTAAGAGTAAATCAGCCTTCAAGGAAGGGGAATCAAGTGAAAAAAATAGCAACACTTTGCAACCAAGCAAAGCATCAAATCACTCTTCCACCAATCAAGTTGGAGCAGCAGGAAAAACAACAAAATTTGCAGCGAATCCCTTCAAAAAATTAAATCCGGCAAAGATGGCTAGGCCCAGAGCTAAAAGACTTTGTTACAACTGTGATAAGTCATATTCGACAACTAATCAATCTAAGAAGTTGTTTTGTCTAAAAGTAGACAGTAGACCAATACAAGTGAGGAACAAATGGAAGGATGTGGATCATTTTCGTCGAACTTATCCAGATTCCAAGCTTGAGGACAAGCTCGTTTTACAGGAGCAGAGTAATGTTATGTACTTAGGCTGTAGTGTTTTAATTATTATAGGTTTCTAATGTCATTTATGTTATTTAGTTTAATAATTTATTTAAGATTACTAGGTTTAGGTTATTTAAGTTTATTAGAAGTCTTTTATTCCATGTTATTGATTTATTTTAGACTTCTAGTTCTATTTTAGTTAGGACTCTGTAAGCTCTATTTAAGGAGCAACATTCCAGAGAATAATGATAAGCAGAATTTTGATAAAAACCTAGAGGTCTGAGACTCTCTCTGAATGAGTCTTAAGGTTAGAGCTCCCTTTAATGAGCCTAAGGTTGGAGCTCCCTTTGACGAGCCCTATTATCTTCACCGCCCCGTGACCCGATCCCGGGAACATAACAGAGAGACGGAATGATTCTAGATTAGCAACCCGGTACCTTAGAGGAAACTCTTGATGAGAATTCTGGACCATCAACAACTTTCCCGAAACTGGCACCTGTGAATGAGTTCCCCATAGAAGAACTTGAGATATTTTGAAATGTTTCATCATTACGTGAATCCAACAGTATGTCCTCGCAGTCATCATAGCCACTATCATCAACACCTCTAAGAACTGCTGAAAATCTGGTTTCCTCATCTACTTCAATGTTCCCATGAAGTTGAATTCCTCTCTCCTGTGAAAAGAGGACTCCAAAACAAGCCAACAAAATTAAAATCAAAAAGCAGAATAATAAGAACCATTAGAGGATGCGAAAAAACTACGACAAGTTTCAGTATCTGACAAAGTATTTCACAAAGTATGAGCATTTAGTTCTTATAAAATCAAAATAACAATTAAAAATACTAGTTTCAGTATCTGACAAAAAATAGTTGACACTGATTAAGTTTAACACCAGTAAAATGTATTTGCGGGCTCACAAGTCACAAGAAGGTAACTTCGTTCACAAATTTGATTTTCAGTTTTAAGTTTTCAATTAAATGGCCATAAACTTAATTTGCAAAACGAGTTACATATTTAATTGTTTTAGTAAAATAGTAATGATTAGTTTTAATAGCAAAGATTCAGTTTATTATTGTCCTAAGTTTTAGCCTCTCTTTTTTTTTTTTTTTTGAATAATAGAAAATGAAACAGAGAAAAAAGGAGACTGGTAGAAGAATGAGTAAACAGCAAACCATTATGTCGTTGCAACCCGAGAAGAAGGAAAAAAACATGAAGAGAACACTGAAGTGTATCAGGAAAGGAGTCCTAGGACTAAGATAGTAAATGGCACTACTTCATTACTATCCTTTTATCTTTGTGAATCTATCGCTTGCGCCATACTCTGGAGAACACAAAGAAGAGCTCATGTTTCTTTGAACTTGATTTGTTTAGCCCTGCAAGGACCCCTCGTTTTAAATTGCTTCCTCTCTTTAGGGAACGGACTATCACTTTTGAGAATACTAAGCAAGGAGGAGAATGATAAAAACTCACCTCTGCTAGATGAAGATCCCGTGTTTCCTCACCCTCGATTTCCCTAGCTATTCTTAAAGCTTCTTTTTCCAAGTCCCTCATTTGAGGACCTTTCTCAAGCTTTGTGGTATAAAGTTCCTCGTTGAATGTGCTTTTTACTCCAAACAGCCTTTCATTGGCTTCAAACTGATCCCAGCCCCTGCAAACACAATATATTGAGAGCTACGGGGAGGACACATAGCAAGACCGGTAGGCAGCCTGTAAGCACATGCTAAAGAAACATAATTCACAAATAGCACAAATTTGACGACGGCATGAGAAATAAATCTCCTTTTTCTTGGGTAATCCAGAATCCCCAAGGGCCGGTGACACGTGGTTCAAAACTTGGTGAATACTGGACTACACCATTACCCTTCTCCACTCCTGTATTAAATTGTCCGCGACAGGGTTCAAACCTGTGGCGTGTGCTAACCCACACGGCCATACATCAAGCACTCTTACCACTAGACCAACTTAAGAAGAGATCCATGAACAAGGGAAATTTGCTGCTTAAAGTTTTCTCCTCTCTGTAATAGGCACCTCGAAGGGAAAGCAAAATGTAGGAGCATAATTTAACGATTCCACAGATAAACGTACTACTTAGAGACATTAAGAAAGGAATTGAATGATTCAGGAAAAGGTTAAACATTACGAATTTTTTCCAGGCATAGTCCAATCAACTCCACACTCAAAGAAGGTTGAGTTCACATCTGCGTAAGTTTATGGATGTATTGGACTGACTGGAAGGATGAGAAAGAAAGGAGAGGGACAGCATAGTAGTACTTTACTTCCAGGTTGAGTCTTTTGACTAATAATACAGGAAAGGAGCAAGACTATTGGCCAAGGAATCATAAAACTCAACTAATAGGTATCCAGGATCCCAGAAATTGTAAGTCTTTCAAGACAACTTCCTTTCATGTAATTTTAGGTCTACCTCGTCATCTTTTAACACGTTCATTCATGGTTTCACACCTCTGGACAGGTAAATCTCACGACGAATGTGATAACCACAGGAAGAACCAACACAATGCCACAGGAAGAACCAACACAATGCCACAGGAAGTTTAACATTGTCAACATCTTGAAGGGTGATTAGTAATGGGTAAACAGCAGAAAAGAGGGTAACCAGATCTCTTTTTTTTTCATTTCAAATGCAATCATCAGTTTGCCCAACAGGGGACATTCTATATCATGTGGAGAAATCATGCTCCCTCTTTGTGCTTCTTGGTGATTAATGTCATCATACCTAAAAAAACTAACTACGCTGACAACTTTTTTTTTTTGTTTTTGATCGGTAACTACGTTGACAGCTTTTTTGATAACTATCAGATGAACCAAACAAATGTGATCTAATACCTGTTCCAGTGGCCATCAAATATGTTATCCAGTTCAGGACATTCAAGAACGTCATCGTCAGGCACCCAACGTTCCAACTGCCTCTCTATCTCAACATGTCGGGATTGTGATATGCATGAATCTGTCAATAGTTCCTGCTGCTTTTCCTGTAGCAATTCAGCCTTCAAGCCATCTAAAGTTGCAGGCACACCCTATTCCAAAGGAAGAGCGCGGTTATTAAAGCTTTAACTGTCTAACAGATCAACAGCCATAAAATCTCATTCTAGCCTCTGTCAAAAGTGTGATACTACTTACTCTTGCATGGAATGCCACCATAGTCTTAAATCGAAGTCACAATTGTTTGGTTGTATATCAAAGTTATAATAACAGAGAAGAGTGTAAAATAATGCATGCAAAAGATCATAGAGGTTGCGAACAGACCTTAGCTCTAACTTGCACAAGCTCTTTACCCGGTATTATCAAAGTCTTCGTTGGAGATTTGTTAAGCAATTCAGAAGTATTTTTCCTCCCCTCAGAACCATCTTTTATCAAGTGTGCCATTTTCAGAATAATACCTGTGCAATGTTTAATGAAAGAAGCAAATGTGAAATGCAAAATAGCTAAATACATGCCAGAACAATGTTCAACGTCATCAATAGCAGATAAAATAAATCAAAGTCTACATTTCAGACATACCAAAATCTTTGTCAGCATTTGTCGCATGAAATATCCCTGAAAAAATGGATCCATCCAACATCTGTACTTCCACTTGCTGTCCAAGAAAACTACTAAAATACACAAGTCGATCACGTGAAGGGCTTTCAAATGCTCCCTTTTTACCTGGAATAGTTGGCAGTTAGAATTAATGGTGCAAAGAAATAGTAGACAAATCTCAGTAAGAAGCTCTCACCTACACCAGTCGACCTGCCAGAAGTGGTTTTGGTAGACTGTGGTCTACTCTCCAACATTGTCCCTGTTTCCTTATCACCTTTCCGACGACCAAATCCATTGCCAGAAGACCTTGGCGGAACAGTTCGCTGCATATTGTTCCCAAAGATATCAGCAGGATGCAGTTCAGCTCAGCTTCAGTTTATACACTGCAAAAAACAACACTCCAATAAACATATGGCCCTTTCCCCAAGATATGGAAATGCTAGTGAGGCATCTTCTTTCTGTGATAAGGCATATTATCGATCCACACACCAAGTTGAACAGAGGGCATGCAAGAGTATACAAAGAATAAGATACAAACAACAGTCAGGTGCACTAAGATCCCGTTATGCTCGGTAGTCTGGGGAAGGCCAGACCACATAGGGTCTATAGTGCAGCCTAGCCTTACCTTACGGCTTAAATTTCCACAAAAAAAAAAAAAATGATATGAAAAAATGTGTCTCCCAAACAATAATTAGGAAAGATAGGAATTGTATGTGCTGGATAACTTAAATTACACTATCACACAGAGGACTCCAAATACCCTACATACTCTGTCTGGGAGCAATCAAGACAAATAAGCAGTAAAATTTTAAAAGGGACAATTTTTTTCATTAAAAAAAAAAAAAAACATTCTTTACAATAAAATAACTCCCAAACAACAAAAAGACCACTAGTTGGTAGAACAAACGAACAACAAATTACAGATCAACCGCTCTTAATTCTATATCTGATGCTCTTCCTGATAAATTCACCACTTCGTTAGTCTCCTCAAATAAGGTATTGACCCTGAGGCTCCAACGGATCCAACACTTCAGCCACTACTAGAGGTATTGAAAACTTCACCAGTTTAGATAAAGTAGCATCGTATTACTCTGATTGGAAGCTATGGCGTTAAAGTATTCACCCATGTAGACACTTCACCTGATCCAATTGGAGAAATAGAAGCAACTAGTGGCCAATCCACAGAAACACACACAGCGCAGCTGCACAAGATAGGGGCGGAGAAAAAAGATCATACACTCTTGCATCAGTATATTTAAGGGATTAATTGTTTAATGCTTATGACAACAGTTACATGATTAGAAAACAAGCATAGAGATTACAACCTCTATAAATTTTTGTTCCTTTCTCGATAAGCATTCAGCGCCATAAATGGAGAAATTCAGTATACAAGAGGAGTATGAAAAGAGATTATAACATATCTGCATCCTATCATCTAAAAATGGATATTTCGGAAGCGATGAGTAATCCTAAGATATGGCCAAGAAGTAATCATTTTACAAAACTCACTGTTTCCTTTTCACTTTTCCCAAACAATCCATACAAGTGACGGGAGAGCAATTTCCATGAAATCTTTTGACGTTTCGCAATGCAATTTTTTAGTTGCAATCGTGATTTTCAACATTTAAAGTAAAAGTCTAGCAACTATAATAAGCGATATAAGATTATCCACATTGGATCAAGAACAGGATCAGAAGGACCAAAAATCACTAATTCATACAGAGCCGTCAAACCGGCCCAACCAGCAACCAGAGTTGTATGCATCATATGAACATAAAGCAACCGACTGGGATCATTCAATAAAACAGCATGAACACGATACCAGTATTCAGAGTTTGCCCGATTTAGTACTACTCTAGCAGCCCACACCGAAACAGTGCAGAGATCTTAAAGTAGTTTTCCAGCATTCAAGCTTCATAATTTGAATGAGTCGACATTAATTTTAATTCCACAAAATCATTACTTTACGAATATACCTATTCGCCATCGCCAATAATAGCATTATCGGTTAGTTTATTGAAAAAAATAAAAGATTTTGCCAAGTCTGTCCAAAAAGATATTAACTAGGAAGGTAAAATAAATTCAATTACCTAAAAGCATTGCACAAACTTTTAAAAATTAATTGTTTAAAGTATTAAGTTCGATATAAAAACCCTAGCCCCAAAGTCTCTAATTTTTCTAGCTTAGAAACAAGATAAGGGAACTTTAATTGTACGGATCTAAAATAAATGATCTGGCTATAAACATGTAAACTAATTAAAAGTATGGATAAAAGATACTTACGAAGAGAGGGAAAGTAGAGATCCTGAGGATAAAGAAACGGGATTGATCAGAGAAGACGGGCTATTTTGTGTAATAATAAAAATGAAAGAGGAGTCTTTTGCGCGTCTACCGTACCGTTAACCCAAGTTAGACCTGAGAAAGACTTAATTTGCCCGTTTTATTATTTGGGTTCTGACCCGATCCAAGACCTGAGATTACTTTTATTATCTTTGCTGGACTCTTCAGTTCCGTTTCTAATAATATTTTAATTACTACTCCCAGTTTCAAAAATGATTAACCGAAGTATGAGGGTTAAATTGACTAATTTTCAATGGGAATTTGCACATCAAATTTTTAAACTTTTTAAAATAAAACTTACATATTTAGAAATTACATGAAAAATATCATAAGTCACAATAGTTAACAATTCATAAAAGTTAGAAAATATTTGTAAGACATGTGGTCAAACATAATCTTGTTTAACCCTTCAAATAGTAATAGGTTCATCTTTTTTGAAACGGATGGAGTATATATTATTATCACAAGATGTTTTGTTTGTCACTACTTGAAAAGTGGAAAAAAATAAAGAAAGAAAGAAGATAGTTAAGGTTTTGACAATAAATTTAGCTTTAATTGGTATTAGTTGATTTTGCATTTAATAACGTTAAAGACGTACGATTTCAGGAAAATGTCACATGATTTAGCTGTGATACCTTTTAAGTGAATCTCATTAGTAGGATTTGTATGTATTTTTATTATTATTTTTAGTTCTTCTTTGGAGATCAACAAATTGTTCTTTATGAAAATATGTCATTTTTCTTTTTGTGGTTTTTATTTAATTTAATAAAAAAAATTAGTATGTCATATAATTGAACGTGGCTATTGGCTGTGTCCAAATGAATACAAGGATCCCATTTGTTTGACATCATTTTTTGGGAAAAAACTTACCCATACCGAGACTGAGTGTATGCACCAATCCAATATATGTATGATATGTGTTGGCCTACATGCTTCTCAATCTTAACCATAGTTAATAAACACATCTTTTCACCTTATTAAATCACTTGTCCATGGTTAATTGACATAGTTTGGTACATACACCCGGTGTGAACAAGTTTTTACCCATTTTTCCTCCCTTGTTTTAACTTATTTTAATTATAGGTGCACATTTTCAAATATCTCTAAAATTAGTGATTCACTTATGAGAGTTTTGAAGACTTAAAACACATAGTTAAAGAGTTGAAGCCTTTAAACCAACTATTCCAACCCTTTAGGGATCGTTTGGTTGGCGGGACTAAATATCAAGGATATCTCATAAATTTGAGATTAAATTTATTTTAGGATTATAATTTCGGGATTAGTAATCCCACATCCTTTATGGGATAAGATAGTTACACATTTTTGGTATAAAATCTATCCAGAATTAGTCAATACCACTAACCAAACATGTGATAAATACTTTTCCAAATTTAATACTGGGATTATTATCCCGATCCTACAAACCAAACGACTCCTTAATGCTTAATAAACTCATTTGGCTCTAAGCAAAAGAGTAAGATAGTTGAAAGTTATGGTAGCAGTTGAGCTAATTGATCTTGATAACAATTCTCTAATGACGCATCTCCAAGAATGCCACCATGCAAAGAGAAGCCCCCATCTTTCTCTCACCTATAAGATATTTTCTTTACATTTTTTCTCCTTTCAAACCGTCATCTTTCTTTAATACTGTCGGATTTAGAAAGTAAAGAATGTTGTCAAATCTCCAAGGCTCCAATGAAATGAAAAAGTATAAATATAGAACAAAGAAAAAGAAAAGGTATTGGACCAAATATTCCTTATGAGGTTTGGTCTTTTGAATTATGTATTAGAACACATCAAATAGCCTTTGGTTGCTCTTTGACTTAGCAGCCATTTGAATACTATCAACATCCCTAAGTCTTTAAGTTACAACAAATTTCAAAGACTTATAATGGTACAACATCAACTCAATCGACTACACACATCTATTGTTCTGTTATCACACAGCGAGATGAGCTGCTAATTGTTACAATTTACACCACCAGAAACACGAAATCCTGCAGTGTCTGAAGAAATATGTGTTACAGTTCTGAGTATTTGAATGGCATCCTGTGGAAAGGGTATCAGCATTTAAGTTCATGAATAAGACGTGAAGCTGGTATGTTGACACGATGAAACTAGTGACAGATGATCAGAACCATGAGTCACAGACGTAAATTAATCTTCTCAGACCACTTGAAGATATCTGAGTAAACTCGATCACCTCCCAAGTCTTCACCTGAACCACCAGCAGCAATTCTCATTATATCCTCTATCAAAGCGAAATTCCCCATTATATCAACATGGGCACCACTCTGAGTACCACGACCCTCAAGAAGGTTTGCGGGGGGAGCATGATCATACTCCCTTACATAAGTTTTGATACCAGAAGGGTTAAATCTAGTCTTTCCCCGCCATCCTTTTGCACACATGAATCCTGCACTTAGAGCAGGCACAGTCTCATCACCATCTACAGTGTAAACACCAGCTTTCAAGCAACTATCTTCATCCGCTTCATCAGCTGAAGTATCAATCTGGAATGGAATATTGCATGCTGCTGTCGGTACCCGCTTGTAAACATATGCCCTTTCAGTTTGAATCCCGACTCCATACAATGAATAGATCTCCATGTCAGGAGCATTTGGTAACCTGCAAAACAAATTAGATCAAAACAAAATGCAACTAAGAGCAAAAGAACAAGAAGTTGCAGCAAATTTGTGGTAAGAGTTTGGTCCTCTACAGACAAAAGTATGGTATTTAAGTGGAGGAAGGTATAGGAGCAGGCCAATTTTCCACTGAGTTAAATTCTTAGTTATCAAAAAGAAGGAAAATAAACTACGTATTGTTGGACAACAAAGCATCAAACGAGAAGTCTTACTTTGTTTCCAATGGATTTGACCAATATTTGTAGTGTGAATACTTAGGATCATCCAAATTATCAGCTATCCCATACGAAAAGTGAGAACTACCACGGGCCATCATCTTGGGGGCAACAAAGTTGAACAAATCCAAAATCTCTGTAGCTGTGTAAACCTTGTATTCTTCCACTGCTTTAATACCACTAACACCCATATCTTGGTACTCGTTCCACACATCACAGGTGTTATTTGCAACATTGCTGCCCTTTACAGCACCCTGCATGTAAATAAAAGCTAGTAAGTTCCAGGCAACAGGAAGCAAGTGAAAAAGACAACTTTTTTGAAAGTACAGCCTGAAAGCACAAGAAATTGAGCCATAACTTGAAAGCAAAAGATGTTCAATTTAGCATTAATAGGGAGGAAAGTCACCCATATCATGGAAGGACATTGAGGCATCACAAATCATCCATCTTAATGTGATTCAGTTAAATCCCCAAAATTGATGTACATTTTACATGTCCTGCTCTAACCTTTTTAATTAAAATGAAAAAAAAAAAAAAAAAGTCATTCTTTTGCTCTATGAGGCACTGCATTGTCTAGCATAACCAATGTGGACTTCAAGCTTGAGATATTTGAGGAAACATAGTTCCTTTTGCCATTGGTTTTCCCTGGCAGTTATGATGCTTTGCTTGTCTAGTTCTGTTTCTACTAACCAGCTCTTTAGCAAACTCATGAAAAGAAGTTTACTCTTAGTTTTTTTAGAGCATAATGAATTCAGATGAATTGCCAAAATGAAGGGAATACAAAATTTTTGTAAAAGAGGACAAGTGACAAGCTTGGAGTATTATGTGCAAGATGGTGGATGATTAAGCAAAAATTACTCCAATAAGGTAACAAAAATACTTTTTTGGTGGGAATTTCAATCTACCTTAATTTTTACTTCCTTCGTCCCATTTTCATTGGAGAGGGAGATTCCTTTTTTATTTTTTTTATTTTGTAAGAAACAAAGAAGGAGTTTGAACAGATTATTTCATTGAAATAGCAAGTGTTAAGGGAATGCCTCAACAACATACCCAGTATAATCACACGATCGGAGTCTGGGAATGCCTCATTTAGTAAATTATCTTCTTCTTCTTTTTGATAAATTCTTGTCTAGTACTTATCACACACAGGGTATGTTGGTGTTGTTGTCGCTCGTCTAGTGCTTATCACAAAAAGGGAAAGTCCTGATTTAGGATGTCACAAAAAATTTACAAAGGCATCATCCGCTTGTAATACATGGTAAGACTTCATTTGTTTCCATATTTACACCGACATCACACCAAGCACATCATATTGGCTCTTAAACATGCGACCACATAGGAGCCAAATCACACTTTGGTAGTTCCCTGGAAGCAGGAATCTGTAGAAAGGCAACAGGTCATACCCCTGCTTGGCCTACACAAATTCTCCAATAACACAAATAATAAAAGTAAAAGTACTAAAACTAGAACCAGAACCAGAACCAAAGCTAGAAAAAGAGGCGCAACTACTTTCTACATAGTTTTATGTCTGCTATGTTTTGTGCCTCTACAATTATTGATCGCAGAAGTCCTTAAGTTAGTCATTCTTCATCACCCATATCCAGCACCAATGAAATCAATGTTGAAAGTTGAAATAAATAGAGGATAATAGAGCATATGAGAGAAAGAATGAAGAGAACTTGGTTTCCGATTAACATTACCCTAAAGTCAATCCTCTTAAGATCTGATGAATGCGCCTCTGCTGCATCCTTTCCAAAGGATAGCATCCTTCCATAACCATAATATTTTGCTTTAGAATCTGTAGTTTGATTCTCCTGATGACTTGAAATGTTAGTAGCATCATCTCTGGACTTAATTCTGCAAGGAGAATAGCCTTCCTCGGGTGACCAGTCAAAACCACCCCAGATTGTGTCCCCTCCTCTTGGTAGCATTGACATGGTTGAGTCCCATGTTCGTGTCATCTTCATTAGGTACTCCAGCGTTTGAAAATGGAATAAATCCTTATCCAGAACACCTGGGGCTACAGCCCTGAAATTGAGGTGAATTACTAAAGAAAGAAGTAGAAAAATACATTACATGCAAGACAAACTTAAAGATCTTGCTGCTTCAGAAAAGGATCGTAAGGATGTTGGTGCTCAATTGAATGCAAGGGAGGACAGAGTGATGAGTGGGGAGATTATGGAGTGATTTGTTTGCTTCTTTTTTTTTATGACAAGGGAACCCGCAGCCGCTACACTTCGGGTGCGCTGGGTAAACGCTGATCCTGATGCAATGGCCTGCAAACCACATAGAAGAGGTAAACTGCACTAGGCAATCCCTGTGCGACAGGCTCAAATTGAGAAGGTTGTTGGCAACGGGATTTGATCCCAAGTCTCCCACGTGGGAAACCACTTGTTTGTTTTGGCATTGCTTGGTTGATAGGTATTTATGGCACTTTATTTTTCTTTTCTTTTTTTATGAATTATGTTGTTATGAAACAAAAAAACTGAAGACCAATAAGGTTTTCTGATTTTTTTTTCCTTTTCAAAAAAAAACAATCAGAAAACCTTATTGGTCTTCAGGTTTTCTGATTGTTAAAACCTGAAACCTTTAGAAAAAAAAAAAAGAATCTATTCGAAGACTGATATTTCTCAAAAGTACTTGCTGGGTTTCTCTTTATTAAAAACTTCAAATTTGTACATAGCTTTTAATAATTCAATGCTTAAAAGGATATTGAATAGAAAGCTTGCACGAAATCAGGTTTATTATTTGGAGATGTTCCTCAGCCAACAGTAGTATTAGATGGGAATTGCTAGGAAGTTTTCAAAAAAAAAAAAAAAAACTTAAAAGACATAAAAGCAAGGGAATAATTTCACAGCATGTAAAACGAAGTTACTGCATGGGTCAAAGATTAGTTTCAGTAACCACATAAAAGGATTTAGCTTACATAAATTGCACCCTTCCTGTTAACTGGCTTGCAAAGAAGAAAGATTCACAGAAACCTAGCTTACCTGGCAACAGCAATATCCCGTGCTTCAGCTGAGAAAAGCCCAGCTATAGATTTTGGAACACCTAGAAAGGGGCCACCAATATTCATCACAGCTTTAATATGCTTGGCACACCAATCTGGTCCACCGCCACCACCCATTGGAGCTGGTGCCTCCACCCACTTCATAAAATGCAAAAAGTATATAACCCCCATGGAATGTGGAACAATTACTGCCTTGTTACCCCCATTAGTTGCAACCATCAGCTCTATGTTGCTTTTTATCCGGCTCAGGGTCTGGTCACGCACCTGTTGAAGTAATTTAAGCATCATAGATACAACATGTTAAATTGTTTGACAAAACACCTTTTCAACGTGATATCATCAAAAACAAGCACAGACGAACCCTTAATAAGGAGACATTAGTACCTCGGTGTTCTGAAATGCAAGCCGCCAATCATATGCAGCCATGTACATTGTTTTCTCCTCATATCCTATGCGGGCCAAATTCGCAATCAAAACTGCCCAGACAAAGTATCCTGGAGCAAAGTAATCTGCAGCAACAAGTCCGCTAACTGGCCTAACTCTAATACCAGGAGGATCCATCCCAGTTTCATTATCTAGTGTCATGTGGTCCACCCAGCACAGTGGTCTGCAAAGAATAGTTTATGAAAGATAAGAAATGAACGAAACTGCTAACAATGGTTACAGAAATTTAACTCTTATGGGGTGAGTTAGAGGTTAAGTGGCTATGAACCGGGACTTTGAAGCGGAGAAAATCCAAGAAAAGAAAGTAAATCTGATATTCTTTCATCATCAATACAAAGTCTGTGGACTAAATAGAAAGTAGCACTGCCTAACTATTAGATTGTATTACACTGTGTAACTTACAATTCCTGGAAGCAAATTAAAGCAGCCAATATTAATTAAGGTGGATTCCCTATTAGATTTTTCATAACTGATGACCTTAGAACCAGATATTAGTTTCTGAGACTAAAATTAGAATTAAATTCAATGCCACAGATAATCTATCCCAAAGGCAGATGATCTATTAACTATTTCAGCAGTACATCCACTACACAGGTGAAATTTACTCATTGCACTTCCTCTGCCTCATTTGATATGAAAAGTGAAATATGATGTTTTCCCCCTCTTTTTGATAGGTGTGCCATATGATGCCAAAAAATTGTCAAAATTGTTTTTTATATGAGAAACTTTTCCAATCAAGCAAAGGGGTACCGGAACTCATTAAAATGATGAAATTGAGAAATCAAGAATATCTAAGTTGTTGTTCTCGAGTATAGCTATCCATTTCATTTGTTGAAAAACTGAGTCAAATATTTGCTTGTTTTAGCAATGGAGATTGTATTCTAGTTTGTTTCTTGGTTAATCTGGAAACAGTAGTCTATAATCCCCCTCTATTTCTTGAGAAGGGTCTATTATCTCCGTCTATAACACGGCTAAAAAATCGTTTCTAGAAGATTTCACTTGTGCAAGAAGTATATCCTTTCTTGAGCCTCATATTAATCAACAACAATAATTACTATATATAGAAAAACACACTTTTCATAAAAAGTCCAAACTAACACCAGATAAGAGATGTGCTGAGCTACATCGGCTTAAAGAATCTGTACTAGTCCGTAACTTTGACATAGTTGAGATAGCAAGCAAAACAACTATAGGACAACATATAACTGGAAGATTTTCAAATGTCAAACAGTTTCCTTATTTAGTACTACTAGTACTTAAAATTTAGCTGAAAGAAGCATATGTAACAGATAAAATCAGTGTCAAAATCCTCTCATTACTAGAATTAAACATAATCAGTATCAAAATCCAATCGAAACTCTTTTCCTTTTATACTGGTTCAAACATGTGACGTGCACCAAAAATCCAGCTGCAACTTTACTAAATCAATATGACATCATATTAGAGTTGAAATCAGTGTTAAAATCCTCTCATTACTAGAATTAAACATATCAGTATCACAATCCAACTAAAACTCTTTTCTCTTTTACACTGGTTCAAACATGTGACGTGCACCAAAACTCCAGCTACAACTCCAAATCACTATCACATCATAAAATCAGTGTCAAAATCCTCTCATTATTATAGTTAAACATAATCAATATCAAAATCCAGCTGAAACTCTTTTTTCTATAACAAGTATTCGAACCTGTAACGTGCGCTTAAAACTGTAAATCACTATTTCCTAAATATAGGAAAACAAACAAAAATTACCTTTTATACACTTCACCAAAAGTACCACCCCATAACCGTTTTCGAAACAAACCTTCAGCACACGAATGACCTTCCCATAATTCAAGACCACACGTGACAATCCCCGGTATAAAAACAACTGGATGTTTAGCTTTTAATCCTTCCTTTTGTAACTTAACACCAGGTGGATCAGGTAACGGTCCCGTTATTGCTTCCGTTACATATTGTGGAAATGAAGCTGGCATAGCATTATATAAAAACAATAAAATCCACCATACACAACATATGCAACCTACGAACCAACAACAACTGTCCAGACACGACCATTTTGCCTTAACTTTAACTGCTGGAACATTCTTTTTCTTATCATGTTCTTCGTCCTCGGGCTTTGTCTCCGTAATTTCATTTTCCGGTGCTTTTCTTCGTCGTATCAATGACGACATAATTTAATAATTTTTTTAATGGACGTAAAACCGGAAGCTGCCGGCGAGGTGGGAAGATAATGCGTGACTGGATTTAGAAAGAGGTGTAAAAATGGGGAATTGGATGGTGTAGAGTTGTGTGGGACCAGAAATTATTTGGGAAGCAATGAATATTAACGTGGCGTAGCATGTATGGTTAGGTGGAAACTGTTAATTGTGATTTTTTAATTTGGTTGCCATAACGGACCATAGGGGCTGCGCCGATCTGATTATTACTCCCTCCGTTTTAAAATGGTTGTCATAATTTGACTTGGAGCGGAGTTTAAGAAATGTGGTAAGACTTTTGGAACTTGTGGTCCAAAATAAGAATATGTGGTTATAAAGCATTTCATTAAGGGTAAAGTAGTAGTTTCAACTCAAAAATGTTTCCAAATTTAGAATTGTGTCATTCTTTTTGGAACGGACTAATAAGAAAATTATGACAACCATTTTGGAACGGAGGTAGTAAAATACTTTGTTAATTGGGGATTTGTTTAGTACTAAAGTTGAAAGTATGTGGTAATTGTTTCTATGTAATAGTAATTGAAATGGGAAATGTATAAAATATGAACAAGGAATGACTTTTACTGATGGTAGCTATTGTTGTCTGATTTTGAATATGTTGTTTTGTATTGGTAATAGGAATTGGGGACCTAGCTCGATGATTTGGGTGAAGAGTGCAAGAGTGATCATGTGTGTTTTATATTTTTGTGTTTGAACTGTCTCATCAACATTGATTCACTGTTTAGAATCAAACAATATGATGACTAATCATGTAGTAGCACAAATGTTGAAAAATGGGTTAATTACAGTTACATACAATTTTGAAATTTTCATTAAAAAATAACAATATTATTTATATTACAGGACATAACATTATTTTTTTAAATACAAGTTGTTACAAACGTTGTATTCAAACTGCTTCACAAGGCATTGGTCATGTCATAAAAAATGTGTCATTTGTATCATCTTGTCCTACAAACAACTCAGATGCGATGTCTGCCAAACTTTGACTGAAATAAGCCATCAGAAATTCTTCGTTACCCACGACACCTCTCATCTTGTTAAGATACTTGGTTAAATGAGACATTATCGGCATGCCCGTCATACATGTCAAACTTTGGTACCTTGAAACCTGGGGGCTGCTGGACATCGAAACAGATAAAGGTTTTTGTATGAACCACTCTTGTGTCCTCCCAAACCTTGCAAATTCTTCATGCATTGTTCAAGACTTTTTACTTTTTTAGCCGTGTCTTCCTGTTCAACAATCATAACTGGCTTTTCACTTGCTAAAGGTATCTCCATTTGAGGCGTATATCCAATAAGATCAAAGACTTTGAGGGTTGACTAGTGTTCATAATATTGATTCTTCGATTTTTTTTGCACTTGTTCATTTGCAGATCTTTGCATGGCAGCCAGTGAGGAAACCACAAGGATGGGAGCATTGGGTGGTGTTGGGTGAGAAGTGTTCTTGGCTGCTTGGTATTGGAAGTGTGGGGTGTTGTTGTTAGGGTATTGATGGTAAATATAATAGGTAAGTGAGTACAATGGGGAGTTTTCGGATGAAGCGGGGTCTTGAGGTCTCAAAGGTGGCTGGGTAAGTGAAGGGTTATCAAAGTATTCTGAAGGTGGAAAAGGGGGTTGCCTATTCGACCAATCATGATACATCTCTTCAATTTTTCTCAAAACCTTATGAATTTCCTCAACTGAAACATACTCCTGCCCCACGGTATCCTTAGAACGTCCTTGCTTGAATCCAACTCTTCGATGGCCATGGTTGATTTTGCCTTTGATTTGGTAAAATAAGTATGACCCGTCAAATTTGTCACAAACCACCCTAAAATGGTAACTCAAACAACAAAACAACAAAGCTCAAAGGTTAGTGTTAGTACATTTATCATAATTAACAGACAATGTCGCGCCCTATAGATGCAAAAGGAACCTATGCCAAGGGTGGGCCTAATGGGAACTTGGGTACAAAAGAGTAAATTTGTGCATCATCCCAAACTCTCAATCTGCTACATTGCAATGAATCCACCATTTTCTTATGCTCTCACATCTATTTATTTATTTATTTTTTAATTTTTCAATCTCACATTTTCACTCATTTCTCATACTCCAATCACTTTTTTGTTTTCCCTTTTCACCAATTTTTCCCTCTCGCTTCTTTCCTAAGTTTGATCGAACCCATTGGAGGTTTCCTACGTATCTCACCGCGAGAATCAGACCAAGCGTAGTTCAGAAAAAGTAGTAAAATAAGGTCCTTTTTTCATTTTCAATACATAACAAAAGTACATGACTAGCTCAACATGATTGGACCGAAAAAATTACAAACTAGACATTACATCAACTAGACAAAGACAACTTGGTAAAAGAAATACATAAATAAACAAAATACATGACACAGACTAACAAAAGATGTTTTAGACAACTCTAATACTAGGAAGGTCCTGATTCATCTATCTCTTCCATTGTCAAGGACATGTTGTATAGTGCCGGTGAGATCTATAGGAGGTAAGTCATGGCATGAGTGCTCACTTCTGAAGGGTGAGCGGTGTAGTACTGGTGCCACTACCCAATATTCCCTATTAATCTCCCAAGTTGCTGCTTATTTACCCCCATCTTTTGCTTTGTTCTCGAAATTGCTCCTCATGCATTCCTTGCAAAGTTTGTTGAGTTGTCATTAATGTTCCATGATAAGAAAATTTTCATCAATTGAGTCTCTCTGTCCCTCGTGTTGACCTCTTGACTCGCTAAATATGCCTTAGTACCCAATAACTTTGCCTTCAAACTAGCTATCTCATTATCCAAATTCTTTTCCTTAGCTCGATGTTCAACCAGACTTCAAAAGATCTTACTCTAAACTCCAAATACCTAACTCGTGCTTGTGCCTCTTCATCTATCATCTTTCCTCGAATATCTATAATAGCCTTGACTCAACCTGCAAAGTCTGGTTTAAGCCAAGATGCGGCCGCAAATCCCAATTAGTACAAAAAAGGATAAATGTTGCTCCTACCAATTACGTTTTTTGCACGAGAGCCACTGATATATCCACTGTATTGCCCCAGGATCCAATGTTCTAAAAAAAACATGTATGATGGACATTTGACCTATCAACCAACTCTGCTTATGCGGTTCTGTGTTGTTGCTCATAAACATCAGATAAATTATAGGGGAGCAAATACTGACATCTAAATGTTCCATAATACACAATTGCATTAATAAATCACATCCTTCAACCCCCTCCCTATTTTTGCAATTAGTTACAACTTAGTAAATTTATGTAAAAATTATTGGTTGTGACCTTTTGATTCTTAACAAGATTAACCACTGCGTTCACCACAAATTTCAAATTTATATGGATCCTATCTTCACTACGAGGAAATACCATTATACCTAAAAAAACTAACCACGGATGCCATAATCTTTTTCTTGCCATACTCCTCAAAAGGTATATTAAATTTATTATCATAGTATCGGTACCCATCTTCTAAAGCAAACCGATAATATAAATAATCTAAAGACCATGATTGCCGGAGACAACCCAATTCATAATTTTTCTTCAAACGAATATATGTTAGAACCTTTTTGTTGGTAAGAACTGTAAAAAGATTACCATTAATAAAACAAAGACTTACAATCTAAGAGCATCTTGATCACAATAACTTTGCCAAGTGATTCAAGCCTCCAATATAACTAACTACAACCCCTGCCACCAATCTCTACACCTATTAGCACGCTTGGAACTACTAACTCTACCTATTCTTTCTAGTACAATCTGTTTAATCTATGCAGTAACCTTCCCCTAATGTTTTCAGCAAAGATTTATGCATGTTTATTAAAATGCAAACCGGCAAACCCCAATGGAATCATAGCATTTTTTTTTTTTTTTGGGTTCAATATCCATAAAAAAAGGTAGAAACATAATCAACTTATTAGCCTCACGTATTCCCAAATCCCCTAAAAGGGTCCACCAATCTGTCAACATCTCAGAAACAATATGCAACATCCTCACTCCGACACAGTGCGTTACTTTCTCCATCTTAGGTTGGTAAAGAAAATAACATAGTATTAGGAAAGACTCGTATAAAATCTAAATACTAAACACAATTTGACTCGAGTTATTAACAAGACCCTAAAAATATAGAAAATGAAATGCAGGGTAAAAAATTAGGTGACTACACTCGTTTGAAGTAGGTTTTTATTTTTTGTTTTAGTTGATTTGCATTTTTAGCTTTATGAACTATTACTTCGTTTGTGGCTGTGCGGGTTTTCTTTTTTCAATGAACAAGGAATTTAGTAGCAATGTTTTGTTAAGCAATGACGAGGTTACATGTCTTGCATGATGGATTTTGTAGAGAGAAAAGTGGGACAGATCGTCCAACGGTGTCGAAAAGAAGGGTTGTGATTTATTCTTGAAAAGGAATTAAAGATACATAACATTTTCAAATTTTTTTTTTATCATAGAATATTTTATATAATACAAGTATATTTGTTAAAAACTCCTAGGTGATGATCTTCCACTCATTTCACATTCAATACCTCAAAATTTATTCCAATACTTCAACGACCAAATACAGGTCCCAAAACTGCCACAATTGGGATTCAGGTACAAGCTATTTTCTTAGAGCCTGTTTAGTTAGGTGTATTGGCATAGATAATCACAACATAAGAAATATGCATAGCTATCCCCACATTTGGTGACAAATTTCAATCCCAATATAGTTAAAACCAGTATAGATTGTGTTGGAATTGTTGCACTATCTTATACCCAGCTCAATATAAAATAATAATAATAATAATGTGATACATCCTATACCAGGATTAAATATTTATTTTGACAAAATTGTCATTGAAGTTATTCATTACTAATGCATGTATTACTACTGTATGTATTATTAATCTCTAGAGTCAATTACCCAAATGACCACTCAATTATTCAAAATAAACTAACAAAGTCATTCTTCTTTGTAATGTCTCTAAATGGTCACTAAACTTTGCATAATTGACTCAAATAATTATTCTTGCCGGAAAACTTGTTATCTCTGATGAAATGTATCGACGTAAGTTACGTGATATTTTTTTTTAAATTTAAATTATAAAGAAATTAAACTCATCAATTTAACCAATTCTATCAAATTCATTAGGCAAATAAAATCGACCCGAACAAGTACTAATTCCAAAATTTGAAATCTGGTAGGAAAGTGAAAAATATTTTAAACCCCACCCATCACCGCGGCTCACTCAAAACCCTTCCCTCCTTTTTCTTCTTCTACTCCGGCTAATTCAAAACCCTAAAACACCGTACCACTCACTTTTCTTTTTCTAATTCTAATCAACTGTATTAATTGAAATATATATTCTTCTTATATTTTATGCACCGGGCTGCCCTTTTTATTTTGACTCGAATATGGTATCGAGTTCAAATGTTGATGAAGGGACACATATATTACCTGCCGGTGTACGGAAGATATTAAAATCTATTAAAGAAGTAGTTGGAAATCATTCTTACGGTGATATATATGTAGCTCTTAAAGAAACTAAGATGGACCCTAATGAGACTGTTCAGAAATTGCTCAATCAAGGTTTTTATTTTACTTTATCCACTTATATTACTTAATTTGTCCTCATTTTATCTATTTAATGTTCCGTTGCATTTGCCCGGTCTCGGTTTAATAGTTAGTGCTATGAATGGTTTTATATTCTTGAAGTTAGAGATTTCGTTATTAATGAAGTGAAGTGGGGCGAGGACGATGAGGTTTCAGGTTCAAATCCCAGCGGAGACAAAAAAATACTAGGTCTTTATTCTCTATCCATGGTTTGGTGGGTAGAGTTAGCTAGTACTTGTCGCTGGAGGTGGCTTGTATCCAGTAGAACTAGTCGAGGTGCGCACAGGATGGCATGGACACCAACGTCATTAAAAAAAAAGGATTTAGCTATATTGTTTTACTATAAGTTTCTTGAATAGTAGTTTAATATGCCATTGGGCTTTGGTCTACTGATAAGAGCTTAGCTTGTGATGTGTGAGTTAGGTGCATGCCACATGTTTGAGCAACATTGCTGCGGACAAAAGCCCAGACTTAAGTGGAGAAGGGTAGATGAGCGGCCCATTATCCACCTGCTGTGCTCCCCTCGCCCTTGGAGATAATATAGTTTAGATATCACTGGTCTCTGTGTTTTGATATGTCTATGGTGGGAAAAGGGAGTGGTGCTAGTATAATCCTCACTCCCTAATGTAATCCCACAAGTGGGGTCTGAGTGAGTGTGTACGCAGACGTTGCCCCTACCTTTGCGAGAGGTAGAGAGGATGTAGGATGATATGTCCATAGATACTTCTTTTTGGGTCTGCATAGGATCAATAGAAATCACTGAAACTGCTATTTTGTGGTGCTTACTTCGATACTCTTCTTAGTGTGGTCCAAAGTGTATATGGTCTTTGGTTGGTGAAGAAAGAAAGAAAAATCTTCTTAATAGTTAATATAGTTGATGCATGGTATACTTTACTGTCTTGCATGTTGGATCTTTCAGATTTAGTAACGACTTCTAATGTTTCATGATTTTCATTCAGATCCATTTCATGAGGTGAAGCGAAAAAGAGACCGCAAGAAAGAGGTAAATTCTTTGAAATGTTCTTTAGTACTAGATGTTTTCTAAAGGTGATGCACTTTGGCACTTTGCTATTTATCCATAATGTCCATTTTAGGTTCTTGTGATTGAAAGGACACTGCATGCTTGTTTTGCATTCCGGATTTAATTTGACTAATTGCATCTGAACAATTTACAATAATATGAATTTAATGTTTAGTTCTGCTTATTTATCTGACTGGACATTCTTTTGTGTTGCTTCAGAACCCTGTTTCAACTAGTTCTACGACTGCAGAAATCAGAAGTAATATTGAGCATGGTGCAGAGAAAACGAGGTTCAACACTTATAGCGATCCTAACATCCGTAGACAGAGCTACAGTCGAGCGACTTTACCTGGTAGGCTTGATATCATTTCAAAAATTCTGTTCTCATGTCTTTAGTCCTCTTAAGGTCTAAAATTTTTGTGAGTTGGGTGGACTTTAGACATGTTATAGACTTCCAGCTTCAAGTTGCTTAGCAGAACAAGTGTGTGCATCAAGTTCCATATGAGGAACCTTGCCAATGTGGCAGCAATCACTAGACTTGCGATGTTTGTAATTCTATTGGTGCAGGAAGATATTTGTTATTATTAACGAGGACATTTAAAGTGTATCCTTTTTAATGTAGGAAACTCCTGCGTGCAGATTGCTTTTGAGTGGTGGAACCATGTATTTTAGCGAGAACATCTCATTGCCTTTCGAAATATTTTACTGTTACATGTGTTGGGGGATGGAAGTACTTCCAACTTGTATGTTGTTGGAGCGGTTTTCTACTGCATAGTGTTGCAGCGTGGCTCGAACATTGGAGATTCCAGTGGTTTCTTGATGTCAGGAACTTCCCATGTCTTCTAATCCTCACATTTAATTTATTTAGCTACATTTTTCTAATACTCCTGCTTTATTTCATAGATATATTTGGCGGAACTATGATTGTCCTCAGCTCTCTTCCTTTTTATTTAATATTTTGTTTTTAATTCCTCAAAAAGGTTTGTTAATTTGGTTTTATTTCATCTGAGGTTGTACTTGAACTTTTTAACCTTCCAATGTATATCAATTCTTCAACTGATATTTGTGCTGGTTCTATATTATAATTTGTTTATTGGTTGACAGCTTAACCTGAGGTATTTCTGGTACGCATTATGATAGCCCATTGTCTGTAGATGCAGGAGCCAGCCCTGAATTCCGTGTTGTGCGGGACAACAGAATTAACCAAAACAGTAATAGGGAGATAAAGCCTGTCCAAACATCTACTTCTGCTGAAGCAGTGATTTCTGGTGTTCCTATGAAGAGGTATTCTGTGCTATGTCAGGATTTTGATACTTGCTGCACTTAAGAGCATGCCTTGTGATACTTGCTGTATATAAAAGAGCATTGGCAGGCCAAATTAATTAGCTTGCGTTCTATGTTATACTTATGCATCATTATAAGATGTATTCATAAAAAAAATACACCATTATAAGATGTGAAAATGAGTATTGATCCTGATTCACTTGATACTCCATATTGTTTTCCCCCAATGTTGTATCATACCCAACTTCTAATTCCTAATGAATGTGTTTGTTCTCGACAGACTAATGAAGCCCAATGGTTCTTTGCCACATTCGCGCTCAGATCCTGTTCACGTTCCATCTCTCGAGTCTAGACCAGCTGGTAAAGTTAGCACTCTTAAGCGTGAAGTTGGAGTGCTGGGTGCTCGACGCCAGTCTGCTGAAAGTTTTACCAAGTCTTCATCTTCACAAAGCATCTCATTCTCAAACTCACAAATGGGGCAGGTCCGGCCAGGTGGTACTAACTCTAAAGGATCACTCAGACCTTTGAGTTCCAGCTCTAGAAGTAACCAAAGTGCAGTATCTGATCCTCCTAAATCAAGCTTGCCTGTTATCAGATCTTTCCTGATCAACCAACATATTAACCGGGGTCCTCAGAAGGGTACTCACTTTACCTTCTAATACTTGGTTTTATTTTGTGCTTTTTGATTTGCTTGATTGATTGCTGCCATCATTTTTAAAGTTTCATGACATCTGATCTCTTCAAATAGAGAAGCCTTACTAATTTCTCTTCATATTTGAAGAAGAAACAGAAAAGCACCTTTAAATGCCATTGCATTGTGCATAGTTGGTAATTATATTTTGCTCTACTTGGCTCTTTTATATTCTCATCCTTAAAGCTCACTACTGCTTTTATTTACATATAGCTCTTCGATGGAAGCCCAAGTTGAACCAGAAACCAATTGTTACTGGTCCTGGGGTTCGTGGAACACCTTCAGAAGCCTTAAAAGGCGGATCAGAAGATTTGGAAAAGGATGAATCTCAGTTGCAAGATAAAGTGGCTAGGCTAAGCATCTCAGACAATGTGATCATAGCCGCACATATTTGTGTTTCTGAGGCTGACCGTAATCGGCTGACCTTTGGCAGCTTGGATGCTGATTTAACATCTGGACATAATCCTGTTTCTGAGGCTGACCAGAATCGGCTGATCTTTGGCAGCTTGGATGCAGATATAACATATTCCAAGGATTTGGGCGAAGAATCACACACTGAGTCACCAAGGTTTGTTGCCTACTACTTCTTACAGTTTGTTTGGCTGGCATATGAACCGGACATATTCTGCCATGAAATATTTCCATTCCACAATCTTCCACCACCCCCAACCCCCCCCCCCCCCCCTCCCTCCAAAAAAAAAAAAGAAAGAAAGGAACAGAGAGAAGATAAATGAATTCTTTTTAGTTTCTCAGTTAAATTGCAATATGATAGCTTAGTGTTCCGCCGTCCTCCTAGCTACAAGGACAGTATCAACTGGTCATACTAATACTTAATGCAATGACCCAGAAAGTAGTCCTCACTGAGAGAAGAGCAAGGAAGTCGAGATCCTTTGGCAAAACTCAGGATATCAAAAGGTGCATGGAATATAGAACACCAGAGTTAATCCATTAAAATTCAGGATTCGATTTACAATTATGATGGGTTAGTTGTGAGTCACAGCTCGTTTGACAACCATATGAACTCTGATTTTAGAATTCTATGGTACTATTTGTAGTCTTTAGGCAAGTTTTTGAGTATTTCACCATCTTTTAAAAGTCTACAAAAGCGTTTATTTGGTTTTGGCAGATGAAATCTGTGTAGAAGGGATACACTACATCCTTATTCATTTCCTTTCAGATTCATATCCCACTTTTCCCCATATTTCGCCCTGCTAGAAAACATAGCTGCTTTCTTTATTTCTTTCTCCCAAACTGGAATTTACTATACTTGAAATGATTGTGTTACAGTGCCAGCTTGTCTATTTTGGTTACTGGGCCTTTGAGTGATGAACAAGTTGGTGGCGAGCAGGTGGATATGGTTAATGACTGTGTTCAAAATTCAGGGTCTAAATCTCCTGGATCTGGTGCAAATTTAGATCATCAAATGACAGATAAAAGAGATTCTTTTAATGCTCAGCATTTGGAATATTACTCAAATGTGGGGTTGGTGCAAGATAACAACGCATCTTATCCTCCCTCAGAGTCACAAGAGCGGCAAGATGCTCCTGATTCACCTAGATTTGCAGTAAGTTCATGCTCTTTAAATTGGCGATGTTTTTTTCCTTGGTTTTGTTACAAATATAACTTTTCTGTCCCCACTCTTTTTTCCATGTTCTGCATTTTGTACTATTGGATGGGCTGCAAGCAGGGTTATGATCCTCAAATTGGATACAATATACCATATTTTAGACCAGCAGTTGATGACTCTGCTTGTGGTCAGGGTGCCCAGGAGGTGAGATTGAGTTTGTTGACTTTAAGCAAGCATGATGGCCCTCCCAGCAATTGTACTTGTACGTGCAAATAGGGATATATACCCGCAATATTAACTTGGGTTTTATGTATTATGTTTTCCATCTGCAGGCACTTGGTACTCATGCCACAAATAGCATTCCTGCGTCATCAATTCCGATGTTGCAGCATGTACAGCAGTCCCAACATGTTGCACAGATGTATCCCCAAGTTCATGCTTCCCATTTTGCTAACCTTATGCCATACCGACATCTGGTCTCCCCCATCTATGTTCCTCCAATGGCTATGCCGGGCTACTCTAGTAACCCTGCCTACGCTCATCCCTCCAGTGGCAGCAATTACTTGATGATGCCTAGAAATAGCTCTCATCTTAGTGGCAATGGCCATACGTATGGAATCCAGCAATTCAAGCCAGTGCCAACAGGCAGTGCGCCTGTTTTTGAGAATTTTACTAGTCCGACTGGCTATGCAATCAACGCTCCTGGTGTAATTGGCAGTGCGATAGGGCTTGAACATTCATCCCAGTTAAAGTACAAGGATAATAATCTTTATGTTCCCAATCAGCAGGTGAATATCTCTTTTCCTTTCACGTTAACTGTTGCGAAACAACCTTTTCTTCATGCTATATGTTTTATACAGCGCAATATTACGACACCTGTAGTTTTGTGTATGATATACCAAATTAGAACTTATGCATGCGGCGAGCAGTCCCTGATGACTTGTTAGAACTTATGCATGCGGCTGATGCGAACCAACAGCCGTTTAGTCCCTGATGACTCATTTTTACTTCAGTGGTTTGTGGTCATTGAAAGTTTGGCATAGTGTCATCATCAACTACTACTAGCACATAGAGTTTGCTTGACTATCTTAATAACACCGTAAAGATCTAAAAAACTTAATTATACCGTAAATCTGAATGAAAACTTCATAAGACTAACTGTTTGCTAGTTGATTTAGAACTGAATGAAAACTTCCAACATCTTGCTACTTTTCTTGTAGTAGAGTAGTTTAATATTGTTCACAGCTTTGTGATCTATTATTGATGTTTTTGGTTTGGGGACCGAAGGTAGTTGGGGATTGATTTGCTCCTTGAATCTTGTTTGACAGGCAGAAACATCTGAAATGTGGATTAGTCCTAGAGATCTTCCTGCTTTCAGGTCAGATTCATACTACAACATGGCTGGACTAACGCATCATGCTGCCTATGTGCCGTCCCACACTGGCTATGGTTCCTTCAATGCTGCTCCGGATGCAGCACAATCATCCCATATGCAATTTCAAGGCCTGTATCATCATCTGCAGCCTGCAATGGAGAATCCTCAACATTTGGGCAATGCCATGGCAGACAACGTCGGAGCTCGTGGAGTTCAACTGGATGCTTATCAGCAACCTCAATTGAGTCACCTGAATTGGAATGGAAATTTCTGAAATTATAGATGAACTATAAATCACAGTTAATGAGCACCCTTTTAATTAGGGATTAACTTTAGCTAAAGCTCTTTCATTTTTTGTACATCTAATGTTAATAGTTTTCCTCTTAACATTTTCTTTTTCACTAGGAACTATTTGGGTTATTTTTGGGGCAACGGATAGTAGAGAATCAGTTAGATAACTGGGAGAAGGAAAGTTGGAAAATTCAAAAGAGAAAAAGCCAAGTGATCTTTGGCTGATTCCATCATAATTACAGGTTCCTTTTCCAAGATTTGCCTCTTCTGTTCTGCTTTCATATTTAATTGTTAAAAGTCACAGATGCGTGTGAATAGCCAGAATAAATGTCCCCTTGATCTCACTTTAGCTTTGTATTTCTCTTTTTTTGCCTTTGCTCTTTTGCTTGATAGAGATGCTAAAGGGCTTCAAATTTTGGTCTAAACCTCTAAGATGAGATCATGTTACTTGGCTGCAGCTTTTTTCTTCATTGTTGTCTAGTGCAAGCGTGCAGCTATGAGCACCTTGGGATCGCTAAACTTTACTTTTTGATACTACCTTTTTCCTACTTTAAGAAATACTAATAAACTTTGACAGTTTGGAGTAGTATGAAACGATCCAAAATTCCATCTTCCATCTTTAACTTTATTAAACTTGAAGCAGAAGCCCTTCTTTTCCTGGCCTCCAAGTGCTAATACCATTACATCTAGTATTCTTTGGTTGGTGGCAGTGAGTACTATAATGGGGAGATTTGTTCCATAGTCCATTACATAATGTTCTTTTAAATCATTTTCACATGAGATCAATAAAAAACATACGAAACTTTGTAAGCTCATTTTTCTCTATTCAAATTGTAACCGGTCATTGGATTTTTTTCATCTACTGTCATTGTCTTTGGTGGAGTTGTTAAGGGCTCCTAAACCTTAGTAAAACCTGCAGAAACGAATGGTATTAGCAGGTGAATTGAATGAATGCGTGCTTGACTTTGATAGTGGGCGCTGGTTTCTGAATAGTGATTGTGATTCGAGAAAGAGCCGTTTTTATTTTCTTCTAGGCCACCTCTTGAGAATGATAGATCCTATGCTCTCAATTTCTGTGAACAAGTTATCAAGGAAGCCGAAGTGGATGATTGCATGACCACAAATACTCAAGTGGTCGTTGAATGTGTCGAGTAATAGGATCAATCAACGCGAAAGAGCGGTATCAAGGTATCCAATCGGTCATCCATCCATCTCCCTAGGTCATGCACCATGCACCGGCCTAATGAAGCCGAAGTGAGTGCAAATTCAAGAAAAGTATCAATCAGAAGTGAAAGAAGAATCTACTAGGAGGAGGATTAACATGGCAACACTTACTCGACATTTATAGCAAACAAAATTCACTTAACATGTCAATTAACTATAATTAAACAAAAAAATTAATGTGCAGATACATGTTATGCATCTGTTGGTTTGATTTTAACGTTGGGGTAGGTAACTTTTTCTGGATTAAAGTGGTTCATGCATCAAGTGGAGGAATGACATGCAAAAAGATTCTTCCTTTGTTTTGTTCCTCCTTTTGTATAATAGTTGTAGTAGAAGTTTAACATTTACGTATGGGGATAGAAATTGCATATTAAGGTGTAGTAAACTAGAGATGTCATTAAGAGAAGGGGACAAAATGAAATGGGAAGAGCACTAGTGTTCATTGATACGACAAGTGTAGTAGGGGCTATTGGATAGTAGTACTAATTAAAGAGTGAGTCATGAACTTTAATCAAACATGCAACCAACATACAATGTCTTTCTATTTATTCCTATGCAGGGAAGATGATGGTTTGTGTACTCTTGTCCTCTTTTTGTTTCATGCCACTGTCAAGAATTCTAGTACATTTTACTTTACTCTTTCAAATTGGTCATTTCAAGATTTAAACGGAATCTCCCTTCTTTAGTTCTTTTTAAAAGAATCTTTCGTATTAGCCCCCGTTTGTTTATAGTTTTTGGGAACATTTTTTGAAAGTTTTTGGGAGAAAAACTGTTTGTTTATGCTATTTGAGCAAAATTTCTCAAAAAAACTCAAAAAGTACTCAAAGGCTCTTTTTGAGCCAAAAATTAACATTTGCATACAATTTTCATTTTCATAGGAGCTCAGGGGCTCTTTTTGAGCCAAAAATTTTGTTCCCAAAAAGTATGACCAAACATTTTTCATTTTCATATCAAACTTCACCCATAAAATGTTTCCCAAAAAATATTTGAGAATCTATGTCCAAACGCTAGCTTAGTCTTCTCCTTTTTCATTTCCTCACGCATATTAGTTAGATTTCCAAGTTTGTAGTACTATACTTTTTTTCGACACATATACGAGTTCTAATTCTAAGCAGCTCTTAAAACAACATTAAGTATAAAGTTAAGCTTACTAAATTATATGCTTACTTGTTTGGTTAATGCTAACGTGAATACTACATAAATTTCTTTTAATTAATTGCCTTAATAGAAAGTAATAAAATTGGAGAAGAAACATAATTTGAAGCTATGCTATTTAAAAAATTTTAGGAGCTACAATGATGGAGTACTTAACATGCCATAGCTCTCCAAATATATAAGTTAATTTTACACTATAAAAGAACAGTCTGGTGCACAAATCATTCCGCTCACGCAGAGTTCGGAAAAGGGCCGTATCCCAAAAGGTGTGTTATACACAACCTACCTTAATAAAACATCAGTGACTGTTTTCACGATTTGAACCAAATTTTACACTATCTACCTCCAAATATAAGCTAAAACATTTTATCATTGGTCTCGTAGGCCATCCCACTCCAAAAATAGCTAAGCAAATAAATATGTCAATCTCAATTTATTTGTGAACTGGAACCCGTCTATATTTTTTCTTTTTCTTTAAAAACATATTGTCGTATTGATCCATTGTTCCCCAAAGATTGAGAGGCACGAGGGCAATCATTAAATTAGCATTATGTAAATCATATTCATGTAAATCATGTTCGGACAATGAGCCCACTTTTGGGGGTCTCTTTCTGAAAATCAAATCAAAGTAACACATCTAACTCCTATAAATTATAAATAATGAACGATTTGGCAGTATGCACTTATTCACATCATTAACATTTCTACCTTCATTCTTTTTTAATTACTTTCCCGGTCAGTTTGCGCATATCTTAACTATACGACTAGTTTATTCTATTACAACTCGAATTTTAACGCAAAATCTTATAATTCTCAATCCAATTCATTGACTATTAGTCGCACTCTTTAGGTGCCAACATTTTCCTTTATCATGCATGTACTATTGGAGGGCACTTCTTTCATCTCAAGTATTAATTATTTTAGTAAATTGGATTGTTTAAGAAAAATTAACATTTTAGCAAAATAAAGAAATTATATATTATCATTTTTGTCAAACTTATTATTATTATTATTATTATTAGTGAAGCGTTAGTCAATAATGTTAAAAGAGAAAAAGAGGCATTTTATTTAAGAAGAGGCGCAGTAAAAATATTAAAGAAGAGAATTAGTTATCTTCTGAGTTTCACAGGAGATAAACGATAAACATAAGGAATTAATTAAGACTATGAGATTATCTTTTTCCTCTTTTCTTAATGTTAAAGATAAGGACTATGAGATTATCTTCATTCCCTGTCCTTTTTCTTTGTTCAATTTATTATTTCCATCAGAACAGTAATTTAATAAAAAGGAGATCATGTTAAAAAGGGAAAAAACGGAAAGATAGTGTTGGAGATTAATGTAACATAATTAAATAGTAGGATTATGTAAGACTATTCTCCCAAAAGGAATGTCTTGCTTAATATGGAATGCTGCTTCATCTTTAAGTCTCATTTTCGCACTATTTGTTCACACGCTTTCATTTTCTTTTATATAGATGCTTTATACTACGGTTAAATATATCGAGAGACCTGATAATTCAGAGAAATTTATCGTAGCTTTATACAAAAATACGCCCGCCCCTATCTCTCTCTTCTTGGTGGTAGAACCATTAGCGGAGCCATTCTTGGGCAAGGGGTTTAATTGTACCCGTCGCCGAAAAATTGCACTACATATACAGGTTAATATTAATTTTTTTTAATATATACATAGGATCTGTTGAACTCGGCCCCTTGACACACGTTTAAACTTTACTTTTTAAATTTTGAACCCCGTTGTTGGAAATCCTGCCACCAACCCTGGGTAGAATTCATTTTATCCAGTTAGCTAGGTTCATTGATTGATTATATTAGGAAAATATTTTATACCAAGTATTTTATTGGCAACTCAAGTAATTAAAGAACTTATTATTCGTATATACAACATAAGCTCTCTTAGGTCAGCAATGTATGGACATCTACAGTTCATCAAGAACAGTATTATAAGATTTAATCGTTCAGAAATGAGAAATGTGTTATTCATGTCCTTACATAAATTATTACGAATAGGACATAAATAGAATTAAATGTAACACACTCAACGGCCAAAGCTAGTCTTTTCTTACTCGCTTGTTTGTATCAACATTCTATGTATGGTAGAACTAGTTATATAGCTTGAAAAAAAAAACACAACTGCAAATAAAAATAGCCTAAACATTTCCCAAAAAAAGGAGCTCATAGTTATAATTCTAGTTAGGGATGTTCATTGTTTGGTTTAAAATTGGTCAAAATAAAAAATCGAACCAAATTGATTAAAAAATCGATACTTTGTTGGGCTTGATTTGGTTTAGTTTTAAATGTTTAAAAAACCTACAATATTTTGTTTGATTTGATTTTATTTAAAAAACAGAACCAAACCAAACAGATATGTATGTATTAATATACTAAATTATTACTATATGTTTTCAAAAAGAAATAGGTTAAATGTTTTAAAAAAATCCAATCATTTAATAAAAAGAATTCGACACCATGTACACTCAAACTTTTGCCATGTTATTTTTCACTTTTTATGTCACAAACATATAGAGAAACATAAAAATCACATATGGTTGAAGCAAGTTGAAGCTATTTTAAAATAGTAAAATATAGAGAGAATCGATACATTAATAAAATTAGAAAGAGTTTTCTTTATCGTTCTTTTCATATTTATTGCTATTTTAATTGTAGAAATTGATACACCGAACTAAATCGGCAACAACCAATCTATAATTTTAATTTTACTTGATTTGATTTGATTTTAATAATTTAAATATCTAGTAAATTGGTTTGGTTCTTGTCTTAATAAAAACCCAACCAAAGCAAACTGTCTAACACCCTATACTTCTAGTTATATAGCCGGTTTGACATTGCTTCTCCAAAGCCAACAGTGCTTTTTTCCCAACAAAAGTATTTTTTTTTTTTTTGGAATTTTGAGGTTTTTGGCAACTAAAAAAAAGTACTTTTAGGTAGAAGCAGAAGCAGTTTTTCTGCTGTTGGAGAGAAGCTACAAATATCTGCTTCTTGGGGCGGAAGCAGAAGCAGTTTATTAATTTTTTTAAGACAGAAATATCCTTACCAAGAATTCATATTTACCATATTATTACTTATAAATTAACCATATCTCTCTCAAAATACAATTATATTTTTATTTTTCCTATTTTTTCTACTACGTACTTTTACAAATCTTCTTCCTCTAAGACTAATTTTTATTTCTAGGTATTACTATCAACCATATATAGGATGTCCTACTCTTTAAATCATCTAAAATTCCTAATTCTGTTATCACTTTGATTTAACTATATGTTATGTTGTTCAATAGCTTAAATTTATATCTTTTACGTTATGTTTTACATTTAACTAAATAAATTTTCTAATTAAAGTCTTTTATGATAAATATTAAAAATTATTTTTTGTTTTTATTAATCCAAATGTAAAATGAACTTCGATGTCCTTTTCGTAATTTGACACTGAAAAGTACTTTTCGTAACGATTAACTAAACAAAAATTATTTATCAAAAGTACTTCTCCAATGAGTTGTCCAAACACAAACTGCTTATTATCCAAAAGTACTTATTTAAAAAGTACTTATGTCAAAAGTACTTCTCAAAATAAACAGTTTTTTGCAGCAATCCCAAACAGGCTATATATCTGACCATGAGTTGCACATTTTTTTGGTAATAGAAATAATTTTTATTTAAAGAAAGAACATTATCAATAAGAAAGGCAAGGAAGCCATCGTACTTAGGCTGATATGTCTGTTTCTTTTTTAAACAATGAAAGATAGTTATCGTACTCACGATATAATTATTTGAATTGTATATGTAAGTCATATTTTTATGCTACTAATCCGCTATTTTAGAAGGTAACCTTCCATATTATCCATGTTACTAATTTGTTATGAAAGATTAGATGTAGTTATCTTACAAACACTGTTCTATAAGGTATGGTATTCTATAAGGTATGGTATTTTGTGAGGAAAAAAAAAAAAAAAGAAAGAGGAAAAAAGAGTCATTTGTGAATTAATTGAATTAGAAGAATACGAGAAGGATTGTTGATATATGTTTGGACTAGAATTTGGCTCTTTATATTTCATGATAAGTATTGTATATTATCTATCTGATTCGGATTATGTATATATTATTATGTAATATCCGTTCAGATGAACTTCAATATATCTTTAAAGTAGGAGTACTTCAGTTACGCAAAATAGGCAAGATATGGGCAGCTTTATTATAACATTAAAGACTATAAACGAGCAATTTTATCTGTACTGATAGCTAAAATTAAGCAGAGCTTGCCTCAAGCTTCTGGAAGTTTTGGCCTAGTTTACATAGTACTAGCTGATTATGCATTTAAAGTCTCAAAAAGCTAGTACTAATATTGGAATTTAATCAATCAAACAAACTTAAAATTACCACTGAGCAGTACTTCCTTATTACTAAATGGGTACTCGGTGGATACTTGAAATCTAAAATAAATGGTATCTCTTCAAACAATATTAGTTGCGTAAACATTTTTTCTTAGGATATAAGTTCACACGTCATACTTTTTTGCCTATATAGTAACTTATAATTTGTAACGAAACAACTCATTTCTCAAGAGTCAAACTAAGGTCAAAATCATTTGTCTTTTCGAGCAATTGCATGGGTAATTTAAGGGTAAGTTTACTAAAGCTTCCGCTTTTAATCCTTAAGAGTCAAAGACCCCCCAAAATCTTACTATTATATTTATATTGATAACAGTTCTTTCAATTGAACAAAATATTAGTCATTTGTTTCAATACACTACTTTGGTTCTAGTTGCCAAAAGTCTTATTCATAGATATGAGTTTAATTTAGAGTTCTGATATATCATACAAAGTTCTACTATGGAAAACTTGATTTTTTAAAAAAATATTTTTTAAAAATAAGGTAAAAAATTAAAAATTTGAAAAAGAAGATTTACCACATTATTACTATCTTGACCATATAATTGATGTTCTGAATCAATCACGTTTAATTATTTATTGCTATTTTAATTGTAGAAATCGATACACCGAACTAAATCGGCAACAACCAAATTTATAATTTTGATTTTTCTTGGTTTGATTTGATTTTAATAATTTAAAAACCTAGTAAATTGGTTTGGTTTTTGTATTAATAAAAAACCAACCAAACCAAACTGTCTAACACCCCTACTTCTAATCATACTATATCTGACCATGAGTTGCATATTTTTTTGTTAATAGAAATAATTTTATTTTAAAAAAAGAACATTATCAATATGAAAGGCAAGTAAGCCATCCTACTTCATTTTGTGGTCTGATATGTCTGTCTCTTTTTTAAACAATGAAATATAGTTATCGAACTCATGATATAATCATTTGAATTGTATATGTAAGTCATATTTTTATGCTACTAATCCGCTATTTTAGTAGATAACTTCCATATTATCCATGTTACTAATTCAATTGTTATGAAAGATTACACTTCCATTACGTACAGGTCGATCTCAATACTATAAGCGAGCAATTTTATCTGTACTGATAGTTAAAATTAAGAAGCCCGTGCTTCAAGCTTCGGGAAGTTTTGGCCTAGTTTACATAGTAAATTTAGCGTTTAAAGTCTAAGAAAAACTGGTACTAATACAAGTTTTGAGGTAATTCAATCATGAGTTTTGTCCTTCAATCATATTGGAATTTAATCAATAAAACTTAAAATTTAATTGTGGCCTGTGCAGACTGAAATTTTACATTTACCATAAGCAAATGTAGTCACACTCATGGGTTATGGGAAGTTCACTAAAGCTTCCACTATTAATCCTTAAGATTAACCCTCAAAATTTTACAATTATATTTATATTGATAACCGTTCTTTTAATTGAACAAAATATTAGTCATTCGTTTCAATACACTACATTGGTTCTAGTTGTCAAAAGTTTTATTCATAGATATGAGTTTAATTTAGATTTTTGAAATATTAGACAAAGTTCTACTATGGAAAACTTGATTTTTTTTTTTTAAAAATAAGGAAACAAGTTAAAACTTTGAAAGAGAAGATTTACAATATTATTACTATCTTGACCATACAACTGATTGTCTGAACCAATCACGTTTATTTATTTATCAAAAATATATTTAAAAAAACTAATTCAAAAAGATTAATTTACTGTTTCACATCTCAAAATAATTATTAGAAAATTAAACTTTAAATTAAAATATACATGAATATATTTAAAAAATGCGGACTTATGGTTATGTTTTGACTTTAGGTCTCTAATTTTATTGAGCCACCCATATACTACAATAACGGACAAATTGTTATATTGTCCATGAGTTGCACATTATTAAAAAAAAAACTATTACGTCAATACGAAAAGGCAATGGAACCATCCCACTTGTTTTCGTAGATTGATGTCTTAAACAATGAAAAATAACTATCGAACTCACGATATAATGGTTACAAATTATTTACTCAAGAAGCAAATGTAATTGAAAACTTCTTGCAAAAATATGTTAGGTATATCAATAAAACTCTCAAATGAAGTATGGATAATATTTGGGCAAAGTGCACGAAAGATCACTTTTGCCACTAATCTTTGGGCACAAGTCACTAATAACAAAATATTTAGTTTGTGGCCACTTTCGCTTAAAAGATAGAACTTCAGTCCAGGGGCCGGATTGAAGTTCAGTCCTTAAAGATTGAACTTCAGTCCAGGACCATATGGATTGAAGTTCACTCGCCGTATGGACTGAACTTCAGTCAATGATCAGAACTTAAGTCAATGTTTATTTAGTAAAGGCCCAAAAATGACCTCTAGTGTAAAACCAAATAAAATAGTGGCCTCAAACCAAATACCGGTGTTAAAAGTGGCCGCTGGGCAAAATTTTTACATAACATTTGCATATCCTTTTGAAAACCTTTATGTAAATTTTGACATTTCAAATATAACTTATAAAAATAGATTATTCAATTAATGCTTCCTGTTTAATTACTACCTATCTGGCAAGCAAAATTATGAAGGCCAAATATTATAAGATTATCATACGTATTCCTCGTGAAAAAATAAATATGTATGCCATGTCAACAGTGCCAGGTTGGAGGTGTGTCCTTGTTGGACAACCCACCACCCCTCTCACCCCCACCCCAGCATACCAACTAGTTGAGATCATATATAGCATAGCCCAAAGTGGAACAGAAAAGAGAATAAAAACACACACACAGTAATCTCTTTGTTCTCTTTTTTTCTCTGTTCCTCAGGCGTGTCATCCAAATTCCCCAGGCTCTCATTATGTTGTGTTCTCTCTCACTGTGAAACCATCATTTTCATTGTTTCCCTTCACTCATTTCACATAACATATTCTCTCTGTTTTCATTCTTTTCTTTTCTACTTCACATGTGTTTGATCATTATCAATGGCATGTATTCTGATCTCTCTGTTTTCCAACAGCTTTTGACTCTTCTATAACAGACAATAAAGAGATTCCCTAAATCATTTTTCACCCCACTCCTCTGTTTTGCTCTGTTTTTTCCTCTGTTTTGCTCTGTTTTCCTCTGTTTCTTGATACTATAAAATAGGCACTATGGAAAGGAATAGCTATAGAAAAGAGAGGAATATTTCACACTGTTCAAACCCTTCATTCTCTTCTACACTTCTTGATTCAATTTACCGTTCAATTGATCAAGGAGAAGAGGAACAACTTGTCCATTACAACGAAACTATGCGTAAAAAACAGAGTAACATGGATAATTTCCAAAGAGCATGTTACATTGAGAAATGGATGGAGCATAAGGTAACTGAAAAAGTTGTCGTTCGAAGAAAATCTGCTGCAGATTTTGAAAGAAATTCGAGGAATTTCAACTCGAGCTCGAGTTCTTCGGATTCGAGCTGTGGTGGCGTGTTTTCTTCTAATTCAGAAGCTGAATCTGTTTATGGTGTTTCCTCTGGTTCTTCTTGTTATGGTCTTAATAGGCCTAAACCAATTCGAACTAGCATTTCAACAGAAAAGTTCAACAAACACCATGCTAAAGATCTCAACAGTTATGTTGATTTTAGCCATACTCGCCCTCAAATGGAGAGAGATTTTGCTGTTAAAACGAAGAATGAAGGCGGGTTTGTGAAAACAAAATCAAAAGCTTTGAAGATTTATGGAGATTTAAAGAAAGTTAAACAGCCAATTTCCCCGGGAGGGAAACTAGCTAGTTTCTTGAACTCCATTTTCACTAGTGGAAATGCCAAGAAAGCTAAAGTTTCTTCAAATTCAGCAAATACATCTACTTGTTCTTCAGCTTCTTCATTTTCAAGATCATGTTTAAGCAAGAACACTCCGAAATCGAGTAGCAACGGGACTAAAAGATCGGTTAGATTTTATCCAGTGAGTGTTATTGTAGATGAAGATTCTCAACCATGTGGACACAAGAATGTGTACGAGGAGTCAAAAAACATTAGGACAACTATTAATGAAGAACTAAAATTGCATGTCATGGAGAAAAATCGTAGGGTTGAGGAAGCAGCTAAGGAGTTGTTGAGAAATTATCAGAAGAAAGTTGAGAGGGATTTTGATAAGAGACAAGCAACACAAATCAAGAACATGGAATTATTTGAAGATGAAGATGATGATGATGTTGCAAGTTGTGCTAGTTCTGATTTATTTGAACTTGATAATCTTTCAGCTATTGGTATAGATAATATGTATTGTGAGGAGTTACCAGTTTATGAAACTACTCATCTTGATACTAATCGAGCCATTGCTAATGGTTTTGTTTTGTAATTCTTAAATAAATTGTTGGTAGTGTTATTGTTACAAATATATTTTTGTAATTGGTTTGATTGGGGGTTTACAAAGAGAAAAATGAAATTTCTCCGAATTTAATCTAATCTAATGTCTACTTTTTCTCTATATCTCTTCATCTCTTTTGCTTCTTATTAACATTTAATATTAAAGATGAACAAAGAAGTAAACTTATTACTTCTGCAGATGAAAATGGACATGCAAAAAAAATTGTAACTTTCATATGTTAAAATCAAGAATTTATCATCATAATGAGTTAATTAGATTAATACAAACAAATTTTTACAATGTAATTAATCAGATCATGTTCACACTCAAGAGAGAGTTTAGGCTTTTTTCTTTCAATTACTTTTTCTTGGTTTTGTAGGGTCCTTTTTTGCTTGAAGATGGCGCTAGCATCACCACCATAAATATCCCTTTGAATTATGAAGTCAAAAAGCTACTCCTATTAGTTTCTTCATCAATTTTTCACTGCTAGTAAATGCTACTTCTACTACTCCATACACTTATTACAAATTTCAATTGAAATATTTATGAGCAGTCAAAATACTTTAATATTGCATTGAAGTACTCTGCAGGCTTGAGCTTGCTCATAATATTAGTCTCTTAGGCATGCATTACACTTAATTTGTGTGGAATTGAGTTGTAGTAACAATGATAGTTATTATTATTATGATAAAGTAGAGTAAATTGAATTGACAAAAATGATGATTGAAGGAAGAGAAAGATAAAAAGAATCAAAGAGAAGATTACTGGTCTCCAAAAGTTTAGGACACAAAATCTAAGGTCAGATTTTGTTGGGTGGACAAACTAGTCATGCTTAACCCATTTATACAGTTCCAAAATAGTTTTCATAGTTAGAATTTCGAGAGTCAAACGAGTTTATTTTGACTGTGAATTTAAATATATAATCTTTAAGTTTTTTGTAACGATGTTTATATATTTAGAAACTACATAAAAAGTACTATAAGTCACAATAATTAATAATTTAAAATATTTAAAAGACATGAAAATATTACGGTCAAAGTTAAACTCGTTTGACTTTCGAAATTCGAACTATGACAATCATTTTGAAACGGAAGGAGTAGTATTACTATCACCTACCTATGAAGAAAAATGATAGCTATGTTGTAATTCCAAGAAATTAAGAACTACTGACAGTACTTGCTTTGTTTTGTTTTGTTTTGTACACAAAGGTCAAACAAAGGGGTATTCATTTTCAAAGGGCACATGCACTATTCAGAAAAGTAAAGTTTGGAACTGTTTTTCTTCTCACCCCAATATGCCAACACTATAAAATAGTGTTCCTGCTGGAACCAAACAGTTATGATTAGCACCAGTGGAAGTCTAAAGAAAATATATATAGAATTTATGATAGTCCACAGATAAAAGATTAAGAACAGTACGATGTGATTCAAATTAGATCCCTTTATCCTTAATAAAATGTTTCGAATTCGAGTCCAGAATAAAGAAATTTTTGATATAGATAATTTTTCGTTTTAAGTCTTACTCAATGTAAATCCAGATTATTTAGTAGGACCACTGTGATTATAAAAATATGAAAATGAAGAAGAAGGAGTCATTTTTCATCATTAATAAGTTGAGGTCCCTCATTTTGGAATCCTAGGTTGCTTGAAAACTCTAGTTTCACTTAAATAAAAAACATTAATATACATTTAGTAGTGAGCATAAAATGCATTTGTAGGACGCACAAATAAAAATACAAACTCTTTTTATGATCTTAGTTACTGCACTATTCGTTTTATGATGAGGTTTAATTTATTTATTGGTCGTGTATAGCTGAATAATGTACAATTTTTAGAGCTAAAAGTATGCCTTATGAGCTGTGACACCGTGCATGACAACCTGAAATTTGCTCAGATGAAAAAATATACACGTGATGACCTCGATCAAAAGTTTAAAATAAAGTAGAGAATGTAAGAAGTATCTTGTGATCATCACTATAAAGAAATGTGAAATCCAAGAAAAAGAAGAATAGTACCCTACAAGAGAAAGTTAAAAATGAAATTAGGAGATTAGAGAGGACCACTAAATCATAACAGTTTGATATGCTAATTAAGCTTAAGTACTTTATGCTTAACGTACACATTATAATAATATAATTTCAAAGTGAAGGAAGCTTGAAATATAGGAAAAGAAAAGCCTATATCCTATACTCCTATATCTTCTAAAGTTGTTATAGGCTTTGAATTGCCTATGCACGAGTAAGAGAATTACTAGTATTTTCTAAAGGACCCATTCTGTTAGTTCACAACCAAAGTTGGATGGTGCTAGGTCTTAACGTACCATATTTGACATTAAAAAGTACTTTGAAATAAGGCTCACATATAACTAAATTTTAGTAAAAGAGAATACTCATTACATATTTAATTAGCCCTAGCATTCATGCCAAAACTTTAAGCAAAGATGTGAAAAAAATATATAATACCTCTATACTTTTATATATATGAATATTAATACGTACATTACACTTTTCAAATTGGTCATGCACGCCTATAAAGTAGGCCTGTTGCATGCTGAGTTTCATATATAGTTCCATTTCACTTTCACATTACAGTTAAGAACTAAACTTGATATTTAATAGTATAATGTTTATTTTTAAAGTTCATTATTTGTTACTGTCTTTATATTTTATACTAGTATTACTCAAGTACAATATTAACGATAACTCTGAAATTTTTAGGTATTTAACAATATTAACGTGTGTGTGTGTATATATATATATATATATGTGGTTGCATTGGTTGGTGAGGTGGGGAAGTTAATATTAATCATGAAATGTAATAGGAGTCTAGACGTGAGACCACCCTGCGTTGACTATAATTTTAGTTTTAAGCTTATCGCTAATCATCATCCTAATTATCTTCTCTAGCTAGTAGAGTATAAAGTTTGACGCACTTAGCACTGGAGTACTTTATCTTTGTTAATATTTTGTATTAGTAATGCTTATGCTGATATGTATTAGTCAAAAGCTGAATTTGGAAATCCCCATCTGTTGTGTTTACGATAATATGGTAGACTAGTGACGCGTCCTTTTACTGTTTACATTTAGCACTCCGAAAATAAAAAGAAAAATGAAAATGTAAGTGTTAACTATAAAGAAAATTTCAACATATTTTCCTATCAAGAACTAGTTACTCCTATTACAATGCTGATGATTTACTTTTTCATATGGTTTGTTTTTTAAGTTACTAATGTAATTTTTAATGAATTGTTGCCAATATTGTACTCCCTCCATTCCACAATGGATGACATGTTTCGGATATCGAGAGTCAAACGAGTTTATCTTTGACCGTGATATTTTCATATGACTTATAAATATTTTGAATTATTAGTTATTGTAACTTATAGTACTTTTTATGTAGCTTCCAAATATATAAATATCGTTCGAAAAAATTTAAAAATTATATGTTCAAATTCACGGTCAAAGTAAATTTGTTTGACTCTCGAAATCCGAAACATGTCATTCTTTTTGGAACAGAGAGAGTATATATTTTTAGTGACTTGATATAAGTTTAAATTTTCCGCATGATCGATTTTAAGTATTTGCAATGTTACTTGATGTTTCCCTTATTAGATGTAGTATTAACATTCTCTATAACATAATATTACTGGCTTGATTTTCAATGGTGTTTTCTAATATGCTTCTTTTCCCAGCCGAGGATCTATCGGAAACAGTCTCTCTATCTTGGTGGGTGTAAGGTCTTCGTACATCTCACCCTTCCCAGACCCGACTTGTGAGATACACTGGGTATGTTGTTGTTGTTGTTGCTGCTGCAGCAGCAACAATGTTACTTGATAATACAGGTAATTTTTTTTTATAATAACCATTATTTCGTATCTAGTAATGACATGCTATGATAGATTAAACTAAAGTATATATTGATAGTCATCAGCACCATAAGTGATCAATATCTCCCGTCAATGTATTCAAATCAAGTCCAAACTAATAATGTAAAGACAGTGTATAGAAGTTAGATTGTATTAGTATTCATACTTGGTTCAATAATGAATATAATACTATATCCAAAAAAAAAAAAAAAAATGAAAGCTAGCGACAAAACGCTGGAATCTGCCCCCTAGCAATAATTAAATGACTGTTTCTAATTCAAACTGAGTTGTTACAATCACAATGTAGTGAGTGTTCGTGTGTGTACATCCTACGGGATCCAACTAGCTTCTCAATTTGATGTATTAATATAGCATAAAATCTCTTATATATGGTGGCAAAGCTTGGCTGGGCTTGTTACATACCAACCATGCACAAGTCACTGGCATCTACAGAGTTTTGTCTTGCAAATTTATGTGGCTGTTGTAAATGAATTGATCAACAAGTAGCGTAGGACCTGTTGATTCAGGTACCTCAAAGAAGAAGGTAGAAATATACTCGTCTTAATTATATTAGTTATTACTAGCTATAGACTTTGAAAATGATCAATCAATGGTTTCCTCATAAAGGAGTTGCTGTTTGAGAAGGGTGCATGGCGGGTCATTGAGAAGGTACTTACTCAGACAAAATTTATCCTTTGTTCAAGGCAATGTTCTATATATATCCATTTGTAAGCAAACCATCAAAGGGGCACCTTCTTCTTGACTTGTTAACATCCTATTGTATAAATATTTCTTCAATTCAGCTTATTTTCTCTACTATTTTTGTATCTTAACAAGTCAGTTGTAGGGTTGGATATTCATCGAAAGTTTAATTAGCCTCATCCAACATATAAACCATAGTTATATCTTCATAACATATATACTGTAATTTTTATTATTTCATATAGAGCATAATTAGCCAACAACATTGATATCAACCTAATGACAACCCGCGGGTCATGGCTAACTAACAGGCTGGTGGCTAGAAGTACATATACGTACAGTTTTAAGTTTTTATGTGGTTAAACAACATTCGTACAAGAACGAACCAAGCTGAGTTTAATTATCACTACAGAGATATCAATGGCCTCTCACAGATATCCCCTTCCCTTTCCTAATCGCCCAAATTAATATTCCAATCTGTTCCAAAAAGATGACATGTTTCGGATTTCGAGAGTCAAACGAGTTCATTTTGACCGTGAATTTGAACATATAATCTTTAAGTTTTTTGAAACGATATTACGGTATGAAAATATTACGGTAAAAAATAAACTCGTTTGACTCTCAAAATCCGAAACATGCCATCCATTTTGGAACGGAGGGGGTAGAATAATTCTAAAAAAGGTAAGTTTATCATCAATAGAGTGGGCTTTATATAAAAAAAGATTTTTTACATTATATACCCATAAAATTCAAAGTATTTACAAGCCCTACCCATTAAAAAATACACTATCGATAAAATTAAAAGTATTTACCCAACCTACCTCTTTATTACTGTATATTTTTGTTATACCTTATGGGTGTATATACCTCTAAGGTATACTGCATAAATAATTGTGTACAAGTATAGATATGAGTGTATATCTTTAAGGTATATGGTCCAAATGTAAGTATACAAGTCTAGATATGGTGTATACCTTTAAGGTATACTTCATAAATAATAGTATACAAGTCTAGATGGGTAAAACATGTAAATAGTTTATGGGTAGGGCTTGTAAATATGAAACTTATGAGTAGAGGTCATTGCGAACCTAAGTAGTAGGAAGGGGTATCAATTGATACTCCTTCATCGAAAAATTACACGGTATAAGTAGGTAAATTTTTTTTATATGTATATATATCATGTGTTGAGCTCCTTAATTTTTTTTGGTATATTCGATTATTTATATTTTAATACCCCTTACTGAAAATCCTGATTCCGCTATTGATAGAGGTGGGTAAATATTTTGATTTTGATGGATATTTTTGTAAACCTCCCTATAAAAAATAATGTCCAAGTTCCAAATGTAACTGGACGCAAACGAAGAGAATTTCCGGCTGTTGATCCAAACCCTAGTAGATTGAGATTAATATTGTAAAAGATTGTTAATCATGTAAACTAGGTGGTAAGAGGTATCTTTAATTTGGTGATGCCCAAGGAAATCTTGTGATATTCAGGTAAGTAGGTCAAATCTTATTACATCTGTTTTTATTCTTAAGCATGCAAATTATACGTATGTATCTTCGTAGAACCTATATTAAAGATTACTCCTGTTAAACTATTTGCTGGAAGTGAACAAAATCATTAGTATTATATCCTACATCTGGAGGGAAACAAACCAATATATGTGCAGATAAATTTTTGCTTCTTCCACCATATATCCTCCAGTACCCCCCACCCTCACTCGCTGCCATTCTTCAACCAATTAATACCTATAGGAAAGGGCAAAAAGATAGTTCTGCACATAAAGTATTTTGCGCATTCATACAGAGTTCGGAGAAGAACCACACCTTAAGTAGTGTGATGTACGCAGTCAATCCTGATATTACGGTCAGTGACAGTTTTCATCACTTGAACTCATGACCTATAGATCACAAAACTTGTTTTACCAGTTAATCCAACGCTCTCATTAAAGAGAAATGAAAATGATAAATATTTTTGAAGAAATAATGTGATAGGGACAGGGAGGGCCCAAGGGAAGAAAGGTTGTCCCACAGTGAACTGGCAAACTCAATATTTGAGGGAATGACTTTTGGGTGCACGTGATGGGCTGGGCCTGCATGCACAGAACAGAGCCTTTGTCGCGCATGCACACGTGCGTTCCTTCACCGATCCCATAGCTCTTCACACCAATCCACCTTATTATTGTACTGTCGCTGCCTACAATTGGTCCCAATATCAAAAGTATTTCCGACAAATTTCTCTATAATGACGTTGTATCTCTAAATATATTTTAGTTCAGTAAAACTTTGATGAACATGTATAATATCCCTCCGTCCTAGCCGCACACATATATTTGTAACTTATTTTAAACTATAAATTTTAAAAATATCTATACCTTTTTAAATTTTATATCAGGTCAAATTATGATAAATAAAGTAAGACGACGAGAGAATAGTAATATACATGAAAAAGAAGTTTCAAAGAGAGCTTGATCACTGAAAAAGAGAAATTTGATTATATTCGCTTTTCTCGGAAGTAGAAGAAGTACTGCTCTATCTTTTTTATTTGCCACGCTAACTCAAAACTTTGATAAAAAAATTTACATGTAAGGTTTTATATTTATAGATGGTCCGACATATTTGTCAATTTAGAATATCAAGAGTGTATTAATTAATTATTTTCACTTTTACCCTTAATAATAAATATGGAGAGAGATGAATATATACTGAAAATAAGAGTAGCAATAAATTAAAATCAAACAATAAATGAGGATAATTTAGTCACTTTATACTTTTAATTAATATTTTCTTAAGAGGTGTGCAAAGTCAAACCTTACAACTAATATGGACTGGAGGGAGTATAACTCTATGTCTTCTCCATGAAAGGGATGTTCTGTATTTTTCTTCTGGTATAGTAATATTTTAGGGGCTAACTAAAAGAGGGAATGGGGTTTAATTAGTGTAACTGAGATTAAAACAAAATAAAGCAATTTGTTTTGATTACATATAAACTGCGGAACCTTTCGTATATAAGAAAATTCTAATATAATACTAAAAAAATTTCAAAAGTAACCTTATATCACAACTTTTAAGTTTATATACATCCATTAAAGAGAGATGCTCTTCTAAAAATCACAACTTTTAATTTGATAAATATTTATTAAAGAGAGATGCTCTTCTTATAAGTTTTGTATTAACCATTGCTTTAGTAAAATCTCTCATGTTGCATTAGGATAGTTTACGTACATTACACTCTTTGATGTGCGATCCTTTTGCATAAATACGAAATGCTTTGTGACCGGATTGGCATGCCCTTTTTCATTGTTTTAGTAAAACACCAAAATGGATACACTTCAGTTTTTACTATCTGGCCAAGCGGGCCAGTCACACGTGGGCTAATGCCAACAAGATAAAAGTATACTTTCACTCTGTGGAGGAAAGTGTTAAGATGGGCCTGGGTTTGGGCCAAGAAAAAGTTGATACAGTTTAAAGATAAACAAATAAAGAGGCATACATAGTAGATCTTTGAAGATAGAAAGAAGAAGAGACAGAAGGCAAATGCAGCTTTGGTTAAAGTTAAAGAGAAGGGGAAGAAGAGGAATAAAGAGAAAGGGAAACAGTAGTAGTACAAATTACATCAAAGTAATATGTACCCTCTTTTGTTTTGGCGATCCCAAGGATATTGTCCTGCATGTTGTGAAGTGGAAACAGCTTTTTGTTTGGTTTGGCTTGGTTTTCCATGGGAAAGATAAAGTGTAAATAAGGGAGATAGACCATTGATATCTTTTTAAAGAGTTACTCCGTCCATCTCATTTTATGCGATGAAATTAGAGCGAATCGGATTACATATTATTAGGAATAACTTTTATGAAATATTTATCACACGTCAATGAATATGGTTTATTTAAATCCTTAGATTTCGTTTAGTATTGCTAAGTTTTACTCATGCACGACTATTCTAATCTAATGCTAAATAAAAAACCATCATTAACTCGTTAGGTCTATATAACATAATACAAATGCTAAATAAAACCGAATTTAGTCTTAGTTATAATGGTAGATATCAGCACTTAATTGTTGTAAATGTTGAAGGACACTTGGTAGATCAACACTTGATATTTTCAAATGTGTAAGGACACTTAGTAGATCAAAACCAAAATTCATGACAAAAGTCTGGTTGGTTTTTCTCATTTTTTTGGGAAAAACAAAAGCAGTTGATAGGAACTGTTAATGTTAGGAGTGTGACCAGAAATTTGGTGAAATGAAGTGTAGTCAAAGAGCTACGAATTGCATGGATTTCAGCAGAGTATTGAATGCAGATATTGAAGCGTAGCATCAGTTAGGTGATGATGGCAACTGATAGTTGATGAGAAAAATTCAATTATATAGTCAGACCTTTTTATAATGACGTTGTAGACAGTGGCGGATGTAGATGCCGGGGTACGGGTTCGAAGGAACCCAGTAACTTTAGCATAGACCCTGTATTTGTGTTAAAATTTTCACTATAATATGTATAAATAAATTATGAAGAACCCAGTAAGTTAGAAGAGTTATAGTTCAGAACCCATAAACTTAAAATTCTGGATCCGCCTCTAGCTGTCGACCTTTTTTAGTTACTATAGTCAGGTACTTTCATATACATAAAATATAAAATATATCCTAACGTAACATAATATGTCACTGTTTAAAAAAAACTTGCTAACCGACGTGCTATTGTAAAGGATGGCTGTTATAGAGATATAGTACTCTCTAACTACAATAGCAAAGACAGTGACAAAAAGCTAACCGACGACGACGAGGCTAAGGTTCATAATCAATCTTTAGCCATTTAAATCTTTGTGGTGCCTTCTATTGTCTGCTTGTCTACTGTTACTAGTCTCTCCAGTCACAGTCTTGGCCTATTCCCCTGCCTTAGTTACGTACTATTATTGTTTCTATTTGAGAAGGCAACAGCAGTTTCTTAATAACAATCACACGTTGATTTAAGAAGTTGACGAGAGAGACACATTTATTCATCATAATCTAACTGTGGGGATACAAATCAATCAAGAATTCTATAATGTTGATGTTCATAGTTTTGTGCTGAACTATAATTATAATTTGAAACTCTCAGTCCACGGACTAGCAGTGACGTTCCCAAAATTTTGCGCAATTTATTTAGGCTTCACAATTCAGCTTGTTTATGACTATGCTTGAGACTAGCTAGTAGTAATTAATTTTAAGTTTTACTTTATATCATAAATTAAACCCCTACTAATTTGTCTTATATTCAAGTTGTATGAGTTTATTTTGTATATACTATTATATTATATTTTGGAGAAATATTACATTCACACGTAAATAAGCTAGATTTATTAATTATGTTGTCCCATATGATTTGATTTTATTTTAGTTCTTTCTCTGAAAATTCGAAACCAATTTTTTAGTGATTGATGGTAACGTATGAGCATAACTAAATTTGTAATTTTGGGGAACCCGACATGTTCTATATATGAATGACTCCCACTAACTTTGATCTGATTTTGATGGGACAATAATTCTCTCAGTGTCACATATTCGTAGAAGAAATCTTCAATTACCCAAATTATGCAGTTTTCTTCTATGGTATATCATCACGCTTTCAAAAAATCAGATATCAAATCCATGAAAGTCATTTATCTTCCCTACCAAATTAATATCTGTTCAACTTTTGAATTTACAAAACTCCTAACTCCAGCATTCACTTTTACCTAATAATTCTGCTGAAGTGGGGCTATATATGAACTTCTTCGTACCTAACTTCATTGAATTAATCGTTTACTCCTACTAGTTCTCTCGTACTAAGTATCAAGACATTAGAAAAAATTCGGGACCTCGACTTATCTAGTGCAAGAACAGAAAAAATATTAATGTCCTTGTAAATACTATAGAACTTAGTACATGCAAAGAGAATGATGATAACATAGCATAAAGGAGCAATGGAAATAGATTTTTTTTTCATGTATATTATACTCTCATCGTCTCACTTTATTTATCATAATTTGACCTGATACAAACCCACCGGAAAAAAAAAATCTAGCTAGGAAAGGATACAAATATATACTCGTCGATCCATAAGTCGCTAGCATTGGATTTATTTTTACTTATCCACTGATAGTATAAACAAATTTTGACACGATAAAATGATACTTTCCCTAAAAGGTAATTAGTTGTAATAATCTTTAATATTATCTGATAGGATAAAAGGTATTTTACGAGATTCATGTCTAACAATTACACCCTAATTTAAAATATGAAGCGAATAGCACTTAGAAGTGGTGGACACTAGGCGACAACGATTGAACACTAACCACTTTCGCAGCAAATATAAATTGATCCCCACATATGACATGCATGAAAGAACTGGCGCCTAAGAAAATTACTGAAAAAGAAATGGTGGGTAACTTTGTTAATTCACTATTTTCATACACTAAATTTTATATATGTAACATCCCATCTAAGGGTTAAGTGTCCCACATCGGCATAACACGTGAGAGATGCTGGGTATATAAGTTAACTGGCCTTAGACCCTAGTGACGCATTTTAAAGCCTTGCAGACCTAGGCTCAAGATTTGAGCTACTATCTAGACATATCTCTACCACCTTCTTGGCTTGCACTTATCATATTCCTTAGGCTAATGTTAGAAATTCGCCACATTTTGACAAAATATTGAAGAATCAAAAGAAGACTCCAGTGGAGAACTTGTCCCGCGTCTACATTAAAGTGCAGTTAATTAAATTCAAGAAAGTGTGATTGTATTTTATTTTTAAAATTTATTGTTTTCATATTGAACTAAAAATGCTATACAAAATTAACATCAACAAAAGACAATAATAATTGGAGTTTTAATAAGTCGCAACAAAAAACATATGTGTTGAGTCTTGTACAAACACCGAATATTTGTACACTTCGCCCTTCCCATTGTTGATTTCTAAAGCCCAAATGTTTGAATGAGCAATTGAGATTAGTGTGTAAAAATTTAGCAGAGAGGCCTATTTGGGCAACGCCATTAAAGGGTAATGTTTTGCAACTATAGCCACTCAACTTCAGTTCTAGGGACCTGTAATTGAGGCTAATTTCAGTCCCCCTCTCAACTACACATTGTTGGTTTGAAGTGAAGCAAATTTCACTCCTAGGAATGAAGTTGGCCTCAACTTTAGGTTGAAGCTAACTCGAACAAAGTAAAAATCTTCAGTCTTGAACTTAGGTTTAATTTACCATGGGACTGAGTTGTACAAAGTGTCCAGACCTTGCAAAGTGTGTTCAAGGGCTGCTGGGCTTAAGCCTTAAATGGCAGTTTTCTTCCTCATAGGCATGCAATAATTATAATGTAACAAACTTGCAGTTTCTAGATTCGACTGCAGATAACATGACGCTAAGATATCCACTAATCCTCAATGTAGAAATTGTTAGAAACTGAGACCAAAACTTTTTCATATCACATCTGACACGATGAGAGAGCGGTGCAGATTTTCTGGAGGAAGAAAGCATGTGCCCAGAAATTATACAAACTGCAGTATGACATGATCAAGTACAAAATACAAGAATAAAAGCATCTTTCCTCTTCTGATAAATAGGTTTCACGCCATAATGTTGAGGAAATCTCTAGATATTCTCATTGTATAGCTCGTTCGTCAATAATAATCCATGATGCATCAACAATTGGGATCAGCACATGAAGAAACAGTTCCACTGCCTGGGGCCAATCATGTCTTTAGTGGAGCCTTCTTTACACGGTCAGATATACGAGCAGGAGCGTTAGAATGCGATTTGAACCGGCCTCTACCTTCTCCATCTTCCTTCTCCTGCGTAACAGAAAACGTTCTTAAGCATTACAGCCTACAGGCATCAAACTCGCCTAGAGCGCCAAGTTAGCTGGCGTTGGCACCTAGCTAAGACCTCTCAAAGAAGACATCAGCCGTCCTAACTTTCCTATCATGGGTAATTTGGTTGAAAGGACCACTCATACTTTGTCACACAAGTTCCTAATTAATTAGATGAGATCTAAGCTAATTGCATTGCATGTTATGATTAGCTGACAGAATGCTTTGAGGCACAAACAGAATTTGCAAGGAAAAGAATGGAGTATCAGCTAACACGTTTGCCAAGGCAATGTCAAATCATCATATGACCCTGAAGCTTAAAGATCTGTGAACATAATGGCTTGAAGAAGTAGCTTGACACGCCAGAGCAGATAACGACGCAGTCCCTGGAGAGCAAATGTGAAAAGCACATGCAGATAATTACCTTTTTCTTTACAATCTGAACCACATCTTCATCCTGAAGCATATGGGCAAGGCCGCAATGCTGGGGATAGTGCCTTGCACTAATGCCCCACACCAACACATACTTCACATCCTTAACAAGGCTCCGATGTATGTGATTGCAGAAATCTTCCACTGTACAGCCACCTCTATCCTAAAATCATAAACAACAAAGGAAATACATCAACAAAATTTAAGAAAAGAAATGAGCAAGAGTTTTTTCTCTTTGTTATTTATTGATTTATTTATTTAGTATTTTTCCTATTATTTTCTTATTCTGCACTTTTACTAAGTGCTGTTGTTTCGTTTAACCTAGTTAACTTTAATATTTAGATATCATGCTTTTCTTTACCTTCGTATTTGCATCTTAACATTTTACTATTGTAGTTTTCTTTTCTTGCCTTTTCCAACCCCGTTTCAAAACTATTTTTGTTGAGCCGAGGGTCTTTTGGAAACAACATTTCTACCTCACTCAAGGTAGGGGTCAGGCCTGTGCACACCTCACCTTCCACAGACCCCACTTGTGGGTACTGAGTATGCTGTTTCTTTTTTCTTTTCTTTTTTTTTTTTTTTGGGGGGGGGGGGGGGGGGGGGGAGGGATGGGGGGCAGAGAGGGTGGAGGGTGTTCAAATTACTCTCTAACACAAGACCATCTCCACAAATCAATGACTAGAAAATGACAATTTCAGAGGAACAAAGCACGACAAGGGAGAAAAATCTTCAAGCATAATGTGCCGCATAACATACAGCAGAAAGGACCACGGGATCTGTGAAATCTGGTTGCTGGCCCTGAGGCTTTGTATAAACTCTGACAAGACCCATAGCATCCCACATTTTTGCAAGTAGTCTGTCCAGATTCAGCTGTATCAGAAAAATAAACGTCACATTAAATATATAGACAAGGCAATGGAAAGATTTGTAGAGCATGTCAGTATGTACAGATCATTTGCCCTAATTCGAAAATCAGAAGCAGTGGGTCCAGAGATTCATGTCCAAATCGGATAAGGAAAACAAAGTGACTTTTTTTCTATACCACCATCACAATTAAGAGACCAACTTGACAGAATCTTGTGACCTAGGGAAAATAAGAGTGTTCATATTATTTGCAGAAGAATAGCTACACACGAGTGAGACGACTCCTTCGACCAACCAAGCTTTGGAAATTCTACGGAGCAACATAAAGGAAAAACTTCATATACAGTATTTTGTGAGTTGCAATTAGCTTCGAGCAGCAAGCTAAATAGGACGCACCACCATGATCAAATAATGTTACATTTAATTTTGGTAGCACTAAAATATCAGTCAACCAATGAGCTATAGCTCATTTCATCCAGCATTCGAATGAAGTTCACGAACTTTTGAAGTACCTTCAAGTTGCAACTGATGACAACAGAGTTTGGCTGCCGAGATAATCTGTCCACATCATCAATACCAACAACATCTATCTTGTTGTAGACATATATGCACTTCATGTATTTACGATTTCCCTCAATAACATCAATTAGGTCATCCACTGTAGCATCTTCACGAAATAACACCTGAAAGGTGAACAATTACTACGAGGCAGGGAAACAAAGCAGAAGTAAATAATAAAAAACAGGAGTTTTGAAAATGAAAAAATCACAACGTAAGTTTACAATACCTCAGCATTGTGAATCTTGTATTCATGCAGAATTTGATAGCATAGCTTCTCATCCACATGTGTCAGATGCACAGTGCTGTTGAAAGAAATTCCACCAGTCTTTTTCTTCTTGAAGTATATCTGCGACCATTGAACAATATAAGCTTATATCTGAGATTCAATCTTGTATGTCGGAAAATACATTGCCAATGACTGCATGTATATTACACTATAGAAAAGGGCAGCCTGGTGCACGAAGCATCCGGCGATCAAGTAGGGTCTAGGGAAAGGCCGCACCCAGAGGGGTGTATTGTAGGCAGCCATCCTGATGCAAATATCAGTGGCTGATTCCCCGGCTTGAACCCGTGACCTTTAGGTCACATGGAGACAAGTTTTACCATTGCTCCAACGCTCCCCTTCTGCATGTATATTACACTAACACTTCAAAACCCACAAAAGGTTTTTCCTAAGCAGAAATATCATGAGATGACCATTTTCTAGACAACTATTTAAGGACAGGAAGGAGCGTAAATCTATAAATGTGTAATCTGCTATAAGATTGTTCAATGATAATGTGGCAGGCTAGTTGAGTGAATAATCATTGAGAAAATCTTCCAGATAGCTCTGTGGATAGTCCGCGCTCTTTGGACTTTTCAAACTTAGCGATCCGAAACATCTTAGTAGCTAAAGAAAGGGAAATCAACTGAGACCCCGTTAGTAGAGGCAAGCGAGAGCGGATTGGGGGTTCGAAGAAAAACAGAGACGAAGCTAATAGATAGGCTTTTTTTGCTTTTTCGTCAAGCTTTCAAGCAGCTCTTTCAACTGCCGCCTTATCTCTCAAAATGTACTTAACATGCCTACTTTTCGTTATTAGTTCAAATAGCCCTAGTTAGATTCTCATGCTCTGATAAACCAGCAACAGCCGAACATGTGAAACGCTTTAGAAATAAAACCAGATAGAGAAAAGGAGACAGAATATATATTAATTAGAAACCAAGGCACAAAATTGCAATACGAATAGCAAGCATAATGGAGTACCTGAGGAGGTCGCTTGTTTAACCGCAGGCCCACAGCTTCCAGCTCCCTTGTTAATATTTGCCGATGGCCTTCACTCTGAAGTTATACATTTAATCAAGAGTCAAAAAAAGCTAACAGAAGGTGCATGAACAGAGATAAGATAAATCTAGACATAGTTTAACGTAGTTTATACATTTAATTGCAGCCACTAATGCTTGCATTAGAGTAGGCTGCATACATCACACCCCTTGAGGGTGCGGCCCATCCCCGGACCGTGCGTGAACACGGGATGCTTTGTGCACTGCGCTGCCCTATTTAACATATAACAAAATGTCGATATTTGTTCGAGATTATTAAATGAGAATCAAGAAGTTTAATCAATTTCCATTTTTTTGTGGTTTTTGGTACAATGTATATTCTGTATTCTCATCTTGCATTTCTCTTTACCGGTGAGATAGGAGATCAAAACGTGCTATATTTTTTGTGGTCATGTATTATTTTTTTGTTTATAATTTTTGTCATGTATTAGCGTACGTGGTTATTTTTTTAATAAGTGAGCACAAGTAGAGAGAGGGATAATCCCCCAACTTTCTCCAGCTGAGAGACGGACGCATCCCTTTTATATGACGGTTTCGCCAATCGGTAGACAATTTGTGCCGTGGCAACTGAGCCCAAGCTTGACTCTGCTACCAGAATCGAGCCAGGCTTGCCTCAGCTCAATTTAGTACAACTTGAGCTTGAGCAGAGCTGAGGAGTAATTCTAGCCAAAAGATAATTAACACAAAGAGGATAACATAAACCCCAATATGGTCATCACTTACTTTTGAAGCATCAAGAACCATCAATACGATATCTGCTGACTTGGAAACAGCAATGACCTGCTCAAAATGACAACTTTTAGGAGGTGTCATCAAAATCAAGAGATCCAGGAACCATACAACATACATTCTGTGCCAAATTTCTGAAACCAGCTTCAATGTACCTGCCTACCACGCCCCTTGCCTTCAGATGCACCTTCAATGATTCCAGGAAGATCAAGCAATTGAATTTTAGTATCATTGTAATGGATAATACCAGGGATGCAAGTAAGTGTTGTGAACTCATATGATGCAGCTTCAGAATGGGTTCCTGTCAACATTGTAAGAAGCGTAGACTTTCCAACACTGCCAAAAAGAAAAACCAGAGAAGGTTAAGGCACACCGGATCAGGTAAATAAGGTGACTGCAAAATAAAGTTGTATGCCTCATTACTGAGCAGGATAGGCTAATCTTTCTTAGGTTAAAACCACACCTATGTTCTCCCTGCCTAAAGAATCTCACAGAAAGGAGCACCAGCATCAAAAATAAATTATGAGGACACAACTTTTGCTCTCATCACCAAACTGGCTACCTTAAGATGTAACTAACTGTCACCAACATTCTGGTATTTATGTATTCTCGCATCAAAGAGCATCACCATCTTAAATTACTAAAGTTAAATTTATCAAGAGCAAGGATGGAAATAAAAATTTGTAAAACGTGACCAAAAGCAACTAAATGATTCAATTACATAACCTATCCAGAACTATGAATATATCACATGCTTTGGAAATTGTTTTGCCTGATGACAATTAAACCCTTCATGACCTATCATAAAACACCAAAAAGGGGAAATCAACCTTGGAAATCCTATTAATGCAACACGTCCATGGCCAAACTTCGTAACTTCAAAACCTTCTCCAGCACCACTAGAACCCTGTTTCACCCACATAATCAGAAATTCATTACACAGTCTATCAGCAGAAGAAAAGAACAGCACAAGAAATGGTGGTGCCAATGATAAAGAATTTTACTCTAGCACAACTATTTTTTACTCATAAGGTACTACAGCACACAATTGTATTATCGAAGCTCAATGAAACTAAGAAAACAAACTGTTGTACACTTCAAATTAGCAGTTGAAATGCAAAAACATACTTTGGGCGGCTCCAACAATTGAGTCCTTAGCTTTGCTATCTTAGCCTTTAGCTGACCCAAATGATACTCTGCATCACACAGTTGAAGTTGATTAGTAAGCTTCTGAAGACAATTTTACGTATCCCTGCTACACAGTTTAGTTGCTGAATTTCGAATACCCAGAGGTGCACCAACGAAGAAGATGGTATCCTTTGCAAAACTAAAATTCCAAAATGTTGTTCTACCAAATGATGATCAGACCCTGTTTTCTTTAATAACCGAGAAATGGACCCTCCCCACTACCCTTCTCCTTTGTCTAACCCTGTGACGTGCCCCTAACTCACACATCAAAAATTGTGCTTTTACCACTAGAACCCTAGGGCACAGAACAAAGCCTTCTGGGGGGGGGGGGGGGGGGGGGTCGATGCTGAATAGACCCTTAGTGGGCCTTCAGAGCGTGTATGTTAATTAGTGTACGCCAGTATTGAGTAGCAATAAATATTCATTGACAGTGATGTCTAATGGTGGCTTAGTAACAGTAATACAACTTCTTGTCTAAGTTACAGCTAAATTCAAAGTGAAACTAACATATAATACACAACTCATTAGGAGGTAGTAATGTGACTATGACAGTTACCAGTAGCTTTATTTTTCTGGGTACGAGCCATCTCGGCTTCAATTTCTTTGATCTTCTCTATGATCCCCATGGTTCTCTAGTTTATCTGCATGAAAAAAATGGAAGAGAAAAGATCAAATCCAGTGCAACAAACAGTCCCATGGGCCATGACAAAGAAGATGCTAAAAAAAAAAGTACACACAACCGAAACAACTACTCTTTCGAGAAAATTTGCAGTCAACAGACGGAGAAGCAGAATGATAATGCAAAGCCACAAGGACCAAGTTAGAATTCAAATATTTGAAAATATCTAGGACCTGAGGTCATCCATATCACAGGTATAAGGTAATTAAGAAACGGAACTAATAAAATGCTAAGCCAAATGGTAGGCTGAGCTATATACTGCTAAATCTAGAGCTAGAAATAAGCTTGAGAATAATTCCAAGGACACGAGTTCGGATTTAAATGGAACTTATTATGTTTTAAATCCATCTCCTGTTTCATAAACAATAGGCAACATATGAAACTGTTAAGCTAGTGAACTAGACATACATTGGAAAAACTAGAAGTAAAAAGCGGAAATTAGCCGATAAGCAACAAACAAAATGAGAAATGTGATTAAAATTCGTCATAGTAAGTAGTAATACACTAATCTATTACTAGTAGTTATTAGAGATTTCGACTATCAAATATCTAACACACTAATCTTAACTCAAGGACTCATCTAGATTAATTTAATTAATTAATAGATTCGATTAGGCGCCAGATAAGCTCAATCGCAATAAATTATGAGAACGAGATGTTAAAATCATTTCGTGAATCGGCCAAAAACGAAAACGATGAACATTAGGATTGCAATTAAGCATAAATTTAAAACTCTATGAGCTAAAGTATATATTGAGAAAGGTAATTCTAACCGTGCTGCTTGAAAGAGACTGCGGTGACCAGCTAGTGGATGCTGCTACGAGGCTAATAGAATGAATAATGCGGTGAACCTGGGAGGAGGGTTCAAATTGTAGAATTCCTCAACTTAGAGCCCTTATTTCCAATTTTAACTTTGTAACTCAAAGTTTTCGTAATTACGCTACTTGACCTCAATACTTTCACTTAGGACATTCTTCAATTGATCCACCAAACTAACCGAGGGTTTTGCTCCTAATACATAGATTTTGGTATAAGTCCTATTACATAATGAAGATAGATCTTAATTTTATATAATGGGCTGGAAAATATCAATTATACCTACTAATCAAATACTACTATATAGATAAACAATTGCACGTATAAGTTAAAACTTATAAAAATATTACTAGTCTCCTTGAGTATTATATATGTAGATGACCATTTATATTTACCAGTTTATGTTAACTAGTGACTTTTTCTCTTCACATTTGCAAGTGGAGACGGGAGATTTCAAAATTTTAAAGAGTCAGTTTAACTTATATTTATAGTTGCGTCATTTTAGCTTTGATTTTGCATTTGCTTTGTAACTATATTGACATTGAAATTTCATATTTTTCCCTTTTATTTTGTGTTTACGTTACAACTATTTTAACGTCGAGATTTCAGAATTTAGAAGTTTATTCGAATTACATTCATAGCTACACCATTATCCTTTCGATTTTGTGTTTACTTTATAGCATATTGACTTTCATATTTAGTAGACGCTTGGATATTAGTTGGTTGAAGTTTAGAGAAAAGAGAAATTTAAGTAAAAATTAAAAGATAGCACTCATTTGGAAGCTGGGGTTATCTTTGGACACTACAAATTTGTGACTACGATAAAGTAGTTTCATTTGATCACTTTTTTACCAATCTTACTAAAGTTTTCCTCTTTCAAACAAAACATCAATTTTCTTTTCTCTAGTTGTCTGTAAGGAATTCCACCTTACTTGTATCCAGGTTTTTGTCAATACCATACTCACCCAACTTTGATCTGGCTTGTGCTTTTATGATAGCTATGGATGGAGATGCGCGCAGCATCTTCTGTCATACATGTAAAACATTTAGTAACAACAAAACCTTCTATGGATAATGTACATCAAATCACTGCTTAAAATGTGCATCATATGGCAAGCTCGGATATTACCAAGTGGAACCATTTAAGAACGACCAGGAATCTTATTAGCTGCTTTACCGATAAGTGGGCAGAAATAAAATTACTTGAAGACTTTACGAGCTTTACGTAAACGATGCCAAGGTGCACAGAAGGTTAAAATTACACAAAAGGTAGCTATTAGCATATGAAATATAGCGGTTATCAAAAATTATCTGCCCACAACCATCAGAGGCTTATTCCTAGTAAGAAACCTCTTATAATGTTGAAACTACAATTTACAAGTACCCAGACCTAGCTTCATGTACACTTCTACTACTACTATGTCCAATTGACTTGCCCGAGCTGAAAATTGGTGGGACCTGACCTTGCATATCAGCAAGCTCTCTCACACGCGAGAGAATTGGAGCAGGGATCGGAATTGAAGCCTGTTTCCGGGAATTCAGCATCTGTTCCATCACAAGTATGATGAGAAGAGAAATACCACAATCAGTCCCATAGCTTTCACAAACTGTGGGGAAAAAGATGATATTCTGACTGTTAACAAATACAGAAACAAAACCAACCAGCTCCCCCATTTTCCTTTCCTCTCTTTTTCTTTTCAAATTATGAGAAGTTTTAAAATATGACATAAACAAGTAGCTTATCCAGCTCAAAATCAGAGCTTGTCCTAAGAGGGAAAATCTTCTTACTAATTCTTTAATAAGCCGACTACCTATCCATTTAGCATATATCAACTTATGCAGAATATGATTACCTTCTTGATCATACTGGGTATATCACAACTTTCTACTGAAACAGATTGAATGTCTAAAGCCTTGTTATAGTTAAATGAAGCCTTGATAAAATCATCAAGGATATTGAAACAACATGCATAGTAATTTTAAGAATGCTAACCCCTTGTTCTGCAGGCAACTGAACAAAAGTAGCTTTCAGCAGATTCCTCCACTTATCCTGCAAATACATCAATAGACTTGTAGCATTTCATAACATGTACAAAACAGTCCCTGACAAATTTATTTCCAATGAAATACAAATCTGGCCAGATTCAACTAAATGCACAAGCCAATACCAACCTTCAGGTCCACGGAAGTTCGATAAGGGCAAGATGCAAAAGCATGCCGTTTTATCTCAGACCATCTACCAGCACCATACCTGGCTACACCCTCCACTAGCTTAACAACCTCATTGATAGTCCAAGGTCGATGATGTTTTCTCCTCATTCCTCCTTTTGGGGTAGGTAAAGTTACCACATTATCCTCTGAATTGTCCTCAGAGCAGTCATTCACCTCCGTGTCATTCTCTATCTCAACAATGTTCATCCCACTGTAATGCTCGTCTTTCTCACAAGCAGCATCAAGCTAAGAAAACAACAGGAGTTCCACAATATATCTTCAGCAATTTAACATAAGAAGAGAGAAAAATAGAGACACAAGCAAAAACATATCCAATAGAAAGTTGACACAATGTGAGGATGAAACTAAATTTTACAACGAAAGCAGTACAATGGCCAGAGATTGGGTTCCATGGAGAAAAATGAATAAAGAAAGAAACTAGTTAATCACTTAAAAAGGCTTGACTGAAAATGAACCCGGTTCATGTCCAAGTTGGATTAAAATTCTACGAAAAGGAATTTCACACGATTTCATCATGATTAAAATTATACGATAAGGAGTTCATGACCTAACTCACACTTGTGAAACTGAAAAAATTCAAAGTCTCACTCTTTTTCTTCATAGAATAGTGAAAAAACTAAACCCAATTATGCAACATAAAAAAATAACTTCACCAATAAATATCTGAAGTTAATACAATAAATACGATATTCATGTTGTACTACATTGCGACAAAAAGCCCTCCCGATGGGAATTGTGGTCAGCGTAATATGTGAGACAACAAAGCAGAAGAAGCCAAAAGAGTTATAGCAAGAGGGAGAAATACATGAAATAACCTTTTTTATTGATTACAAATGCTCTCTCAAACACTAAGTTGCAACCAGAAAGAGAAGTACAAGTAATGATACAAACTCGTTTTTTCTAAGGTAAAATTTTATTAATGAAGGAAAACAGCATCAAGCTGATACTGTAGGGTAACAGAAAAGGCCAGACATGATTACAAACTCGTGAAAAAGTTAAAGTTGGCATTAAATGAAAGAGCACGAAATTAAAATCACAATCATTTAAAATCATAACTAAGGCAATGGAAATACTTTCTAAAAAGTAGTTTGTAATGGTCGTATGACTTTAAAAAGTGAATCACATGCAGGTAGTCTTGCTTTACATGCGAAAAGACAGCTGCGGAAGCATTGTGGTTGCAGGATATTAAAAAATTACTCAGTCAAGTGATATATCTACCAACTGAAAAAGATAAAAGATTAGTGATTCTATTTGTGAACTAAACAAGATATCACAGCTAGTTTACTTTTATTGATCATTGAAACATAGCTAGTTTTCTTAGAAGGGCAAAGGTTAAAAGAGAACTTCTTAGATGATTTTAAAAGGAATACAGAGAACCTTTAAGTTAGTCCCTCTCCCAAACAGATAGACTTCTTTCTTTCGAAGATAGCATTGACCAGTTCTCAAAATAAAGTTGAACTTGGTTTATTTTCCATTTTTTGGAAATATAATTCAAATATAAAAAAGGTTCTAGAGAAAAATAGTTAAGTTGCAATTATTTCTATTAAAAAATGACAGAGTAACATTTAAGAGTTGTGGTCATAGATCAATTATCGGCACCTGGAAAGCAAAAAGGGACAGTCATTATGGGAAAGAGGAGCAAAATCTAAATAAAGTTATATTTTTTAGTGATGGGTGAAATCAAACATGCACAGAATTTGGAGGCAAGCAGTCGAAAAGAGAAGTTCTAAACTATTTACCGGCTGTGGAGTCCACCCAGGAGATGAGCTGGTCTTTATCAAGTCATTATTTATCTTCTCATCTTCTGGCTCAGCTACATCAAAAACACTCCTTACTTGTCTGGTGGCCATATCCATACCACAAGGCTGAAGTTTCTGCAATATTTAACTTGAAGTATATCAACAACTCAGTTAAAAGAGAGAGTCTTTCCATCAGCAATTGTAGTACATGACATTCTGAAAATAATCAAAGTCTAAGAACCACGTAATTTAATTAGAAAGATAAATGATCATACAACTTGATATTTACATCGAATATTTATTGAGTAAAACAGACATTGATATAGAAATAGAATGCTGGAAATGCAAACAGAGAACCATCGATCAAATGCACTACAAACAAAACTAATAATGTATGCAATGAACAAGGCTTTGCAAGCGGCTCAAATAACCCAAAAATTCCACTCACATAGATAAAGCGTCATAGGGGATCATGTCTACATGGTAAATGTGAGGTTCATAATGATTATATGTCCTTATGAGCAATATCATACTAGAAATAAGCCATGTAAGCAATTATATATCTACATGGTAAGATGTTTATATTACCAAAAGAGTCATGAAGTTCTCACGTGGACGGCTCCTTCGAATCCGAGAAACAAACGGAATTTCAACCCCAGAACCTCCTAGTGAATCTTGCCTGGTGACCAGAGGTCTGACATTTGACTTAACATTTTCCGTGGGCTTCATAAGAGTTTCCGGACATGGTGATCTGTATCTGGACGGTTTATCTGATGATGCTAACTTCTCACTTGACTCCCCAGATTCTATTTCTGACAGTTCTTCAATATATCTTTTTGTTGGTTTTCGAAGTCTTTTGGCTGGTCTCTGCTCTGTGGACAGATCTTTAGTAACATCACAACTTTCAATAGCTGAACGGGGAACATCTGTGCCAGAAAAATTAGCATCATCATTTGATCTGCTTTCATGGTCACCTAATGACCCTCCAGAGTCTGAATTTGCCATTCCAACTTCAGAAGCAGAAACACTTCCCTTTAAACGATGACAGATTTGTTCTTCACCTTTCTTCACCACTAAATTATTTCTTATTATGAACGTGGTGCATGAAAAATCACACGAATTAGTCAACCCCATAGTAATCCTCCTCTTAAGCCACTGTTTGTCCTTGACAGAAGTTTCCCTTCCAAATGTTGCTTTAAAAGTTTCATGAAGTTCTCTAACTGTTAGGTTGTCTAAACATATCTTCCCCTCCAACTTCGAAAAGTCTGGCTTCAGACTAGAACCAGCAGCAGAAGTTGATGGTTTATCCTCAATTAGTGCATCTTGGGAATTGGAGCATACCTCGGTCTTCACAGATACTTCAATATTGCTGAGTTCCGAGCAAGGGGCCAATTCGTGGACAGTAACCTGGAAATATTTTCTAGTTTAAATCAGTAGAAGATGACTAATGAGTAGCAATATAATCACTATTAATATTACTAGTAGCAAGACCATGACAAAGTATATAAAAACCATAATATACTGCTCCAGGCTCAAATGTTGAATGAAAGGGTTAAATGCCAAACGAGATACGACACAACTAACTCTAACAGGTGAATGATTCATAAAGCAGCTCGAATTTGCTTTGCAGCTACAAAAGAAAAGTCGACAGTAACTTGAAAAATAAGTTTGACCCATCGAGTACTGATTTTATAGCAATTTCACACTTAATTAACCAATAAACAGCACCTCAATTCCAAACTAGTGTATGTCAACTATATGCATCCTCTGAACCCATTCAGCTCTATTCGAGCTCATTTCAAACGATGTAAAGCATGCCTATGTGAGCACTAACTACTGTTCCTTTGCAGCAACCCTCCTCCTATTCTTACGCTGCTTTAACTATCGTTAAGATGATCGCCACCATACAGCAACCCTCACCGTTTATCTAGCTATGTGAAGCTGACATAACAATCTTCACACTAAAACATTACAAATAGGCCCTAGATTAAGGAAATATATGAAGTAAAGCTGAAGAATGCTAATTAGATACTACCTTTGTAGGAACTTCTATATTTTCCAAGTCAGGCACTGGGCCACCTGACACATTTGACTTTTCTGCACCAACTTCAGGATCCTCATATTTTATTTTACCTGAAATGATTCTAATTGAGGAAAAAGAAGAAAAAAATCGTGCAGCCAGACAGAAGCAATGGGAGTGTTCTATCAAGTACCAATAGTCATACAATAATTTGAAGACAAACAAATAATAACTCTAAACCTTCTGGAGCTTGAAATGGATTACTCTCCAGAAGACATCCTTCAGTTTTGAAGGATTCTGAAGTCTGTCTGGTATCTGGAACAAGCTTTGGTTCACACTTATCATCTTCAAGAAAGCCCTCTACCGCCATTATTTCATCCTGTGTTGCAGGGACTAATCTTCCGTCACCATCAACCTACAGAGTTGGCATTTGGCAAAGCATAATGACCATCAATTACTCTCTAAAACCGCACTAAACTTGCTCCTCCTACTACAAGTTGAATGTGTGATTCACCTTTTCACCATGGAGAACAAGTGCTTGAAAGAGTTTTGGAGGAAAAATAGAATACTATCAATATTGAGCCCGTGTGTCTGTGGCATTATGCTTAAAGTTCCTAAAAAGTAATTGGGAATTGTATAATAGGACTAATGCAAATATTTTTTCCATTGATGAGGAAAAGAAATGTCAACCACAAAACAAAATGTAAGGCATGGTAGGAAGAAAACAACTTTCTGGAACCACTTTCTGCAGAACTTGTTTTTTTGATGAAGTAATTAGTTTCATTTAAGGCATCAAGAAGATGCAAAGATATAAAAAAAAAAAGAGGACTTCAAAATGTTATCAGCTCCTATACATAATCTTATATTGCTAATGAGCTGATAAAGTCCAGAAACACTTTCTGCAGAACTTGTAGTATTCTTTTTCAGGCAAGATTGAGTAAGACAACTGAAAATCAATATGATTACCCATACAAAGGAATAGTTCATGGCCTCAAAATCGGGGGAGCAATCAAAAGGCGATGTTTTTAGCCTTTCGTGACACCAACTACTACTAGAGTGAGCTCAAGGGATCCTTCATTCCAGTTACTCTTTACCTAGAGCTATTTGATCAAACAAGTGATCTTAAAACAAGACAGCTAACATTAATAATTTTGGTAATCACTAAACTTATCTTAACTAAGTCACCACCACCCTTTTCAGAATTCCCCTAATACAAGTCCCTTTCACCTCTCTTTGCGCCCGGATAAAGCCACTACCAGCTTTTCTAGCACCAATGACATAATATAACGAGCATATACCCTAGTAAACAATGACAAATTTCAATTACTGTATTCACAGGAACACGGTTCATACCCGAACAAGCTGGTAAACAATAGGATCAGCAATCTCTTTCTCCAAAGCCTCCAACTTGTTTGCTACTGGAACAACACTCTCCTCATTTTCAACTTCTTTTGACTCCATTGCAAATACATAATATGCAACTGGACTTTCTGAATTACACAAAATTAAGAGAAAAAATATTACACATGATGTCTAAATATCACTGCTAATTAAAGTGCATGCAGAAAATAGCCACAATATCACCAATTACAGCAACATCATAAATATAATAGTATACTACTACTACTAAATAACAACTGAGCTGAAATTCATCACAATTAACAAATACTACCTCCGTCCCTTAATAAGTGTCTGTTTTCTCTTTTTAATTGTCCCAAAATACGTGTCAATTTAAAAAACTATCCTAACATACTTTTTACAAACTTACACATGCAATTAAAGAAGTAAAGATGACTAGTTGTACTTGAGTTTGATTAGCAAAATTAGTAAATAAAGACAATTAATTAATATTTTCTTAATAGACGTGAAAAGAGCAAAATGAACACTTATAATGGGACGGAAATATACCACGGGATTTTTAGTCAACTGACACGACTAATCACATACTTCTCCCTAGCTGAAATTCAAATTTACGAACGGACATAATAAAAGGAAATTAAAAAAAGAGGGACACGTGAATTGGAAGAACTGAAAAGCTGACAGTGGAGATCAAAATCGAATAATTAATAGTAGTAACAGTAATTAATTATCGGAATTAGACTTGTAGTACCAATTTTGTATGAGTTTCTTTTGAGATATTTTGCTTTTGCAGTACGCTGGGGCAGACCCTGGAACACTTTCGGAACCCAAAAATTGTTATGAGAAAAAGTGGATTATGCTCAAGAGCGCGTGAAGTCCGACACTACACTTCTCAACGACTGTTCACGGGTCCACTGCCACGTGAGAAAGTGGCACTCAAGTACAATACTAGACAGTTTTTAGCCAATTTTTTTTTAAAAAATAAGTAATAATTTAGGTTGCACTTATGACACAGAGATTTCAAGTTCAATAAATGATACTCCCTCCATTCCACTTTAGATGAACCCATTTAATTTTGTACGGAGTTTAATAAAGAGATAAGACTTTTGAAACTTGTGGTCTAAAATAAGTTATAGATATTTGTGTGGTTACAAATCATCTAGGGATACGTAAAAGTGAATATTTCTTTTCAAATTTAGAAAGAGGTCATTCTTTTTAAAACAGACTAAAAAAAGTAAATAGGTTCATTCTTTTTGAAACGGAGAGAGTAAGATCCTAAAAATGGAATTGCAATTGAAGATAAAAATTGACAACACAAATTAAAGATAGAAGAAATAGGTGATAGATTTGAAAAAATTATGGATAGAAAACAAGTAGAGATGTAACTAGTCAATATAAGACACAAGCTTGACCTACTAATTAACAATAAAAAACAAGTTTAATAGTCCAAGGGAGAAGAGAAACTTGAACTCATACCAGAATCATCTCACACTTGAGATATTCAAGAAAGATTCAAGAAAAGACTAAGGGTTAATACTTAAACATTCACCAAGGAGTTCATCATTCATTCATAAAAAACTAGTTAATGAATAAGCCCTACAATTAAGTTATTTTTAGTAGCTACTAAATATAATGAGGAATGAACTAAATAGCTCCTAATGCTAATGTCATTAAATTGGAACGGTCCCATCACGACCGCGCTTAAGGTCTCGCGATAGCATAATGTAGCTTGAGACTTCTTCGAGATATTGCTATATCTTCCGGCCATCAACTTAAACCTCACTCCCATCACTTTTTTCCAGCTAATTTTTAAGTAGATTTAAGTTGAAATGATACAAAATGATTGAAGAAAAAACACAAACGAAAGTTGGACAAAATATCTCTAAATTAAAAACAACTATTCTTTGTTAGCCAATTTATGGAGACATGAAAATGGCATTGCTATTTATTGGGAGAAAACACTCGTCATGTCATCATCGTCCTAAAACAAGTTGACTAGAGCCTGTTTGAGTGGGCATAAAAGCTGGTCAAATCAGTTTATAAACTACTTTTAGCTGATATAAGTTTATAAACTACTTTTAGCTGATATAAGTGTTTGGTGACTTAAAAACTGCTTAAAAGCCAAGAGCAAGAAGCTGCTATAGTTTGACCAAGTATTTTACCTTTTTATCCCTTATATTTTTTTCCAATTCCATTAATAATCTCATTAACAAATGACCTAAATTATCCTCCCTTTTTTTTGTTTCTTTTAAGGATATTTTCATCATTTTAACATTAAAAAAAAAAAAATTAAACCAAACACCTCTGCAATTTTTTTTAGTTTCAGCACTTCTATCCAAACACGCACTTTAACCTAAAAGCTAACTTTTTTTAAGCTAACCCAAACGGGCTCTGGTACTAGTAAGTCACAAGAGAAAAGCTGCTAAATGATCAGCTAATTTGAAAGAAATGCACTAAATTATGCCCCTTACGACCAATAATATAAAAAGGACGTTAAATGCAGATAGATCATGTCAAGCAAATCATGGATGATATCCCACAATTCCAAGATCATTAATTTGACCATATTTGTAACATCATTTACAAATTTCATATTTGCAAAGTTCATTGTAAAAAGGTACTAATACAAGCATCACAGAACTCAATCAAGCAGAAACAGGAGATATCTTGAACTCCCCTTGTCAGCTTGAGCTAAGGCGTAAAGGAATCTTCTATACTAAGATCTACCAATCATATACATTTCATGCTTCATATACAACTCTATGGCAAAACTAGGCCCAATCTACTCTCCCCCGGTTGGTGAATCCGTAATTGTAATGAGTAGAGCTGAAGACATGGAACGGCAAGCCCTTGGAGGAGCTGGACTTTTTAGTCACCACCAATACCCTGCAACATCAATAAACACTTGTGAGATATCAGTAGCTAAGCAGGCTAGTAAACTTAAGAGTCAAAAGGTTAATGGGTAGATGAAATATGCTCATGGGCGGTGGCATAATGATGTAGGAGTATTTTCCAAACTCCTCTATCATAAAAGCTTTCAAAGGAGCCTGACAAACTTCAAATTTAATGTAAGCATCGATGAGTAGCCTCTACCTCCCATATGTACAGGAAGGAGAGACATATGCAATGCTAAACTAATCGACCTTAACTTAGATATCTAAGTGCATATAGGACTATATTCCAAACTCTTTTAGCACTAAACTCTTCAAGGAACCAGATAAACTCATCTGACACTAAAGAAAGAACAGTCAATGCAACTCTACAATGTAAATGGTCAAACATATTCAACCAGTGGCCTATGGGTTCATCCAAGCCCACTATCGTCAACCTGGAGAACAATGTAGATGTGAAGATCAACTAGAATTGCTATAATAGATCTGTAACTATAATGTTAAAAGTGCAATGAGTTTCGCACTACTAACTTTAAAGGTTAGGAGCCATCAAGTTAAAATCCTCATCAAGTTGAAGTCCTGAACTCTAACTCTGCACTCAACAGTCTATACTTGTCATGTAAGTGGAACGAATGAATACAGACTAAACATCTAAAAATGTGATTAATACAACCCACATGCAGGAGCAACTTATAAAGTCCGAGAGAACAGAAATAACCGACAAAGCTAGACTAATTCCTACCATTTCATCTTAGAACAGACGAGAACAGCATCAACTCATAAATGAGAGGCAATGAAGGAGAAAGTACAATGTTAACACTACTGTCCAGGGTATGTAAGCTCGTTAACAGGTGGAATGTTGCGATCATAAGTCACAAATGAGGATTGGAAAGTGGAGAGTTGTTAAAGATAATTTGTAGGAGAAAATTTGAAAACCCCAAGACACAAATCAGTTCTAGAGGCCAACCATTCTCCGGACTTTTATATAAGCATTAATCAGAGATCTCTTTATACCCATAGTAAAGGGAAGAGAAAAAGAACAACCAATGCTCACTTATTAGTATAGACAAACATCAACTACTACAAATGCACAAGCCAGTTCGAGAGGCCAACCATTCTCCAGACTTTTATATAAGCATTAATCAGAGATCTCTTTATACCCATAGTAAAGGGAAGAGAAAAAACTTATTAGTATAGACAAACATCAACTACTACAAAGGCACAAGCCATGTTATCCATACATAAGAAAGCTCAAACAGGATGCATAACTGTCGTTAAAAGAAAAAAAGTGCTTTAACTCATCTAATTACATTGAAGAATGAACGGTACCAAATAAAAAAAACAAGTGACACTTACTAGACACCTTTTTGAATAGGTAATGGAGTAAATAAATAAGGGGCAATTTTAAATTCATAAGTTATAGGCAAAATGACATAGAAAAGAATGACATAAAAAAGAAACGATATGTTAAAAGAATATCTCAATTTGTCTCTTCAGTTCAGGTCTCCATGAAATTTCCGCATGGTTATTCTCGGAAGAACGAAAGATATATTTTTGAGCATCATCAGAGACACAATGAGGTCATTAATTCAATAAGTCAAGTGTGGAAAAACTAAAAGGTGAACATTGCAATAAAGAGCAAGTTCTATGACACCAACACCTTTTTTTATAAAAAAAAAAAAAAGGGGCAATTTTAATTCATAGTTATAGGCAAAATGACATAGAAAAGAATGACATAAAAAGAAACGATATGTTAAAAGAATATCTGAATTTGTCTCTTCAGTTCAGGTCTCCATAACGTTTCCGCATGGTTATTCTCGGAAGAACGAAAGTTATATTTTTGATCATCATCAGAGACACAATAAGCTCTTTAATTCAATAAGACTAATAAAAAAAGTAAAAGGTGAACATTGCAATAGATAGCAAGTTCTATGACACCAACGTGAAAAAGACAGCATTAAACACAAAACAAACAAGGGTAAATCTTATAGCAAAACAACTATAAACAAAGACTTAAAAGTTGCCACTTATATGAATGCACAAACAGGATGCATAATTGTAGTTTGAAGAATAAAAGTGCTTTGACTCAATTTTTGTTGCATGGAAGAATGAGCAGTATTAAAAAAGGGTCAATATACCAGATAGTAAATTGCTTGGGACATGTCATGGAGCAGCATCTAGCCAAATCCGTACACGCTGGTGCAAGCCAAACTAATTATTTGTACAGCAACTCAACACATAATCTGTGCAATAAGGAAAGAGGAACAGTCAATACCAAACTACAATGTAAAGGGTCAAATATACTCAAGTAACTTAACAGTATGTACTCATCATGGCTATCGAACAATTGAATACAGGATAAACATCACAAAATGTGATTAAAACACATTTGTAGGAGAAAATTTGAAAACCCCATGACATAAACAATTCAAGAGGCCAACCATCCTCACTTTTATATAAGCATCGATTAAAAACCTCTTTAATCATAGCGATGGTAAGAGGACTAGAACAATCAATGCTAGCTTATAGTTCGAGAATTTTACCAGTTCTATAAGATTTTCTTGTTTAAAAAACAATGTAGCCTTTAAACTACAAGTATGAAAAGGAAAGAAAAAAAAAAAGTCTCTCATTACTATTTTCTCCGGCCATTTTCGAAGGCGAAAAGGCTCGGCTGAGCTTGTACACCCAAAAGAATAAGTTTACAAGAAGCGGCTGATTAGGTTTTAGGAAGAGAGCCGCCACTTATTAGGGTTTTACACAACTAGCGATAGTGAAGCTTATTTATAGAACGAGCTTCCAAGCTAAAATCTTTTTCTTTTTCTTTTTTTTCCCTTTTTTGCCCTTTCTCCCGCTTGACAATTGACATCACACAATATTTAGGGGGAGTTTGCTCAAAATTCAAAATATATATTTTATCAAAATATCATTCATCATTTAAAACATAACTAGTAAAATAATAACATTACTCATGGCATTATTGTATATTTTTGTTTTGATCCTTGTATACTTAGAGCCCATTTGGATTGGCTTAAAAGCTGTTCAAACCAGTTTTTGAGTTACTTTTAGCTCATATGAGTATTGGTTAATGGAAAACTTCTTAGAAGCCCTGTTGTACTATACTATATAAAATGATTTCAAAGATACTTCCCTCTGTCCCAATATGAGTGTCTCGGCTTGACTTGGTGTAGAGTTTAAAAAAATAAGGAAGACTTTTAAATCTTTTGGTTTAAAATTAAAGTTGTGTGTAATGTGAACCGGTGTCTTTAAATCTTGAGGTCCAAAATAAATCTTATAATTAAAGAGTTACCAAATATGGAAAGAGACGTTATTTTTGGGACAAACAAAAAATGAAAGGTAGACACTTAAATTGGGATAGATGGAGTACTAACTAAGAGAATGCAAGGAGAGCTGGCTAATTTAATGCATAGAAGTCAATCGTCTTTTGTTCCCGAAAGACTTATAACATACAATATTATACTTAGTCGTGAACTAGTGAAAGGGTATGGAATGAAATGTATTTCTCCTAGATGTATGTTGAAAATAGATATGCAGAAGGCATACGATTCAGTGGAGTGAGTTTTTATTGAGCAAATTTTGGAAAGATTGAATTTTCCACCTCAATTCATCAAGTGGATAATATTGGAGTGTCTAAGAACTGTTTCATATTTTACAGTCATCTATAGAAATTCATATGAACCCTTTGTTGCAAGGTGGTCTTCAGATAGGGTGACCATATCTCTCCATTCATTTTGTGATAGGGATGGAGTACTTTAACATAATCTTTAAAGAAGTCGGACCAAGAACCTGAATTCAATCGTCATTCAAGTGTGAGAAATTGAAGATCATACAATTAGGGTTTACTACGAATTGAGTTGAGCTTTTACGAAACTATGTTAAAATCTTAGTTCTGTGGGCTAGTGGGGTTATAGCGAGGGATTTGTAGAGCACCCTATCTGTTATTTTCTTTCATTATTTGTTAGTATTTTATTAGTATTTTTATTTTTATTGCTTTCGTTGTTACCTCTACTTTGGATACTTTTAATATTTCGAGGTTGTTGCCTTTTAGTACTTTAGTATTCTCAAACATGTTTTCAATAATGTTTTTACTCGACTTGAGAGTCTATCGGAAATAACATTCCTTTTTTATTAAAGGTAAGAGTAAGGTTTGTGTATACTATACCTTCTCAATACTCTAGTTGTGAAATTACACTGAATATGTTCTATTGTATAAAATTATGTTGAAAGAAAACTTGATAATATGTAGTACGACGCAATGAGGAGAATTCATACGGATGAGAGGGTGTGAAAATAATACATATGATATAGTGGATAACAAAGGGGTCAGCAGTATTATAGCTTGTTTTGCATTGCTTCTCCAAAGACAAAAGTGATTTTTTTTTACAAAAAAGTACTTTTTTAAAATTTTGAGGTGTTTGAAAAAAAAAATTAGGTAGAAGCGGTTGCAGTTTTTTTACCGTTGTGGAAAAACTACAAATACCTAGAAGCAGAGGTAGTTTATTAATTTTTTTCAAGACAAAAGATATCCTTACTAAAAATCCATATTTACCAAATTATTCCTCATTAATTAACCATATCTCTCTCAAAATAAAATTATACTTCTCTTTTTCCTATTTTTTTCCTGTTGCGTACTTTTACAAATCCTCTCCCTCTTAGGAATAGTTTTTATTTCTAGGTATTTTCTATCAACCGTATATAGGATCTCCTATTATTTAAATCATAAAAGTAAGTAACTACTAGAAATTCCTAATTCTGTTATCACTCTGATTTAACTATATTTTATGCTGTTCAATAACTTAAATTTATATCTTTTACTTTATGTATTACATTTTAACTAAATAAATCTTTTATGATAATTTTTTTTTTGTTTCTATTAATTCAGATGTAAAATGAACTTGCATGTCCTTTTTGTAATCTGACACTCAAGAGTACTTTTTCGTAAAGATTAGCTAGACACGAATTATTCAAAAGTACTTATCCAATAAGTTGTCCAAACACAAAATACTTATTATCTAAAATTACTTATTTGAAAAGTAATTATGCCAAAAGCACTTCTCAAAATAACCAGTTTTTTGCAGTAATGCCAAACGGGCTCTTAATTGAATGTAAATGTTGTCACGTCTGACCTGAATAATACTGTGTTATAAACATCAACACAATTGAAAAGTGTATGAAGTTAAATATGTGTATATTCATTTAAATCAAGCTAACGTGATTGATTAAGAACAGGCGAAGTTGAGAGAAAAATAAATAAAAGATCGTGCAAACACAAGTGTTAAATTAGGTGTTTAATAAAAAACCAACTAAAACATGTTGTGTTTAACAATGAGTGATTTTTTTTATTGGAAAGTAAGTGTTTTTCTTACTTATTTTGTAATGTTTAGTAAGCAAGTAGGAAATAATGTCCCAAAGACATTTGTATATAATATAACCAACACAATGGGACAAAATTAGGGTCGAAGGTCGGGGAGTCAATGGGTTTGAGCAGTCATGGTCAGGGAGTTGTGGTTTGGGGCTAGGGGCTCAGGAGCAACAGTTGAGGTTGGAGGCCGATGCATTGAGGTTAGAATCGAGTTGGGGATCGATTTCGGGGTTGAGATTCAAGGTCGAGGGGGATGTGGGGTTGGTCAAGGACGGGGTAGGGCGGGGCTTTGGTATATATATATATATATATATATAATGTGTTTTTCCAAAAGAAAGTTTGACCTGAACGTGGAAAAATAGAAAAATTTTCCTTTTATACGAACCACAACCACACTACACTTATTTTTCTCGCAATATTGTCAGTGCTTATTACTATTTTTTTTTTAATATATTGGTACTATACTAATTAAGGGTGCTCATGAGGCGGTACAGTTCGAATTTTAGCTTATCGGTAGTGGTATATCTGTTAACGATATCTAATTATGTAAAATCAATGCCACACCGATAAGCTATCGGTTATCGGTAATTAACGGTTTGATAAGCGGTATTAACGATTCTCATTACTAGGAACTACTCCAAGTTATCCCTAAAGAAAAGGTGTATTGTAATTGAGAATTAACAAATGCACATGAAGACTCGTCGTTGTGATATTTACTGTTGGTACTTGCCTTCAAACTCTAGTTACTATTCTCACTTCTAAATATGAAAAGTAAAAACTAGTTGTATGATGAATGTCAATAGCTGCAGGTTGAACGGTTTAATATACGCCCACAACAACCACTAAAATAACAAACCAACAATCCAAACAAACTAATTAAACAAGTGCAGCCACTGAAGTAGCAAGAGTGTCTGATCTATGATCCCGAGCCTAGAAGCAAAATCAATTATAAAATGGGCGTGACCTTATAATTAAAGTGTAGTGACTAATAGCCACCAATAATAATAATAGTTTAACCTGTAAATTAAAGCTTAAAAGACTTAACATACTATTAATAAATAAAATAAAAATATATAAATATTATAAAAAATACCTTATTGGTTATCGGTACGGTAACAGTAACGATATATAGATACCATTACTGTACCGATATCTTATCGTTATTAGAAATCAATACCATTACCGAACCGATATACCGTTATACCGACACCATTATGCTTATCGGTAGCGGTGGCGGTTCGGTTATCCGTATCGATTCGGTTTTGCACACTCTAATTCCAATCGAATAACTTCTAATTACTTATGTTCATAAAAAAAAGGGAGGTTTACAAAAATACCCATCAAAATCAAAATATTTACCCACTTCAATCCATAAGTTTCATATTTACAAGTCCTACCCATAAACTATTTACATATCCTAGACTTGTATACTATTAAAGTATACACCCATAAAGTATAATAAAGGTATATAGTAATAAATGGATAGGTTGAGTAAATATTTTTAATTTTATGAACAGTGTAATTTTTAATGGGTAGGACTTGTAAATATTTTGAATTTTATGGCTATATAGTGTAAAAATCTAAAAAAAAAAAAAAAAAAGTACAAGCAACGTAGCAATCGGCACACGTGGGAAATATCAGGACCCGCAGAACTGCGAGTTCAAGTACAGTGCGTTTGGTCTCCCCATAGTCAGTTCCCGAATAAATCCCCAAATTCAAAGTTCCCTCATGACTCTCTTCATCTAAATAAATTTCCCTCTATAAATAAATCCAACACCAAAATAAGCCAATAATATAATAAATTAATAAAAACAATGGCAGAAATTCCATCATCTTCCCCAAATTCATCAAACCCTATTATTATTGATCCTAATAATAATAATAATTCAAATCAACAGTTACAATCAACCACCGCTACACCACCACCTTCTACGACGTCGTCTAACCCTAATAATTCAATTTCACAACAATCTCCTTCAATTGATCTTCCCCAAATTCAACAACAGCAGCAACAAATTCAGATTCAGCAACAACAGCAATTAACACAATCTCAACAACAGCAATTGCAGCAGCTTCAGCAACAGCAGAATAATAATAATAATAATAATGCTGCTGCTAGTGTTAATAGTAATAATAATAATTTGATGGCGTCGTCGAATTTTCAGATGCAGAGATCACCCTCGATATCGAGGTTGAATCAGTTACAAATGCAGCAACAGCAACAACAGCAGCAGCAACAACAATTTGGTATTTTGAGTTGGCGTGATTGTGTTGTTTAAAAGTTTAAGCTGTTAGATAGAGCACGATTTATTTAATTAATTGTTTATCTAACAGGTATGCTGAGGCAGCAGCAGCAGCAGCAATCAGGAGGGTTTTATGGTCAAATGAATTTCGGGGCCGGAGGTGCTGCTTCGCTTCAGCAACAACAACAATTACAGCAGCAACAGCAACAGCAACAATTGCAGCAGCAGCAACAGAATCAACAGCAACAACAGCAGATAGGCGGGATGAGTAGCGGAAATTTAACAAGGGCAGCTTTAATGGGACAGACTGGACATTTGCCTATGTTGTCTGGACAAGCTGCTGCAGCTGCTGCTGCTGCGCAGTTCAATATGCAATCTCAGTATTTGAATTCGGTATCGCTTCTTACTTGCTTTCATTTCAGCATTATAGGATTAAAGAAAAAGATTCAAGTTTGAGCATCATGTTTTACTAATTATATTCCTGAGTCATTAAATGGATGAACTTGGTTTAACAATGTACTGTTTTGAGAAATTGCTGGTGATTTTTAAAATGCAACTGCTATTTGTCATTGTTATATTTCTCGATAGAGCTTTGTAGGTAGGATTCGAGAAAAAGACTCAAATTTGAGCATAATCATGTTTGCTAATTATATTCCCGAGCCATTAAATGGATGAACTTGGTTAATCAATGTACTGTTTTGAGAAATTACGTGGTGACTTTGAAAATGCAACTGCTATTTGTCTTTCTTATATATCTCGATAGAGCTTTGTAGGTAGGATTTGGGAGAAAGATTCAAATTTGAGCATCATTGTTATTATATTCCCTAGCCATTAAATGCATGGACTTGGCTTGACAATGTACTGTTTTGAGAAATTACTTGGTGATTTTCAAAACACAACTGCTATTGTCATTCTTATATTTCTTGATAGAGCTTTGTAGGTAGGGTTCGAGAAAAAGATTCAAATTTGAGCATCATTTTTTACTAATTATATTCCTGAGCCATTAGATGCATGAACTTGGCCTGACAATGTACTGTTTTGAGATATTGCATGGTGATATTCAAAATGCAACTGGTATCTGTCAGTGTTATATTTCTTGATAGAGCTATGTAGGAATGGTCGTGCTTTACGTGTTGCTAAAAGGTGTTCTATTTTGGATGCAGCCACGACAGAAGGCAGCTCTAATGCAGGGGAATCAGTTCCATACAGGGAATTCCAATGGCTTGCAAGGTATGCAGGGAATGGGAATGATGGGTTCTCTCAACTTGACCTCTCAGTTGAGGGCAAATGGGGCACTGGCATATGCACAAGCACAACAAAGGGTGAACCCAAGTCAGCTGAGGCAGCAGTTGTCCCAGCAAAATCCTCTCACCACTGCTCAGGTGCCAATCTTCGAAACATGATAGTAATATATGTTTGATGCTAAGCTAACCCTCTAATTTGTTCTGCTGTCTTTCCACTTGACACTGGAAAAAATTTGAGCCGACTCTTTCAGGAAATCTAGTTGTATTTTTTCTCACATTTGAGTTTAAGTTGTGTATCCGAAAGATGTTGTCTGCATCATCTTCTCTTCGAATCTGTCAGATCATGAATTTGGTTATTAATAATAGGAGCAGCTAAAGAGAATCCTTTGTGTTTTCATTCTCCTGGAAATTTCCTATTACATCAGGGTTTTTTCTTGAGACATTTCTGTAACGAATTGCTCTGCGTGCTATGAAACTTCTATTTTATCTATCCATGTGTTGATTAGAAATTTTAAACTAGGATGTGACTCTGTTTATGAAATCCAGCGTCGATACTTGGATTATCACAACAATGACACCTGTACATGATTGTGTAACACCGCTTAAAGTAACTTGGCATATAAAAACACTCACTAATGGCTGCTATTGGAGGGCGATCACAACTCACAAGTTTTAACACATTGAGATTTATGGCAGCTTATGAAATATTTTACTATCTTTTAAAGAGCCTTTAAGCATATGGTACAGTAGTTTCAGAGATTGATCATTTTAACTACCTTTTAACAGTTTCCCACCCTGACGTGGCTCAAAAGTTCGATGCATGTAAAATCTTCGGGTGTTATATGAGCATAGCCTTGTAAGGTCTTGTGGTACTATAAATATGAATATCATTCCAAAACACATAGGTTTGGTGCTCTCGCCGTTCTTCAGATTTCCAACAAGGGGTTCCTATCTAAACAAATAGTTTTGCGTTGATTGTGCGGCTATTTCTCGCTTTATATGCTGCATCATTTTGTACCTGCTACAGAGGAATGATTCATAGCCATTTTCGTCCCTTGGTTCTAAATTTTGCTATTCATTCTAAAATATATTTCAGTGCTCTGGTGGACCTGATTTATGGCTTTATTTTTTGGCCTTTTGGTTGTTTATTCTAATTCTATGGGTTTTAGATTCCCTCTATGTAGGTGGTTATGGAACTTTGGAGTTAACAATCTCCTGATCCTGACACGATTTACAATTTCTCTAACTTGGTTAGTGAGGCAGATGGTTGGAACCGTTGTTTGGGAATGATATACTCTTGTACAAAGAGGTTGAACTTTTTGAAGGAACACTATGTAAAAAAAAGTATTAGAAGAAAGTCCATTTTAAGCAAAAATATTCAAGCCTATATGTTTTTCCCCTTCAATTCCTTTTCTTTTCCATTTTAACCAACTTGTCTCCATGTGTTTTCCGTATTTCAATAATAAAACAACTCATAAAAAATTACCCTAAACGTTACTGATAAAAAGGTCCATTTTAATGAGCAAGCCTGAGAAAATACTCGTTTTAATTTGGAAGAAGCTTGAAGCTGTAGACCTTTTATCATGTGGATATATGGCTAGAAAGGAATAAGAGTTTTGAAGAGGAAAGACTTCATATTTCTTTTTGTGAAAAACAAATGCTTAAAGAGTCTTTATTGTTGGTGTAACAATAGTATGAGTGGAAATACCTCCTAGTATGTTGAGTTTTTGGTGCTAGTGCAGTTGAGGAAGTGAAAGACATGATTTAAATTTTATTTTTTGCATTAGCGCCTTGGTACGCTATTAATAAAATTACCTTACATTATCAACCAAAAAAATAAAAAATACATTAGCTGGAGCATTATAATATTTACACTTAAGGCCTAGGGCAGAAAGTATGTGTTTGCAGCCAAATCTTGAAAGTATTTAGATGTTTATTATCGTAGAGGCTACATGAAAGCACTACTTGTGTAATTACAATCAAATTGAATCGTTCAAAATATGTTTAAGAAGTGCTTCAGAGTTGTGGATGTCATGATTTTGCATGTTCATTTAAGGCTGTCATTATTACATGATTATCTTCACTATTATTTTGCTTTCTCTTTCTGGTAATGCACGTGTAATTCTCTTGTGGAATTTATTGTATAATCCCATAGTCTCTTGTGGAATTTAATGTATAATCCGATAGTCTCTTGTCGGATTTCCTTTTGCTTTGAAATAATTTGTTTTTATTGCTTACTTTAACGTTACGGTTTCTGTAGAAAATATCGGCTCAGAGCCTTCCAAGGTCGTCGTTTATGAACCATCAGTTGCCTGGGTTGACTCAGAATGGGCAATCTGCAATAATGCAGAACAATTCATCACAGCAGCAGTGGTTGAAACAAATACCCGCAATTTCTTCTCCTAATTCCCCCTCCTCTCGACTTCAACAGCAGAGGCAGCAGCAAATGCTTATGCAGCAGCAATTAGCTTCATCTCAACAGTTGCAACAAAATTCAATGAACCAACAACAACTATCCCAAATTGTACAACAGCAGCAACAGATCGGGCACTCTCAGATGCAACAGCAGCAGCAGCAACAACAACAACAACAGCTTTTGCAGCAGCAGCAGCAGTCTTCTCCAAGGATGGCTGCCCCAGCAGGCCAAAAATCTTTGAGTTTAACTGGATCACAACCAGATGCTACTGGATCTGGTACAACTACTCCAGGGGGAAGTTCAAGTCAGGGAACTGAAGCAAGCAATCAGCTTCTTGGAAAGAGAAAGATACAGGATTTGGTTTCACAGGTCCTTCCTCCTCTTAATCTCTAAAGTGTTGGCTACTCTAAATAGAGATGTGAATATCTTCTTATGTTTTGAAGTATCCAAGATCAACTTCAGAAATTATGTGATAGAATACGTATACTGATAATGATTTCATTCCGACCCGTCCTCCCAACTTGAAAAGATTCAATTTAATTTTGATCGCCTATTTGGACTACTTTCATCTTAGTCATCACCTTTATTTTTACTGTTGTTATTTGTTTATTTTGGATATGCTTTAGTTGATATTTCTGTCTTGATTTCAAACATGTTTGCAAAATGTTTTCTCTAGCCGAGGGTCTTTCGGAAACAGCCTCTTCACCTTGGTGGAGATAAGGTCTGCCCATATCTCACCCTCCCCAGACCCCACGTGTGGGATATACTGGGTATGTGTTGTTGTTGTAGATGAATTTGACTAAACTTGACAATTTTTATTCATCAAAAACTAAACCGGACTATTTATTTGAAGAGAATAAATCCCACTACGGTATTAATATGGTCAGCACTGTTGCAATTAGGAAGATTTCCACTGGCATATTTACATCAGTGACGTAGAGAAAATACTATGTAATGTTTCAGGTGGATTCACAGGGAAAGCTTGATCCTGAAGTTGAAGATCTTCTTTTAGAGATTGCTGATGACTTCATTGATTCGGTAAGCATTTTGTCTTTCTTTTCTTGGGGAGGGTGGTTGCTGGCAGTGGCAGGGGTTGGCTATGCTTATCACATTTGGCTATCACTGATTTTGGCTACCTTTCGGGTGAAATCATAGGTGTGCTAGCTCGTCAGCCTGTATGGTTGTTGAACATTATTATTATTATTATTATTATTATTATTATTATTATTATTATTATTATTACTCCCTCCATTTCATTTTGTATGACAAAGTTTGAATCGGCACGGAGTTTAAGAAAGAAATGTTGCCTTTTGAAACTTGTGGTCTAACACTTGTTGTAGCATTTGTGTGTGACATAAAACTTTTGAAACTTGTGGCTTTATGTATGTCACACAAATTGTTATAAAAGCTTCATATTAAGGGTAAAATCGGAAGTGCAAAGCTAATTTTTTCCAAATGTAGAAGTGTGTTATTCTTTTCGGAACTGACTAAAAGGAAAAATGTGCCACATAAACTGGAACTCAGGCAGTATTATTTTTGGCTTGACAGGGTTGCCGTTCTGCTGATTCTGGTTTCCCTTCTCTGTTTTCCTTTGGCCTGTTCTTTTTCCTTTTCTATTGTACAATCTCTTGTTCACTATTTTGTTACTTATCCCATTCGAACTGGACGTGGAAGTTTTCCTGTCCTGGCAGTTGTCTCAGATATCTATCTTTGGGGAGTGGTTGTGACAGGTTTAGTTTAGAGCTTGGTCTTAATGTTGTCTAAAGCTTAATTTTCTAATACCCTACACATTATACTCCTAATTAAGAGGTGATAAGCTACAGCATATGAGCTAAATTCTCATTTGTCAAAAGATGCAAATAATTCACAACCATATCCAATCGCATATTCCCTGGTGTCCAATCTCTCTTCACATGGTAGCATTTTAGCAATGTCTGTGCCTCATAGCTGCAAATGTGATGTCATTGCAAGGGGCGTTTTTCAGACAGCACTCGGCAATTGAAGCTGCACCTTCAATTTAATTAGAGTTGCATACTCTTATGAATTCTCGGTGTCCCGTGGTGCTTTTTTTTTTTTTTTTTTTTCCTGGGCAAATACTCAAGCAAGCTTTGATCTTTGTAAAGCTATGTTTTCTGTAACTAGGTCAGGTGATTATTGCAATAAATTTTATTGATTTTCTTGTAACCCAGAATTTATTACTCAGGCGATTGTACTAGTTCGTTCTACAGCCTTCGTATGCCACTAGCTTCATCTGAAATTCTCTATGCAAATAATTATTAATGAAGACTAACGTATTTGATTTTTGTTTTACATTGATTATTGTCATACTTTTATGCAACTTATGTTCGATCCGTCATGTATGTTCGATCCGTCATGTAGGTTACTACATTTGCTTGCAATTTGGCGAAGCATCGGAAATCTTCAACGCTGGAGTCCAAGGATGTATTGTTACATCTAGGTTTGTACCTGCTACTGCATAAAGATTGTTCTTTAGTTGGTTGTCTTAGTTTAGAGAAGTGAGATTATCACTTAGGTACTGATGTCTCTGAAAAGATTATATTATTAGGTATAAAAGTTGCATTGTTCTGGTATTCATGTTTGTTTTAGTATACATTTATTTTCTTTTTGCTGATTAGCGGGATACTTTTTCTTTGAAGGGGTGGGGGTGGGGGTGGGTTTAACCATCCCATATCAGAAGTCCACTGGTCCGACTAACCCAGAGCTGGGTAGGCCCATGATGGGATAAAGCGCTCCCTACCAAGAAATTTACCATTCAGACTGCCTGAACACGAGACATTTGGTTAAGGGTGGTGGGTTCACATCACACCCCTTGGTAGTAGATACTATTCATTTATGAAGAAAACCTTTTTCCTCGGTGGAATTTTTGGTTTCACAAAATTAATCACCATATTATGGCTGTAGACAAATAGAATACCTTCAGATATGGCTCTGCCAATAGTTGCTGTTCATCCTTGTATCATACAAGGAAGCTCATGGAGCATGTTCATAGCTTATGGAGCTATCTGTTGAATGACAGTTTTGTCTCGCATTTTCTCTTTGCAACTTTTATCATATCATCTCCGTCACTTTCATACACATTTTGAGCTTTTCATCTGCTTATGGCACATCCAAATACTACACATAACTGGCCACATATTAATATTTTATGCCGAAATGTCCCAGTATTGGCTGAGGTTAGGAACCTCACTATGGCATGATAGCCAAAAAAGAAGCCAATTGGTTGGCTATTTCCAAGATAACTCACTTACTTCTTAAGAGGAAACACACTCTCTTAAAAGAAGCAAATAAAGCATTAAGCTTTATATACAAAGTTATAATTCCACAAGTTTGCTACTTAAGGTTTAATGCCTTCCTATTGGTGACATATAGGAGGTGTCTTACGACAATCAATGTGGGAGTAACATTACTTAAAGAAAAAAATGAGAAGCTGAGCTGCTGCATCATTAAGTAACAAGCTCCTGCGTCATAATTATTAGTAGCTAGCTAAATGTTCAGTGAACAGATTAAAGTTTGACTTACCAATTCTCTCTTATTATCAGGAGTAGTTGCAACTTATGCTATACCTGTGAAATCTTCTAAATCTGATTTCAGGAAATTAAAAATCTAAATTGTCCCTAATGGTAGAGCAATATGACCATGCATCTGGGAGATACACATTGTACTTGTTGCATAAACAGGCCTTTAAAGTTCTCACCATTTTCATGGTACTAACTGTCTTACTTATTTGTACACATCAATATCAGCAAGGACTACTGCTTTTCCATATGCCCTATTTTTTATCGTTCACAGCTGGCTAATTTATGGTCTTCAATATTAGCTAGAATGTTTGCACTGGGCACACATGCATATGTGAACACCTGTAGGCATATTTGGGATAAGTTGCTTACAATTGGTATTCTAAGGAAATGGTTATATAAATTAAAGTGGTTTTATCATCTATTATGGAATAAAGGAAACTGAGGTATTTGTCTAATCTAAATATAATTTTCTACAGAGAAAAACTGGCATTTGACTATTCCAGGATTTTCAAGTGAGGAGAGGAAACACTATCCAGAACATGTATGTATCTGTCTCTCTTTCTTAGCCTTTTCATGGTGGTATATTCCTGTTCTGTATCTGGAGTAATATTCAAAATTATGACTAACATGAATTATGACGATATGTTTCTAATTTTCTGCAGTCACAAAATGATCTCCACAAAAAGCGTTTGGATGTGGTGAGTGGAGTCTATGCGATAGTACAACCTGCTATTGATCTTGGTGGATAATGTTCATAATCATAGTTTATTTGACTCAGATACGAACCTTGATGGAGGCCTCACAAACAGAAACAAGTACAAATAGTAGTGCTAAGGAGACCGTCAGACCAGCGCAGGGTGACTCAAATCACATGATTAGACCACCAAGTACAGAACAATTGGTTTCACAGGCTAATGCTTCTCAAATGCTGCACGAGATGACAAGGTTTTGATGACCCTGGAGTTCTTGGTGTATCTCCTGTGTTAGCTGTACAGACCTTGATGGTAAGTATCACTACTTCTAAAATGAATTTAACTGAAATTTGCTAGTTTACTGAAGAACCCACTTTAGATGGTTCTAATTTTTCATGCTTTCATCACTATTTGTTTCTATAAGTGATGCTTCACTAGACCAACATCAGTTGTATGTTGCATATAAATGTGTTATATGTAGTCTGGAGTCCTAAATCATGTCTTAGCTGCTGCAAAATGATACTGATGCTGTTACCTTTTAGGCTTCCATTGAAAAATTGTCAGTTTTTTACTTGACGACATAGCCAAGACACTTCTACTCTAATTTGGAAAAGAGGTTGTTTTTGGTGCATCTATTTCAGATCAGAAATTGCTTCGACTCTCGACATGCCTCTGGTGAAAGTTAATGGGTTTGAAGTTCTCTACCTCATTTGTTGGTGTAAAGGAAATTTAGTATCATTGCATGCATTTTAGAATGTAGGCCCTGAAACTTTACACCACCAGGTTTCATCAGAAAACTTCTGACATATAAGAAAGGAAGGCGTGTCTCCAGACCCCAAAATGGTGAAATCACAAAATCAGCTATGCGCACGCACACACGCACACTCTGCTACTAAGATGCTGTTATACCCATTCATCATGACTTTTTGGTAGCACAAACACACTGACACTAAGAGGTGTTACTGGAGATTCGCTATATTGGTCCAGCTCGCCACTGTACTAACTCTTTTGTCTCGAATCATTTTTACCATGGTCTTTGTTTATCGTCATGACTTGGCTTATAATGTCTACATCTATTGAGCTAATGAGGTTCTCCTTGTTGCAGATCAAGAACGATGAAGACAAGTTATATAGATGTAACTTAATGGAAGTTTTTGAGACTTGGGACTCGCAAAGAAAAAAAAAATAGCAGAATGAACCACCAATAGTTGAATGGTCTTAGAGACTTGTAAGTATGCAGTTTAGTTGACAGTTACTGACAGACTTGTTTTGTGGAAGAGTAGCACCAGCTTATTCAGCCTGTGAGGATGAACTTAACTCAGATTTGGTTTCTCCACCGCGCTCCCCTGGATGACATGTTTACTAATCCTGTATAGTAATCTCTGATTACCCCTCTTCCTTATATATACAAACAACTAAGGTTGAATCTTTGTTTCCCCTTTATCATAGTCGAAACATTGTCAAAAACAAGTTTGTTATTAGAAATCACAAACAGGATCTTCCTTTTATCTTTTTTCCAGGGCACTTTTCAGATTTCGCTAGGGTAAGTTTGTATATTTATGGTGCAGAGCCCCGAGTTAAATCCGCAAATATATAGGTTCAGAGAAAGGAAGAAAGTGTTTTGAACTTCTTAAACGTGAAACTGAAATTCTGAACTTTCGTGTTAATCAACGAATTCAAGAAAGAACTAGTAGCAAAGTCTCTACATATATATTGAACCGCTCTCTTCAAGAGATAAGAGAACATGTGGAGACTTTGAACAGATTTTTAAGAAGCCTAACATATCTACATTTTGACTAATCTTACAAATATTTAGAGACCAGCGAAAATGGAAAATTCAAGTTTTAGCAAACTGTTTAAGTAATCTCCCTCTGTAAACGACCTCAGATAGGAAAATGAGGTGCTCAAAAGACCCATTATATACCAGCGTTTTCAGCAAGAGATTGAACACCGAGAGATGGGAGTTGCTTCACCCTCTAGCCTAAAGGCAGATGTAAATAATATGAGAGATATAACATCAGAAAACGAACAGACATGTGCTCATAGAACACAAAACCAACAAACTTGTCCATGACGAGCTATCTTTTTCTAAATTCGTAATTATGATAATTTCTGTCTACATCAATTGATTATACCTCTTCTTGTAGGAATATTTCATATAGTTCTCCTCAAGCCAATAAGGCGTCGTTTGGTATAATAATGGAATATTTCTGACCTTCTCATATGTTATATGGGATAACACTACCAAGGTTTATCCTGAGATATTCTCTTATTCCTTATATCGCATATGGGGTAAACTAACATTGAATTTAGTTTCGGGATTATAATTCCTTATTTCTCCAACTGATCATTATTGTGTAGTGTTGTATTGTACTATTCCAAAATCCAATTATAAAAAAATGTGGACAATTCCAATAGTTGGGGATGTAGCTCAAATGGTAGAGCGCTCGCTTTGCATGCGAGAGGCACGGGGTTCGATCCCCCGCATCTCCATTACTCATTTTTAACAAAGTTCCGTGCCTAATTTTTTATTTAGGAAGCTTGGACGAGTAAACGTTTGGGCAATGGGCACACAATGCACCAAATATTCCAACCAAATCTTTTGACAACATATTGAAATTATTGTTTTGAAAAGTTTTTGCAAAATGGACATATACTTAAGACTCTTTTTTCTCCCATAGCTGTAGTTTTTTAGAAGACTCATGATGTCGAAGGAGAACCTTTTTTGTTTTGGTAAAACAAGGAAAACGTTGTTATAACAATACCACAAAACCACTTCTAGTAAAAACTCAAAAAAATGCACTCAAAATTGTACGACCTAAATTTGATTTTTGGGTTACAATTGAATTTTGTAAAAGATTACAAACAACTAATTATATCGAAATCGCGACTATCAAATGTAAAGATGAAATAACAAGTAAAAGCAAGAACAAGAACAATGATTATATTATTTCTTAAAATAGAAGAGTACAATTTGATAGAGCTTTGAGCATATAATTATGAATGTCTTTTACAATGGGGACGAGGGAGTATCTTATAGTAAGACTATGAGCATTTACGAAGCCACCTCTCCATGATTAGACATGGGAGGTCCACGATCTAACGTTCATTTAATGCGTGATCGTGGGACAATTACGGTCACAGACGGTCCAAGTATAGCCCCAATGTTCATCTCGAAAGCTTTATTGTGAGACTCTTCGTTTACCAATCTTCCGTGACTTCGTATTTTGTTGTCACATATCCGTGACAGATTCTCACCAAATACACAAATGACTATCAAATGATTCATTTAGAGTCCATTGGTTTGTAGTTCTCTTCTTCCTTACTTTTCCTTTTTGTTCATTTGTGGTCCTTAAAAAGGAAAAGAGGTCATAATTTATCATAGTTTTACATTTTATTTAGAAAATTACTTTTATTGTCTATAGATTATTCTTTTGTTCTTGCTTTTCTTTCACATAGTATTAGAGTATGTCTAAAGAACTTCAAAATGTGTTAGTAGTAAATTATGCAATCATAATAATCACACTATCTATCAAAAAAGAAAAAAAAAAAGAAAAGAATGAAAAAACAAAAGGAAAAAGAAAAAACTCCTTAAGCCGGCTTAATTGAATCATGACGCCGGTGACGGATTGAAACCGTAAACTAATCTGACTACTTTTTCCCCCATTCCCTAACCTCCACGTGTCCATTTCCCTTCAGTTCACGGTTTCCCCCCTACCCCCCTATATCCGAACGCCGTCACCCCACCCTCTGTTTTTTCCGTCAAACTGATAAAGTTAAAGTACTAATAATGCTTTATAACAACAACTCATTAAATTCAGCCGGTCAACTGAAGCCCTATTTTTTACCTAACAATATTTCTCTCTCTTAAAATTTACTCTCAGATCTCCGCCGCCGTTAAATGGAACACGACGACGAAACTCAGTCTCATGACTCCGAAGGTTCTAGATCTCCCGTTGATTCACCGCGATCTAATGGTAGAATTACAGTTACAGTAGCCGCAGTGCCACCTCATCAGAACACGTTAACTTTAGCTCTACCTATACAACAACAACAACAACACCAGCAGCAGCAACATCAATCGAGATCTATTACTACGTCCTTCGGAGGCAGCGGAGGCAGCGGTGGAGGTGGAGGTGGTGGAGGAGGTAGAGAGGATTGCTGGAGCGAAGGCGCAACGGGTGTACTAATCGATGCGTGGGGAGAAAGGTATATGGAATTGAGCAGAGGAAATTTAAAACAGAAGCATTGGAAAGAAGTTGCGGATATTGTAAGTAGCCGTGAAGATTACAGAAAAGTACCTAAAACTGATATACAGTGCAAAAATAGGATTGATACTGTTAAAAAGAAGTATAAGTTGGAGAAAGCTAAGATCGGAGCGGGTCAAGGCCAGAGTAAATGGCCTTTCTTTGAGAAACTTGATCATTTGATAGGATCTACAGCTAAGATTAATTCAACTATGAGTGCTGGTGTAGGCAGTGCTGGTGTTGGATCGTCGAATTTGTTTTCACAGAAAGTGCCTATGGGAATACCTATGGGAGTTAGATCACTTCCTCAGCTTAGACAACATCAGCAACAGAAGCAGAAACAGCCGTTGAGGAGAAGGCGACACATGGATTCGGACACGTCTGAGTCTGAATCAGAACCGGATCTTTCACCTGATTCAGCTGATAGTTTACCACCACAAAGTTTTAAGAGGCCGAGGGTTCAGGGGATGCAGGGAGGAGGCATTGGAGAAGGTAGCGGAAAGGGGGGAGGTAGTGGGAGTGGGAAGGGTAATAATTGGGGGAGTTCTTTGAGGGAGTTGACGAAGGCGATTTTAAGATTTGGGGAAGCGTATGAGCAAGCTGAGACCGCGAAGGTGCAACAGATGGTGGAGATGGAAAAGCGGAGGATGGAGTTTACGAAAGAAATGGAGTTGCAGAGAATGCAGTTTTTTATGAATACGCAATTGGAGCTTTCACAGCTGAAGCCGAATAGGAGGGTTGGGAATAGCAACCACCGTAGCAATAGCAACCATCGTAGCAATAACAATGCCAGTGCCGCGAATCACAATAATAATAATAGTGATAGCAGCATTTAAGGAAATTTGTGTCTGATAGAAATTTGTATTTGTAATTTGGTAGTAGTTCTATGCCTGCTAAATTTGGAAGCCAAGTTGTAGAATATATATAGTTCATTAATTGTTAACCGAGGTTTATTCAGATGAACACAGTGTTGCAGTGTCCTTTTCTTTTATACCTGGATGACTCAAATTTACTTGAACCTAGAAAGCAAAGCAATGCAAGTTGAATAGAATTAACATAATCATTCAACTTTTACAATAGCTAGATTGTTTATGGAGTTGCTGTCATTTGAATACTTAGCTGGTCTCATACAGCAGCAATCTTGTTGCTACATGGTGTTACCAATAGCTTTTTGGTGTTCTTCCTTTTATTTTCTTTACCATGGTGTTTGTTTCTATAGAGTAAAGTCAATGCAGCCATTAAGGGGAAGCTAGTCCAGTTCTGGTCAAGTTCATTGATCAGCAATAGGATCTATCCTGTTTCGAAGTTTTTAAAGCCTCATTTGGTAAGCATATTCCTTACATTTGTAAGCTCTCTATGTAGTGACTGAACCCATCAACACCCTTCCATGGTGCGACAGACAGCATCTGTTGATACAGCCAGATTGGGAAGAATTTCTCATTGCAGTCTCAATTGTTCCACAGTGTAATTGTTGAGGTCTCCTGTCTTGCTTTCCACATGATTATTTGGCTGTCGTTTTGGACGAGCAAGTGTAGACTGTGGCTAGCAAGTAGCAAGCAGGAAGGTGAACGAGAGCTGGAGAATGAACATTTTAAGTAGTACCTTTCTTGTTTTTACTTCACGACACAATTAACTTTAACTAGCATAGTAGGAAGTTGGAAGCAATCAGCACATAAGTCTTTCCAGCTATCAAGAGGAAGCCCACACTCAAATTAGTTGGAACAACAATTAGTTTAGTCCTTGTTCTTGAGAATGCCAGTAAACTGGCAGCGTTGATAAATTGTGCACAAGACAAAATAATAGATCAACTAGCTGTGCATGCTCATAGGAAACTTCTGGTAAATCACTGGCTACTGCACCAAAGGTCAAAAAATTCAGTTGTGGTACAGATCAATGCTTTGTAATCAACTAATGGGAGAACATGGACACGAAGTACAGTATAATGTACTCCATCTGTCTTGTTTTATTTGTCTCATTTGTTTTTACACGACCCTTAAGAAAACATTAATGAAGAGGTATTTTTGACTATTTTACCTACCATATCATTTTGTCTTCATGTTAACTTTTGTTTCTACTTTCAAGATCAATTAATACTATGGTAAAGTGGAAAAAAGATAGTTAATTTTGCATTGAACTCCTAAATTGACAAATAATTTGAGACGACTATTTATAGTAAGGAGGACAAATAAAACGAGACGGAGCGAGTATACTAAATCTGAGCTCTAAATTCGAAAGGCTTTTGATGGACTCATTTGTCAATAATACTAGTCGATTCTATTTGCGTATGATTATGATTATGATTATGATTATGAAAAGTTTCTGCCATTAGCGTAAATTAGTGAGTGTCTAAACCGCTGCGCAAAGCTACATCCTCCCCTTATGCTAATTGTGTCTGTTTGTCTATGGTACTGCGACGTTATGGCTGGTGTTTTGGGTATTTACGAATTGATTATATATAGCTGTGATTATTAGACTGGGGATTAACCAATAACCGCAGCTATATTCGAAGAATCACTCCCAAGTTTGATTCGCAAGGAGGGATACGAAAAAATATGCAGTCCACATTTTGTTCATAAACTATTGGGTAAGTCAACGATCAATGCAGAAACTAAAATTGGATCGTTCGTTCCTTATATATATATACTGACATCTAATCCTTAGAATTAAGAAAATAACATCAGTTGAAATCATAAGTCACATACTACTATACAAACAATCTGAAAGACTTCGAAATAAAAAGCAAAAAAAAAAAAAATAATGGAATAACAAATTTTTTTTTTTGAAGTAAAAATTCTCCAAGTTGACAAGCTCTCGTTGTTTATAAAACATAAAGAGCTTTCTTTCAAATCTTTGATGTTCAAAATTTGTATGTCTTATAACAAAACTAAGTAATAAAAAGATAAGGAACAGAACAAGCAAAAGCTTTCTTTTTGTGTTAAATGCAAACTGAAGATATGGATGTGATAAAAAACTACAGCTACCATAGCTGATATATAAAGAATTTATTCTACTTAACTAGTACTACTCCTAAACTTACTCCACAAGTCCACCATTATTTACTCCTAAATTGGTGAACACAAATTCAAACTTTAAAAAATATTTTTTAACTTATTAACTTCAAAAAATTCATTTTTTTAAGTTTCAACCAAATTTATGTCTTGCTAAGAAACATATAAAGCACCACACCGTTTTGAACTTCACAAGTCATTAAATAACAAATTTAGCCAATACTGGGAAGCTTCAGTAAACTAACCCCAGTATAAAATACTGGGGCTTGTTCAAGGCCCCAACATTTTGTTATGGGACTTTGTATAAAGCTTCAGTCCCATAACACCCCAGCATTTTGTTATGAGACGGAAGCTTTATATATAAAGTCTCATAACAAAATAATGGGATTTATCCCTTTGATGGGACCTTTGTTATGAGAATAAATCCCATTATTTTGTTATGGGATTATTTGGTTATGGACCTTTGAACAAGCTTCAGTCCCATAACAAAATACTTGGGCTTTAAACAAGTTTTGTTCAAAACTCAGTTCAAAGCTCCAGTTTTTTGTTATGGGACTAGTCTGGGATTTTGGCTATTCTTCAATGAATTTTGAAACGCTGGATAGTCCCAATAAGCGCGTCCAAAAATGGCTACTGATCAAAATTTCCCGACAAATGTGTCTTAGCACATATTTGTGGAAAACAAAATAGAAGCTGAAAGCTAGATTCGAACCCCTCACGTCAGGGAAAAAAATTACAGCCATCGCCATTGGCACCAATGAAGTTTATGTTCATACAGGGTGCCATGTTTGATATTTGTACTATTTTGCCTATAAATACACATATAGACACATATTTTATACATATAGACACATAATCCCGCCGAAGCTTGCGGGTGCCGAGGCACCTGGTCACCGCTACATAAATTCGCCCCTGAAAACGTTCAAATACAATACTTCAATTAAGACTAGTAATCTGTTTTCTTGAAGTTAATATGTCACATCAAACTAGAGAACTTAGTACTTCCACACAAACTTAAAATGTTTAACACTTCAAAGTAGTGAATGAATATAAAAAGGACATATCCAGTAGTTGATCATTGAAAGCAAATGTTGGAAAAATTGGAAAAGTAGTTGACATATCTAGGAAGTAAAAGGGCATGCAGATAGTTGATATTGACGGCGAAACTTACCGTGACTCTGGAATTCCGATCGTGATCCGAAACTTGTTTGTCTTTCATGTACTTCAACACACGAATATGGAGAGGCGCCGCATGGAGTTTTTTCAAAAATATAATAGTAATTAATTAGGGCATCTTATTAATTATAACAAAATTTAAAAAAAAATAGAGTGAAATTTCAATTTGCCCATAAGTCATCGATCAACTATGTTTAAGCTACTTGTCAATGGCCAGATTTTGATATTAGGGGGGAAAGATGCCTATTGTTGAAAGTTCGGAAGAGGTCGATTTTTAAAGTAAACTTCGCGGGAGGATGGGGAATGATTTTCACCTTAATAAGAAAATACTCGCAATCTTTCATAACTGTCAGCTACTTAACATTATAGTTATTAAATCAATGCGAGGAAAAAACTAAGTGAATGGGTTTTTTAATTAAAACGGTTTAGTTTAAGTCGGTCGTATTCCTCTGCGTTTGGTCCTAAATAAATCTAGTTTTTCAAGTATTTTTCTCTAATAACTATAGCTGTATGCCACATCTAACGGAAAAATCAAAGTCAGGCTAAGATGACCTTATAGATTAACTAGGTAAAGTTAGATAAGCTTACATTCCTTTAAGCTTTAAGTACCAATTAAGCGAGTAGAGGGTAAAGCGAAGAATAAATGTAAAATCTACCGTTCTTTAAGGTTTTAGTGGCAATCAAATAAGGTACAATTCTTTAGTGTTCACATAGCAATCATGTAAGGTGAATTGTAAGAGACGCGGGGATAACATAAAATAAATATATAACTCCTAGAATTTTGTGTTCTAATTGAGGGAATTGAAAGAAAATAAAGGAAGAAGAGATCAGTGAAGTAGCTTAATTTTAAAAAAGAATTCTTGAAGTAATTTCCTAAACTTTACTTGTGAGAACATATTGAGTATGTTGTTGTTGATTCTTGCGTGACTAGAGAAAAATACATGAAGATGTTTTTAAGATACAATTTCTAGCATTAATTAGAAACAGAAGAAAGTCCAAAAAGAATCATTCAAGGTTTCTATAATGTGTACTTATTTGTTTTGAGTACTCAATGCTACATTTTAAGGTGATGGAACCACATTACCAACAAAAAGAAAAGGTGTTTGTACCAAATATTACTTGAGGATCCGACTGATGTCAACTTCCTAACTAATTAGAAGAATATGGAATAATAGCTTCTTTTATAAAATGATTTTGGCTCCTAAGAGGTATCCAGAATGTAAACAATACAGAATAAGCAAAAAAAGGAGCAAAACGTATTAACTTTACATGCATTATAAATTTATAACCTCATAGACTGTCTTCTTTTTTCAAACTCAAAATTTATCCTTTTTCCATTCGGATGTCATTGGGAGACACTGAAATCGGCATTTCTTGGTCTTTTACTCGCTAAATAATGTGTATCTGCCACCTCCAATGATATATTCCAAGTAGATTGAACGACTTATCATTTCTCCTACTAATTTTTAGCCCCATTCTAAAACTGACTGATCTACTACCTCAACTTCTTAAAGAAGAACTTGTTTTTCTTCCCAAAATTTTACATATGCACACGCTAACAGTTACTCACACTCGAGGGTCATACCAAATTACTATATCAACTTGTTAAATTTAAGTCATTTAATATATATTACCTTACCATGTTAGCAGTGAAAGACTTCATAGACAGATAGTAATAAAAATTTACCAAGATCCCAGGAAAGAGAACCAGCATCTGCATGCTGTTGTGTATCTATTATTGTGAAATATCTACAAGATAATGTTTCTTTTTTATAGTTTGATCCATTTCGTCTAGCTATTGCTATAGCTTCTCTTTTCATAAGATATGTCTGCACATTCCCTGGATAGATTTTTATACCGTTAAATATATGTTTTTGCCTCGAAATTCCATTCCCGATTCTTTTTCGATATTGAAAATTACTTTCCGATTGCTTTTCTTGGTCAATGAGTATATAGGAAGTGAAAAGGAGTACAGTTGACCTAAGATTAAGTCATCAACTTATCATTCATTTTATCTTTCTTTTGTGTGCCAAGCTGTAACAAGAAGCTAAGAAGCAAGTATTTAATTAATCTAAGCTGCTGATCAAAGATATATAAATGGATGTGGAACAAGGCACAGATTCAACATAACCCCACCTATATCTGTCAATTGGACCAAAATCGGCCCGGACCAGCCCGTTTAGAGTCGGCTCACCGGTTCTGGTACCGGTCCGGTCCGGTCCGAACCAGTCTTTTTTTAAAAATAATTTGAGTCCGACTCGGCCGTAGCCCATTAAGCACCGGTCTGGTCCGGCTTTTTTTTTTTCTTTTTCATGTTAAGCTAAGTTTATCATTTTTTACTTGTAATTAGAAGAACATTTAATATTAGAAAAATAGAAAGAAGGTGAATATAATGCATGTTTTCTGTATAATGCATGTTGTGTGAATAAGCACTGACGCTAATGGCTTCAACTAATTTCCTGGAAAAGACAACAAAAGAATCTATAAAATTGACACAAGCTTACTATCAATTCTTAAGTACCATAAAGTAGCCTTTTTTTCATTATCCGAAAATATAAATGAGCTTGTTAAGTGCATAAAGAAGCCATGCCATGCTATCTTACATTACTAACTTGCCTAAAATCACAATAAAATATGCTTTAACTCTTTTCTCCTCCCCGCAAAAGCTTATTTTCTTTTCATTCTCCTTTTGTCATTATAGTAGTACTGCCGTTTATCTTGATACCATAGTAGTACGGTCTAGAATCACATAAATGATACCACATCATGATCATGTGAATATTGATCTGTTGATGAATTAATTTCAAAAAAAAAAAAAATAGCACTCTCTTTAGCTATATATGCACCCTAGCTAACCGGTCCGGTCCGGTTCACCGGTGGGCCAAAGATCGGTCTTTTACCGGTCTGGACTAACCGGTCCTTTTTCTTAAGCCCAGCTCGGCCCGTAGCCTGCTTACTCTTTGCCCTAGACCATTCATAACGAACCGCTCCGGTCCGGTACCGAGCTAGCCGGCCCGATTGACTGGTATAACCCCACCTCCTAACAATTTTTTTTTAAAGAAAAAAAAAACAAAAAAAAAAATGATGCAAGAACAAGTATGTTCTTATAATTTCTTACTATAACAACGCGATAAATTCATTTAAAGTTAATTGTTTTAGCACACAAAGAATCTATTAGGTCAACTATACGATATATATTATATATCCGATTAATACTATTATTGATATAGTACTAAATTGATGTTCCTTGGTGAACTATGATATTCTCCTTTCTTGTTTAAAATAAGTTGACAGCTAACTTTTAAATCGTATTCCATTTCAAATGGTAAGCTTCGGCATACTACGTAGGTAGACTACGCTACATACACTGGGGACTAAATTCTGAAATTTATAGCAAGGTACAGCTGCACTTATGTATGTCTGACCAAGGGATTCGATCTAGATAACACTTATCATTCATATGCACACGCCTAAACAAGGGTAGAATACTTCAATTTAGTGAAGATTAGTACAGTAATATTATTCACGTGAACCATTTTTCTTGTCATAGTAGTATGAAGATATTTAAAATATTTACATAGCACCAATTTATACAATTGACACTAACGGAACACACACTATGGTACAAACGACTCATGAACATGAGACCTTTTAGTCTTAAACACCTTAACCTTTATTTTTTCTTTTCTTAACTATCTCATATTCGATATTTCCCCAAAAATATCTCTGCCAGTAACGTTTCCAAAAAGCATTATCCAATTGCTATAAAAGTCATTAATTCAGGTGCACAAAATATAACGTTGTATGGTACTTTGCAAATGCAATGAAATGCGACGCGTATAATTCTCAGCATTTGGTATTATTTGAAATAGCTCAACGAAAAGAATAATTTGTACTATCGTGCAACAGTAAATAGCTGGGGATCCGTGCCTTTTTTGTCTTTACATGGGTGAGGTAACGAAATAATATTCCCTCATCATTTGCTGATGAACTTGTATTTTTTGCACCACTACATATATATATACAAGAAGCAGTGAGTAACTAAATTCAGCCAAAATGGTGTTGTTCAATCACCACAATCTCTCCTCTCCTCCCCTTCCCTTTCCTCCTCTCTCAGCTCCACCACTTCCATTTCCCTCAGCTCCACCACATTCATTTCCTCCTCTGTCAGCTCCACCACTTCCATTTCCCTCAGCTCCACCACATTCATTTCCTCCTCTTTTAGCTCCACCACTTCCATTTCCCCCTCTCTCAGCTCCAATACTTCCCTTTCCCCCTTTCTCTTGTTCTCCCATTCCTCCACCCACCACCCCAAAACCCCTTTTCTCCGCCAACTACTCTACCTTACTTACAGTCCTCTTCATTTACATAGGGTTATATTACGGATTAAAGAGGCTTTTGAATTTAACTAGAGCAAAAGTATGGGTAGAAATTTTCTTCTTTTTAAATATGTCATCTGAATTATTTGTCACCTATCACGCGCAATTTCAGCATGATAGATGGCTTTTGATCATGGCCTGGGTAGCATTTGTAAGTGCTATTTCTTCGGTTCTAATGACTTAATGATGAATGTTAGTAAAAAATTACCATTGGAAGGAAAGTGCTTAATTAGGGAGGAAGAAGGTGGTATTAAAGATCTGAGACCTACTTCATTTTCTCAGAGTATTATTTGTTGCTTGAGGGACACCAAAAGCATTCTCATGCAGTCTCCGTTTTGGGAGAAGTTCAAACTGACACCCCCTCTTCTCCAACTATTGTTCCGGCTTATTGAGGTTGCATGCCGTTTGTTAATTACACCCCACCATTTCTCTTTGCTCAATACCGATTTTTCGGCCGTCCCTATGGTGTTGTCCGTGATTACTTGGGCTATGAGGACCTTTATCAGGCTCTATAATGATTTCTCAATTCTATACGGAAACAAGCGCCTTACACTTTACAATATCTTGCATATGACAAATTATAGGTTTCTTCACAAGAGGCTAACACAATCATTTCAATCCATATCTGCTGGAAGATAAAGAGGTCATAAGAATAAATACACAAGAGTTACCATATCTTACGTCATAGTATGTGTTACGTGCGTAGGTCTAGGGCTTTAGATTATTATTATTAATAGTATTATTGTTATTTTAGAATATGATTTATGTTTTCTATTTACTTAAGGATTAGGGTTTTATTATTCTAGAATATTCTTTAGGGTTTCTAGTTTCTTAAGGGTTAAGTCTTGTAACTCCTTATTTAAAGGGCACATTGGATGAATGAAACCTAAGTCATAATTCAAGAAAAGAAACAAGAGATCGGAGTTCTCTCTTAATGAATTCTAAGGTCAAAGCTCCCTTCAACGAGCCTAAGGTGAGAGCTCCCTTTAATGAGCCTAAGGTTGGAGGTCCCTTTAATGAGCTCTACTATCTTCATCGTCCCGTGACCCAGATAACCTTTTTACTTGTTTTGAATAAAGACATTATAAGCATTTAAACGGAACAGACTGTTGAGATCATTTTTAACCCCAAAAATGGGGGAAAATATAAGGAAACAGTTATGAAAGTGCTCCATAAAGAAATCTTTAGGCCGTGAAACTGAAGAAATCTAAATGATTACACTAAGTTAAACTCAATAACAAAAAAATAAAAAAATAAAATAAAACTGTAAGCTCAAGCCCTCCATTTGTGCAAGGGTTTTTTGGGGGGAAATTGATTTGGGATCGGGTTCTTGGCGGGTTGAGAACTAGGTAAACGGGTAAAGGGGGTGAGAAACGGGTTTCTGATCAAAGGGGAGGGGATATGCACGTGTGTAGTGTATTAGTTATATATATGTGCTTGCACGAATATGCTGATTTCGGGATTTAGAGCAAAATTAGCCCTAATTTTAGATTTTAATAGATAAGTAGAGGAATTGCGAGGGTCAACTGAGATTAAGGTTGTGCATTATGATTTTAGCCACTTTATTTGAAATTAAGCAATTGCCTTTAATTTCAAAATTAATTTTAATTTTAGAATAATTAAACCTTTAATTTGAAAACTTCCGGGACAAAATTGGGTGTCAACAACACACACAGAATATCTGACTATCTCCTCCCTCTCTTCTGCATTTTAAACAGTAAGTGTCGTGTGATTTGCTCCGTTTCTTTGAGTTCGCCGAGTTCTACAGTTTGAAGTGCCGCTACCATAGAACTGTTTTCCCGTTCCATCCCGGGAGGAATTAATCCATTAACCTTGAGCAACTGTGAGGGGGTTAGATTCCTTAAGGAGACACAAGGAACTTGTGGGCTCGAGATTTTCCAATACACACTGATTATATATTTCTGTTTATTGTATTTTCTGATTTGTTTGAACGCAGGAATAACAAGCTTAAGGAATCTAACGTTATTTATTTTCTGTTGGATTTCGGCTCACTTGTGTAATTTCAACATTTAGGTCAGTTTGCGCAAATTGACTGTTTTACGGAAATAGGCAGTTTTGATAAACACTTTCAAATTTTGGTAAAAAACCAAATGGGCATTATTTTAAAGACAAAATGTTAGACATTTAGGGTCGGTGTGGCTTATCATTAATTGTCGAGCCCTAACCTTAATAGCTATTTTAGTTTAGGGGTCAATTTTGAAAAGTATTTAGATAAATGGATTATTTTTAATAAGTAGGTTACACAAAGCACATAAATGCAAATAGAGGGGCGGTCGCACATAGTTATTAATATGGCATGCAAATACATGAGTAGATAACAGTTTAGACTTTTTTAGAAAATCTTTTGGTATACTCGTATAGTCAACCCTTATGCATACACCCCTTACACACTATTAGATTAGTGCATAAGAGGTTGAAGATTTAGGCTGCATTACAAAACAAAAGGCACAAGGGACGTCAAAGTTGCTTGAAACGATAAAAAATAAACTTATACAGATAATTTAAAGTATATTGTTCTGAATTAATAACTATAATTGAAAATTGAAACCCAAGGTGACTTTCATTAGCATCAACGAAAACGCTATTGCTTCCAATCCATGGAATTAATTAACAAACAACAAACAGACGTGGATTCAAAATGTCGTTACCGTCAGCTACCAATATACCTGAACTACTTTTCTTCTGTAAGGAGTAAATATCAGTAAATCGCAAATATAAGGCAAGAGTTAGTCTTGAAAAAACAATGATATGTTCTACATATATGGTTTTAAATAACTTAGTTTAGAATTATACCGCCATCTAATCAAAAGTATCATGAGCATTGTGGATTGAGAAATTTCTAGTAGGGAGTGTTTCCACCTTTAATGGATCATACGCGATACGAATCAGAATTAGTCGAGTCACTAGATTTCGAATACCATATAATCAAATAAAAATAAAAAGAGTTTATAATTGTCTCCAATTGAGTAAAACGTGGGAAGATTATTGATCAATAGTCAGAAGAAACGCCAAACTGATGAACTTTAAATTCAAAGAAGATGACGGTGTGGTACTACCTTTTTCCACAATTGGGCCATAGACATGGAACGCAAGCCCGTAGGATGATTGAATGATTTTTTAAAAATGTACCTAATAAGTTCAAAGATTTAACTCCAATTGGAAACATTTTGTAGGTGGTCACTAGTCAGAACGGATACAAGTTAAAAGTGAAATCTCATAAACATTGCCGGGAACAAATTCAAGTGTTAGATAAGGTCATTATAGTTCGTGGATTAAGGTAATGAGAAGAACATGATCGTTAATTAATAGTCAAACAAAGAACATTTACTTTGGCCTTGTATGTCAGAGAACTCTAGAAACAGATACTACAATATTTGTTGATACTATACAACTATGAAGCATATCATTGCACATGTTTGTCTGTTGTACATTTATTTATCTTAATAGAATAGCATGGATGGTTACCACCTAATGCATACACGATCAGGTGATTTAATGAAGCCTGATTTATTTTCCATAGTTATGCTTGAATGCTGATAATAAATCAACTTATTACTTAGTAAAGAACTTTTCCTTTGCTTTAAATTTCTAACTAGTAGTAAGAAGAGCACAATTTTAATTCTAGTATAGACAAAAGCGTAATACTTAAATAGAGAGGAGCTCGAGGCGAGCTCCTTATTTACTACTACTATTGAATCATGCGCTGACCTCATATATTTCTCAATTTTTTAAAAAAGTTTATATTTCACTTGCATCTCAATCATCAAGGACTATATGAGTTTTACATGTGACATCTCATTTAGTTCTATATGTATCTTTAAGTATATTCTACACCCTTAACTAGAAGTATCAGCTTCCGACAATGGGATAATGAAATCTTCGTAGATCAGCGCTTACCCCTTATCGACACGAATGTAAATTAGTACAAAGCACTATACTCATGTTTCTTATAATTTGTGACAGAAATTTGAAAACTATTGATGTTAAATTTTCTCTTAATATTGTTATGCCAAAATATTATTGATGGAATTATACACGATTCATCAAAGTGCATCAAATTAAATGTCCACCCAAATAGGTAACTTCGAATGTCAGATAAAATCTAATGCTCTAACTAATACCTTCACCAATACGTCATACTTTTAAAATTACGAACTCGAATACAATAACACGAAATACTCGAAACAAAAAAAAGGAGCCAAAAAGAGTAATTTGAAAATTGTTGGTGCTAATATTTCTTTCCAAAAGAGGATACTATTTTATCTTAAACCAAAAACTCGTCATAAACAAATGAGTAAATATGTGAGACAAAGTCCACATGTCAATCACTCATTGGTCAGTTCAAAAAATCTACCCACATAAGACTTTCTCTTTTGTCTTTCATCACAAAGAGTTGAGGATTACAAAACACTTTTATTTTGTCTGAATCACTGCACTCTACGCCTCCACTCATAACCCCATTTCCTGTTATCTACAGTATTGACTCTCCATTTTCACCTATCACTGTGTGTTTCTGTGTGTTTTTGTATAAATATATACATACACATACATATACGTATATAAATAAATAAAAGAAAGAGAGAGAGAAAAAGAAAGATCATTTTTAGAAAGGAGTAAAGCAAAAACTATAAGCTAAGAAGTTAGTAGGGTTTTCTTTTTATTTAAAAATTAAATAAAAGGCTTTTATAAAATGTCGGTTCGGGTATGACCCGGATTTCATTGATCTAGCCCGGTTATTCAAGATCTCCGCCTTCACATTGCTTAAGTAAGTTTTGATTTCTACGATCCTTATTTACATTTTTTCGCAATTTTGTATTCTTAGGGTTTTGCGCTGAATTTATGTTTTTGCTTTTAGATTGACTTGTGTAGACTAAAATAATTTAGTTTATGTGTTTATAATGTTGTACATTGCCTATTTTGGATCTGAATGAATTGTGCTATTGAGCATTGTACATTCTGTTGAAATCAGTTATTTATGTAAAAGATCTATTTATCTTTTGTTATGCTTTGTGAAACTAGTATGTTGCTTGTGGAATTGTTGTGTACTTGAGATTTTGAAGTCGCTTTAGTGAAATGTGATTATGTATTTCTGATATTGTAGAGGAGGCGGGGAGGTTATATGAAAGAAGGTAAAGGAAATATTGTGTTGTTTTAGTGAGGGGGAGGGCGAAGATGGAATCTGATACGCTCCTTGATTATGCGGTCTTCCAGCTGTCACCTAAGCGGTCTCGGTGAGTGGTGGATAGATTTTTTTTTAATGTAGGAAAATGCATGATGGATTAGCTGATGTTGCTGTTATGTTGGAATTGCTTGGGCAGATGTGAATTGTTTGTTTCCCGAAATGGAAGTACAGAGAAACTGGCATCGGGATTGGTAAAGCCTTTTGTGACTCATTTGAAAATTGCGGAAGAGCAAGTTGCATTGGCAGTTCAGTCTATCAAGCTTGAAGTTGAAAGGCGGAAAAAGGCTGAGTCATGGTTCACGAAAGGAACCCTGGAAAGGTAATGGCTTTGCAGCTTGCCCAGAAAAAAGGGGGGAAAATGAAGGATGTTTTGATTTTGTCTTGTGCTTTGCAGGTTTGTGAGGTTTGTCAGCACGCCAGAAGTTCTGGAGCTTGTCAATACATTAGATGCAGAAATGTCTCAGCTTGAAGCAGCCCGGAGATTATATTCACAGGTGGCAAACACTGACACGGACTCATTGTGACCTTCATTTGGAAGATACTAATATTATCAGATAATAACGAATTCGCTTGTTCCTGCCTTTGTTTCAGGGAGCAGGAGATCAGTTTAATGGGACTGGTAAGATTACCCAATAACCATATTAGAGCTTTAAAATTTTATGAAGTACTTTATCTCTGTAACCTTAGAAGAACAAGACTGCCTTTGTCACCTCAACATAACTTTCTGTGCTACTAACTCTTATCTAATTGGTCATAGGAAAGATGTGAAAAGTTACCGACAACTACAAGTTTGCTTTATTGGCTTTCATATGGTCTTGAATAGAGCATAGTGCCAGAAAAATTAAACATCCATTTTTCAACATGTTTGGATAGTCTTTTTCTAAGCAATTAGCTTTTCCGCAGAGTACCTCTAACTGATTTTGTTCTTCTGATGTAATCTTTGCTAAGGACGAGGAGACCTACTCCTCATCTATTTATCCTTCCTATCTTAGGTAAAGGTTCCATAACTTAGAGGCGTAACCTGTAAGTATGAAACCGTACTCTTTGTTGCTTGCTTGAAAACTGAGGCAAGGTTAATAACTGTCTCTTGACAAAAGAAGAAGAATGAAAACACAAGGAACTGTTATTGGGGTGCATGAACTTTGTATTTCCCTGAATCTTGTATGCTAGGAGTGATTGTTAGGTACAATGCAATCTGACAGAGTATGGTTGTATCCCTAGAGTACCTTGTCCTTCTACTGGCACCAACCTTGTTGAGCAAAATGCGGCCTGCCCGTAATGGTTTGGCAAACTCATTATCCTATTGGTAGGGAAGAGGCTCACAATTTCTGATACTTTTATATTTTTGCTGTTCTCTTAGTTAGTTGCATATCTGCTGGCCCATGCATCCATGCGCTGCCTTCACGACCATGATTTTTAATACCTAGAAACAGGGTAAGCTTGTAGCTAAACTACTCTTGTATTCCATAGAGACCAAAGGTACCATCACCGTTCGTGATCACTTTGATCATCAGAGGTGCCATGGGAATTTACGCTGTCTCTATGTCTCGTTCATTATGAACACAAAACAGTAATCTATAATTGAACTGTAAAGGTCGTCCTACAAATGAACAATCCTTATGGTGACATTGGTATTTAAGGTTAGAAATAGGTGGACTGTTGTTAGATCCTGCGGTCAAGATGGTAAGTAGAGTTTTATTACAACCTAACTGCAGATTTGGTTGGTAGAAAGTAGAAACAACATTGAGCTTTTGAAAAGTTTATCTGGTTAAGTACTTTCTGTCGGAGGGGCTATAAACTTTTGGTGTTTTATTTGGATAGTCATCAATGTCTTTTATAAGCATTCAATAAATGTTGTAGATTTCTGGTAAGTCTTCGTTTTCCTTAATACTCTAATGATGTAACAAATTGTGAGGCCTAAGTTGGAACGGAAGGCGTTTTCCCCTTAACATGGAAATGATTAAAAAATGAAAATGGGAGACTTTTCCATTATTAATAAAATCATTTACCTTATCATTAAATCACTGATTCTTTGTTCTGTAGTGGTGTCTTTCATGACAATTTCTTTTGCTTTGTAACTTAATCCAGGTACTGGTGGATCTGGCGTTACCATAGCAGCTGATGCGACAAAGTAACTTCCTTACTCTGCTCGTTCATGCATGGATTACTTGTTACCATTTATTTTTGCTTTTCTGCCTGGTGAAGCATTTTCATTGTATTTTTCACTACTATCTGTTTACAGGAAGGAGCTACTGCGAGCCATTGATGTGAGGCTTACTACAGTGCAACAGGATTTATCGACAGCTTGTTCTCGTGCAGCAGCTGCTGGTTTCAATCTGATGACAGTATCTGAACTTCAAACTTTTGCAGAACGGTTTGGTGCCCCTAGATTGAAGTAAGATCCTGGTACTTTGACTTTGTCCATAGATTTTCTTAGCCCCTCCTTCTTCCCTCCATGCGTACTGCTTGCAGGAGAAGTATGTCTTGTTAAACTATCCTAATTGTTGTAGTTTAACTTAGGAGGGCATTGTTGTACGGACTCTCTGTCTGCCTAATGAGTGCCAGGTGACTTGTGAAGTTAGCTGGTTACCAAAGAAAGTGGAAAAATTTTTGTTTCAGGAAATACTTGTTAGAGATGTAATTTTTGATGGTTAGCTTAGGTGATATTGAGTGACAAAGCAAATAACAGGCTCAGTTGCTTTTGAGGCACATAAATCTTCTTTTCGCTTTTAAGGATTTGACCTAGTCCAAATGCGACTTGACTAATAAAAACCAAAAGTTGACTATAGTGATAGCCCAACAAGTAATGATGTGATACCGATATGGTGCCCTTTATCTCGGGGTGAGAGTAGATGTAAGTTTTAGTGCTTGGTTTTTGAGTGTTCATATCATGCTTTCTAAAGATTAACTGGACTGATAGGTTGATCTGGTAAAATGGAGAACTGTGTAGCTCTCTGGTCCAGATGGAAGTGCATTACTATGTAGTTGTATCTGTATTACTAATTAATTAGATTCTCAGCAACTTGACAAAGGCGGGTCAAAACCTGGGAGAAGCTGGAAGGGGTCACTGGAGTAAATTGTGTTTTCAGCGAACTGTCTCTGAGGTCCAGCGAAAAGCACAAGACAGCACCTAAGAGACCATAATCAACATATCAAAGATAAAAACACCTGTTTAATTATGAATGTTAGAAGGCTGAGGAAATAAAATGAAATTAAGAAAATTGTGATCTGCCCCATTTCGGCCAGCTGGCAAATGTGTCTGGAATTTTACTCAATGTTATAAAGCTTCTAGTATTCTCTTTATTATCAGTAGCATAATTTGTGCCAGACTTTGAAGCTTGAAATATGATGCTTATGCCATCCAGCTTCATTGGATGCGTGAGTTTAGCTTCTTAGATGACTTGCAAACTAGTGTACATGGCAATCTGGATTAGAAGATATTGGGAGTGCAGTCTGGTGAAATTTAAATGCAAGGGTGCAGTTAAAACAACTCGTCTGACATCGAGAATGCACTAGGGGAATCAGATGTTATTTTTCTTCCTACACTTTTACCCCATAAAATTAGTTTCTTGTCTCTGCACGAAAAATTGGCTATCAGAATAGTATAGTCTTTCTTGTTCTGCTGTATGTCTTCAATGTGGCGGAGCCACATGGTGGCCAGGGTGGTCACGGCGGAAAATTATACCGTGTACGTGGGTTAAATTTAACTATTTATGACTAAATATTATATTTTGAATACCCTTGCCATAATTAATAGTGCTAGCCTAGTGGTGTAGGGTGGTCAAAATTAGTTAAACAATCCGGGATCAAATCCCATCTTGTACATTTTGAAGATCTTTTTGAAGATTTTTTGAAGCTTGAACACCCTTAAAAAAATTTCTGGCTACGCCACTGATGCTCACTTCTCCGTTTGCTTGGTTTCATAGATGAAAACTTAATGGAACTAAATATTGAATAATATCTAGTTTGACAAGGGGTTTTGGTTCAAGATAGCTTCTTTTTAATCAAACTTGTTTTATCCTTGCCTATTAATATTGTTTCAACCAATGACATTGCACTGTGGTTTTGGTTATTAAAAATATGCTGTGCGTGTTTGTTAAGAGGTTATTGCTTGCAAAGTATAACTTATTTTATATTACAAATGTCAATTAAGAAGTCATTGACATATACTATAAGATTTCCTCACAGTTAAATTGAGATATCAATTAATTTGACCATGGAAAAAGCTTTTTCCACTACATATATGTTTGTCCTTCCCTTATTTATTTTTGACAATGATTGTTTAGAAAACTTTAAGCACAAATATACCTAATAATCCTGTTAGGTTAGTCAAAGTAAAACAGGGTTAACAATTAATCAAAATTAATAATTTTTTGTGATTATTATTATCATTATCATTATTATTATTATTATTATTATTATTATTATTATTATTATTATTGTTTTGCATTTATTAAAAAAAAGAAAAATTTGCAATCACTTATACGATTCTTTTGGTTTTCCAGCGAAGCCTGCAACAAATTTTTATCCTTAAGGGAGAGGAGACCAGATTTGGTCAACTCGTGGAAAGTGTCTAGAAAAGATGACGGAGCCGTACGTTGCTCTTATGGATCAGACATGTCTATTGACGAGGACCCCACTACTCCTGACCAACAACCTAGTGGGTCCCACTCTGCAGGCCCTGAAAAGTCCTCAACGTGTCAGCAACCAAAACCCACTTTCAGAGAGTCCAGCGTGGAATCAGACGTGAAGAGCAATGAAAAGGACTCTGTTGTTGAAAAGGAGGACAAAGAGAAAGAGGAAGAGAAATTCTCTGATCAACCTCAACCTGTCCTTAAAAGGCGGCTAAGCGTTCAGGAGCGAATCAACTTGTTCGAGAACAAGCAGAAGGAAAATTCTGGTGGCAGTGGCAAGGCTGCTGTGGCAAAACCCCCGGAGCTTCGTAGGTTGTCATCTGATGTCTCGGCCCCACCTGTGTTGAGAAGATGGAGTGGCGCCAGTGACATGAGTATTGATTTGACTGGTGACAAGAGTATTGATTTGAGTGGTGACAAGAAGGATATTGAGAGCCCTCTATGCACCCCATCTTCTACCTCTGTTTCTCAGTTTAAATCCAATGAGCAGAAGTCGTCCAGTTTGACTGATGCAGCCAGTCTTGAGAGGTCAGATGTACATTGTGAGAGCAGATTGAACGGCCAGACTAATGTTAATCTGCAGGCAAATGGGAAGGAAGAGGCTGATGGGGCAAAGCTTTTGACAGTTTCTTCTAAGAATTTCCAAGATTCTAACCAGACCGTGTTAAACTCAAATTCAGGCACCGTTGATAGTGGGAAGTCCAGGTCACTTATCAGCAGGGTTGAGGATAAGATTGTAAGTAGTCAATTGGATCAAGGAGGGCCATTCTCCACTTTGCAAGCAAACTTCAAGGGTTCTAAAGGTGGTAAGGAGCTTGGAAGGGGCAAAGGACAATTCGGTCATCAAGTTGGTGGCCTGAAGGACCAGGGTGATCAACTAGAGCAATCTGGAGCTTCACAGGCTGAGATGTGGCATCAGAAGGAGGATACTCGATCAACTGATCATTTGGTTTCTAAGCGGGATAAAGCTCCTTCAAGGACCACGGGGGCCTCTGCGCAGTTGGATAGTGGTTCTAGATCAAGGGTCACAGAAACGGAAGCTGCTGAAGTCCTTGAAGGTATATCACCATACCTGCATTCAAAGCGATCACATCCTGATACTGAGGAAGTTGAAAAGGATGAGCTGTCCTCATCTGAGAAATTAGCTAATGCTTCTCAGTCTAAGGTTAAAGAGCTTGGACATGACCCAATGAAATATAAGAAACAAGGCGGTTCTGCTGAATTGGTCAAGAAAAATCAAGATAGGAGGGATGAGATCATGTCTCGAACAAGCAAGACGCCGCTGTCAAATAAAATGGGTTTGGAGGCTGAGGAGGAACTTGACTCATTTTTGACACCCCCTATAGAGCAAGTTCAGAGGGTACGACAGCCCAAAGCAAACCAGGAAATGAATGATGAATTGAAAATGAAAGCGAATGAGCTAGAAAAGCTTTTCGCCGAGCACAAGTTACGTGCTCCGGGTGATAAAACTAATTCTATCAGGAGAGGAAGGCCAGGTGAAAGCCGCCCAGCAGCTAGTTCATCCTACAGGAAGTCTGTGGTTGATAATACTAAAGTTGGAATGCCTGAGAATTACATGCTTACTGAACCTGCCTCAAGCTCCACTGATGTTCTAAATAGGAGTTTTTCTGAACTAAGTTTTTCTGACAGTTCTCGAGGGAAATTCTATGAGACGTATATGCAGAAAAGAGATGCAAAACTCAGGGAAGAATGGAGTTCTAAGAGAGCCGAAAAGGAAGCCAAACGGAAGGCTATGGAGGATAGTCTTGAGAGGAGTAGAGCTGAGATGAAGGCAAAATTTGCTGGATCTGCTGATAAAGACAGTATGATTTCTGGTTCTCATCGGCGTGCTGAGAGACTCAGATCATTTAATTCGAGGTCTATTTTGCGGAGAGACCAGGTATAACTCCTTTTCTTTTCTCTAATAGATGCAGCAATACCTGCATATACATAAGTAGCCGTTTCTATTTCTTTTTCTTTCTGTTGGTGTGGTCCTCTTCCTTTACATGTAACTGACTTTGAAGCATTTTGTTTTGGCAGCAACAATTAGTTTTTGAGCAAAGTGATGAAGAAGAGGATATGTCTGAATTATTGAAGCAGAGAAAATATGGTGAAGATAGGTCCTTCGATGAAAATTTCGGGGATGATTTTCGTAAAAACACTCGGAATAAGAAGCCTTTACCTGTCAAAGGTTTGTCTTCATCAACACCTCGCACTGCAGTGGCACCTGTTCCGAGGTCTTCTGGGAAGGCTTCTAGTAATATGACAGGAAAAAGAAGAATGCAAGCTGAAAATCCTCTGGCACAGTCTGTCCCAAACTTTTCTGACTTGAGAAAGGAGAACACCAAACCTTCTTCCACATCTGGTAAGACGACTCGTTCTCAATCTAGAAACTACACTCGTAGCAAAAGCACAAATGAAGAGATACCCCTTGTCAAGGAGGACAAATCACGAAGATCACAATCCTTGAGAAAAAGCTCCGCAAATGTGGCGGAATTTAGGGAGACATCTCCTTTCGAATCTGAGGGTGTTGTTCTGACACCTCTCAAATTTGACAAAGACGAGATGGAGCATAGTATTGATAAATTTCCGAAGAGTTCAGGTTTAAAGACTTCACTTAGAAAGGGCAAAAATACTGACTTCAGTTCTAGAGGTGGTCTGGCTAAGACAAGGGCTTCTGCTGTATCTAAGATTGTGGATGACAATGATGAGGATGACGATATGGTATTTGAGCCCGAAAACTCTGAAGGCAGGGGCCAGGATGAAGAAGAGGAAGAATTTGAAATGACAGCTGAAATTCAGGAACACTTTGATAATGGGGAACTGAGACTGAGCCATGATTCGGAGAAGCTGGAAAACTCTGGATCAGAAAATGGTGATGTTCTGAGATCATTTTCTCAAGTGAACTCTGCTTCAGAAGCCGTATTGCCTTCTGTTGTCTCTTCCAATTTGTTATCTGGTGGACTTGTACAAGATTCACCGGGAGAAAGTCCTATCTCATGGAATACACGTGCTCATCACCCTTTTTCTTATCCTCATGAGATGTCTGATATTGATGCATCCATGGACTCTCCTGTGGGAAGTCCTGCATCCTGGAATTCACATTCTCTGAGTCAAACAGAGAGTGATGCAGCTAGAATGAGGAAGAAATGGGGAATGGCTCAGAAACCTATGCTTGTGGCAAATTCTTCTCATAATCAATCACGCAAGGATACAACCAGAGGATTTAAAAGATTTTTGAAATTTGGGAGGAAAAATCGTGGCACAGATAACTTGGTTGACTGGATTTCTGCTACCACTTCTGAAGGAGATGATGATACAGAAGATGGACGTGACCCTTCTAATCGATCTTCAGAAGATCTGAGAAAGTCAAGAATGGGCTTCTCACATGAACATCCATCTGATGATAGCTTTTATGAGAATGAGTTTTTCAGTGAACAAGGTAAAAAATATGTTTCACCCCTAAGACTAAATGTACTTGTTTTCATATGGTGGATATCTATTGCTGCCTCTAGAACAGCTCGTGATACTCAATCTGTTTCCATAGAATTTGACAGTTCTTATTTCTTTTTTTGTGCATTATTTCCTGGAAAGTTTACAACTAGAACATGACAGTAGTAGAGATCACTGTGCTAATTGAAGTCTAGCCACACCATAAACTTGGATAGATTGAAATGAGATTAATTTGGGTTTGTTCAACTGGTGCTCTTGCTTGTTTTCTCTGCTTCTGATTCCATATCTTTTTGTTTGTTATTCTTTAATCTTTCAACGTCAGTATAGAGCTTCTTCAAGTCACTAACTCAATGATCTTCCCATCTGGCAGTTCAAGCCTTGCGCAGTTCCATCCCAGCACCTCCAGCTAACTTCAAATTGAGGGACGACCAAATATCAGGCAGCTCAATAAAAGGTGACCAGCTAGTATGAGAATTTGTTTTTCATGTTTTATTGCGTGTGTTTTGTGTTCTGTTCGTACTGAAATGTCATCACGTGAAGAAGTCATCTTGACTGCAAGGAGAAAAGTAAATTTAAGAAAGTCTCGAAAGCCTCTTGTATTGGCCTGCTTGCAACTTGGCTTCATAAATCATAACCATAAAATGTCATTTCCTGTTTATACATGAACTCATGAAGTCACAATCTTGACTTTAAGAGATTGCCTTTATCAAAAAAGAAAATAAAAACTTTTAGAGATTGAATACGGACGAAAAATGAAACTTTTTTTTTTTTTTTTTTGGGGTTTGGGTTGGTCAAAGAGCACTCCTTACTAGCTACATGGTCTTTGTCAGACATTTTGTTGGGGAGTTTGCTCCTTTGGTGGAGTCTAATCTGTATTTAAACAGATAGTCATGTTTATATCACCAGCTTAAATTGTATGAAGTTGATCTAGCTCTGGCTGCTGATGCGATTATGACCTAAATTTGGATTCTAAAAGGTAAACAGTCATACCACAGGAACAGATCACAAGAAGCAAAACGTAGCCAGCAGCCTAAACCCTTGTCTGTCTAGAGCTCGCATACAACACTACACGTCTTGTTGGAAACTCCAAGATATATCCATGGTCATAAACATTTTTTTATAGGAGAAATCACTTCAGAATTTATTTATATTTTTATGTTTCAGCGATTCAAGTATTTGCTCTCTTTAACTTTATCCATTTCTACTTATTTTACAGCTCCAAGATCATTCTTTTCCTTATCGACATTCAGAAGCAAGGGAAGTGACTCAAAGCCAAAGTAACTATCCGAATCCTAAGATAACTATTTTTAAAAGATAAAGTTCCACTAATGCTTGGAATTGCCTTGATTGCACGTAACTACAGACAATATTCCCGCAGCAAGAGATTAAGGTAGACGATGCGACTATCATCTAAATATGATGTATACTTGTACTTGAGCAATCACGGGGCTTGTGAAGCCTTGCTTGTGCTTTAGCTGTTTCTAGTAGTTGTCTCAGAATATATGTTGTATATTGTCTTTGAGAGGACAGTGGCCGAATATTAATGTGATTTTTGTAGTCCTTCATTCTTTCTCATGTTGTCAGTTACTCTTGATTTTTGGTAAATATCAGAAGTTAAATTTTGTTCGCTCAAATGTTGATAGTTTGGAAGGGTGAACTCTTTGATTATACTGTGGTGAACAGTTACAGCCTAGACAGCTAGATCCCTCTGGACATTTTACAATGGCAGACATAAAATAATATTTATCTTCATGCTAAGCAGAGCAGGCTGTGGCTGTCCAAATTTGCATAGAAGTTGAAGGAATGTCTTAAAAGTTTGTTTGTTTTCATATGAAGCGTAGCATGATTATAGTTACCATTCTCAATAAAAAGCGTAGCATGTTGCCAAAATTTCCATAGATGTTGAAGGAGTGTCTTAACATTACGTTTGTCTTGGTACTCAAGTATAAGATATACCGTCTAAATTTGCATAGAAATAGATGAAGGAATGTCTAAGTCATTCATCTGTCTCATTTTCAAAAAACTTATTAACATTGTACTATGTATTTGGCTCTTAAACTATATATATGGTGGTCTCTACATTGAGGTTGAAAATGACTTTGGTTGAGGATTCAGGCGTCATTTGGATTTATCACCCCTGTCAAAACTTAGTTAATTGCAGCAATTTGAGATCCTCTCGTTTACAACTACAAATTCCAAGAAATTTTAGGTTAAATGGATTAGTGTATTCATGAGCTAAAGAATAAAAAGTCCGTAATTACCAATTCTATGAATATCAATACTGAAATTGAAAGTACGCCGAGCTAAGAAAATTGCCAAATTTAATGTGTATAATAACAAATATATAGATGACCACCTTGGTGTATGGTGGAATAGTTGAGATTCTTTCACCCTTAACCGACAATCCGGTGAGTAACGCCTTACTTCATTTAATTGGCTTACCCGTATGAATTTGAATTAGCCGAGCCAATATGTATTGAATACCAGACGTTATACACATACTACATCATATTGTAAAGTAGTATATATGGATCTTTCTCAAAATGACTAACAAACTAACAGTCCATTCAAAATTGGTGGGGAGAGATTTCCTTGAGCCATTTGGAAATATGATGTTCGATTTTCCCAAGAAGACATAGGCACAACACTCATAGTTATTTTCGTTGATCACTTTCAATTGTTTCGTTATCGAAATGCCTATTGTTTTATCGTTTGAATTGACTTCATTCTCACGCCGGCTAGTCAGTATTTCCTATAAACTAAAAGCCGGCCTACCAAATGTCATTAAATTCTACTAAGTGAGCTAGCTAATTCTTTTTTTTCCCCCTTCTATAGATTACGAGAGCAGTAAGTCATGAGCTTTATTTATAGAAAATAATGGTTGGTCAATGTTGTCCATGAGCTATTAAACTTTATAAAATTGACAAACACAAATGCAAAATCACTTAACTGTTGATCTTGGAGCCAGCATGTTACAATATATTAAGGCGGATTGATCAAAGGTGTCATGTCATTTGTTGTTCACACCATGCATCCTATGAACAATTACTAACAAAGCTGTAAATATACACTTTTATGTTCATATTGGCCTACTACCATACTATAACTTGAACCTCTTCATCATCAACAATCCAAATGGCTCATACCGCCAGGCAAAGGCGCCATACTACACCTGTGGTGTCACAACATCCATCCACATCATTTTCAATGTCAGTGTCTAGTTCATACAACTTTAGTCGTGGGCGCAACCCCACGCCTGCTAGTCCTTTTGCATCTGATGATGATAGGTCATGGCAAGGGGAACTTTCTTGGCAATTTGAGCCAACAGGGTTGCGCGATAATCGCAACCTTAGTGCAGCATTAAGTCCATGGACAGCAACTGATGCTTCTTTCACTTCAGCAGCAAATGGCAGTAGGATTTTTAAAAGATCAGCTAATGATTATTACTTATCGAGGACCAATGATGTTTTCCATAGCTATACTAATCCATCTTATAACCTTTCTTACGAGCCATCTGGGAGGCTTGATCTTCAAAGTTTTATTTCCAGGGCTAATGGGAATAATTCTAATGCCTCAAGGAATCATGCTCGTGAATATAAGCGCAAGCCCGGCAAATCTTCAAGATTGTCAACTATTACGGAAGGGACTAGTGCTAGAAAAAGTGGTCCTTTGGCTGTGAAAGACGAGCTGCAGTCGATAGAGTTTGACAGACTAGAAGATATTGAAAGGTAATTCCAGATTGACGAGTCAGATACCTATATCATGTTCAAATACAACTTTAACTTCGAAACACTGTTTTACAAATTCAACTTGACACAATCTTTTTTTTCTTTATAACTTCAAACCAAATATTGTCCAACTTCTACTCATACACAGATTACTAATCATGCAAACTTTTGTTGCAGATCAAATGCTCATAATCATGGCATCGTTAGTGGTAGAAGTCATTCCCATCATGGACACTTTGATCAGAATGAACATAGCTTCAACCTTAATGTTACCTCTGATTGTGACGTGAAATGTGTTGATCATGTTTACGAGGAACAAAGCCACCATGTTCAATATTCTAGACAATCAAATCTCCAGCAGTATGGAAATGATTTGAACAATGATATTGACAGGGATCATGCAGTATACGACGAAGAAAATGATGCAGAAGATGAGGCAGCAGCTCCTAGGGCAGTTGGGTTGCTCAGCTTGTTCAAATACTCAACCATGTTCGATATATTACTTCTGCTGTTGGGTAGTATCGGTGCTCTGATAAATGGAGGATCTCTTCCTTGGTATTCTTATCTTTTCGGTAATTTTGTGAACAAAATTGGACTGGAGAAAGACAAAGACAAGATGATGAAGGATGTCGGAATGGTAATTTATACTTAGTATTTCATTGTGTGCTTTCTTGCAATTTCTTTTCCATGAAAAGGTTGACATAAAATAATTGTGATTGTATGGTGTATAAAAGTAGAGTTAGAGTAAGAACAAAGAATCTGTCAAAGTACTACTGTATCCTAATTAGAGGACTGAAAACCTACTTGCCTATAAATTCAAATTTGAATGTCAAGGGATCTTATAATAATTGATACAATCTTCAGGTGTGTGTGCTTATGACAGGACTAACAGCAGTAGTTGTGGTTGGAGCATACTTAGGTAATTTAGACATTTTTGTTCTCATCTTATTTTGGATTTTAGAGTTTAAAGGAGAGCAAGCACTGTTGACACTTTAATCATCTTATGTCAGAGACAAGTTGCTGGAGATTGGTGGGAGAAAGATCAGCTCATAGAATAAGAACCAAGTACCTAAGAGCTGTTTTGCGACAGGATGTTGGATTTTTTGACACAGAACTGAATACTGGTGACATTATGCATGGAATTTCAAGTGATGTGGCACAAATCCAAGAAGTGATGGGAGAAAAGGTAAGATTTCATGCATATTGCTACTCTGGGTGTGTTTGGTATGACGGAAGTTATTTTCCATGAACAATATTTTTGTAGACAACGTTTTCTAGTGTTTGGTTGGAAACTGAAGAATATTTTCCAGAAAAATTTAGTATAGATTTATCATAATATCAACAGATTTGAGTGTTTTGATGAAACTTTTGAGTTCTAGAGATTAATAATGCACACAATAGCCCTCTGTGATCCTGTGTAATTGTGTTCTTCATGCAGATGGCACATTTTGTTCACCACATCTTCACCTTCTTCTGCGGTTATGCTGTTGGTATTTTGAGATCATGGAAGGTTTCCCTGGCAGTTTTTGCAGTCACACCATTATCTATGTTCTGTGGCCTTGCTTATAAAGCCATTTATGTTGGGCTCACACAGAAAGAAGAGGTCAGAGGCATGCAATGCAACTCAGCATAACTCCTTTTGTCCCAATTTATATGATACTCTTTTTCATTTGGATGGTCCACAAAATTGTTTCATAGCATTCCATTAACAATATTTTCCACAAGTTTTTTTACAAGTTTCAAGAATCAGGAATAAATATTGATGTGACAATTTCTCCATCAAACTATCTGCTTGTTTAATATTTCAGCCAATATATTTTAGCAATAAATACATCAGCCTAACATTTTAATATGTCATCCAAGTCAAATAGTGTCACATAAACTGAGACGGGAAAGCATGAGTGTACTTCTCTATTTGGTTCAGTTTAAACTACATTCTGAGTTTTGTAGTTTCTTTTGTAAAGGAATGTTATAGAAAGGCTGGAAGCATTGCAGAGCAAGCAATGAGTTCAATTAGAACCGTAACTGCGTTTGTAGCAGAGGATTATTTAGATGCAAAATATGTTGAATCTCTGGAGCAATCAGTGCGTTTGGGGGCAAAGGTTGGGTTTGCTAAAGGAGCAGGAATTGGAGTTATTTATTTAGTTACTTATGCGACATGGGCATTGGCATTCTGGTATGGTTCAGTCCTTGTAGTAAAGGGAGAGCTTTCAGGTGGTGATGCCGTTGCTTGTTTCTTTGGGGTTAACGTGGGGAGCAGGTAAATATGATCTGTCAGTTTACCTTCTATCTGCCCTCAACCTGAAGAAGATTTACTCAGCTAATCAACTTAAAGTTGATAAATGAATTTTGAGTCTCAACTTCCAAGGAAGCAATCATTTAAGTCTCATCGATGTATTTCAGTGCACCACGACCTAGATTGGTGACAACTATCCTGTTATAAGGAAATCATAGTACTTTTACTATTGATTAAACAGACTACTTAATTTTCCCCCCGTATATCTATATATCAAGCTAAAGTAACTTATGTATCTGTTTCTGCAGGGGCTTGGCTCTATCGCTATCTTATTTTGCTCAGTTTGCACAAGGAACAGTTGCAGCTACAAGGGTATTTGAAGTTATAGACAGAGTTCCAGAGATAGATCCTTACAGTCCAGAGGGAAGGAGGTTGTCAACTATAAGAGGGAAAATTGAATTTAAGTGTGTTACCTTTGCGTATCCAGCTCGCCCAACTATCCAGATTCTCCAGTCTCTTAACTTAGTTGTTCCAGCTTCTAGGACATTAGCATTAGTGGGCGTCAGTGGAGGTGGAAAGTCAACAATTTTTGCTCTTATAGAAAGGTTTTATGATCCTCTTCAGGGTAAGCATATAATCTTTCTTATTTGGCAACACCGATGATGAACATTGCAGAAATTGGAGTAATTTCAGTCATCTCTGATTAAACAAATAACAAATATCTGGCAGGTCTTATCACCTTGGATGGTCATGACATAAGAACATTGCAAGTGAAGTGGCTGAGAAGTCAGATAGGTATGGTTGGCCAAGAACCAGTACTATTTGGGACAAGCATACTTGAAAATGTGATGATGGGTAAAGAAAATGCTACCAAGAAAGAGGCTATGGCTGCTTGCATTGCGGCAAATGCTCACAGCTTTATCTCAAGACTTCCAGAAGGCTATGATACACAGGTACAAGGGTTATTCAGTTACATATTCAACCTGGCATAGCTATCTAACAAGATAACCCTATCCATATGAAAATCATACTTCTACTTATTTACCCGTGCAGGTTGGAGACCGAGGAACCCAACTTTCTGGAGGACAAAAGCAGCGGATTGCTCTTGCTCGAGCAATGGTTAAAGACCCTAAAGTTCTTCTGTTAGACGAGCCAACAAGTGCCTTAGACCCTGAGTCTGAAGTGATTGTTCAACAGGCCATTGACAAGATCTCTAAGGGCAGAACCACATTAGTAATTGCCCATAGGTTAGCGACAGTAAGAAATGCTCACACTATTGTCGTTCTTGATCGTGGTTCAGTTGTTGAGACAGGTAGCCATGATCAGCTAATGGAAAAGGCTGGGGCATATTTTGACCTCATCAAGCTTGCTTCAGAGGCAGTCTCAAAACCTACGCCAAAACAGGGAGATGTTCCAAAGGAAACGGAATTCTCTGCCTATGAGAAATCAATTTATGATGTGTCAAAAGTAAAAAGTGTATATGAAATCTCAAGATTAAAGTACCTTGAGTCTATGCAGGAAGGAAGCCACAGAGAAGAGGAGGAAGGAGAGCATGCAAAGATGAAGAGCTATCGTCTCTCAGAGATATGGAGCTTGCAGCGACCGGAGGTGATAATGCTGTTAGTAGGGCTAAGCATGGGCATGCTTGCAGGTGCAATCCTCTCCCTATATCCCTTAGTTCTAGGAGAAGCCCTTAAAGTCTACTTTGCTAAAGACAGGTCAACATTGAAAAGGAATATTGGATACCTCTGCTTGGTACTAGTCGGTCTTGGCTTTGGGTGTATAATCACAATGGTAGGCCAACAAGGCTTCTGTGGTTGGGCTGGTACAAGGCTTACGATGAGAGTTAGAAGTTTCTTGTTTAAATCTATACTCAAACAAGAACCTGGTTGGTTTGATCTTGATGAGAATTCTACTGGAGTTCTAGTGTCAAGGCTTTCGGTTGATTGTGTCAGTTTCAGGTCTGTTCTTGGTGATAGGTTTTCTGTCCTGCTAATGGGTCTGAGCGCAGCAGCTGTTGGACTTGGTGTGTCATTCAGTCTTGAATGGAGATTAGCTCTTTTGGCCACTGCTCTCACACCATTTACTTTAGGAGCAAGCTACCTCACTTTGCTTATAAATGTTGGAGGAAAACTAGACAACAGCTCTTATGCTAAAGCTAGCAATATAGCTGCAGGTGCTGTGTCCAATATAAGAACTGTGGCAACATTCTCAACTCAGGAGCAAATAGTTAAATCTTTTGAACTAGCTTTATCTGAGCCCAAGAGAACATCAGTCAGAAGGTCTCACATGATTGGGCTAGCACTTGGCCTTTCTCAAGGTGCAATGTATGGAGCATATACCCTGACCCTCTGGTTTGGTGCTTACTTGGTAAAGCAAAACTATACCAATTTCGGTGATGTATATAAGATTTTCCTAATACTTGTGCTGAGCTCATTTTCTGTTGGACAACTAGCTGGCCTTGCCCCAGATACTTCTACGGCTTCAAGTGCAATACCCGCTGTTTTAGCTATCATTAACCGTAGGCCTTCAATAGGCCACGACCATCTGAAAGGAAAAAAGATAGAAATATCAAAACCATTTGATATAGAGTTTAAGATGGTCACATTTGCATACCCATCAAGGCCAGATGTCATGGTATTGAGAAACTTTACTCTTAAGATCAGAGGTGGGACAATGGTAGCATTGGTTGGAGCAAGTGGATCTGGAAAGTCGACAGTGATATGGATGATACAGAGGTTTTATGACCCAATGCAAGGGAGAGTACTAATGGAAGGGGTTGATCTGAGGGAGCTGGATTTGAAGTGGTTGAGAAGGCAGACAGCCCTGGTCAGTCAAGAACCAGCACTATTTGCTGGCACCATTAGAGAGAATATTGCATTTGGTAAGCCTAATGCTTCATGGGCTGAAATTGAAGAAGCAGCAAAGGAAGCTTACATTCACAAATTTATCAGTGGGCTTCCTCAAGGGTATGAAACAGAGGTAAGCCTCTCCATTAGTAAATTCATTTTGATTTTAATGAGTAAGGTGGCATGACTTGACTAATCTCTAGACTTTTTGTCATTCTTGATGACTGTTTTGACAGGTTGGTCAGAGTGGCGTGCAGCTATCAGGTGGCCAGAAACAGAGGATAGCAATTGCAAGAGCTATACTGAAGAAATCAAAGGTGCTCTTACTGGATGAAGCTAGCAGTGCATTGGACTTGGAATCCGAGAAGCAAGTCCAAGATGCACTCAGGAAGATCTCCAAGAGGGCAACCACAGTTGTGGTAGCTCATCGGCTTTCTACAATTAGAGAAGCCAGTGTGATCGCTGTTGTGAAGGAGGGCGCGATAGCAGAATATGGAAGCCATGACAAACTCATGGCTTCCCACCTTGATGGTTTATACGCTAGCTTAGTTCGGGCAGAAACAGAAGCCTTGGCATTTTCTTGAACCTACATTGTTCTTAGAAAAGTACTTCCATCATATTGATGCAAACATTATTTGCTTATTCATTAATCTTAGAAAGAACATGTAAATTAACACAAGCAGTTTAGCAGAAAAGATTCATGTTTTGGTTATTAAGGATGTTCTTGATTCTTGAACAAAGTGAATTTATAAGTAAATAACAAATCATGTCATTTTCAACAGTCCTAAATTAAAACTATCATAATCAAAATTATATACTTTCCTTTACCTCTCAAAATGGCTACGCCTCCTCTTCCAGGAAATGACCATGCCACCAGCAAACATACAAGATCAAACTGACTGGATTGCCCTTAAAATTCCAACATATGATATTCAAGATTTGGACAAAAGGGTCATTTGAAATGAGACCAGAATATGAAATGGACCCATAAAACTGGTGAACAGAACCAGAAAGATGGCATCTTTGCTTAGAAGCAAAGTGAAGTTTGATTCAAACGTGCACTGCAATGGAAAGATATAAAAAGTTTTCTTCTTTTGCTTAGCTTACACATCGTTCAAGCTCTAGGATTACAACTGCCAGGTTCTTCTCCATCTTCAGTCATTCTTCCTCTTTCTCACATTGGCAAAAGCACAATCAGGTAACTCTGAGTACTTAAAGAGCAGCCCGGTGCACGAAGCATCCCGCGTTCACGGGGTCCGAGGAAAGGCCGCACCTAATAACTGTGAGTACTTGAAAGCCATTAATGCATAAAGTAGAGGTCTTATGCCATCTTAAATATAGTTTGCATGTAGAGGTCTTATATGCTTTTGGAAATAGCTTATTACTTTGTCTTACTTTACACTACTGTCTGATTCGCCGCTTCCTGTGAAAAGTGATGCTGTTTCGGCCAGAGGCATCTTTGATTTTAACAAAAAGTTATATGTGTAAAAAATATTCTGACACTGTCAGTGTTTCAAAAAATATTTACGGGTAAACATGACGAGATTTGTAATGTTGAAAATAAGAATGATAGTCTAAAAATTCTTTATATGCCAATTGTACCCTAGTACTAAAATTGCTTAACTTTGTCATCCGTTACACTTTTGGTCATTCACTGTTGTCGGTAGCAAATCATCTTATATTTGCTATTCTTGAAAAATTCACATTTACATGTCAATTTTTTACTGTGGTTCAAATTTACTCATCAAATTGTAGCTTTCTGGCATCGAGGGTGAATATGAGATCTTTTTCCAATGGTAAAAGATCAAAGTTATTCATTTTACTACAGTAGGGGTCGTTTGGTAGGAATGTGGGTTATCCAGGGTCCGGGATTATAATTCTGGGATTGTTAATCTCACCTCCTCTATGGGATACAAATAGTACTCAAATGGTGGGATAAGTAATCCAAAATTGATAATTTCGAAATGAAACTTCCTGCCAAACATGAGATAATATAATCCCGGGATTATAATTCCTTATCCCTCCTACCAAACGACCATGTGCTAATTTGACCATTTCGTGTGATTTTAGTCTTAAATAGTTGTGCTCTTTCCCAAACTCCACTTCTATAGACCGGCTAGAATATATTTTAGATTATGATCAAAGAATATGGTAATTAGATATGTAAGGATTAAACAAATGAACTTTTTTTCAGGGACAGTTAGTGGTGTAATGAACGGCAAAATGCATCTCACACTTTTCATTTAATTTTCTTGATGGTCTTTTTGGTAACTTTTATGTTAATTGAGTTAACATGCATTATTATATGTTTTAGCATAGCCTGGAGCAAAACAAAATGGCATCCCTCGTTCCAGGAGTGCTGATTAAACTTCTTCAGAGTATGAATTCCAATGTAAAAGTTCGTGGTGAATATAGATCAGTCCTTTTACAAGTAATCAGCATTGTCCCTGCCTTGAATGGTTCAGAACTATGGCCCAACCACGGTTTCTTTATTAAAGTCTCAGATTCGTCTCATTCGACGTATGTTACACTGTCTAAAGAGGAGAATGAGCTGATATTGAACAACAAATTGCAACTAGGCCAATTCTTCTATGTTGACAAAATGGAGCCTGGAACTCCTGTTCCAGTTTTAGTAGGGGCGAGGCCACTTCCAGGGCGACATCCATTTGTTGGTACCCCAAAGGATTTGATGCAAATGTTGGAACAAAATGATCAAGAAGATATAACTGATTCAAAGTTGAATGAATCGCCTGAAGTGAACAAAGAGAACTCAAAGAACAGATTTGTAATCAAAGAGCAGAAGACAGTTGTTGCTTCCAGGTACATGCGAGGAGTACTAACGTCGAACACAAAAATTGGAGGGGTTGATCAAGGTACTGGTGCAAAAGGCATCGAAAATGAGAGCAATGCAGCTGGTAAAAAGGCAGTTCCTCTGAAAGGAAAACAATCAGAGCAGGTAAAAACCTGCAACACAGATTACCTATCAGATTTTGAACATTTTTTCCATCTCCGTTTATTCTTTAGCTAGAGTTTTAAGTTTTCAACTGAGTTCCAAAATAGAAATAAAAAATCAATATTAATCCCTGATATGTGCTGTGGCCGCTGGGAATAAAATTTTTGCAACTCTTTCGGAAACAGCCCCTCTACCTGGAAACCACCTCTTTACTTTTCTCAAGGTAGGGATAAGGTCTGTGTACATCTCAGCCTCCCAAGACGTCACTTGTGGGATAACACTGAGTATGTTGTTGTTTCTGTAGCATGTTTCTCAGGGAAAACAAAGATATACTATATGCATGCTTCTCTACACAACAGTTTGCATGTGTTTTTAAACACTCCAATTGTTGTTCTGAACTCCAGAACATCGAAATGGCACTCACTGCAACTTAGACATAATCGAGTCAATGCAAGTTATATCGAATCCCAATTCTCTTCTAAGCTTGCTGAAGAAGTTTACTGCTTGTTGATTTCAGACAAGGTCTACAACTCCTTCCCGCAGTCGGGCTGATGGATTTGGGCTAAACTCAGTCAGGGAGCCTTTGACAACTCCAAGATTCTCAACTTTGAAACTCCCAACAAGCAAACAAGAAACTGTCAGAGAAAACAGTCAATCCTCAGAAACATACATACACTGGTCCTCGCTACCGACTAACCTTGCAAAGCCTGGAAAGGTATATTTTTTTCATTGGATGTGTTTGAAAAGTTCAATATGCTTCTGTTTTTTTTATTTTTTAATATCAAGACCCCATTAATCACCAATTTAGCATTACGATCTAATGGTGTTACATTAAGTGCTGTTAGAGAAGATGCCGATCTACTTATGTGAAAAAGAAAGAATAGTTGTAAGACTAGGTGGTCGTGAAAAGACAAAGAGGATAATTAGAAATCCAACACGATTCAACTATATTTATAATTCTCACTCTTTTTCGTTATAATAAGGGGATACTTAGAAGGAGAAAATTAGCTGCATTAGTAGCAGCAGAAGCTCAAGAAGAAGCAAAGGTAGCAGCAAATTTCCTTCATTGCCTCAGGTAAGTACAATGTTTCAACCAGAATATGTCGTTCATCCATTAAGCATTTATAGTCTGATGGTCTAAAGAGTGTGTAAGTTCTTTTCTTGCATTTAATTTTTCTCTTTTCCAGTATGTTTGCCGAACTGTGCTCCTCAGCATCACCAGAAAGTCCCCATATATATCTCTCCAAATTTTTCACGCTCAACGAGCTCATTGAACAATCCAATGCTAAAACAAAAGAGCTAACCCCGGATAATTTTGCAACCAAATTATCTGTTCAAGAAAAAGAGAAAGAAGGCAAGATGACATGTTTCTTGAATGGTAAAACTACAACCAAGTCCTTCAAGCCTCCTATCGAACTTTCTGGGGCTGAAAAGCTAGAATGGGCAAAAGCAGACGGTTCCAGAGGCATTGAGGAGCTTAGAGAGCTTCTCTTGAATGAAATGCAGTCTTGGTTTCTCAAATTCTTGGAGGGAGCAGTTGAAGTTGGGTTCTGGCAGGATAAGCTGCAACAGAAAACAAAAGTAAGTGCTCAACGCCAACCGGAGCCAAAACACCAAATAGCTCTTACATTGTCACAGCTTAAGCATGCAAATGAATGGTTGGACAAGGTAAGGGGTACCTTAAGCTCAGACAAAAGCAGTGCAGTCGAGAGAGTCAATAAATTGAAGCAAAAACTCTACAGTTGTTTACTTCATTATGTGGATTCAGCCGCTTCAGCTCTTGGAAAGCCGACCTCATAGTCAATGATCTAAGGGAAATGGACCACAGTTCCTAAGATTTGTTCTTCATATTTATAATTCTGTATCTAATTTATGTCATGTATTTAAAATGAATGGTGTTTATACTGTAAATTAATGAAGACTTACCTGCATTGCTCATTGTCTAATCTTTTAAGTAGCCAGAGAATCAAGGGGTTAAGCTTTGAGTGCCATTATTGGCGGGGGGTTTAAGCTGGAGGGCAAGAGCACATGCTAAATTCTCAGAGGAAAGCAAGTCCAAGTAATCCAGCATGTGCCCTGCTTCTCCAGCTTAAATATACCGTCACCTACTAACTATTAATTCTTGCGCGCACCTTGACTAATCAACCTGGTTCTCCAGTTAGACACAAGTCTTTTACCCACAAAATGTGAATGATCAAGCAACATTTTGATGTCTTCTGTATAGCTTTAGTAAGCTAAAGAAGTTATTTTGCTGGCCTATGTGTGCTTGTATATATATATACTAAGCTGTTCAACAATAAATGGATGCCACTAAGAATACTAGGCTGTACTTTTCGGGTTAGATTGGTAGTTGATCTTGTGTCTTTTAGACTATATTGTTTTGCTTTTTAACCCAGAAAATGCCCGACAAAACTGGTTTTTTTGCTTTGAAGACTGTTGACGTTTGGCTGCCAAAAAGGAAATGCATAAAGCTGGACGTCTACTATTTCACGAGAAGAACAAGATACTCTACCAAATGCAACCTAAATAGCACAAAGACAGGCCACCCACCCATTGGCTTATCAAATCTTAAAAAAGTAAAAGAACGTTTGTATAATAAAAAACGTTTCACTAATTCCTAACTCTTCATTCAATAACTTTCAGCTCTAATTAGGTCTGCCAATTGCTTATTATATTCAAAGGATGCAACTATAAATAGCCAATATATTGAAGGAGAAACGATGTGCAGATTTCAGCAGTTTCTACTTCCATGTTAGCACTTTGCTTTAGTACTAAACTCTTCCTACAAAAGCTATGTCGTTAGGTAACAATGTGTCAGACAACAAAGGACACAAAACATAACAATTTGTTGCATAACTTAGGTTTCTGACCAAAAGACTAAAACAAGAATTATTATGATTGAATTTGAACATCTGTTGAGCTTGATGTTCCAGAAAGTTATCAATGCAATGTCTGGACGCAATCGTATTCTATCCAAAAGAGCAGCATTGTATGCCCTAAATCCGGTTTTTAGGATATGAATGCTTAGAATAGTTAAATAGCAAACGGACGATAATGAACAAATTACGAATAAAGAATGAGCAAATAACGATAGCAATTAAGTAGCAATGTAATTACGATAAAAAGAGAAGAATATTCATATTGAGATGGCTGAAGTTGGCTCCGATGAGGGCAGCAAATTGGTCGTTGTCAAGAACAATAACAACAATAACAATATTAATGACAACAGTAAGCTTCAAGTTACATAAATATATTATTTTTGTGTGTAGAGTAGCTAATGGGTACAAATTAGGAGAGAGAGTATATAAAGGCCTAAAACCCCTTGCTAAAATGTCTCTTCCCTCCCCACGTCTCTCAACGATCATATAAGACTGATGAGATGAGACGTGGTGGAGTTGGCCCGAGATAAGCGGAGTTTCGTTGAGGCATGATGGATATCTACTAGAGTGTCCGTTTGATTTCTTTCGATGTCTTGAGCTCCGTCTTCTATCCTGGAGGGTCAACTCCGTCCAATGGCTAATTGAACTGTCTACGTGCCACAGAAGATGTGTTGTACCCGTATTTTAATTTGATCGTGCTACGCGCTCGGACACCTGGCAATAACGTGTCTGGTCCAATTTTTCGCAATACAAGCCTAAGTAGCTCTTGTTTTCTTCTATACATTCCTTCAAATTTTGGTTCTTTATGTTTTGATTAAATGATTAAGAGATATGAATATTGATTTAGTTGATGGATTAAAAAAAATCTTTTATTAATTATATCATATTAATCAACCTAGGGTCTAACAGAAATAGCCTCCAGTAGAGTAAGGTCAGCTACATATTCTCACCTTTCTCAGATTCCATTTGTGAGATAATATTGGGTATATTGTTACTGTAATAGTAATATTTTTTGAAAATTAAAGGGTGATTTACAAATATATACAATCCTAACACCAAAATTACAAAAAATACCAACATTATTCCATTTTACAAAAAATACCAACATTTTTTTACACATTATATACAAAAATCAACAAAACTAATAAATTAGGGTTCCTCCTTCTTCCTACTGCCCCCCCCCCCACTGCTACCACCCCCAGGCGCCGCCGCCGGCCGCCAGTCACCGGATTTTTTTTTTTAATTTTTTTTGTAGATCTGGTGTATTTTCACTGTATGGACATTGTATACAATGAAAATACAGTAGATACACACACATACACTTATTGTATGTTTTGTATATTCTCTGTATGGGCACTGTATGGACAGTGTATATGTGTTGATTCACCGGACATACACACTAAAACAAATCATTACGTGTTGTGTATTAATTGTATGGCAAGTGTATATTCATTGTATGTCCGGTGTATATTCACTGTATATAAAGTGCATACACCGCACATACAATGGAAATACGCATGACATACATTCCATACAGTCCACAAACACCAATCATATACCCCAACCACCGTGGTTCCGCCATTTCCCACCGGAAAATTCAAAAAAAAAAAAAGAAGGAAAAAGCAACCAACAGCGGCCTATAACAGACCGGACATCGTCGACGACGGGAGCCACCGGAGCTCCGTTGTCGAATATACAGATCCACAACACAAGCACATTAGATCCATAATGAAAGCACAACAGAAGCACAGCAGCGCCACTGTAGCAGCGATGGTTCAGATCTGGGAACGGCGGAAGGAGACGAAGAAGGAGGCCGGAAAACTAAACAAAAAAGAACGATGCAGCTGCGACGCCGTAGTGACAATGATGGGGTAACGCTGGGGATGGGGGAGGCTGGACGACGATGGGGGTGGGGCGGCGACGAGTGGCCGGAGAAACAGCTGGGGCGTGGAGGAGGCGGGGAAAGAGATAGTGGAGAGAAGAGAGAAAAAAAGGATTAGGGTTTTGGGTTAGAGAGAGAAGGAAAAATGATAATATGGTAAATATCATTATATTGTGTAATTTTTCAATAATGTCGGTATTTTTTGTAATTTAAGTGCTTAATGCGTCAATTAGCGTAAAAATGTCAAAATTAAATAAGCCTGCAATTTCCTAGTTGGAGAATACAAGTAAGCCAAATTATTTTTACCAACAAAGGTAGAATAAAAAAGCTTTCTAGGCAACTTGTCTTTGACCTTAATATATTTGCATTGAATGTTTTTCTCTACTATTATTGAGAACAACTTTTGGCCAATGAGTTATATTATGTATATAGGTTAAATATAACTTCATAGGGTGATATATATAATGTTTCGAAAATGGTCAAAAATTTATATTATGTATATTTATATAGGTTAAATATAACTTCATAGGGTGATATATAAGAAAAATTTATTAAAGAGCACTTAAATATGATTGTTCCTATTTCACCGTAAGTAAATCATATTTTATCAAGTGAATCATTTAAACATTTAGAACTTATATTTACAAATATTACATTAAATATATTTTGAAAAATATAGATACATAATATAACTAATTTATTCACGGTAACAATTTTAATACAAGTCTAATAAATTTCAGTAATCTCACGATAAAGTTTTTCAGAGTTTTGTAAGTGAAATGTGTACGGACGGGTGAAATCTCTTGCACCTGTAACTCCGCACCAATAAAGAAATGACAAATCAGCAGAACTTATGTAAATGTGTAATACAAACGCTTTTTACATTTATCCCAAAACGCAGCAAAACCCTCTTTCTTTCCCCCATCCCCATTTAATTACAGCTATTATTATACTATTCATTCATTCATTCTTCCAAATTGGGGAATTGGCGATACAAATTTATCAAATCAGCGATTGAGAACTGCAATTTGAGGGATCACATACGTGTTTAATCGATCGGTAATCTTGATCTATGCTGATTAATTATAAATTCGTGTTAATTATTTATCTCATTGCGTTTTTTTGCCTGATTTTGTGCCTTTTTAATTTAATTTATTCCTTTTCACATTTGAATTTTATATCGTACGTTCGAAATGTTAGGGTTAAATTGCACACATGACAGATCACTGTCTTTGTTAAAAGAGAATTATTCCGCAAATGTTAGGGTTAGATTGTACACATCACTGTCACTTTAGCTGCTTATAGTGTTCCGTAATTAATCTCTCGTATGGCGACATGCCGACTTTTTGCAAGAATGTTTTCGGAGTATTTTTCCTTTAAGCCGAGGGTCTATCGGAAACAGCCTCTCCACCTTGGTGGGGGTAAGGTCTGTGTACATCCCACCCTCCCCAGACCCCACTTGTGGGACTACACTGGGTATGTTGTTGTTGTTGTTGTTTGGCGACATGGCGACTACGAAAATCGTCTAAGATGTTGTATTTGTTTTTTTTATGGAATTTTGTTGATAAATGTATGTAGTTTGTGGTGTTTTACTTTTATTAGATAGAAAATGAACATTTGCATTGATGGAGTTAATGCATGAGTTATTATCATTTTTGGAGTGTTTTTCATATACATCAAGCGCAGATGCACAATGATAGGTATGGTTCGATTGAACCCAGTAGCTTTGCCTCGAACCATGTATATGTGTGCAAATATTAGATTTTGAACTTGTAAGTCAAATGATAAGTGGGTTCAGTGTCTTCTCGAACTCATGAAGTTCAAATCCTAGATCTAGATGATCCTATTGGAAGTTGGAGTGGATAAAAATGAAAAAGAAAATAGAAGTTGGACTGCAAATAGTTGAATTCTTACCTTTTCTGTGTGTGCTTGTAGTTGTATGCTTGCGGCAAAAAGATGGTGAAGTTGACTTTGATTGCTCGTGTGACCGACGGCCTCCCTTTAGCTGAGGGGCTGGATGACGGTCGTGATGTTCCAGATGCAGATTTCTACAAACAGCAAGTCAAGGCCTTGTTCAAGAACTTGTCAATGCGCCAAAATGATGCTTCAAGGATGTCTATCGAAACTGGTCCTTATATCTTCCAGTATCCTTTTATTCATAATCTTCCAAAGTGACTCCACTGGTTTACTTAGCGCCTAGCGGTCAACATTATGATGTGTTTTGATTTCACTCTTGAAGAATGAGAGAATTTTTCAACTTCCTTTCTGAGCTTTAACATATTCACTAATCAAACTGGCTCTCTCTTAATTCTTTCTGCTAAACTCTACTGTTGCCTTTGTTTAAGTATATGTGGTACCGGTTATTGAGGGTATTTCAATTTGAAAACTCTATTAAGTATATACCAATTAGAAAAGGGAAAAACTAGTTGATGGAATGTCCAGCATTCATAGTTCTTAACATTTTTCTTGTTGCAATTAAACAAACATGTTGGAATTTTCTGTATTCTTTTTCCTTTTCAGAACTGATCAGCGTGGCTAGTTTAGTGCTTTTGATGTATTAGATTTTGCCTTGGATGTGCAGAAGCTCTTAAAATATTCTTGATCCCGTTTTACACATGCATCTTCTTGGTTTTGTTATTAGTTTTCCCACTTGATAAGGTTTCACAGCTGAAAAAATGTACTTCTACTTTCTTTTCTGGATTTATGAGTAGCATCATTATCATGAGTGACTGAATGTGAAATCTCAAGGATGACCTGGCATCTTAACAATTAATGCATCCGAAGTATATGTGAACTTTCTCAGTAACTAGTGTTGCTTTACTACTACTTTAGTCATGTGTACTTTCTGAGCTACCATTAATATTGCTCTACTGTCTCTTTTGCATCCTCTTGAAAAAGTACCTTGCATATATCTGGTATTCTCTTAACCATGTTCTTAGTTACATCATTGAAGGGCATGTTTGTTATCTGACAATGTGTGATCGCTCTTATCCAAAGAAACTTGCCTTTCAATATCTGGAGGACCTTAAGAATGAGTTTGAGCGCGTCAATGGGAATCAAATTGAAACTGCTGCTAGACCTTATGCTTTTATAAAATTTGGTAAGCTATTATGTTGTCTTCTTATGCTTTTTTGCATTCCAACTATGCTTTATCAACACTGATTTTTTAATGCTTGTAATATGTGATTTTTCCCCTATTGTAGATACATTCATACAGAAGACGAAGAAGTTGTACCAGGATACCAGAACTCAACGCAATATTTCTAAGTTGAATGATGAGCTTTACGAAGTTCATCAAATAATGACTCGAAATGTACAAGAAGTTCTTGGTGTTGGTGAAAAGTTGGACCGTAAGTTTCTGATTCTAACAATTGCATCGTTACCATATATTAACATTAGCTACTTTTCAGTACTCTAGTGAACATTGCCTTGTACTTTCTGGATTTTTTTAATTTTCTAATTTTAGAAGACATTGTGCTATTTATGTATTTTTTTTCTCAATTAATTATCTAAGCAATACCAACGAGTTGATTAAGATTGAGTTCACGATGTTACACTTACATTAGATCTGGCGTTTGTAAAGCGTCTTACTCTTTCTTGTCTAGGTAGAGGTAGAGATTTAGAGAATTATATATCAGAGCAGATAGCAAAAGATTCATATAACAGAACTCAGTGAATTCAGGATTGAGCTTTAGTTGAATGATATTGTTATAGGTTAATGGTAACGTTCATTTTTCTTTCCCATAGAAGCATCTCTAAATATTAAAATATGGATGCCTCCTATAATTTCCTGCCAGAACTTCAATCGTTTATTTGGTAGTGACAACTCTAAGACATCAAACTTTTCTAGTTTATGTCTGGATACAGTAGGTTGGGAGAGAAAAGTAGAAGAGGGTGGACACTGGAGGATTATAGAGAAACAAAAGTTGTTTAAAGACCACACCTAGACTTCCTTAAATTTGACACTGAAATTTAACATGGTTAAGAATTGCTTCCTTTATCCCCCTTATTAACTGCCTGAGAAGAGTGGATTGCATTCCCATTGACTGTTCGCGTAGAACTTCCAAGTTGAAGAGTATGCCCTCCCCCTCAAAATCCTTTGAGGAACCTCAAATACTTAGAAGGGTGAGGATGGTTTGTGAACTTGTGAGATGAGATTTCATTGTAGACTTGTTCCATGCTAAAGAAAAGTGGGTATTGGCTATATCTTTGAGAAACTTTTTTATGACTGGTGTGTAAAAGTATTGGACCCGAATCCATGTTAGTGCAAATAAAAATAAGTGTTGGGTCAGTTCTAACAATATTTGGCATTTTCTAAATCCAAAAGGCACGTGGCATAATCAGTGGTAGGAAATGTAGACACTAGACAGTCAGACTCTTATGGTGAATATCGTTTTTATGTATAGTTGGTTCTCCCTCTATCCTCACCTTTCCCATGTTCATTGTCATATGTGCTATTCAATTTATGGTTATAGTAGGTGACTAGTTTGTCAATATCAATTTTGCAGAGGTCAGTCAGATGTCGAGCCGCTTGACATCTGAATCCCGGATATATGCTGATAAAGCGAAAGATTTGAATCGTCAGGTTAGTTTCATTGTCTTCACAAGATGATGCACCTCATAGTTAACTACTGAGAATGCTAAAGCTATACAAGGATCTGAAAGAACATAAAACTCTGTGTGCATTCTTTGAGTTCCACTAAAATGCTCCATGTTGCATTTACAATGTTTCATAAAGAATTAAATGCATATAAGAAGCTTTAGAAAAAAAGAAGCTCAAGCTATTTTCATTAGCATTTTCAGCAGTGTCATGCATGAAAACCTTTGTCTAAGTTTGTGCGGGCTCGACTTGTGCAGTTATTAGTATGAGCTTTTATGTTGTGGAACAAAAACCTGTAGAGCTTAAGAACGGGAAGAAAAAAATCCATGTGCTATATCACCAATGAAAATCACTCTATTCTAGCTCTACTTGCAAATTGATTGTTGGCAGGACTAGATGTGAACTAGTACAATCAACAGATGAAGGCAATAAAAGCTTTTTTCTGGTTCTCCTTTTTAGGTACCTTATTATCAGATACAGTAATAGACGAGCAGCCTATGTAATTGATAGTGCTATCTCACTTTTTCTCTTTAAGCATGTGCATCTGGATATTTGGCATTGCTTTAATCATTAATTAATTCTTGGTGATTTTAGGCCTTGATTCGGAAATGGGCACCTGTTGCTATTGTCATTGGAGTTGTCATTCTCCTCTTCTGGGTTAAAACAAAGATTTGGTGATGCCCCATATAGATGCAACTCAGTGACGAGAATACCTTTTAGTACCTTTTGCTGATTGTCTCCATCAGGCTGTGCACAACCCAGATGACCACCTGAGATTTCAGTTGTCCTTCATGTGTTGTTCCTGTTTTTCAGCTGATGGTTGCATCTCAGGCCATGTCAGATTTATAGTGTAAACAGAGAAATGAAGCGTGATGTTGCTAGACTTTGAGAAATGATACTGATTTTTGTTTTAGTTATTGTTCCACCAAAACTTGCATTCGAAGAGGTTATTGTAGTTTCAGAGATGGAAGGTTACTAATTTGAGAATATACAGCAAAATCCAAGAAATTATGTAGACTTGTAGCACTTTCTACTATTTCTCATTGGGAAAATAACAGTACACAAATTATCAGCTTCTCGAATCAGTTCTGCTTCCAACAACAATAAGTGCGGCATTTCCCTACTGTTCTAACACTCGGCTTCTTTGCTGCTTTCCATCGTGGTGCTCGTCATCTTGAGTCTATGTTTAGTAACCACCATATTTTATGTTTAAACAGTGAAAATTCAACATCTCGTCATATCAGGATCCTCCAAAGTTAGTTTTCAATCTCCATTTTTCTTCCTTTTTCGATGAAAGGTCTTTAATCTTTGTAGTATTTTAGACCTCATCACATTATACATTCAAGTTTATGAACATCCCATTCTCGTAACTTGTATGCAATAATTAACTGTATGTCTGTGCAAAGTGTCAAAACCATACACAATTAAGGTCAAAGCCACTGATCAAACTTACTTAAAAAATTATATTGATTTGGACACTGTTGGTGCTTTCAGTTAGCGTAATGTAAAAATACTCCCTGAAACTCTACACTCTCCAAAGGTGTGTACATTCTTTCTCTGAGGACTAGTACTAGTATCTTTTGGCTTCTGTTGGCATGGAGAGATCTCACAAGGGCAAATAGGCAATTACCAACACAAATAGTGCCTCCGTAGATGCAACGAAACAATCTTTTGGCAAAAGCGTGAGATTTGCAAGCACTAGTCATTCTTATAAGGTGCAAACAGAATAGCCGAGTTGTGTCCGCCGAAGCCAAATGAGTTAGAGAGTGCAACCTTGATATCCAAGCGCTCCTTCTTAGACCCCACCAGCACATTCATATCCTAATATCACATTTTCCAAAACTAAAACATGTTAACAAATTAAAGTCAATTTAGATGCTTGCAAGTGTTAGTGGTACGTTAATAGGAATAATATTAGATAGGAAGTGCAAGCTTGACAAAAAAGTTAAAGGCGTGATAACCAGATACTTACCAAGCCTTTGTCAGGGTTCTCAAGATTGATATTTGGATGGATCCATCCTGTCTGTATGGCCTGTGTTAAAAATTCCATAAACCAAGTGTTAGGAAACATCCATGCAACAATAGAAAGCTCGGTCAGGGTGCTGAGACTCTTATAATTCCTCTGAGCATAGTTAGACTCATGCAAGAAACTTTTGTCATTCTAATTGTATGCAGCAATCTTAAACTTTATTACCTTAACTGTTGCAATGGCTTCCACAGCACCTGCAGCCCCAAGGAGGTGACCAATCATGGACTTAGTTGAATTTATTTTAAGCTGAAAGGAAAGGCAGTGAATTCAAGAGCATCCGAGAGTAGTTGCTGAGATAAATGTGTATAACAGTACTTATAAACAAAAAGTCTATAAGAGCATTACTTCAGGGTTCTTCCCGAAACAATGAAGAATCGACTCGTATTCTTTTAGGTCACCAGCTGGGGTTGATGCTGCATGAGCATTTATATAGTTGACATCTTCACGGTTCACCCCAGATTGAGCCAAGGCTTTTTCTATGCAGAGAACAACTCCACTTCCTATATTCAAGGCACATAGAAGAAATCAGTAAGAATAATTTGTAGGGTACGTATAAACAGGACATGCCACTTCTGAAGTATTGGATTACTGAGGAAGCAGGTCATGACTTTTGGGACAGAGGAAGAACTAAAACTGGAATCCAATTTCTTGATTTTATACACAATCTTCAGAGAAATAAGGCATTGCTAAACTCAATTTTATTGAAGAGCTTATGTACAAAATTACCTTCCGGATGTGGCTCTATCATGTCATAAGCATCACAAGTGAAGCTTCCACCCAAGAACTCTGCATATATTTTAGCTCCTCTTTTCTGTAAATTAATCAAAAACAAACACAACACAGCTACAATCAAATTGACCAAACCATCTGAATGACTCGAAGTAACTCCAGGTTATCAGGTGCATATTTTAATATTGGTTAGTGAAGCCAGACCTTTGCATGTTCTAGTTCTTCTAAGAGTAGGACACCCGATCCTTCCCCGATCACAAATCCATCACGGTCCTGCTCCATCAAGAAATCAAATGCAGCTTCAGTAGGCCAGCAACACAATATCAGAAGGAGCTTTAAGAGCAAAACTAAGAAAATGGTTCTCAAGCTATTAAGAGATGAGAACATTCAGAAGGGAAATAATGAAGTAGTAGCAAATGGCTCACAACTCAAACATATTCTCTTTTTTATTGCTATTTAAAGTTAAAAAAAAAAAAAACATGTGCATGAAGTCACAACAATCTGTACATTATATGTTCAAGAAGCTTATCTTAAGAAGAAAAAAAGAAGTTAAAGGCCATGCTTATTTGGTCACATTTGACACTTATGCTGCTGGTCGAAATACATAAAGTTGTATAATCTAGTTTATGCATAGGGAAGCAGAACTTTTGTCAAAAGTTGATTTAAAGAGCTGAGATAAATAGAGAAATTTGATGTAATACCACATCCCAAGGGCGCGAAGCCCTTGTTGGATCGCTATTCCTCTGAGACAGAGCTCTGCAAGCAGTGAAACCTCCCAAGCCTGCCAACAATCACAGCTTAAGGAGGGGAACTTTGAGAATGATGGATAACTGCACCATTTCCCAGATTGTTTTACCATATTTAACTAACCTAAAGGGATAACTGCCGCGTCTGAGCCCCCACAGAGCATCATATCCTGCAAATTTTCCCATCTTAGAATAAACGATCTGTTATTATACTTCACAGGATCTGGAAATTACATATTAAAGACGATGGAGTAAAAAGGAATTATCCCACTTACCGTTTCACCTCTAATTATATGATTTGCAGCACTCAATATACAGAAGTTGCTTGTTGCACATGCAGTGGAGATTGAGTAGCTTGGGCCCATCCAACCCTGCAGTTTTTTATATCAACTTTGAATAAACAGTTGTTTCAATCTTAATTTGATCTTTTCCAACTATAAGTGACTTACTAAATCTATTGCAAGCATGGCGGCTCCTATATTGGTTGTTGCAAAAGGAATACAGAAAGGATTCATCTTCTTGTGTGACACCAGTAAAGCCTCAACACCATCATGGATGACCTGATAAATTGCAAAGAATCTATTATTTGAAGATGAACAAAGAGGAACTCTAATATGCTGTAGAGTGGCAAGAGGCAACTGTTAATACCATGAAAATACAATCTCAACTGGACCTCATTAATCATTACTTGCTTTTTTACAGTTAACAAGGTTTTAGACACTCCTCGCCACCTCGGGATGATCATGTTGTAATAGATCATATATATCTTAAGCAAGTTCATTTCTTACCTTCAATCCCCCAAGCGCGGAGCCAATTAGGACCCCACATCTAGCCTTATCTAAGCCCTGCAACACATCTTCTGTGATCCCACCATCTGCCAAAGCTTTCTTTCCAGCAGTAAGCAGATAGAGCATGAACTTATCTGCTCTTTTCGAAATTTTGGGTGCAACCCACCCATCAACCGAAAACTCCTTGATTTCGCCAGCAATTCTCTGTTACAAGAAAGCCATAGTCAGCATCTAGAAAGATATTTGGTTGAGTAAATAACATTAGGCAAAAGAGAAAATAGATTAAACAGTTTAGCGCGCTAAAGCAATCATGTAACTTACACTGGGAAATTCAGAACAGTCAAATGCCTCAATCTGACTTATGCCGCTGATGCCTTCAAGAAGATTACTGTAAAACATGTCTGGATCATGACCAATTGGTGATACTACACCGACACCAGTTACAACAACCCTCCTGTTCTTTGTAAGAGGTTTCTTCTTTGCCGTGGCTTCCTTTGCAGGTTGCACGGCCACGGCCATGGGTCTGCCTAGATGAACATTAAATCAAAAAGCACAGTTCATCACATTGTTGGAGACATATAGTTTAAGCATTTCGCGAAGACGTAGCCTAGAAAAGTTTACTAGGCAAGTGAAACATCTCATGAATGATATGTATAAACACAGACGGCATGCCTTCATGTCTACAAGATCCAGCAGATAGTTCTCTCAGTATGTGCAAATTTCATTCACATATACAAACACAAGTACCAAAAGTACATATGTTAAGCTATTTAAACAGAAGAACATGTATATATACAATATGCAAACACTGCTGAAAACTAATGCAAAGTAAATGAGGAAACGGACTTATATATACGGTTGTCACACTAATGTAGATTTGATCCCAGGAGTATAAAGCAGCATTAAAAAGCCCCCTTGCTCAGTCATGCATCACACACAAAGCACGAAACAGAACAACAGGACTCACAAGGTTAAACCAATTAGCCTTTTATGAAGAAAACTGTAATGAAGTTACCAGAATTAGCAGCATTACGCATCATCCTCCTCCTCCACTGCTTTCGATAAAATGGCGCCGCTTTAAACCCAAAAAATGAAAGCGCATTTTGAGCAAAGAAAGAAGAGAAAGAAGCAGACAATCCCTCTGAACTGTAGTACTCCTTGCAGGGCTCAAAACCAAAGCAAGAATACAAAGAAGAAGCTAAAGAACCCAAGTTTCCATTCACACTGCTGCACTTAGTGGTAATGGATTTTCTTCTCTTAGAAGACTTAAGCATCAGCTGAAAGTTTGAAGAGGGCTTCAAGAATTGGTCTTTGTTACATGATACAGACATGCAAGCTGCTACAAGCCATGTACAGAGTGGAGAGGCCATACAAGAAGTCACCATTTGTGAAAACTACGAATACTTTTTCAGGAGTAAACTTTGCAGTATAAAAAAACAGTGAGTCAGATTTGAAATTCGATTGGTTAGAGAAGAAGTATTGAAAATCTTAAAAGATTAATAAAGAATCTATAAAATAAGGTCTCTTTTATTACAACATAAATTTCACGTCATAAAAATTTGATGTGTTATATTCTGCATGACGCCATGTTTGATTCGATTCCAACACCTAACTCTACAACGAGAGCTGAATAATAACATGCTCCTTTTTAACGTGCAACTTAAGAATATGTTTGCTATTCACAAGTTGCTCAGTGTTGACTTGAAGCTGGGATCTTCGTGGGCTTGCAACATCTTCACCCTATTTAAAAAATAAATACATTAAAAACTGAGTAACGTGTAGTTTTACTCAAAAGTTAAGCAAGTGGTAATATTATACAGCAAAAACATTTATACATTAATTATACGCTATATAACTTAGCTGGTTAGTATAATATATTGTCATTAATCTATCTCACCGATTACCATATTATAAGTGCACATAACTTAAATTCATAACTGAAAGAAAGTCGAAGTTTCAATGTAGTACTATAAGATACTCTAATCTTGCTTGGATTATTAAGTTGAGAGCATAATTTAAGAAAATGCTTTTCTCATAGCTCAAAGAAGAAAAGAATTATAGACCAAAATAATGAAAGAAAAAGTAGTGGTTAATGCCTAATGGATTAGCCTTGAACGTTAAGAAAAACAGAAACACAGTCAAATGACACTCACATTTATATTTGTATTTGATTCAAGCAAGCAATTTGCCCCGCAAGCACATTTTCATATAAATGTTTAGCTCTAAGCTTCTCTAAACTTATCTTTACAAGTTATACTAATAACCTTTGCCTGCAGATAAAAGAGGTTAATGATAAGAGTAATATTCTTTTGCCATGATAGTATATTCTTTTAAACCATACATCATGTCTTGATCGTCACTAGTGCATAACGACAAGTAAAGTTGTCTCCTGACTTTGATTAATTATGCGGTGCCCGGCTTTTGTGTGTTTTCTTAACGAATAGTTTTCACATCTTTGTGAAAAATTCCCTTGAAGAGATCGCTGAGGGAAAATGAATAAGCAATCCACTAAGAAAAATACAAAGGGTATACTCCGTCTATACCACTTTGTTTGTTGTACTTTTTATTAGTCTGTCCCAAAAAAATTGTCATATTTCTAAATTTGGAAACAATTCAACTTCAAACTTACTTTTTGACTTATTTATAGTCACACAAATATCTATGACTCATTTTAGACTACAATTTTCAAAATTTTTTTTTTCTACTATTAAACTTTGTGTTAAGTCAAACTACGACAAATAAAATGGGACGAAAGGAATATTAAATTAGAGACAGTATTAATATGCTTTGTCGAGTCTTCTCAACATAAGCTCAAAAGGGTTGAATGAACTTATCCTCCAAAAATGAAAGGACCAAATCTCCTTGTTAAAGTCTTCACCTGAAATGTAATTTATAGTTAGTATTCCAATCAATTCACACATTAAAATCTCAATTATTATCACATTTACTATAAAAATCTGAACAGAAAAATGAAATTGTTCTCACTACCAATGTACTCCACAACTTATCCCTTGTCGTGTCCCTTTCAACTTTCATTTAACCCTTTTCCACAATTACTCCCACCGTCCCACTTTGAGTGTTTTACTTTTCTTTTTGGTATGTTTTTAAAAAATTGTATTGTTCTATATTTAATTGATTGACAATTCAAACATTATACATGACAAGTTTTAAATTACAAAACTCAAAAATATTTTAATATATTATATCCGTCTTTAATTTAAAACCATAAAATTGAAAAATCTTTTTTTATTTCTTAAATTCTGTATTCAGTCAAATAAAAGATATTAGCTCCACTTGTGTCCTAAACTTATTATTCGTTAGAGTACTTTACTAATAGTATTAAAAGACAGACAGAAACTTCCAAAGCACAGATTGAATTGCTGCTAATCATTTACAACTTGTGTTAAAAAATGTTATCCAATGTTGAGAAGTGGCTTATCTTGTGCACGTAGCAATTCAAAAGGCTATCTCTAAGTTCAACTATAGTCATGAACTAATTAAACTATGAGCTTCTAAGTTTCTTAAATAAAAAAGAAAAGGAAGAGACTGGAGAGCTGAACTCTTCTCTGTATCATACAGGTACTCTTTATTTTTATTCTGCATACTGTTGGCCTGAGATGAATTTTAATAGAAAATCATGGTCAGTGAGAATTCATATAATAGTAGTTCTTGCCTTGTTGTATGTAGGCGAAATGGCAGGTGAACCAGTTAATGTGAATGAATTTCAAGAACTTGCTAGGCAAGCTCTTCCAAAGATGTATTATGACTTCTTTGCTGGAGGAGCTGAGGATCAGTACACATTGAAAGAAAATGTAGAAGCATTTCGTAGAATCTCGTAAGTTTTTTTAATTCTTGCTCTTGAGTTGGCAACATATCATAGCACTAACTTTTCAGAAACTTAGTATTCTGCCAAGAATACTTGTTGATGTGAGCAAAATAGACATGTCAACTAGTATACTAGGCCACAAGACGTCGGCTCCCATTATAGTTGCCCCAACTTCGTCACATCAATTGGCTCATCCTGAAGGTTTGGATAAAATTAAATCAACTATTACCCTAGTCTTTTAGATGAACATACTGTATAACTCTTATTCCAGAAATCTGTTGTATTTATGCCAGGAGAAGTTGCAACAGCTAGAGGTGCTGCTGCATGTAATGTGATAATGGTAATGTTCTTTTGTCAAAATAGAATATATTTTCTAGTTCTGGTGTGTCAATTGTCGATATTGTATGACCACCTCATCTAGAAGTTTAAGTTGTTAGAAAGAACACAGTTTGATCATTTGATTATATCATTGTTTCAACATGGATACTCAGTTCTCTTGGGTGTAGGGATTATCTTTTACAGCCACATGCACAGTGGAGGAGGTTGCTTCAAGCTGTAACGCTGTTCGCTTCTTTCAAACATACGTAACTTGTTCTTCCTAAATCTCATGATCTTCATGTATCTTTACTGATGTTCGTGTTTCGCAATAGATGGGGGTAATTTACTCTTTGTCAATAGGTTTACAAAAGGAGAGACATAACAGAACTTATGGTACGGAGAGCTGAGAGCACTGGGTTCAGGGCTATAATTCTCACTGCTGATACTCCGAGGCTTGGCAGAAGGGAGGCTGATATAAAGAATAAGTAAGCTGTACATATATCATTTCGTTGTCATTCAAGTCTAGCTAAAATCCTTGTCATAGTTCATCTTCAATCTAATCCACAAGAAGTCAGTTTCATCATTCAGTACTAACGAGTCATAATTTTGGTAATCTTGTGTTGATATACTAAGAGTCAGAATTGCAGGATGATTTCACCTCGGTTGAGGAACTTTGATGGTCTTATATCAACTGAAGTTGTATCTGTAAGTAAAACCATGTATATTAACTTTTTCTCCAAAAGCCATTAGGAGTATTTAGACAAATAACATGCTAAGCTGAAACAGGCAAAACTTGAAACTCTTCTAAATCAGGTGGACTATATATGTTTGATATGACGGGACCATCTAATAATGTCAAGTTTTCCTGACAAAAATGTATAATAGATAATTTACCTAAATCACATGTAGCTCTATTAGTTTGATAGGAAGAAATTCATTTGGTCATCATAGATATATCCACTTGAAAATGGTGTAGACTATGCTTACTAATCCACAAATAAAATTCTGCAGGACAAGGGCTCAAATCTTGAAGCATACGCTGCAGGAACTCTTGATCCTTCGCTTTGCTGGAAGGTACAAGATTTAGAAGTTAAATGAAGGTGTACCTTAACACCATAAGAAAGGATATGATGAATTACAGACTTGGTCCTTCAACACAAAATTTGTTGCGGATGTCAACTTATGTTAAAATATCGATATTTTCTGACTGCAAAGTACATTAGAGAAGGATCAGAGTTTCGTTGTTTTTAGAGTTCATGCACAAATATGACTTGCTATATTCTTTTTTAATACTCACAGTCCAAAAACTTTGCAGGATATAGAATGGTTAAAGTCAGTTACCAAGTTGCCAATTCTGATTAAGGGTGTTCTCACTTGTGAAGATGGTACAGTTAACTCTGAACCTTACCTATTGCCTACTCAAAAACTTCCTACCAAGTCTCACTAGGTGGGCATTTCTTTTAAAGACTTGGCATATACTATTTGTTGCAGCAATAAAATCAATTGAAGCAGGAGTTGCAGGAATTATAGTCTCTAACCATGGAGCTAGGCAGTTAGATTATACTCCACCTACTATTTCTGTTCTTGAAGAGGTGAGTTCCTCCCTAACATGTTTGAGTACAGATTGCTGGTTAGTTTAAAGGTTGTCGGGTTCTTACAGTTGAAATTCACTATATTTGTTTGGATATGCCAAAAGAAATCAGATTTGAAATACAAAGCTCGTTCAAATACTTTCCAATTGACAGTTGAAATATGTTATTTGAAATTTAAAACATAAGATTTATAAATTTGAAGTCTCCTCTTTGATTCTCAAAGCAAAGTTGAAATCTTTTTAGCATGCATATTGACTTCCATATATTCCTCCTTAATGCCCAATGGTTTCAGGTGGTCCATGCTGTTCAAGGTAAAGTTCCAGTTCTTGTTGATGGAGGAATTAGGCGAGGAACAGATATATTCAAGGCCTTGGCACTAGGCGCAAAAGCTGTTCTGGTAAACCTAATGATTCAAAGAAATGGTTCAACTTTATTACTCTTGCAGGGCGTTATTTAACCTGTCGTAGTAGGTTATCTATCTTATTTTCCTGTTAACTAGTTTCACTTATTGTGAACAATATATTCGTGACAGATTGGTCGACCAATTGTCTACGGCCTGGCCACTAAGGGGGAGTCTGGGGTAAAGCAAGTGATTGAAATGCTAAAGAATGAACTTGAGCTGACCATGGCTCTTGCTGGCTGCTGCAGTATGGATGACATTACCAGAAGCCACGTTAAGACGGACAAAGAAAGGTTCTGTAGGATGTAGTGTCATCCTTTGTTGAATAAATGGCCTAGCCCCAAATCAACAATCATGTCACATCTCACTTTGTATTGTAATCTTCTGTCTGCAGTGGCATTATCAGTGCTTATAGATGATTTCTGCTGCTTTCATACAATTAACCTTTTACACTAGACTCAGATTGTATGAATATCAAACAGAACACAAACATTATTCCCAAAATACTCTAGTTAGGAAAGCTCATATATTTGTTCTGTCAATTTGTTAAAATCAACACAACAACACACAAATTTTGGGGTGAAAATTTCTCACACTTTGTTATTCATTAATGGGGTTTATATACAGGTATAAAACCTAGCTAATGGGTCTGGCCTAATAATAAAAACCCGAGCTAACTAATTACATAAACTGAAACAGGAGAGTAGTAAATTTTGTGACAATAAGCCTTCTGAAAGCTTCTGGGTAGGTTGATAGCCAATTTAAGAACATCAGACGAAATAGATATAAAGTTTTCATATAACAGAGGCCAACTAGCTTAGTACTCTTAGGGGGTCGTTTGGTACAGAGACAAGTTATATATGGATTAGTAATACATGGATTAATAATGCAGAGATTAATAATGTATGGATTAGTAATGTAGGGATTGTTTTTATCATGTGTTTGGTTCAATATATTAAATTCTGAATATACTATGTATAGTATTAACTTAAACTAGTATTTGGTACAAGCATGTATAAACTTTAGTTTACAATTATACTCTTAGAGAAAAATGAGTTTTAGTATAAAAGGGTTTGTGGGCAAGGATATTTTTATCCTTTCAAACTTTTTATACATGTATTGTAATCCATGTATTAATTATACCATGATGAGCTTGGTATTAGTTTGTACCCAAATTGGTGAATTAATTAATATTGGTATTAGTTATCCCAGTTTCACACAAGCTACCAAACGCAGAATAAAGTTGTAAAAAAATTTAATACATGGATTAGCTAGTCTATACACCATTCCAAACGAGTCCTTAGGGTCGCGTGGTACAAATACAAGTTATACACGGATTAGTAATGCAAAAATTAGTAATAGAGAAATTAATAACACAGAGATTATAATACGGGGATTATCATTTACCAAGGTTTTGGCACATTGTACCAAATATTATGTAGACAAGATATCATTCAATATACATATTCATTTTTAAAACTAAAAGGTATCGATTTGACATTTATACCCATGAATATTTAACTTTTATTGGGAAAGACAAATGATAGTTTTGTACATGAATTAGTTTTACTAGTAGTATAAAATAATACACCAATTGGTGTATTAAATTATTACATGGATTAGTTATGCATGATTCAAAAATACTATCAAACAATAAATAAAATAATATCAAATTTTATATCATGACTATTTTTCCCAATACAGACTCTTGTGTTGCTTTTATTGTGAGCGTGTATCTTGGTGTTGTTTTTGCTATAACGTCTAAGTTATTTGTTCCTATAGAGTTCTCCAAGCAAGAATTAGTGGATTGTTTGCCGATATTGGAGGGCGTGACCACTTTTGGTAAGGCATTTGGTATATTATTTGGTATGGTTTACATCATCTATATGAAGGAGAATATACATGTTGACTCGTAGGTGTCGCTCCATAGGGGTAAGCATAAAAGCTGATTGATCTATTCATTTTTCTAAAATGATAAGTTATGTTTTAACATTTAATATTTCATTTGTCTGATTCAAAGAAAAATAACATTAACTCTTGGAAATTATTGAAGATATGATGATGTTCAAAAATATTTTGTATCTCTAACAGAATAATTCTCCTATTTGGCTGTTACCTGCTGTTTACATAACAGAATAAGGAAAAATGCCCCAAGAGTTACAATTATTATTTATATGGACAATGGTCTTTCAAGTAAAAGAAAATGTTAGCCATTTGCTTTACTATAATACATTAGTTCTTATTGTCAATAATCCTACCGAAAAATATGGAACTTTGAGTCATTTAATTCAAAGTTCTAAATATTAAGCAAAGTTCTATAATGGAAAACATGAAATATATTAAAAAAATAAAATTTTATTAAGTAACTTTAGGCCTCCAATTTTTTTGAGTCGCATATCATACATATTACTACATCATGATATTAATCAAAGAGTTTAATTTATATACATCGGTGGTGTAAACTTTCTTTTTACACCATCGGCTAGCTAAAAGTCTATTACAATTAAATTTTCAATTATTCTTGTTTGTTTTATATTTTCAAGCTTAATACTTCCCTTAATTAGCTAATTTAGCTTAGAAAATTGACCAATAGTTGAGTCACGATGCAAAAATTGACCTTTAAGAATTACAAAGCAAAATCTAACATATACGTTGGTATCTTGAACAATAAAAAGAAGACACATACTTGACTTGGCCAAATCATTGGTATAATTAAAGTTTAAATATAAGAACAATCAAGAATACTTGAAACTTTAATTGTAACAGGCCAAATCAGATGGGAGATTATAAAATTGCTTATGATTATAATACTGACACAGTGTTTAAAGACAAATACAGAAACTCCCAAACTACAGATCAGAAGATTACAAAGATGTGTTAAGAGAAACAGTTGTTCTAAATTGAAAAGCGTTAAAATTTATGCAACCCATCTATTCAAAAAGGCTATTTCTAAGTTCAGCTAATTAGCTTTAACAACAACAAAAACTGAAGAGGGAGTGGAGAAGTGCAGGTACTAAATGTGTTTCTTACTTCCAAGTTCCAAAAAACCTTATGCTCTAATTTGTCGCATCATTTCTTCAATTTATGACATGTCTGATCGTTGTGTTGGGTGTACGAACAAAGTCCTATGTTGTAGCTGAAAATTTTGGACCCTACTTATAAGTCGTAGGGATCTCTTAATATTATTGGCGTGAGACTTTTTAGAAAAACCGTGCTCACTTGTCCTAAGAAAATAGCACACCATATTAAGAGTATTTTTGGAATGTTTTAGACCAAGAAGTTAAACTCCTCCGATCACATGATGTGATGTTTGACTGTGAATTTAATTATGGTCAAGTTCCTAATCAGATGCTCTTGTATATGTATTTAGTGCTACTTCTTGATCTTGGGTTTATCTTGTTAAAAGACTCCTTTTTTACCTTAAAAAAAAAGAACTTTAGTGATTAATTGTACACACACAAACAGTTAAACTTCTGAGAGCGGGAGTTTATTAGTAGTAAAAGCTCAATGGTTAGAGATTACCACCCACCTAGCCTCGTTATTGGGGACAAATTAAAATACACCTTTTCGAGTATATAAATACGCGACGATTTGCTAAGGGTATAAATGAACCAAAATGTAAACGGAAGGCAAAGTTGTTCAATCTCTATTAACTCAGCTACAGAATTTTTTGACACTTTTAATATCAAGTAGACAACATGATCAAAGTTTTAAAATTAGAGGAATGTAGCATATGAATGCTTGTCCGTGCAGGCTAAATGGCAGGCGAACCAGTTAATGTGAAAGAATTCGAAGAGCTTGCAAGGCAAGCCCTTCCAAAGATGTACTATGACTACTATGCTGGAGGAGCTGAGGACCAGCACACCTTAAAAGAAAATGTTGAAGCATTTCGTAGAATCATGTAAGTTTGTAATTTCGTAGTTTCTGGCAACAGACACAGATGTCTAGCACTAACTTTTGATAAACTCAGTATTCGGCCAAGAATACTTGTTGATGTGAGCAGAATAGACATGTCAACAGTTATACTCGGTCACAAGACATCAGCTCCTATTATGATTGCCCCAACGGCCATGCATAAATTGGCACATTCTGAAGGTTTGTAGTAAACAAATTATCATCCTAATCTCTTAGCTGAACACATTATGTAGTTCTGATTCAAGAAAGCGGTTTATACATATGCCAGGAGAAGTTGCAACAGCTAGAGCAGCTGCAGCATGCAATGTTATTATGGTAATATTTTCTAAAGAAGATCCATTTCCAATTTCGGTGTGTGGATACTGAGTTCTCTTGATTATAGGGACTGTCATATATGTCAACCTGCACGATCGAGGAGGTTGCTTCTAGCTGTGATGCTGTTCGCTTTTTCCAGATATATGTAAATTTCTTCCTAACTATCGCGATCTCCATATATCTTTACTGATTTTTGTGTTTTGAGACAGAAGATTATTTTACTTTTGTCAATAGGTTTACAAAAGAAGGGATGTAACAGCACTTATGGTGCAAAGAGCTGAGAGGAATGGGTTTAAGGCTATAATTCTTACTGCTGACACTCCAAGGCTTGGTAGAAGGGAGGCAGATATAAAGAATAAGTAAGCTATATATCCTTTTGCTCTCGAGTCTAGCTAAAATCCTTTTTTCCGTTCTTTTATCCCATCTGGATAGAATTCAGTTTCATCATTAAGTACTTCTAGTAAGAAAAGAATCATAATTGCAGGATGGTTGCTCCTCAGCTGAAGAACTTCGAAGGTCTTATATCAACTGAATATGTTTCTGTAAGTAAAACGATATTTCCTGTACTTTTGACAAATCACTTTTTAAACTGAAAGAGGCAAATTTTGGAACTCTTTTGGAAAAGAAAAATTTATTTTCCAGGACTAAATGCCCCTAATTGGCTGGGTTTTCCCACTACATCTGGTGGTCACTCTGAACGACTCATTCCTATATTCAGGCTTTAGGCAACTTGTTTGGATTTGACAATAAAGTATTACTTCTTGTGTCCAAGTAGGTAGAACCTAATTTTCCATTAATGGAACCTCAGCTTTGACTAGCCAATTAGCTGGTCATTTCACTACTTCTATACGTCTGGGGATTATAATGCATTCAATTACAGCTAATACATACTTCGCTCTAAACCTTGCTTCTCTGTTTCCACTCTATTTCCCCTATTGGACTGGAAATTACACTCCTGATTGGGATATTTACCTAGAGAAGATGACCTATTCTACTGAGCTGGTCCGCTACTTCTGTTTGTTGAATATGGTGTGCCTAGCAATGCTTCTGTTCTCATATATGTGCATTCATGTTCTTGTTCATCTGTTTGATATGCAGTTCATCATAGATATTAACTTGAAAGTGGTATCGATTATTCTTACTGATCTACTAATCAAACTCTGCAGGACAAGGGCTCAAATATTGAAGCCTTTGCTGCAGGAACTTTTGATGCTTCATTTTGTTGGAAGGTAATTTTTCATTTGTTCATTAGTACCGCATGATAGTAGCACATGAAAATGCATGACCAATTCACTGTTGGTCCTAGAACAAACATTTTGGTTGAGTGTGTCGACGTACGTTAAAACAAGTGAAATTGCTGAGCTACAAAGTACATTCTGGAAGGATCAAAGCCTGTTTTTTACCAAATACAAATATGACCTACTGTACTATTCTCTGATCCTTTTATGCTCCAAAATTTTTTTGCAGGACATAGCCTGGTTAAAATCAATTACCAAGCTGCCTATTCTGATTAAGGGCGTCCTGACTTCTGAAGATGGTACTTATCACTGAACCCTAGATATCTGATAGTTAAGGTTTCTGCACTGATTATGTCTATAAGAACACATGCAAAGAAAAAGATTGGTGTAAAGATTAGATGCAAAAAGCTGATAGGGAATGCAGTCAAGTAAACAGGGAAGACATGAACAGAGGAAGCAACATCATGAAGAAAATATAATTTTCAAGGAGAAATTTTCAGAAATCTTAATTCAAAGACTAGAAGCTATATCCGAAGAGGTTCCTTCGAGATGCTTACCATCATTCTCCAAAATAAACTTCTTCCCTTCCCCCTCACCTTTTATTTTTGTACGGAAGTGGAGGGAGGTAGAGGTGGATCTTAAAAAGCCTTACAACGTTTCAAATTTATCTACTTCAAAGTTTCACTAATTTAGTGTAATGAAGGAGTCTTCTTTATGACATTATCTTATTTGTATGTCAGTAGGATTTACAGAGAACTTCCGGTGTTAGAGAACCTAATACTGTATATTGGATGAAACGGGTTCAAATGGAGCGAAATGGATAGCAAGTAGTCAAATAGCTGACCTCGACTAACTTGGGATTGAGGCATAGTAGTAGTAGCCGTGTTATTATTGTTGTTATAAGGTCTCCCCAATTGAGCATTTCTTCTAAAGACTTGGCATATTCTATTGTTTGCAGCAACAAAAGCATTAGAAGCAGGAGTTGCAGGAATTATTGTCTCTAACCATGGAGCTCGGCAACTAGATTATGCTCCAGCTACTATTTCTGTTCTTGAAGAGGTTATTCGCTATCTTCCTGATATGTGTGATGTTATCTTTTACAGAATGATGGTATGCTTAAAGAATTAGCTTTTAGACTTTCTAACAGTAGAATAGGACGTGGCACATTGGCTAAACCTATTAGGTCAGAAGCAGTTGTAGCACAAAAAGTTTGTTAGTATGGAACATTCAACGTGAGATGGATCACTATGGGCTTTTCAGTTTTGTATTTGTTGCTTCTGAAAAGAAAAAGAAGGAAGCTCTGTGATCTTGCTTAGTAAGAATGAGACCACAGATTTAACATACTTCGGAGTAAAAAAGAAAGTTCTATGGCCTGTCAAATTTATAGCAAGGACACTTAGACAGGCTTTGAATGCAGCTGCCTTGTTGTGTTCCACAGAGTTTGGGTTATTGGAAGAAACTGGTTGTAGAGAGTCATCTATGTAATCTCAAAGTACTAAAAAGGGCTGTTTTGGCTGGAGGGACATAGTCCTATGTGTTTCAAATTGACACGTCTAAATCCTTTTAATCTATTTGGATATTTAGGAAGATTTGTTTCTACACTGCGATACATCTATCATATCCAAATAATAGTTCTTAATCTCCAATGTTTCAGGTTGTCCATGCTGTTCAAGGTAAAGTCCCGGTATTTTTTGATGGAGGAGTGAGGCGAGGAACAGACATATTCAAGGCCTTAGCACTAGGCGCAAAAGCTGTTCTGGTGAACTTATTAGACATTCCTTGCCCGAAGTTTACTCAGTTTGTTAAGCTCTACCTTGTTCCTTCCAGGGATTTCCCCTCTTTAATCTGAAACATATTCCTGCAGATTGGTCGAGCGGTTGTCTATGGCCTGGCAGCTAAGGGGGAGCAAGGGGTAAAGCAAGTTATTCAAATGCTCAAGGATGAACTTGAGTTGACCATGGCCCTTTCAGGCTGCCAAACATTGGACGACATTACCAGAAGCAACGTGAAAACAGAGAAAGAAAGTTGCCATTGTAGGATGTAGTTTCATCCTATAAGCAGCTAAGTACATCTCTTGATATATGGCATATACCCAACTCCGCAATTGTATCACATCATGGTTGCTAGTAGTTTTTTGAGAAATTTCATTAATGCTAGTTGATAAGGGATAATTTCAAAGACTTCCCTTCAGGTTTAATCGAACTAAAACTTTTGACCGTAACAAAATAATTTAACCAAAAAAAATTGATATGATATTAATTTCTAAAATAATCTGTCCAACCGAACTATTTAAAACCTATAGCTATGGCATAAAATAAAAACTAAAAAAAAAAAAGAAACCATGGCCTGGAAAACTATTACCTATAACTATATGTCATCACAAAAACAGAGCTCGGAAAGAGTCTGCATCTTCCGGGGAAGCTGATAGCTTCTCTATGGTCCCTTCCAACTGCTCCTTCAACAGCAAGAGTTGATTCAAGTTTTGACATTCTTCAACGTTAATACCCTCCAACCATCGGTAGAGACCATTCCTCGACCACGAGGTCGAGGGCCATGGTGGACTCGACTCAGAAGAGCTGCAAACATCATCAGAACTCGACCACGGACTCGACCCATAAGAGCTGCAAACCTCATTAGAAGGTTGATGGAAATTCACGAGTCCATATGAATATGGATATAGTATATAACACGGAAAAAAGGTGAAATACACGTTGCCACAAGTGCAAGGCATTCCAGTGGGAGCAACAGGAGGACCGATCATGAATTGTCCATTAAAAGGGGAAGCGCTCTGTGTCATAACGGGCACGAACTGTCCATTAAAAGTGGAAGCGCTCTGTGTCATAACGGGCATGAACTGTCCATTAAAAGGGGAAGCGCTCTGTGTTATAACGGGCATGAATTGTCCTCCATAGAACCACAGTCCTCCATAGTACCACATTCTATGGTGTCCTCTTTTTAGGCTTCAATTGCTTGAAAGTTGAAACGTAGAACGTACACAGAAGGAAAACCTATCTCCGTGTATATACATAGATATGGAAAAAAGAAGGTAAATCATAATGTAAAGATTCTTAAAGATGTAAAACATTGGTTTTCCTTTCTGTGAATATTCTCTTACCATAGTCTTATTTTTTTCTAAATATAACTTTGTTGACGTCTAAACGAGTCATTGGTGCATAATTTCTCCTTCTACGTAGAGCAATTTTTAATCTTTTTCACTATAGATTCTTTTTCATCAACTTTACTATAGACTCTAATCTGAAAATAAAATTTGTGTGGGTTAAAGCTTAATAATACAGGAAACATGATTGAAGATCATTTTAGATGCAATGTTATTAGAGGTGAAAAAATCAACCCAAGTTTGAGCGAGTTGGACTTGTACAAATTGCATGGAGGTCAATTTGAGGACAATCCAATTCTAACAAATTAAAAATTTAGCTGATTTAAACTAAATATTTTACCCAAATTTACGTATAAGAAACTTGTTAAACGATTTCTTTCTAAATAAACTTTTTTGTTTGATATAGCCATAATAAAAAAATTATTTAAAAAAAAAACAACCACAAAAATAAAAGTAAGAGTTGTGTGGGTTAGGCAATGACCATTGTTAGCCCATTTCAGCCATGTAACCTTAATCACCTATTTACACCTGTCCAATTTAGCTTACTGTCCATTCGACACCATTGTTATAATATGTTAAAGGCAGAATATATAATAACCCCTAAATTTGGTTCGAATTATCATATGCACACCTGAATTATGTGGAGTTTATAATAGAATTGATACTTTTTCTACATATACAAGTCGCATTATATTTACAAGTAACGCAATTTACAAGTCGAATTGGACTTACGAGTCGCAGTCCGCCAAAGTAAATTACACCCATTCCTTGTTTGCCATTATTAGTGTGTAAAACGTGCCACTTAGGAGACCATAACCATCAAATTTTAGATATATTTCGTGCCGTGTGAGACGTTTATAACATAAAGTCTAATCATTGTTTTCTACATTTTGGTCAAAAGTATTTGCTTGCTCCTCTATTTATACACTAATAATCATCCTAAGCTGTGGGAACCAGTAAAAGTAGAGCAATGTCTCCCTCAGTGTCTGTTACAAAAGTGCAGGTTGAGAATTACGTGTTCCCACCAACAGTGAAGCCTCCTGCTTCCACTAAAACTTTGTTCCTTGGTGGCGCTGGTTTGCAAATTAAGCTTTCTTAGCTTGTTTAAATATTTTTCATGATCATGGTCTATATGTAGTAATATGTTTGTGTGTGTGTGTGTGCATGCAGGGCATAGAGGTTTGGAGATTGAAGGGAAGTTTGTGAAGTTCACGGTGATTGGCGTGTACTTGGAAGAGAGTGCTGTTCAATTTCTTGCTCCTAAATGGAAAGGCAAAAGTGCCGAAGGATTGATCCATTCAGTAGACTTCTTCAGGGATATCGTTACAGGTACCTGGACGTCCGTTTCAATTTATGTGTCATAGTCTGACATGATACTTCGTTTAAATGAAGAATTTCAGCATTTTTCATCAATCCCCTTTGATAGGTCCCTTTGAGAAATTCACTCGCGTGAGGTTTATCTTGCCCTTGACGGGTAAGCAATTTTCGGAGAAGGTAGCAGAAAATTGTGTTGCCCATTGGAAAGCAATAGGAACCTACAGCGATGCAGGGAGTATGGCCATTGAAAAGTTCCTCAATGTTGTCGAGAGTGAAACCTTCCTACCTGGTGCCTCCATCCTTTTTACTCAATCACCCCTTGGATCATTGACGGTACGTATGTTCAACGGATTTAAGTTATATACACTGATAGTATAAATATCTTTTATATGTATAATTTAACATGTGATAACATGTTAGTCATAGGCGCATTATCAAAGAATAATGTGTATCTATACAAGCTCATTGATGTTGTTGCTGTATTTCTTTGTCTGAGTCCAGATTAGCTTCACTAAAGATGATTCAATAAGTGAAGCTGGGAATGCTGTAATAGAAAACAAACAGTTTTCAGAAGCAGTGCTAGAGACCATTATTGGGGAACATGGAGTTTCCCCAGCAGCAAAGTGTAGTATCGCCGCAAGAATGTCTGAACTTTTCAAGAATTCTCTCTTTTGAGCAGTGGTAGCATTATGGTAAAAGCTTATTTTTAGTGTATTGAAAATAATGATTCGTAGGTTCATATTTTTGGATCATAGCCATAATGAAAAGTATAATGTATCGGTAGTGGTTTGAATAATGTCGCTTTGTTGATCTAGCAGTTTCATCTTTAAATTTGAGATCGTAAAAATAGTTTTCCAAGTCTGCATCTTTGGATTACTTTTCTCCAGATCTACTTTCGATAAATTTGCCCTCCTTGTCAGTTTACACAAAAGTAAAATCAGATTCATCAAAAAATTTCAGCAGTGCTAATGTTAACCAAGAGTTACCTCAACTCACTTTAACAAAACTACTAAAAGTTAAGAGACGACAGGAAAACCGTTTAATTTTGACAGATATTGTAAGGGTAACCACTAAGATGGTGAACAGTGGTTACTAAGCAGACCTCTAACCAAGCGTTTGGACATACATTTAGTTAGAAACTTGAAAAATTGAGTTTTTGAAGTTGAGTTTGAAAAATAATATTTGTAACTTAGAAGTGTTTGGACTACATTTCACTTAAAAAAATAGTTAAAAGTTTTGTAAGTACACCGTTCGAGTTAGCAACGGGGCTACAACCACATACTCCCCTTTGATGAGTTCTTACACAGGAAGAAGTCCCGGAGCACTAGTAGGTAGCGGTAGGAGAGATCCATTATGGTGGGATGGACCGTTCTCGAATTCCGGCCGGCATTTCTGTCAATCGGCGGAAGACTCGCGCATACTAGGAGGGTACGACTTCAAGGCATGGACTCGATCGAACGGCCAACCACTTGCCATTTTTGTAGGAGATGAAATCCAAAAGACCATTATTAGCGTGTAGTAGATTGGCTGGCCAGTCGAGAAGAAATTCATTTTGTAAGTGGGAAATTTTTTATTTCTTAAATTTCTCAAATACCACTCTCAACCAGAATGTAGAAATTTGAAAGTTTAGATTTTTCAAATTTTGCACAAATCCTATGAACAAACAAAAATTTGAAGTATTATTTCAAATACTCCAAATTTTGAGAACAAACGGGGTGATCAAACAGAGTCTGGATAACAAGTAATCAAAAGAGGAAGCTGCAAAAGTTGGATCAAAGTTCTGAAATCATAATAACATAACATCAAAATATTATGCTACTGCGTCAAGCAAGTATGAACAAGAACAGAGCAAACCGTCGCAGTATACACTCACCCTACTAAATCAAAGCCACAAAATGAGCATAAATATTCATACACGTGAGGACCAGCACCGAGCCTTAGTTGGGAAAAGAAAAACATAAGAAAACCTAGACGTTACAAAAACTCATCTAGTAAAAGAAAGGCAATGAAATGCCAAGTCAAATTTCTGCGCCTCACTGATAATACATGAGCTGCTGTGCAGCAACATTCTGGAAACCACCATCATATACAGCCTGGCTTGCTCCAGAAGCACCCATTCCCATTGATGCTTGCTTCAGAGGATGCTGACCCTGGGGTTGCATGAGAGCATGTACACCAGCCATCTTGCTCATAGCTAGCTGCCGCTCATAAGCCAGAAGGTCAGTGGCAGAGAGGCCCAGTGGCATAGGGGCTGGTGGTGGAAGAGGATTCGAGGCTGTTCCAGGTGGAGTTGGTTTGTTACCCCAAGAACACTGGAAACACACAAATGAGAAAGTCAAACTCAAAAAGTTATGATCAAGTAAATTAATTACTAAGCCAAAAAATCCAATATGGCATGGGCTTCAAAGCTCATGTAGAATGACTTACCTTAATCTGTCTCCCACCCAGAAATGATTGGGCATTTCCTATTTGAATCGCCAAAGCGGCCTCAGCATGGGTGCTGTATCTTACAAAACCAAATCCTTTATCACGTTGAACCCGAACCTCCTCTATCACTCCTGCACCAAGGGCATGAAAGTGGCGATGGAGATCGTGTTGTGTCACCTGAAACAAATGAAAGTAAAAGGGCTAAGGTCCTTCTAAAAGCGCAAAGGTACTTGAAAAGCTGAGCAGGGACTAGGGCAAAAACACCCTGTGGTTTACTCCTAAAGGTCACACACTATCATTTTCCAAACAGGAATGATGGTGAATGTAAGAAGAATATCTTACCTCATGAGCAAGATTACCCACATAAACAGTTGTATACTGTGGGTTGTTTTCAGGAGCGTCACTATTTGCTGGCTCTTTACCATCTTCTGCAAAAAGAAAAAGGCATTCATCAGTAGGCCAGAATCAATTTCAAGAACCCAACCCTCTGAATCCAGCAACCTTCGAAGCAAAGCCCAACACGAGTTTGTCTTGAATAATTCTCTTTACCAAATTTAAGGACTTTTCTTTATGGTACAGCAAATTGCACACACCTGATGATCCATTAGTTAATTCCACGACACTTTTGGCATCTGAACTCTGCTTGTCGTCATTTGCATTAGCACCTTTTGTGGCCCAGTTACAACGTATCTGTCTACTACCAAGCCATTTCCCTTGTAGCATAACAAAAGCAATCAGCTATTCGAGAAAGGAGCAACATAAATACAAAGGATAAAATAACACCTTCTAGCTCTCAATTGCTTTGGAATAATCCAACATGGCATGAATCAGTAAAAAAGTTGAAAGAATACAGCATACAACATCCATGGTAACTTACCAGTTAAATCATTGATTGCACTTTGCGCATCCTGGATAAAAACAATAATAAGATTAAATGGGAACAAAGTTGTGCAGCACTTAATCTTTTCTTACTGGTAGTTGTGCTGCACTCAGTCTTATAAAGAAAAAGAAGTTGTGCATCACTGGAGGGATGAACAGAAATTAAATGCAGATAAAAAAGATACCTGTTGGTTCCGGAAAGAAACAAATCCAAAACCCCTAGAACGCCCAGTGGTCTGATCCCACATTACCTTAGCATCACTATCAATGGAAGGTGATAATTAGCCACTTGATATTACACATTTCAATAACACAATCTCATTATTTTGAGCTAGTGTATTTGACACTTTCAAGCATAAGTATACAATAACCATGACAGAGCAACTTCGTAGGGAGGCATTTAGGAGGACGAGGTACTTACGAGCAACTAGGGTAAACAGAGAAGCAAGCAAACAACATGGCATCAGTAACTTCAGGGCTCAGATCGCCAACAAATACATTGAAGTGGCCTACAAAAAGAAAAATATCATACTACACAAATTCACCAAAAAACCAATGCAACATAACCGACTAAATGCAAAGAAGTCAAATTGTGCATTTACTAAACTAGAAGGCACCTGAAGTATCCTCCCTCTGTCCACTGGCATATGCCCAGTTAACTTTAATAGGCTGCCCAAACCTGAAACGGAAAAGGTAAGAGCCACAGACCCAAAAAAAGGGACTTAAGAAAAACATGTGGCTAATAAGACTACTTACAAGTGCCTTCCATTTTGAGTAACTATAGCAAGCTCAGCAGATCTACGGTCATAGTAATGAACAAAACCATAAGATGACTGCACGAGACAAAGCATTGTCAATTATAAACCCATAGGAAAAATGCCTAGAAAACACAATGAGAAGAAAGGGGAGGACCTATAGAACATATTTAACGGTAGCCAGAGAGAATGTTGGCAAGTTGCATGAGGAGAAATGTGTACCTTGTCCTTCCTTACAAGTTTGCAGCTTTCAATGGGACCAGCAAACGAAAAAAGTTCCTGAAGGAGTTGTTCAGCCACCTGTGGGTGAATATTACCAACATACCTGCCATTTCGCAGAAAAAAAAGAAAGAAAAGAAACTAGAAGTTTTAAAAAAGAAAAAAAAAACAAAATGAAAAAATAATTGGATCTATAAGAATCTCCTCCAGTAATGGAATCACAACAAAATGAACATTAACTTGTCAAAACTAATCATGGACCGATGAAACAATCAAGACAGGCCAATGTAAACAGGAAAGCAATTTTATATTATTGAGGCAAACATATACACATTAAAAAGATAAGTGAACAAGAAACTTATGAACTTTGCAAGTTCCATCATCCATGCAGTCTAGCAGAGGAGAAGGGAAAAAATAGATAATCCAAAATAACACTCACACACTGCGGCATGTACTTGGATCGAACCCAGGAGGTAGATTTCCACTTGGTATCTGCACCAATAAACGTACACAAAAATTAGAAGGGGGGGTAAATACACAAAATAAGAAACTACATGTCAGAAATCCAAAGAACAAAATTCACGAAAGCACCAAGGAAATTTAGGAGATTAGATAAAAGATCCAAGTAAAAGCCATTGAACCCCTCTCTTTGAAACAGTCAATACTGTCAAAAAGTTCTTTCAGTGTCAAATTACTAAAAATGATATACAAGATTCTGGCTAGGAAGGTCAATATACTTAATTTTTTAGTGAATTCGGACATAGATTTTTCCCATGTTTTAAAATAAAATTTACATCTTTGAAAACTAGATAGAAATACTATAAGTAATAGTAATAATTAAAACTCCAATATATTTAAGAAAAAGTGTGGTCAAAGAAGAACCTCAACTCATCAAATAAAACCATTGCCACGTAAATCAGAACAAAGTATCAATTAATTTTGGTAAATATGAATATTTGATACGGTTATTTTTTTTTTAAATAACGGTGGTGTCCGGACTAGCTTACGCGCACCTCGACTAATTCCACCAGATACCTGCTGCCTCCCACTATCACCAGATACCAGGTAACTCTAACCACCAAAGCTTGGATAGATGGGAAGAAAGACCTAGTGATTTTGCCTCCACTAGGATTTGAACTTGAGACTTTAGAATTCTATCCCACTTCATTGACCACTAAGCCATACCCTTGGGTGCTATTTGATATGGTTATTCTTATGCTAAAAAGAAGTTAAAAAGCACATAATTTTTTTCGAAAAGCTACACTTTTCAGCTTTTGCTACTACTCAGAAGCACTATTTCTTCAACAAAATCTCGGCCAAACACCGTTATTTTCTAAAGTAAGCACTTTCAAAAAACAATAGTGCTTTTGGCCTTTCAAAAGCTTGGCCAAACAGGCTTTTACTCTCATACATAACCTCTAAACCGTGTGACCAATGTATAGTTCGAGAGCTTAATTGATATATATCAATTAGGAATATATAGCATCTGAATTAACGAAACTTAGATTAGATTATCGTAAAAGAACCAGTCAATAAATGTGAGAATACTCAATGATCTTCACAAACCCTAAATTAATCACAATAAGTAGACCTCATTAACAATTAATTCGACGAAAATAAAACCTAGAGGGCTATAAAACGACCAAAAAGTGATGGAAAATTAACAAAAATACCCTCGCATAAATGAAACTGTACCTGAGGAGCAGCTAAAAGGGCAGGATGGTAAAGAGACTGTTGTTGAAGAAGAGCTTGTTGCATCAACGCTGCTTGTTGTTGTTCTTTTAGCCTTTGATTCAGCATTTCCGATCGCTGATTTAATTTCCCGGCGTGATATAGGGTTTCAGTGAACGGAAAAAAGGGGTCTCCGACGAAGAAGAAAAAAAAGAAAAAGAAAAGAAAAAAGAAAAAAAAGGAAAAAAAGACAGAAAAGAAATTAGTAAAGTGTGTTTATTTATAGAAAGGTAGGTAATCGGTACCGACCCGGTATTTTTGGGCTTTTTGCTTGTACGATGAGAACTGATAAGGGGATGTGCACGAATAACCTATTTTAGGTGGGCCATTTAGCTTTTAACAAGTTTCTAAAACTTATTTAATTCTTAGCTATTACCCTAAACTTCAAACTTTTGTATCTTAAGTTTAAACCTTGAGCTCTTAACTTCAAATATGAAGGCCTAAAGTTCAAATTCAAACCAGAAACATAGGCAGCATTCAACTTCAAGATTTGAAATTAGGAATATGCAGTTTTTATTGCCTAACTTCCAATCGGGGGCGTCAAAAGAGCATGTTAATGGGTGAATTTGTTAATGGGTGAATAGGACGAAGACCCTTAACAGGTTATTTTTAAATAAAAAATATTTCACTGGCTAAAATCTAAATAAAGAAGCCAAAGCTGGCTATATTACTAATTTTTTACAGTCTAGCAGCCAGTTGCTATGTCTAAAGTTTGAAGTTAGAAGTTGCATATGCCTAACTTCAAACCTTCATGTTTGAAATTGTTATGCATAGGTTTGAACAAAGACTTGAAGTTGGAAGTTGTTAAGCCAAATTTTAAACCTTCATACTTGAAGTTGAAATTCAGATCTTAGTACTTAACTTCAACCCTGAAGGTATGACGTTAAGAATCAAAAGATCGAATTTCACGCTAATGACTAAAAATTAAATAATTTTAAAAGAAATACTAAAACGAAATGGCGCGCCTAAAAGAAAAAAAGAAAAAAAAAAGAGAAATAAATGAGAGAAAATAAATTAGTAAAGTGTTATTTATAGAAAGTTTGGTAATCTGTACCGACCCGATTTTTTTTGGGCTTTTCGATTGATAAGAACATGGGAAGTGCAGCAATAGCCACTTTTTGACCCACCAATACAGTTTAAACAACTCTGGGGAACTTTGGCAGAGGTAGCATGCCTACGTTCGGACCATTGAGATTGAAGTTCAAGTTAGATCAACCTAACTTTAATCCTTTTTGGTCTAAAGTTGAAATATGCTTTTTTTTTTTTTTTTTTTTTTGCTTAGTTTCAAACCAAAGGTTCCTATCTAGTTCGAAGGTGAGTACAACTTCACACTTTTAGTCTTAATATGGCTTATTTTAAAATTAAAAATCTTAAGTTGAGTTAATTTCAATCCCTCATGGTTTGAAAGTGTTAACTTGCAAATAATTTTTAAAAATAGCTAAAAACTAAATAAAAAATGTAAAAGTTGCCCCGGTAAAAATTTTTACTATAACAACTGATTGGGAAAATTGTTCACAGATGGGCAGTGGTTTGTTTTTTTTGACCCCTATAAAAGTGGTTTAGCAAAAATGACCACTATTAAATTTAATGAATGAATTCTAAATGGAAAAATTCCTACAAAATCTTATAATGTTCCCCTTTTGCATAGCCAATTCTTGACCTTTAATGTGTTCTAATATTCTCCCAATAACTTGAAGTGCTGCCTAAGTTGCACTTGCCCCTTCAATCTCTTCTTAGATTCTCGCATACAGCATTTGTCCTTTGATCTCTTTATAAGAGGTAGTACTTGTCGATTCATAGCTTAAAGTATTGTCTTTGGATGAAACGAAAGTCATTTTGCTAAAACTATCTTAAGTGGGGACAATAGGACATGGTTAACTTTTTTTGGAATTATTAGGAAAAAATGCTAGAATAATCTATTTTAGGCACACCATTTAGCCTTTTACAAATTTTTAAAACTTATTTTATTTTTATCTATTAGCTAGAACTTCGAACCATTGTGTCTTAACTTCAAACTTTGAGCTGTTAACTTCAAACTTGAAGGTATTAAGTTCAAATTCAAACCAGAAAGTTTGAAGTTCGGCAAAGGCAGCTTTCAACTTCAAATCTGAAGGTTTGAAGTTTGGCATGACAACTTCTAACTTCAAACCTGGGGCTTGAAGTTCAGCTTCAAGCCTTCAGGTCTGAAGTCATGCATAGGCAGATTCTACTACCTAACTTCAAACTTGGTGCATATTAAGAACTTATTTAATGGGTGATAAGACAAAGACCTAAAATATGTTATTTCTACCCGAAGAAAAAAGTTACTGGCTAAAATCTAAATGAAGAAAGCAAAACTTACTGCAGGACTAAAGTTTTACCAACTCATATCGGGTGATTTTGATGACTAACCATTATGAAATACGCGAGACGGGAAATATCCTATGCTTTTAAGTTTTTAGATAAACAATAATCAGCACACAAGCGGCGCCACCAGCAATCCTTTACTGCCGAACCATCCAAACCGAAGCATACCTTGAATAGGAAAAATATACTTCATTTTTTTTAATTTAGTATTTTTCTTCTTCAAATTATAGAAAATTTCGCGTAGGAGCCTGTTTGGCGCGCGCTAATTGATTTGTAGCCGTCAAAAACAAATTCGCTGAGAAATAGCCACCTCCGGACAAATCCCAGTATTTATACTGGGGGAAACTTCAGTAAACTAGCCCCAGTATTTATACTGGGGCTTTGTTATGGGACTTTGTATAAAGCTTCAGTCCCATAACAAAATACTGAGGCTTTGAACAAAAATCAAAGCCCAGCATTTTGTTATGGGGACTGAAGCTTTATATATAAAGTCCCATAACAAAATAATGGGACATTTGAACATGTTAGTTCAAGGTCCCATTATTTTGTTATGGGATTATTCTGTTATAGACCTTTGAACAAGCTTCAGTCCCATAACAAAATACTTGGGCTTTGAACAAGCCCAGTTTTTTGTTATGGGACTAGTCTGGGGTGTTTTTCCAACGTTAATGGAGCTTAAGTGTGCGCGCGCATTTTGGCTATTCTTCAATGAATTTTGAAACGCTGGGCGCGTCCAAAAATGACTACTGATCAAAATTTCCCGATTTCTTCTAGACTTCATGATTTTGTAGCCATAGGAAAATTTCCATGGACTTTGTACTAAACTTCAAAAAAAAAAAATTAGGATTTAGTTCAAAGTCATAGAAAATTTACATGGGACTTCATATTTGCAGTTCCAGAAATTTTTTTAAAAATTTTAGGTAGGTTAAAGTACCAAGAAACTTTTCTGGATTTCAGTGGCTATTTCGAAAAAAAAAAAAGTATTTCTTGAAAATGACTATTCTTTTAAAAACATTCAAATGTCGATTGTTTCTCATTCAGCACTCTATAAATTGGCTATGAGGTCAAAGTTTTTCATTATTATAAGATTGTCCAGATTTAGGCTGGACCTTATTTTTGTCGAACTCCACAGATTCTGCCCAGCCTCATAAGGGTATTAGGGAAGGGCAACACAAATTGCTGGAAGAAATATTTATATCATTTGAGGTAATGACCACTCCTTTTAGAGTAATTTGATAAACTGAAAAAAAAAAAAAAAATAGCCATGTTTCGCTTATCTAAATCCTTATTCTACACCACTTTTACATGTTGTGTAAAATCCCCATTTCTTTTTCTTCTACTTACTAGTATTATCATAGAATTGCATTTTTCTTTAGCATATTTCATACTTTCAATAAATTGATATGAAAAACATCTGAAGAAAGAAAGTTGTGCAAACTGCATTTCAAAATGAGCGTAATTCAATTTTATGTAAGTTTTCTTTGCTCGACATTAGATGGTAAATTTCACTTGTGATACTTATCCATTGATGATTGGTTAGCTAGTAACTAAAATTGGAATTACTCAGAGAAAAAGTTCAAATTTTGTTATTTCTGCATGCTGAAATGTGGCTATAATAACGATAGATGCTGATTTAATTGTTCTTTATTAGTACAATATTTAACAAAAAATAAAGAAGAATATTAGTATAGTAGAAAGATTGGAGATCGTTTGTCTCGTAGCCTCACACGACACTATCAACTCATACGAGTTTTGAAATAAGAATATTGATTGACTATAGAGTCTCTATGTTTCCTCGAACATATAATATCTCACATCCGACAAATTCTTTTGATTATAAATATTCTAAAAAATCCTCCCTATAATAACACCTATTGAAAACTTAGGTCTTAGTGTCGAATCCACTTTCTGCATAAAACAGTTCTTAATGTATCTCCTATCCAAGTGCCAGAGTTTCAGTATATATTTGTGAATGTGTACAATGTAAAATAAAAGACTATTTATAGACATAAGAGTTTGTCCCACGTTTTTCACGACTCTTCATGGCCAAACCCACGTTTGGAACATTTATGGATGATGTTAATGGGCAAAGTAGTGGGCTGCAAAGTCGCTTGACTCGAGGCGCTTTACCGAGGTTCACGGATACGACCTCGGTGGTGAGGCCTTGCTGCTCGACCAAGGTGAATGCCACCGAAGCTCAGCTTTCGGCTCGCCTTCGGTGACGACCTCGGTACCTGACTTCGGCGATCCACTTGTCTGCTTCGGTTTCTAGCTTGCCATCACGCGCTCGGCTACTATCGAACCGCGTCATCGAGGCGATTCATAGTGAGCCGATTTTTACCCAATACAATAATACCTATTGAAAACTTAGGTCTTAGTGTCGAATCCATTTTCGGCATGGAACAGTTCTTAATGTATCTCCTTTCCAAGTGCAAGGAATAAATAAATTAAATGATCACTCGTTTGATCTTTTTTACAAATTTCACATCATGTCATCTGGCAATGAACTTATATACTAGCAGTATTCTTCAGTGGACCAAGCATTTGTCTGGTAAAGAAAAGATGGTTTTGAATTCCATACTCACAAAAGTCAAAACAGTCATCAATTTCCAATTTCCTCGAAGATTCCTTTGGAAAATGTTACTCCAAGTTGGCAACTAGTAACAATTGTATGCCAAGCATATACTGTACTTGGTGAAGGTGAAACGTGAAAAATGTGAAATGCAACAAGGATTAAGCATACTATTTTAATATTGGCAAGTCAAATATTCGGTTGGTAATAAAATAATTAATACACAAAGACTATTTGTAAGCTAAGTTGTGGTAGAAGAATCACAGATCTCTAATCTAAGATATTTTATACTATCTATAGCTAATCAACAACCAGTAAGTAATTACAGTAAAATCACCCATTCTTTTTCTTCTAACTTACTATTATCATTGAATTGCATTTTTCTTTAGTATAATTCATACTAGTAAGTTAGAAATAATAAAACATCTTTTTGTAGTGGATTGGGGCTGAATCATTCAACTATAGGGCCTCTATGTTTCGTAACCTCACATGAGATTTGAAATAAGAATGTTTGACTATAGAGCCTCTATGTTTCCTCGAATGATATCTCACACCCAACAAATCATTCCGAATAATAAAAATATCCTTCCTACAAGAACATCTATTGAAAACTTCACCTTAGTTTCGAATCCATATTCTGCATAAAACAGTTCTTCATGTATGATGTATCTCCATTACAAGTGCAAGGAAGAAATAAATTGAAGGATCACTCGTTTGATTTTTTTTTTTTATAAGTTTCACATCACGTAATTTGGCAATGAACTTATTTACTCCCTTCGTTCCAAAATGGTTGTCATAATTCGGATTTCAAGAGTCAAACGAGTTCATTTTGACCGTGAATTTAAATATATAATCTTTAAGTTTTTTATAACGATGTTTTTATAAGTCACAATAATTAATAATTCAAAATATTTAAAAGACATGAAAATATTACGGTCAAAGTTAAACTCGTTTGACTCTCGAAATTCGAACTATAATAACTATTTTTGGAACGGGAGAGTATCACATCTTACTAGCAGTACTTTTTTTTCTTCTTCAGTGGACCAAGCATTTGCCTGGTAAAAAAAGACGGTTTTGAATTCCCTACTCACAAAAGTCAAAAACATTCATCAATTTCCAATTTCCAATTTCCTCGAAGATTCCTTTGCAAAATGTTATATGTTGGCAACTAGTAACAAAAGAAATATTGCGCTTACTTTTGGACCATAAAAAGTCACTAATTTCAATTTAATTACTAGCTAACCAACTCTCCCTCAAAAGAAATATTTCGCTTACTTTTGGACCATAAAAAGCAATGAGAAAATAAAAAATGAACGAAAAATTCGACTGCTAACTAAATCTTAATAAAGAAATACTTGGTGAAGGTGAAATGTGGAAAATGTGAAATGCAACAAGGATTAAGCATACTATTTTAATATTGGGAAGTCAGATATTCGGTTGGCTATAAAATAATTGACACATAAAGATGACTTGTAATAAGCTAAGCTGTGGTGGAAGAATCTTAGATATTTAATCTAAGATATTTTATACTACTATCTATAGCTAATCAACAACCAGTAAGAATAAAGTAAAATTTGAAGAAAAAGGAAAGTAAAGGCTAAGAATTCCACGCAGGGAAGTAATGGAATTGCAACTATGCCAGTATTGACTATAACTTGAAATTGAGATCAAGCTCATGTTCACAATCCTTGGAGGATGATTCCCCATTATTTGAGGATGATGGTAATAAGGGATTATTATTATGTACTTGGTATGGTGCTCTAGCCGTGGCCCTAAATTAGATGACACAAGAAAAAAAAAGTTAGATTTATAGCAAACGTTTTATGGTATTAAAAACAAGCGATTTACGATTAATTCAGAATTAGCTTACCTATCTTTTCTTTTGGCAAGGAACCTATGTAGTGAAGATCTTCTTGCAATAGGTAGTTCTGAGAAAACAAAGACATAAATGCATATTAGAAGCAATCTTGGAAAATTCTATTATGTAGTATGAATAAGTAAGAATTATATTCTCACCTGAGCTGCTGCTACTAGTTCCAGCAGTATTTGACTGGATTTGTACTTGATGTTGCTCCTGCTGCTTTTGGGGTGCAGGAGAAATTGGTCGTGGCTTAAGCTGATCGGTTTGCTGCGGTGGCGGTGCAGCAGAAATAGATCCTGGCTTAAGCTGAATAGTTTTATGAAGCTGTTGTTGCTGCTGCTGCTGTTGTGGTGCAGTAGAAATACTACTTGGTTTAAGCTGCTCAGTTTTGTTATATGACATAGGAGCAGTGGCAACAGCAGATGGTTTAATTTTGTCCATGGTAGTAGTCTGAAAAGTGCCAAATGAACTCTGAGGACATCCTTTACTAGCCAATAACATCACTGCTCTAGCTTTGTCAGCTGGGAAATCATCAAACACTATTACTTTACCATCATAGAACATAGTCAATTGTGCTGCTTTAGGCTCCTTTGGTACCTCTTTGCTGAAAATGGAAACCAACATCAAGAACCATGACAAAATTAGTACTGCTATTCACTATTATTATACCGTTAAATGTACGCAACTAGCTTTTGGACTTCAAAAACACCATATTTTTATACTATAGGTACAGAGCAAAACAATTTTTATACTATCAAATTACATAAACGGAAAATTACAGAGAACTATCCATAAAAATTTAGATTAATAACATGAAGTAATACATATAATAATTTGGTAGGACAACTTAAAATACACTGATAATATAATTAAATTTTGCTTTATCTATGTATGTATATACGACCAGGGGCGGATGTAGAGGGTATGGTACGAGTTCGGCGAACCCAATAGGTAGTGTATTTGTGTTAAAAGATCATTAAATATATATAAAAGTCATGTCGAGAACCCAGTAACTAAGGCAAGAAATCATTATTCAAAAATTTAAAACTTCAACTCCTAAATCCGCGCCTCTCTATATATGAAGCCTGAGGTCGAGAGAGGGACAAACCTTGTACTTGGCTCGTTTACGACCACCTCCATCTCTTTAGAAGATTCTGTTGCAGCAATCCTAGGAACGGGATCTATAGACATTTGTTCTTTTTCATTTGTTTCAACTGATGGTTTTTCCATGTTTGTCAACAAATCCTTAGTTGCAGTTTCTGCAAGAATAGAATTAAGAAGTTAGATCTCTTTAGGAGCAATATTCACATATTTGCTAATTCTTAAACTTTTTCTAGTTCCAAAACTTGCAGACATACAGGTTCCAAAAACATAAACTAAGATTATTCCATATATAGAAACTCCATAAATGAACTAAGATTTTACCTGCAGCGACTTCAGATTTTCCAGTGATTCCAATACTATTCAGATCTCTAATAGTAGCTTTCCCCTTAATAAACTGACTCAATAAGCTACAGGTCTGCACGAAATTCGGCGCCTTTCCTGTCCTTCTTACACCATCATAACAATTTTGCAAATTTGACATATTACTCTCCACAAATTTCTCCAACTTTGCAATTGAAAAAAATTATGTTAATTCACAAACTTTTAGCTATTGTAAGGAAAAAATGAAAGTGGTGAGAAGACAAATAAGGAAATAAGAGGAAAGAACATGTGATTGTAATGGGATAAGGTTGGGTAGATAAAGGGAAATTTCCTGCATCCAACATTAGGTGTCTGGCACAATCCGTCACTATCGATACATGTTATCTGAAGACTTTTTACAACTTTATATTAAACACGTTTTAATTGTTCATACCAATATAACTATAGTAAACTAAAAAAATAATAAAGAAATGAAAGAAAAGGACTGTAGGGAACAGGGAGAAGTTAATAGACAAGTAGTCGGCAGGTGGGACCTAACCATAAAGTACGCACGTGTTTTTAATTCGAGCTTCATGGAGTCTACTAGATTTTATTATATTACGTTCAACCCTTCTGCTTCTCTGATTTTGCATGTTAGTCCCTTTGTCCATGAGAATATTTACTAGTACAATTTTGTCATACTTTGTCATAGTAGTAGTAGTAACTTTTTGTTTTCTTCTCATCTTATAGCTCACGTCTTGAACTCTTAGCCAAATTTTTTGCTACATTTTTCAATCATAGAAATAAATTTATACACTACCAACAACAACAACAACATAATCAGCGCAATTCCACTAGTGGATCTGAGAAGGGTGAGATGTACGCAGACTTCACCTCCACCAAAGTGGAGAAATTATTTTCGATAGACTATTAGCTTTTTACACACTAAACGCTTCCCAAATATGTCTAACATATACCTCTTTAATCTGTATATGTGGTTAATGTGTGTGCTTTCAACAAAATAAGGGATGTGAAGAGTAAAATTGAATAATTGATGCTTATTTTTTTTTTTTGGTAATCAATAATTTTATTAATCACCTGTGGTATCTTTACAAATCAGCGGCCTTATACTCAGGCAGCTATCCTAGTTATATTCTCCTCAACTCTGCTAGCTCTCTACTCCTCCTACTATTGCTACCCTATGCTATCAGTATGAAGTCTAAGATTTTGAACTAAGGATTTCACTTTAGCTCTAGCTCTCACACAGCAAACATAAGCTATTTCTCTCATAACTGCTCTCCAGTCTCTCTCTTTATGCTCGAATATCCTGCTATTTCTTTCTCTCCATATTGTGTGAACAAACTCTGTATACATCAGCTTGTGGAGTTCTGCCTCTGGTCATCTGAAGTATCCTCTGCTGATGCTGATCCCAGTTGGTTGTTTGGCTGTCTCTGTTATTGATCCATCTCATAAGATTAGTCCACACCCTGCTAGTATATGTGCAATCATAGAAAAGGTGCTCCTTGGTCTCCTGGTTGGTTTGGCATAGTGTGCATTTATCATCCACATGTACTCCCCATCGGATTAGTCTGTCTGCAGTGAGCAGTCTGCCATGCATTAACACCCATAAGGTGAATCTTGACTTTGGCCTTGCCTGATTATTATACATCAGCTGCTTCCATTGTACTCTATTGGTAGGTCCTTGAAGTTCTTTGTAGATTCTGCTGATCATGTTTCCCTTACCTTGTGCAGCTTGGTAAGCCAGCTGTAAGTTGCTCTTTGCACTGATTACTTTTTTAACCATCCAGCTCATTTGCTGAGTTGCAGGCACTTGAGCCATTTCCCTTTCCTTGATGTAATATGTGTGTATCCATCGGATCCACAACTTATCAGCTTTCTGTGTTAGATCCCAGCATGTTTTTGTGACTGCAGCCTTGTTCCATATCTTCAGGTTCATTAAGTTATATCCCCCTGCTGAGATAGGTTTACACATCTGCTCCCAGGACACTAAAGCTTTCTTTGTGATTTCATTTGCCCCAGACCATATATATGATCTACAATATGCTTCTACCAATTTCATTAATTTGGCTGGCAACACAAACAGTTGAGCCCAATAAGCCTGTATTCCAAACACTACTGCTCTTACAAGCTGAATTCTGCCTGCATAGGATAGTTTTTTTGCAGTCCATGATGCTATCTTTGCCACAATCTTAGTCAGTAGGGGTTGCCATTGAGCAGTTTTGAGTTTCTTAGTATCTAATGGGATGCCTAAGTATCTGAAGGGTAACTCACCCTGTGTATAACCCATATAGCTCAATATGTTCTCTTTCTCCTGCCTGGGTGTTCCACCATTCAAATAATTGATGCTTATTTGAATGGTCCAAATTTAATAAAATTGATCCAATGTTTTGAATTGGCTGTCCTTTATTTTCTTTCTTTTGCTTTCCTATATTCTCTCTTTTTCTAGCTTTTTCATTTTTTCTCTTTTTGGGAAGGGTCAAAATTTCCCTCAACTATTTAAAATTAAGCAACTATGTCATCATTGAGATTCTTGGCGCGAATTTACCCTTGCAATTAGTCAAATGGAGAAAATATACCTCCTTTCAAGGTTTTTTTACACTATATATTCATAAACTGCGAAGTATTTACAAGTCATATCCATAAAAAATTACACTACCTATAAAATTAAAAGTATTTATTGAATCTACCTATTTATTACTGTATATCTTTGTTATACCTTATAGGTATACACATTTAAGATATACTGCATAAATAATATTATACAATATTAGATATGAGTGTATACTTTTAAGGTATACTGCATAAATAGTATATACTAAGTCTAGATGAGTAAGACATGTAAATAATTTATAGGTTGAACTTGTAAATATGAAACTTATGGATAGAAGTGGATAAATATTTTGATTTTAATGGGTAGTTTCGTAAATCTCACATTCAACTGACATATTACACATCAGATAAAAACCCACATTAATTTTGCTAAACTATTCCAACCACCCCCAACCACAGCTCTCAAGGCATTATTGGAGCATGACTTACACATGTGTTTGACCCACCTAAAAAGGGTTTGGTGTGTCCGTAAAGGAGGGGTGTGTTAGTTAGATTTGGCTACAAATTATGTGATATGTAATAAGAAGAAAAAAGATACATATTCATATCTCTATTGACGACTTAACTTTAAATTTATCATTTTGTACTCGATAAAAAAAATTTATAGTAATAAAAAAGTTGCAGGAAAAAAAAAAGACTTCAATCATATCAAATGCACATTAATGCAAAAATTATTTGATACCACCAATCAAATGTCATATTAGTGTCAACCAAACACTATATTATCTTATCTGAAAAGCAGAAACTAATTAATTGTGGGGATTAACTATTACAAACCATCAACCAAGCCACCACTAATTTTTAAATGAGACCTTGTTGAGGAGAACTCATTCCTTATTCCAATTTGGATTGTTTTGTCGGTAACTAGTCATCCTTTGAGTATGTTTTCCTGGTTATTTATTTATTTTTTTTTTTTTATCTGCCTAATGTAAAACTTGAAGTTGATTTTGTAGCCACAAAACAAAAGGTTTTAGAGCCTGTTTGGCCAAACCTCCAAAATCAGCTTATTTGAGAAATGCTTTGTGTCAAAAATATATTTTAAAGAAGTGCTTTGCGACAGTTAGTGTTTGGCCAAATTTAGGAGAAATATTTTTGTTATTAATTTGTATTTGACCAATATTTGAAAAAATTATCAAATTACGAAAATGGATATATAATGATATTTGTTTGAATTAAATATGGAAGTTTGATATGAGTATTCGTGTCCCAAATAATCAAAAATACTTTTTTTTTTTTGGAGAAACTACTTTTTTCAGCTTCTGCTTAAAAGCTAAAAAACTGTCTTAGCTACTATTCAAAAATACTTATTTTTTAACAAAAACTTGGCAAAAGACCTTAATTTTTTTTAAAGTAAGTGCTTTTATGAAAAATAAGCATTTTTAACCCTAGAAGCTTGGACAAACAGACTCTTAAGCTCAGTTTGTATAGGATATTACTATGTGTTTTCTGTTACGGAAACAGCAGAGGAAGGTCGTAATTAAATAAATCTGTTTATTGAATTGCGTTTATTGATAAAGTACTGTAGTTATAGGCTATAGCTGCAGTAATTGACTATGATGATAAAAACTTATTGATCTAGAATTATGAATTTTCTCTACTTTCACACTAGTTTATTGTTAGTCAGTGTTATTTAGTCAACCATTAGAATTAATACTAATAGACAGAGGCAAAGCCAACTTTTAAAGTTTGGGGGTTTAGAATTCAAATTTTAAGTTAGAGGGTTCTAAATCTATAAGCTTTACATATTAAATAAAATTTTCAAGAAAAATACACATGCTTTGATTAAAGCTACGAGGTTCGACCGAACCCGTCCCGACATGCTATCTCCGCCTCTGATAATAGAACTAGTTATTTTAAAAGTGGAACAAATATTTTAATCTAATCGAACGGAAGAATTGAAAGGATAAGCCTTTCACTGAACTATGAGAATCAGCCGATTAAATAAAGTTTTCGAGTAATTTGTTTTATTTTATTTTTATGAAAGAAATAAAGAGAGCACGCGTAGAATATTAAGCATAAGTGGGATAGCGTTGAATCTTATTCCAGCCTACTCGACCAACAGGAAATAAAAATTACTAGTAGAGAGGATAGAAGAGTAAGGTCTTATTAGTTTGCACTTTATAGGAGTCTGAATTTTAATAATTCAGATAACTACCCATTAAATGTATTTATTTTTTTCCTACTTAAAACCTCTTAGTGGATCTATATGTTTTTTTCCAAATCTGTAGTATTTTATTGATTTAGTATTTCGCTGTTTGATTTGTACATTTTAATATTTCAATATAAGTAAACCGTACACAATTCAGATGTTGGAAAAACAAATAATCTTAATCATTAATTGTTCAAATCTAGAGAGAGCATCATAATATTCAAATGTATATTCAGGTTCAGATATTTTAATCTTAATAAAAACAACTGACCCCTAAATAACTTTATTTTTATCGTCAGCATGTTAGTCAAACTTTTAAAAACATTATTTGAGAAGCTTTTCTTGAAATATTTTTGAAAAGAAGCTGCGTGAGTTTGACCAATTTATTTTAGAATTATTTTTAAAACAAATTTTGATTGACAAATCTATCTCAAAAGTGAATTTGAGTGATAAGGTACTAAAAAAGCCAATATTAAGGTTCATATTTCAGATTAATATTGTTTAAATAGAGCAAGGGTTTAAACATTTGTTATCAAAGACTTTATTTTCTTTTTCTTTTAAATGGTTAGAATTTTAAGTAGAAATAAAATCATTAATATAAACAATTATATTTGGACTAATATGCCCTTAAGACCAACATGTTCCATTTTAAATACTATAATCTTTGATCAATTAACGAAACTAATTGCCTTCGTTTTGTCGCCTCATGTTCTTCTTATTGGTTTTTCAAGAATGGCCGACTACTATTATTGTAAGATCAATTGATTTCTTTAATTGGACAAAGTAACAACACTTTGCCATGATCAAAATTTTTCTCAACAAAGGAGTTCAAAAAAGTAAACATAAATTTTCTTTAAGCAAATACTAGTAATCTTGGCTTAAATTTCCAAGCTTGGTTAGGTGGAATTTAATCTAAAAAATGACCTTATGCGTTGCCAAATTATTGAATCCATATGAATGGTTTCAGATTTTGATAATTTCAAGACAATTTAAACACCTCCAAAGGTAAAGTTAAATCTTCCACTAGAAAACATGAAGCAAATAGAAAACATTGATGTGTGAGATGTTGATGGAAGTTGTTAAGTCATGAAAAACATTTGTCGAGGAATAGGAAGGAAACCCTAGTCTTACCGTAGTAGTTTATTTTTTTTTCCTATTTGAAAGAAATTTATTATTAGTTAATAAAAGTGTATAAGGGTATATTCGTCTAAATATAATTGTTTTTCTTAATGATAATTAGTTTAAAAGAATTGTTAAAAAAATCAAAATAAAGGAGGTTACCGTAATAGTGTAAACCATAAGGGAGGTCAGCGATACAAAGCCAAATCTGAGGGGGGTCTCTGAAATAATGAGTTTTTATTCATAAGTTTCAAAAGTAAGAAAAGGAAATTTTGGCCATATACCATCACATAATTTGGTAAAAATACTATGCTTATTTATGATTTCTTAAAGGGTGTACAAAGTCAAACCATATAACTGAAAATGACCGGAGGGAGTAGCAACTTAGATAAACAAAATGCCTAATTTACCCTAAAATTATGAAATTACTTTATACTTCATCCCATTTTAGTTGTCTCTTTCAGATTTTTCACTCCATTTAAGAAAATCAATAAATACAATGTATATTTTATATGCTACCCCTATTTATTATTTAATTTTAATTGTTTTTAAATTTATTTAAATATTAAGGGTATAGCTGGGAAGAACTAATCAATTTAAAATTAAAATACTAAAAGAACAACTAATTTAGGACACATAATTTTTTGCTGAAGAGATAACTAATAAAAATAATTCAAAATTTCCAAAATATATCCTAATATAATTACAAAAGCTTCAAATATTTTGTTGAACAATTAAATTCTTATGGACCCAAGAGATACACTAAGGACAATTGGAAGACTATTAGTCGATCACGTCCTGTCGTTTGAACTTTTTCTAAAAAGATTATATGGGGACTCAGTTTATAGAACACGAGAAAATAATGGCAGACTAACCCTGAAGGGGTACAAGTTGCACAAGGGACCATATTCTGAATTATAGCATAGCAAACGGGTAAATCACGTTTCTTTTGGTCTAGTCGGTGGAACCGGTGAACCACGCGAGCTGGTTAGATGCGTGGGGCAGAGGGCTCGTCTTCTCGATGCTCATTTAGCTCCCGTTTGGACATAATTTTTGGAAGGACTTTTTTGAGAGTTTTTGGGACAAAAAGTGTTTGTTTATGCTTTTTGAGCAAAACTTGTACCAAAAACTCTCAAAAACTGGTCTTGAGCTGTTTTTGGGCAAAAAACTAACATTTACTCATCAAATTTCATTTTCATAAGAGCTCAAAAGCTCTTTTGAGTCAAAAAGTTTGTTCCAAAAAAGTATAGTATGTCCAAACATTTTTTCATTTTCATATCAAACTTCATCCAAAATGTATTTTTCAAAAAATATTTGAGAATCTATGTCCAAACGCTAGCTTAGTCATTGCTAGTAAGTAAGTAAGAGACAAAAGTGTCGATTCATTCCAATAATTCATCTTACGGCACGAAATTTTTTTTTTTAAATTTTAAACTGCATACATGATGTGATTTTTAATATACTAAGAAAAACTACAACTTGGGGGATACTATTACTTTTTTATTTACCTAACTTTTGATTATAAAGTGTTAATTCAGTCTATTAACAACCACCCATTGACTTAACATTTAATAGCTCCAAAGCTTAAACAACTTCCAAAGGGCTTTATTCTCTAACTTAGAGTTGGGACTCTAACCTATCTGGGAGGCCTTAATTTGTTCACCAATAAAGCTTATTACTTTTTTACTATATACTTTTCGTTAGGAGTGGTCAAATAAAATTTAAAATTTGAATCAATTGAAAATAAAATTAATAAATTGGTTTACTTATGGAGAAATGCACAAATCCAAGCAAAAATAAAAAAACGACATATTACAAAGAAATATTCGGGGTTTGAATCTCTCTTGGAGAATTATTACGTTTTTATCTCTATTTGGTGCATACGTGCATTAGCAAATAAACTGTACCAAGTTCAAGGGATTTTTTGAGACATTATCAATATATTTTCCATAATATCTGTATAGATTTGCAAGCGAATTATTGGGTAGGTTGTTGTTATTGTTAGTAATTTGTAAACGAGTGAGAGACAGACTTCTATAGTCTGCTGGGGTATGGCAATATTTGAACTTCTTATAGTGACCTTCTTGTTACACATTACAGTAATTGTTCAAGTTGTAACCATTCAAATAAACTTGTTCATGAAACCGGATTTTGAAGCTTGCAATATACTCGTGGCTATTTTATAAAACTGGACAGTTATCAATTATCTAACCTTAAATAGAATTGGAAGTGGGTAAAGCGTGAACTATACATAAAATTAAGAGTTTAACCAATATCCACGAAAAAAGAAAACATATCCAATGCAACTTGACTTATTTACCAAAATATATTACACGAAATTAAACTTGTAATATTGTTATCCGGATATGTTTATAGAATATACTTATGTCATTCGTTCTTTTTTCTTGTGAAAACTCAACCATTACATTATTTTTTCTTTTCGGAAAAAGCGATATTTGATTTTGATATCAAGATCCATCGTTTTGGTGTCGAAGAACAAGTTCGATTAAAAGGAGAAGTTTTTAATAACTTATAGTGTAATCCAAACTGAAATTAATTCACTTGCCAACTTACCACAGGGAATGAAGTCATTTGTGATAAGGTGGGAGTAGCCCCAGTGGCCGAAAATATGCGAGAAGCGAGGTTGCGATGGTTCGGTCACGTGAGAAGGAGGAGTGAAGAAGCTCCAGTTAGGAGGTGCGAGAGATTAGCAGTGCGGGGTCTGCGAAGAGGCAGGGGTAGATTGAAGAAGAATTGAGTCGACGTGATTAGGCAGGACATGACCCAGCTCCAGATCACCGAGGAAAATACCATAGATAGACGAGTGTGGAGGTCAAGGATTAGAGTAGAAGAGTAGATTATAGTCGAGTATCTTTCCCCTTATTAGATATAATATTATGCTTATATAGATGATATACATCTTAGTCGTCGCCTTTACATCTATTGCTATTATCTGTTTGTTTTGAATATGCTTTACTTTTAACTTTCTCTTTAGCACGACAGTTTTGATTTGATTTTGTTTTTATTTTCTAATATGTTTCTTTTCCTAGCCGAGGGTCTATCGGAAACAGCCTCTACAATTCGGTGGGGTTAATGTCTGCGTACATCTCACCCTCCCCAGACCCCACTTGTGGGATTCACTTGGTTTGTTGTTGCTGTTGTTGTAACTTACCACCGGTTGAAAGATAAAATAGAGTCGAAGAAAAACCATAAAAATAGATAATTTATGATACTTGTAATGTAATTATTCACTTAATCTAACTATAATTTTAAAAGACATTCACAATTGCTTACATTTGACAAAAAAGGCTATGAATCCTCAGGATCCTCACTTTTTGCTGGAAGGAATTCATTTTATTTTCGTGGTGGTCATTTTCTCTTGATTTGGTTGGAAAGCAATCTAAATTTACACATTTGCCTAATTTACAGTATCTAATTCAATAATACCTATACTTATTTGTTAATATAAATTGCCCGAATAACTAAATTATTTACCCTTTGGAAAATGAGTTACAAGAAGTTAAAAATAAGGAGTGAGGTCTGAGTTTATGCCTTTATGGAATAATAAACGAACATGAGAGAGAGAAGTGAGTGAGAGAGTTAGAGAGAGTGGCGGGGAACGACCCTTTTTGGTTCACTTTCCATCCTTTGCATTATTGTCTACCCTTCAATACATTTCCCTTTATCTATTGAGCAATAGAAGTGGGAGGTTAATACGGATATGAGCTTTGTCTGATTCATCGATTCACGAATCTAATGTCATCCCATGTATGATTTCTTACACCCTTCTAATCCTTGATTTGTATATGAATGTTGTCATCATGTTTCTATATTCTCTCCAATATCCTTTGTGTACGAAATACCATGATTGATTAATGTAGTTTTTTGATTCACAATTCTTACTTATGCTCCTTTTGTCTTTCTTTCTTGCATTACATTTTCTGTTTGTCTTTCCATCTTTAAAACACACTTCACTTTTAATTCCAAAAACGAATCTCAAAACGAATTACGATCCGATTCTTCAAGCACCCTATAAGCAGGGGATATTCAAGATGTTAAGTCAATAGTTGTAGAGCACCACATACAACTATTTTATTGTATTTAACACTTTGCATTATGGTTCCAATTTCTCATGTTTTCTTTTTTTCTTGAATTGTATGCAAAAGCTCTAATTTTCATTTGCATTTTGTAGGAATTTCCTAACGTCAGGTTCCTAATTGTGGACGAAATTAAAGCGATGTTGGTGGCGGGAACAATATTGGTGATGATTTAGTCCTTTGTCCAAAATTCCGAGATTTTTTAGAGTCAAAGAGAACAATAACAACAACAAAAATAATCTTGCAAGTCTTTTAGATTATACAAGAAACCAAGGAACATCTGCAAATATATATTTCAGGGGAACATAAAAGCTAAATGGATTCGATTCCGACAACCCCGATCCCAGCTTCTGACCTTCCAATTCAACAAGGTAACAATCGGGCAATGTCTCGTAAGCTTTCCACTCGATTTGGTTCATCCAAAGATGCCACATACCCGGATGACATAGTTCAATCACCATTATCTGGATCTAGAAGAGGGTTGGATCCAGGAATGAGGACTAGAACATTGCAAAGAAATTCAAGTCGAGCTCAAAGAGGAAGTGCAAGTTCAAAATTTGACAGTACAATGTCAGTGAGAATAGGATCTGATACCTATGACGAAGATGATGATGACGGCTCAGAGGATGAAAATGAGGAAGCTGAGGGTACGGAAGATGGAGAGGACGCGAAAGGGGGCGGGCAAGGGGGAGAGGAGCCCGTGAGAATGTCGCTGATGGCGTTGTTAGGTGAATCGGAGGGATCATTGTACATGATGGGAGAGGACGATGACGATGAAGACGACGATGCTGGTGGTGATGTAGTAGGAGGAGAATATAACAATTGTTGTGTCTGCATGGTTAGACACAAAGGTTCTGCATTTGTACCTTGTGGCCACTCATTTTGCAGGTTATGTTCAAGGGAGCTTTGGGTTGAGGGAGCTAATTGTCCACTTTGCAATAATTTCATATTGGAAATTCTTGACATTTTTTGATCACTTCATCAATATTCCAAATTTCACATTTTCAAAGATACGTTTCTTTGCAAATTTTGTCACCTTAGTTTTTGTGTTGTAATTTATTATTTTTTTTTTTTGTTCCTGTTTAAGTTTTGCATTTCTTCTTGCTTGTGGGAGAGGAGCAGAAATGGATTTAGTAATGCACCTTGATGGATACAGAGAATTGTTGTAACTACTGTAACTTTTTGTATCAATGGATATGAGTTTAGTTTGAATATATTTTTAAAGAATTACTCTAACTATCGCAAATTAATATGGATTGTGCCTAAATTATTCGCAAATTAACCTGCGAATTTAGTAGATTAACTCATCTTTAGAGTTATATTAGCTGGACAATATTTCGGTCATAAGAATTAGATGGTAGTAGAATTTTATTTTAAGAGCGGAAGAAGATCTTTTTGGTTGAAAAAGTAGTTTGAAATATTCTATTTTCAATTGTTTTCAAAAAATAAAAATTGCGTCGCGTACACATCCAAATTACTGTCTCCCTCTGACAAACAAGAAGCAGGGGAACAAATTGAATCAGTAGTTGTTGTCTACTTCTCTGTTTTATTAATAAGGACATATAAATTAAGCAGAATAAAGACGCCCAATCATTCATTTTACTTTATATTCATCAATAAGCTGACGAGTCTCGTTTTGATGATAATAATGATTAAAATATACTTTTTGATAACTTAATATATTCCATGTATTGCAGGAAAAGTAGCATTAAAATTCGTATGGACAAAGAAGAAAGACCTTGATTTCGAGATCGTACAAAAGGAAACACGATCAGAGGAATTAATCACGCTCAAAGCTCTACAAAGACCTTGATTTCGAGATCGTACAAAAGGAAACACGATCAGAGGAATTAATCACGCTCAAAGCTCTACAAAGAAAGACATTGTATCGTATCAATCAAGGATCCTGCCTCTATCAGAATGTGATCACTGGCTTGGAAGTCTTGCGAGAAGAATACGTTCATTAAAAGAAAATCGTGATCAACGGCTCAAACTTATTCTCATAAAAGGGAAATCAAAACCCTTTATGAGGATCAAATCAATTGGGTCAAAATATCTCTTCAAATTTGAAAATTAAGATCTCCTTATCTCAAGCTCAAGACTGACTGGAAGACTTGTTCACACTGAAGACTCACAACTATATATACTCGGCTGATTCCCTCAGAGTAATTACACAACCTTGTACTTTCTAGCATTATCTCTTTTAAAGTTCTTGAAAATATTGTATTCTTAAGAGTTTACTATTGTACAAGAAAAAGAAAAAGAGTGTCAAGAGAGAAAGTAAGGCTAGTGTCGGAGTGTTGGTTAACGTTGTAAAACCAACTAGAATACTTTAGTGGTGAGCGAGTGACAAAATCACAAAAGAATATCGTTAGTGGTGATTGTACCTTGAAGAATCACAAAGAGCCGAAGATATTATCCCTTGTGACCCAAGGGGACTGTATTAGGAACCATATTGGTTCTGAACCAGTATAAAAATTTTGATTGTCTACTTTACTGCACTTTACTTTCATTATTCACTGTGCTAAAACTAGTCGACTGAATAAGTCGACTCAAACTGATAAAAACTTATAAAAATTATAATTCACCACTCCCCCTCTGATGCAGGGTAAAATACGCGGAAGCAAATAACGATATAAACTATGCGGAAGCGATAAAGGATAACAAGAAATTGAGACTAGGAAGGCAAGAAATTAGAAGAAAGAATCGAATTCAATTCACTCACGTTGATTGAATTCAAAAGGGAGAAGGGAAACTTGAACCTTACAATGGAATCAAACTAGGTGTCGATCTCCATAGGTTCCAAGTTGAGTCATACACGAAGCCTCGGGCTTCAACAAGAAGGGCTCGGCCTCTTCAATGTTTCTTTCTTCACAATTCTATGTTCAAAGCTAACTTCTGAAGAAAAATGACTAAGTGTCCTATTTATAGTCTTTCATAAGACATGGTGAAATGGCTAAAATGCCCCCAAAGTGAAATAAGACATACAAGGCTACTTAAAGGCAAAATAGGCAATCTACACAAAATCCCGGGTGCAACTACCAGGGGGAGGCGCCCGCCTCAATGGGGGAGGCGCTCCGCCTCAAGGTCTTTCAGTGAGGGGCGGTCCGCCTCAGTGGGGAGGCGCTCCGCCTCATGCTGATCAGCTCTCTGGACTTTTGTAGGCGGTCCGCCTCTTCCTGGGAGGTATGGATACGGCTCAAAATGGACTCTAAGTGTTCCTCCTTGGTCCGTAGTCGGTCCTCCCTCAAGCGTGCTCAAGTCCATGGCTTCAAATCACTCTCGAACCCTCATCCGAAGGCCTTGACTTGCAACCTTTGTGCTCTTCAAGCTTGGTTCTTGATGGTTGTCATTTAGGCCAATTTGCCCAGCATCATCATCTCCTTTTTGAAAGGATTTCGTCCTCGAAATCATACCATGAAAACCTACAATCAAAGCAAGCACAACCAAAATTTCCTACTTCACAAGTAGGTTAGCTTAACAAGAAAAGTGCAAATTGTGTGGAAAACACACTCTTGTGATAGAGCCAAGCATCAATACCAATTAAAAAGCGTATGTTACAAAGGAAACAATAAATTCTTGGCTCAACAAGAATAAGCACTCATAATCAAAACAAGCAAAGAGATCAAAGTCATGCAACATGTAGCAATCAAATGTCCTATGACCCCTAAGCTTACTATCAACACACCAAGCCTTCAAATCAATTTTATCACAATGTGACACATTGGCTTTGGCATGCTCAACACTCAAGGTGTGCTCAACATATGGGATGGAGTAAGTAAAATAGTTCAATTCACAACTAACATCGACTACTCCACTCCACTTCTTAAGAGCATTCTTACACACACCGAGAGGTACCTCTTCACCTCCCAAATCAACCCCAAGACAATCCTCCTCACTAGTCAAACTCCAAAGGAAAGTCTCCAAAATAGGTTCTTCATCATTATAGTCCACACAACGAAGACTAGGACCACTAGAAGAAAGGTCAACACGACCAATATCAAGACTACTCTCCTCACTTGGAGTCCCAAACAATGGATCATCCCTAGAGCCTAACTTTACAAACCATGGAGGTTCGATTCTACTACCGACCCTAGTCCGATACAATTCACCACCACATACGAGATTGCCTTCAAACAATAGAAATGTAAAGGCATGCACCTCAAATTCATGGTTACACAAAAGCATAGAATCAAGACTAGGTCCTTCACTCTCACTCGAGGAGTCATCGAAAATGAATCGATCCATCTCACACTCAAGAGACTCCTCATGATCAAATCCATCCTCACTACGACACAAAGGACCACCACTACCAATTAAACAATCAAAGGGAAGAATAAGATTATCATGCAATTCATCTTCTCCTCTATCAAATATAGGTGGGGTGTCATAATAAGGCTCACATACAAGGTCAACTTCAATATTTTCACTAAAGAGAGGTTCAATGAAAATTGAGCTCACATCATGATGTGGCTTTTCGACCCTCTCAATTAGTGGTTCATTTTCACACACAAGTTGACCCAAAGGCTCTACACTAGTTGCAAACACATTGTAATCATATAAATCATCAACTAGCCTAGAGTTTTCACAAATGATATCACAAGACAAGAAAGTATCATGCTTAAGGAAGGAAGAACTAACACATACCTTTGAGTGGCCATTTTGCTCACTCAATGCACTTGAAGTGTCATGAATGTCTCCACCTTGTAGCTTACATTCGGCATCTCCTTCACCTTGTCTTTCCATCTTGGAACATAGTTGAGGCTCCATCGGTTTGCCTCCAAGAATACCTACACAAGTACTCAAACAAGTAGAAGAAAAAGATAAAGGGTTAATGTTAGAATAAGGGGTGTCCTCACTCTCAATTTTTCTTTTTCCCTCATTTTCTTTTCAAGGCCGGGTGTAGATTCGGGTGGCGACAACTCACTCACATCACTCAACACAATCTCTCCTTTTTCCATTCGAGAGTTGTCACCGGTCGCTCCCTTACTCCTCTCTATCTTTTGTCTCTCAAATTCGAGCGAATTGGGACGAGGCCCGAGAATGCCCATAGCTGGAGTAGGTGGACTTTTTACATCAACCCGGAATCTAGGACTTGGAGACTCATCACTTGACGTCTCCTTTTTCTTCGTTGGCGAACCACTTAGTTTTGCAACTTGTGGTCCGTTCACCTTGTTGACAATTGCCAACTCTTTTCTTGCACTAGTCCCACCATTGCTTGTGTTTGTAGGACTTCTTGTTTGCACAACTTTCCCAATGGAATGAAGATCTCGCTCCTTTCTCATTTGCATTGCCAAAGAAGGCGCACTAGTAGGCACTTGGCCCTTTGCCCAATAAGGCACAAAGTCATAAACCCTTGGCCCTATGCCCACAAGATACGCATCCTTCATCACACTATATTGCACCCTCTTACCTTGCAACCATGGCTCACCTAGCCAAATGGGACCATATTGTGGATGACTAGGCCAGGCAATAATATATCATTGTAAACGGGTAAATCACGTTTCCATTGCTAACTAAGAAACAAATCTGTCAATTCTTTTCTTCAATTCGTCTCATGCCAAGACGAAAAGCTTTACATTCAGGGGATACAAGTACTTTTTTATTTACCTAAGTTTTGATTGTAAAGTGTTAATTCACTCTATTAACAACCGCTCAATGACTTAACATTTAATAGCTCTTAATTGACTTCCAACAAGCGGAAAGGATCAGATAAATTAAACAATTTAACTAATATTTAAAATGTCAACTCCCCAAATATCTGTTTAAAAATTTAAACGAACTTCAAAGGGCCTTTATTCTCTAATTTAGAGTTGGGACTCTAACCTATTGGGGAGGCCTTAATTTGTTTACCAATAAAGCTTACTGTACTACTTTTTTACTATACTTTTCATTAGGAGTGTTCAAATAAAACTCAAATTATTGGACCAACTTAGAGCTCGTTTGGGTGAGCTTAAAAGTGACTTATAAGCTTATAAGCCCATTAATATATATTTGTAACCTCAAAATTTTGGACAAATAAGTCATAAGTTGTTTAAAAGCCAAAAAATAGCTTTTAAGTCAGTTTTTGATTTATAAGCCACTTAAAATAAGCTGTTTTTAAGCCCACCCAAACAGGCTCTTAAAGCTGAACTAAATCGGTTTATCTTGGGGGGGGGGGGGGAGTAGTAATCTCCTCTTGGAGAATTATTATGTTTGAATCTCTATTCGGTGTACATCTAAATTAGCAAATAAACTGTACCAAATTAATAATTTGTAAGCGGGCGAGTGATAGGGTTTTGTAGTGCTGGGGTATGACAATAATTCGAAGTTTTCATATTGACCTTCTTGGTACACCTTTAAATTTGTAACGATTCAAATTAACTTGCTAGTGAAATCGGATTGGCGGAATAGGCTAACAATTATCTAAACTTGGCAAATAAAGTCACTCAGCTACCTTAAACTTATCTTGTATCTATTGACTACCCGGACGAATCTCGAATTTCTACCATACAAGCACAAAATGCTGACATGCCAAAACACTTGGACTCTCACTTCTTCCAGGTGCAACAATAATTATAATCTAAACCAACATTAGTTCACTTGACAACTTACTACCAGTTGAAAGATAAAAATAGATGATTTATGATACTAGTAAGTCTCAATGTAATTATTCACTTAATCTAACTATACTTTTAAAAGTTCACAATAGCACTTGACAAAAAAGGCTATCATCAATAATACCTATACTTATTTGTTACTAATATAAATTGTTAAAACAAAAGGATTTCAGTTATTCTCGGGTGAATGTCTGCAAGTAGACACAAATAAAACGATAACAACGCTTCTCCAATTGTTTGTCACTACAAGTCTCATACGGTCCTTTGTCTTTTGGCTCTTTTGCAACTTGCCACTTTCATCCCCCAGATTTGAAGAAATAATTATACTAATTAAAATTAGAAAAAACTTGAAATCAACCAAACAAGTGAATTTCTTAGTTACAAATGAAAAGCCCCGAAAGTTACTTGCAAAAATTCGTTAGGGGGACGAAATTTTTCCAGAAATAGTATGGCAATTTTTCGTGTTATGATCAATGCATGTCTTATTTGCATTGTTTTCTTGATCAATTACCCCGTGACAATATTTTCTATTACACATACTGAAGCCTTGTTGAAGCTGAAACAATCATTTACAAATGTAGAACCTTTGGATTCTTGGAAACCTGGGACAGATCCCTGTGACAAAAGTAATCCTTGGGAGGGTATCATTTGTCAAAAGCAAATTGTTAGAGGGGTTCTTCTTGGAACTCTGAATTTATCAGGAAGTATAGACGTTGATGCATTGACACAACTTCCTGGTCTTCGGACGCTTAGTTTTCGTAGCAATTCGTTCTCTGGTCCAATCCCTGAATTCAATAGAATGGGTGCTTTAAAGGGTCTTTTCTTGTCAGCAAATCAGTTTTCTGGTGAAATTCCATCTAATTACTTTGATCAAATGCTGCATTTGAAGAAGTTATGGCTTTCTGGCAACAAATTTACTGGTGAAATTCCATCATCAATATTGCAACTTCACCATCTCATTGAATTGCATTTAGAGAACAATCAGTTTTCAGGTACAATCCCAGCTTTGAACCAGTCGACGTTGTTGTCACTTGACCTTTCGAATAATAACTTGAAAGGGGAAATCCCAGCTAGCTTATCAAGATTCAATGCAAGTGCTTTTAAGGGAAATGATGAGCTTTGTGGAGGGAAATTAGGCAAAGCTTGTGATCAGGCACCAGGTAGCGATAACAACACAAATAATGAAGGTAATAATCATCATGGTGAGGGTAAATCAAAAAGCATATCAATTTGGATCATGGTAGCATCAATTGTTGTGATTTTGATCATGGTTATAGGAATATACTTCATGTGTCGCAGGCAACAGACTCGTCGTGCTGCTATTGAAAGTTTTGCTGAGCCATCACTTGGGAGGAGGATTTCAACTGATAGCAAGAAATCATTTGAGTTAAGTCGAAGAGGTAGCTCAATTCGGAAAGGGTCTATAAAAGGAAAGCGTGTAGGTGATTTGACAATGGTAAATGATGATAAGGGTGAGTTTGGGTTAGCAGATTTGATGAAAGCTGCTGCAGAGGTGTTAGGGAATGGGCCTCTTGGTTCTTCTTACAAGGCCATGATGTCAAATGGCTTGACAGTGGTTGTAAAGAGGATCAAAGAAATGAACAAGATTGGGAAAGATGGTTTTGATGCAGAGATTAGGCGTTTAGGAAGATTAAGACACAAAAATATCCTAACACTCTTGGCTTATCATTATCGCAAGGAAGAGAAGCTGTTTGTGTATGAGTACATTCCTAAAGGAAGCTTGCTGTACCTATTGCATGGTAAATCTGGCTCTGACTGAACTAAATCATGTCTCTTAAACATTTTTTGCCCACATGCCAGAATATATATATGTAAAGACGGATCCAAAATTTAAATTTAATGGTTTCAACGTTAAAGGTTCTTACCACTGAATCCATTGCACTTTAGAAATTATAGTTTTTATTGGATTTTACTATGTATGATTGGTTTGTAATGTGACTATTTCTAATATGAATTGCTGCATGCTTAATGAATGATTGCAGGTGATAGAGGGCTGCCCCATGCAGAGCTCACTTGGCCAGTGCGTCTAAAGATTATACAAGGAATTGCTCAAGGATTAGGCTATATTCATACTGAACTTGCTTCTTCTGATTTGCCCCATGGAGATTTGAAATCAAGCAATATACTTATAAGTACAGACCACGAGCCAATACTCACCGGTTATGGATTCTACTCCTTAATCAACAACAATCACGCTGCTCAAGCACTTTTTGCATTCATGTCTCCAGAGGCTGCACAAAACCACCAAGTTACACCAAAATGTGATGTTTATTGCCTTGGAATTGTAATTCTTGAGATACTAACAGGGAAATTCCCATCCCAATATCTTAATAACGGAAAGGGAGGAATAGACATAGTGCAATGGGTGAAATCAGCTACTGCTGAGAAAAGGGAAGCTGAATTATTTGATCCAGATATAGCTGCAAGCTTCAAAACTTCAATGAGTCAAATGAAAGAACTGCTTCACATTGGTGCAGCATGTGTAGAGAGTAATCCACAGCAACGGATTAACATTAGAGAAGTCATTAAGAGGATTGAAAGAATACAACCACAGAGTGGAGGCGGTGAAGGTCAAACGACACAAGCAACAGCAGCAGCAGCAACAACAACAACGCCTCAATCTCAAGCACAAACGATTCAGATTATGCCATCACTACGAGATGGATGTGCTGAATTACCTGTATCACAATCACAGCAGGGAAAACCAAATTAGGAAATTCGCGACTCTGGTGATGTAAAGCGTGGCAATGTTGCAGCTTCTCCTGGTCGTCAGACAGATGATAGTTTTTTTTAAGGTTCATTAATTAGTGATAGTAGTACATATCTTGCTGACTTTAGTTTAATTTTGTTTTGTGTCTCATTTACCTCATCTTATAGAACAAGAAATGATCGGAGCAGCTGCATCCCGTGGAGAGATGAAAGTGTGTAATGCTTGCTTTAGAAATGTCAATGCAATACAATTTTCTCTTTCTATCATGTTGTCTAGCCTAACTCTTGAACAACAAAGTTTTATGGGACCAAAGCTTTGAAGTATAAGCCCTTGTAAAGTTCATATATTGGACCCTAAACTTGTAGTGAGAGTACCAATACTAAAGTGACCAACTTGTTTTTAAGGCCAATGCTTTGAAGTGCTACTAACTAAACTACTACTAATTGAAATATTGGGCTTTCTTGATTCCAAAGATCATCCATTCAATTGGGCTATAGCCTGAGAGTAGATTTTTTCTTTTAAGGAAAGACAATTTTACAGGCAGGCATGAAATGAAAGGTTCTTCTATTGGTGTTAAGGAAACAAATAATCAATTGTGTGGATCTCCCACTGGCCATGTAGTACTACGACTGATTGAAGGTGACCTCACTGCTGATATATGTGAAGTTACACACATAGTACAGCTGTAGATGAGAGAACTAAAAAGGTCCACACATCAACTATTTCTAATCTGGCAAACAACAATATCTCACCTATTGCATTGGAGGCATGCATTTACATCTACAGATAAAAAAATTCATTGGTGTTTTCTAATTAGATATTTTTATCTGTGAATGTACAAAGGACACAGTAACAAAGAGTAACAGGTTGTTTCCAGAACCTGTCCGAATACAGAACCAAACAGGTTGGTTTTTGAAAACGTATGAGCTGTTTCGGGAGCTGAACACCACAAAATAGTTTTTCTATAATATATGGAGTACCAATTTATGAGTTCAAAAATTGATCCATTAAACTATTATAAGTTGCTTAGTATAATATTAGTAATACACACATTTTGAGATAATAGATTTACTAGTTGCTACTCCCTCCGTCCCAAATTAGTTGACACTTTAGCAATAACTATTTGTCTCAAATTAGTTGACACTTTAGGATTTCAAGACAAAAATTGTTAGTCTTTTCCAACTATACCCTTAATAATTAAAAAAATTCTCAACAAAATTTAATAGCCAAATATTAAATATGGGTAACATAGTAAAATACACATTCTATTTAATGATTTTCTTAATAGACATGAAAAAGCTGAAAACGACAACTAATTTTACGGAGGGAGTAATTGGTTATTCTGCAGCACTCGTGTGCTCCAGTCTTGCTTCGTATAGATTGTTTTGCCAGCTAGAAAACAGCTTTGTTGCACACATAATTTGGATCATTTAATGGAGGAAGAGGGAGCATCAAACAAACAGTGCTAGCTAGCTAGATTCCTCCCTTTTTACACTTTCAAATGCATGAATTAATATTACTTGCATTTCACACATACAAAATCTGATTTCCAGCTTTCATAATTGTCTCACTCCCTCATACATAATGTTCACAAGCGGTGACCGATTCAGCATCTAGACGTTTACTTTGAAGTGTTTTGGTAACCTCAAAAAGTGTTTGAAACAAGTCCTAGATGAAATAAGTCATAAGCCATAAGTAAGGAAATCCTACTTATGGTTTATAGCTTATAAGCTGATTACATTTAACCAAGATTTTTATTCTATTTTACCTAATAATTTTAATTATTCTAAAAGTACTTTTTAAACACTAGCTCTAAATTTTAATTAATTATTTTAGTCAGCTACTTATTAGCTAAGTAGTAGTACTTTTTATCAGTTGACCCAAACGAGCTTGTTGTGTGTTCTGAGTGAAGAGAATGGGTTCTGAAATGTTTTATACTGATATGTAGAGATCGACTTCAAAATACTGGATACTGCTGAACTCATAATCGAATTGATAATTATACAAAATTATTTTTGAATGTATTGTTTTTTAAGTGCTATAATTGTGTACGTGCGAGCATGAACGCACGTGAATGCCACACTGTAGTTGACTTCATTAAATTCCTCACTGGTTTACTCTCATTAATTAAATAAATTTTGCTCTGCCTTTCTACGTGTCTTGCCTTGTATAGGTAAACTAATTGAGTTAATAATATCCTACTACTACTTAATAGGAATGTATATGCTTTTCCCCTTCATTCACGCCCTTACTCTTCATACGTTACCAATGTTAGCACCATTTATACACAATCTATACAACTTGAACATACTAACATCAAAATTATTCTTATATTATATCTAGCCCCGTTATTTATTCACATCGAGTAGTTAAATTCGTCTATGTTGTAGTCAACCAATTACTACCTTCTAGATTTTTCTAAACTTGGTCAACAAGAATAAATATACTCCTATAACTCAATTTTATTCATAAAATTTGGTAAACTTTTCAATTTGTTGACAATCTGATAAACTCAAATAATCTTTTTTTCATTTTTTAGCCAAGAAAATATAATGGAGTACTAATAAGTTGAGATATTGGAATTTTCAAAAGATTCTTTCGCGGTAAAGTCTTAGTTTTGTCTAAATTCAGGCAAAACACATCTCTACGGTAACTTTTACACCCCGACAAATAGGGACAATAGTATAGTACAGTAATCTTCTTAGTTGTACTGTATTAATACCACTGCAACTAAAATTCATAAATTAATACGTACGGTACGGAGTAGTGGCAGCTTCCATTTTTTGATACTTCTAACTTTTCAATTTCATCATTATACTTATGCATCTTTTCAAAAATTAGCCAAAATACTTTTCATTTTGTCAAATTCTAATTTTCAAAATGGAACCACTAGAAAAAGACACCTATGAATTTGAGTCAGCTGAGAAAATAATACTCCGATGGGATTCAACAGTATCAGAAGAAGTTCGAGATAAAATGATATTCAACGGCGATCGTAACGAAATCGATCGTTACTTACACGCCGTTGATGAAATCCAACGCTCAATCCAATCCACACATCTATCCGACGATGCAAATAGTGCGATCCAGATTGCTATGGCTCGGCTTGAGGACGAGTTTCGCAATATTCTCATTGCTCATACTAGTCCTATTGAAGCCGAGTCGTTATCATTAAGTGATCCAAGTCATGATAATAATCATCAAGATACTCTCGTGGATACTCGGGCTAATGATGATATTGATACTTATAGCAAAGAGCTGGAGCATCAGGAAAGTAGTACTAGTAGTAGTAGTTGTTATCGATCTACTAGTAGTATTCGCGAAGTTGACTTAATGCCATCAGAAGCTATATATGATTTAAGAAGTATTGCTGAACGTATGATATCAGCTGGATATTTAAGAGAATGTATTCAAGTGTATGGCAGTGTACGAAAGTCATCTGTAGACTCGAGTTTTCGAAAACTTGGAGTTGAGAAACTGAGTATTGGAGATATCCAGAGATTAGAATGGGAGATACTGGAAATTAAGATCAGGAAATGGATACGTGCAGCTAAAGTATGCGTTCGCGTACTTTTTGCTAGTGAAAAGAAACTTTGTGAGCAAATTTTTTATGGTTTAGGTACTGGAACGGATGATGCTTGTTTTATGGAAACTATTAAAGGTCCTGCTATACAGTTGTTTAATTTTGCTGAAGCTATTAGTATTAGCAGGCGATCGCCTGAGAAATTGTTTAAAATATTGGATCTTCATGATGCTTTATCAGATTTATTGCCTGATATTGAAGTTGTTTTTGAGTGTAAGTCATCAGAGTCGATTAGAGTTCAAGCTGTAGAGATATTGTCTAGGTTAGGTGAGGCTGCTAGAGGGATATTGTCTGAATTTGAGAATGCAGTGCTTCGTGAACCTTCCAGGGTACCTGTCCCTGGAGGGACAATCCATCCGTTGACTAGGTATGTGATGAACTATATAAGTTTAATATCGGATTATAAGCAGACAATGGTTGAATTGATTGTTTCCAAACCTTCAACGGGACCAAGGTATTCGAGTGATCCTAATACGCCTGATATGGATTTTAGTGAACTAGAAGGGCAGACGCCCTTGGCGCTTCACTTGATTTGGATTATTGTTATTTTGCAGTTCAATTTGGAAGGTAAAGCTAAGCATTATAAAGATACATCTATTGCTCATTTGTTTATGATGAACAATGTCCATTATATTGTTCATAAGATTAAAGGGTCACCTGAGTTAAGGGAGATGATCGTGGATGATTACTTGAGAAAATTAACGGGGAAATTTAGGCAATCTGCTACCAATTACCAGAGAGCAACTTGGGTGAGGGTTTTATATTGTTTGAGAGATGAGGGATTACACGTGAGTGGTAGTTTTTCATCTGGGGTGTCCAAGAGTGCGTTGAGAGAACGGTTTAAGACGTTCAACGCCTTGTTTGAAGAGGTTCACAGGACTCAGTCAACATGGTTGATACCGGATACACAGTTAAAGGAGGAGCTGCAAATTTCCATATCTGAAAAGTTGATCCCAGCATATAGATCATTTCTTGGGCGGTTCAGGAGCCATATTGAAAGTGGAAAGCATCCAGAAAATTATATCAAGTATTCTGTGGAGGATCTAGAGAATGCTGTCTTGGATTTCTTTGAGGGGTACCCTGTGTCACAGCATTTAAGGAGAAGATCTCAGTGAAAGAATATTAGTTTTCACCAATTAGTATTATAGGACATTCTTTGAATCTTTTTCCATGGAGTCGTTCAGGAGCTGAGGTTCAGTCATTCTGGTGTTTCTCGAGTTTGTGCATTTTTCATAGTATTCCAGCGTAATGGGCAGCTGAAAACTTCAGGAAGATCAGCTGTATCTATCAAGAATGGTCACTGCCTCCTGCCTGGATGCTCTGCCCTGTAAGCATCGTGGTGTTGTATATCTTCAATACTTTTAGATTTTATTTAATTTGTCCATATCAGAATTGTTGTATTGGTTCACTTTCTTGGAAATTTATCATAATCATGATTTTGTTAGCTCGAGTCCAAAATTTCATTTAGCTGTGATGACTTCATGGCACTCAGAGAATGTCCTCTCTTGAGTTTATCCTAAACAAAGAATGTGATAGAACTTCCTATGAAGGCAAGGGCCTAGGAGGTGAGACAATGAAAAATAAAACGTGGCCTTGCAATAATAAAGACTTGAAATTCAGCATTGGTGCTTACTGCTGTCTTCTTATTGTTTATATGTCTTTCTCAGTGAAATGAAACAACTCTCTGCATTTTCAACTATATGTCTTTCTCAGTGAAATGAAACAACTCTCAATAAGTTTGTGTTTATTCTGTATTCCCAGCTAAGACAACTGGTGCTTAATTAGCGTTCTTTGGATAAGCTACAAATTAGTTTCATTGACATGATTTTCTCAATCGTGGAATGCTTGAACTGGACGTGAATCATGAATGCTATTCTTGTAAGCTAGAAACTGAACTCGCCCATTTGCTGCACTGTTATAGAATTGGCTGATCTCTGCTTAAAAGCCACAAGGAACATCTGATTAATCTGGTAGTTTTAGTGCAGCAGATTAATGCAATCCTTGCAGTTTATTTCATCTCTACAGGCCTTCTGAAACGGAAGTGTACTACATCTTACAGAACAATCTTCCAACGTTACAATCCTCCTGCTACCTCTTCTCTCACAATGTACTCCCCGTTTCTAATTGTTCCAAACATCTGTACTTGCTCTAAGAAAACTAGGTTTGGAACTTTATGGCAAATGGAGTGAATGCACCGAATGGCCATATATTATCAGTTTCCAACATATAATGTAATCATAAAAAGAAAGAAGAACAAAGTCGAGGTTGCACATTCTCTTTCTGGGGGTAGAAGACATTTCATCGAGTTAGTATTATTGTTAATACCTTACATTTAGGATTTAGCTATTTATTGTGCATGCTTGCTAGATGGATCGGAATAGGATCTGAAATCCTTATGCATTCTCAAATGTCATTTGTAGATTGTGACAATACCTGGGTAATATTACAGCTCGAGTTGAGCTATCTGTTAGACCAGTATCCATATTACCTTATTTCCACTTTAGCTGGTGTTGCCTCTTTAAAGTACTATGTAAACTCACCCTTTCCATTTATGAGGAGTTTCTATGTTCATTCATTCAAAGTTCAAACTAAGAGGAAGATTGAGTGTGGATGTTGCCTATTCCTCTGACTTAGAATTTTACATTTGAAAGTTCAAGTAGTTTGATGCTTCATCTGTCATCTATCTGACCTCGATCTGTCCTTTTCAATTCTAGTGGGCCTTATTACAGTTTTCCATCATTGAATGAGCACCAAGAATCACAAACTCACAATGGACATTTGGACCCAATTAAAAGGGGAAAAAACAAAAAACTCAAGTTCCAGGAAACTTACAATGGAGTATGGATCCTGAATCATTCTATTCGAAACAAGATTTTCAAATATTTGAAACAAACATCATACAGGTGTCATAGGATACAAGTTACAACTAGGTTGTGGGATCTAATGAGAAATTCCCCAGTAGTAAACTGTTTAGGCTCTATATCAGTTACTATTCATGTCAAAATTATCATCGAAGACTCAAAACTAAGAATTGAATTGGAAAATGACCATGTCTTTGAATATTTCTTTTGATTCGTAGATCAGGGAACCACAATTGAAACTTACGACTTATTGAAACCATTTCATTTCCTCAAACTAATGGAGTAAAGGATGGTTGAAACAGGGCCAGTCGTAGTCAATAAATAGATGTTAGATTTCACTTTCCTTGTGTTACCTCTATTATCGTTTTAAAAAGTGTAGTAAAAAACAAAAAAAGAGACAGCAAAATCACTTGTAATTCGTAGTCTATAGTCAGTTCATTAAACTTATTGCATTATCAGATTGGTGTGTCAACTTGACCCTTCCTATCTTAAGTTTCTTGAAAGTTGAAAGGCATTAATCTGCAGCTTTCATCAATCCACATTGCAGTCCTAAAATTGGAAGGATACTCGCAAAATCTGGTAGCCAGGCATGCCTTGGCTTGAGAAATTAGACAAAATGAGCTACACAAATCTTCCACTTCTATGCCATAGGAACGTGACAATATTGTATCTGAAATACAGAAACAATGAGAAGGAAACGAAAAACAACAATATTGATATCGTATTACTGATTAGGTTTATCCTGATTAACCTTCGTACATTTTTTACAGACAATACACTGTTACACAATTCTAACAACAATTTACTTAACTCTCAGCACCATTCATTACTATTTAAAAAAATTGTGTCTTGCTTTATTCTGTCTTGTCTTCTACCTCGTCACCATTAGATAACCCATTGCTACCCGGTGTTGGCCTCACTTCGGATTGGCTTCTGACATCCTTTGGCAGAGGGGAGGGCTTTATGAGCGTCAATGTATCGTCTTTGTCAAACTCCTCACCATCATCAGAGTAGGCATATCTGGTACGTATATGTAAAACCAAACCAATAAGATTTGAACCTTAGAAAAGAATGATAGTGCCAAAAATAGGTTCAATTATAAGGCCAAATTTATCATAAGAAAGACTCCCTATTTTGATATTTCCGTATTTTGATGTTTTGACTTCTTATAGGGAAAGGGAAAAGATGCTATGAGATGGTTCAAACAGAATGATTCAGGATTTATTCGTTTGAAAGTTTTAATAGTGCATTCTACTGTCAGGCTGTGGGAACTAAGTAAAATGAATATGCATTTTCTCTCTCTTGAAAAAAAAAAATAATAATAAAAAAAAACTTCACTAAAACATATATGCAATTATACATGCATTATAAGGTGGAAGCTGGGTAATACCTCATGGAGTTTTGAGATGGTGCCCAAAGAGCACAAATGATGCAAAGGAGAGAGAAAGATAGCACTTGCCAAAAGGCAGGAATAATCCAGGCATTTTGCCATCGCTCGTTGTACACATCAGTGGACTTGAAGTATAGCTGCCAAAAAAGGGGAAAAACGGTTAATGAGTTGTGCTATAATACAATAACAGGAAACACTATTGAAAAATAAGAAACCTAAGTATGATGTAGTCGGGGACGAATGTAAGACATGATTACACTCAATTTAGGTGTCCTCTTTCTCTTGAAGGATCCACATGGAGTGCCACAATCCAAGTCCAATCTGAACTGAGTTGAGGGCAAATCGCGAACTAACAAACTATAGCTAGTCTAGGTTTCTTTCATGACCAGCCAATAAAAAAAAATATAGGGGTAAAAGGGAAAAAATGCAATTTGTTATATCATATATGATGCTTTGACTCATTTACATAGCCTAAAGCAGGTAAAACTGAAAATGAATAACAAAATGATTGCAACTCAAATTTAAAGGTCCTAATTATGCTTGTACTTTCTAGAGTTTTGGAAATAATGGTACCATCTCCGGAGAATTTGAATTGCATGATAAATTTGCTGGATTAGACAAGTTTCTATATAGGGTGTTTAGTAACTCTGCAAAACTCATCTTGTTTATATCAAGCGGACTAGTTGGCAGTAAGGTCCTTGACCTCTACCCTTTACTAAGACAAACTCTTTGAAAAGATGATCCAAGTGTGTCATCATATGGCTCATTTGTGAAGAGAACGCAAGCTAGGAACAGGCAACATCTATGAAAAAAACAACTAAATGAAAGAAATAGCCTCATCTTGGAGAAACCAAATATTACCTCATAGCAAGTCCATCCAACAGATACAATAACCGCGACCGCCAATGCATTTGTGAACTTCCGGTAAATGTCTAATTTGGCCAATAACCTTCTAGCCTGTCAATATCCCAAATCGATTGAATGGATTAACACTAATAAAGCCAAAACAAATTGATATTATAATAAAATGAAGTCAGGTATTCATCATATGTATATAGATATATTGTTTAGTGTTAATAGATAATCGCATAATCAACCATGCAGCACTCACGTAAAGTCCTTTTCATACTTTAATCAATTAAGGACCTGAAGCAAGTATACTAATATCAACCCGGACAGTAAGAATGGTAACTTCTATCACCTATAGATCTCTGCTGATCCACAAAAACCTTGTCTAAACTAGCAAGCAAATGGAGATGCACAAAAGTCTATGCCAATGTACCTGAAGCTTATTCAAAGTTGCCGACAGGGAGGTGAATATCCAAAGGATAAAGAAAGCATCCAAGATTGCCACAGGAAGTACAAAAAATAACCTTGCTTTTCCTGAGAAATCACTGACAGCACCAACATTTTCTACCAGTTCAAGCACTTCAGAAGCCAAAAAGAATGTTCCTCCAAGCAAAAGGACCTTTGATGTGAGACCACCTAGAGTAGGTCTAACGACACCATAGCCCATAGAGACCGTCAAAATGATCAAACGAGAAACTGTGCGCTTTACTGTACCAAAAGTCACAGCCCATATAGTGGTACCCGTCGGCCTAACTCCAGTTTCATTGAATTCAGCATAGTCAAAGTACCAAAAGGCCATTTCAAGCATGCCCAATGTTATCACGACCGTAATACAATTTTGTAAAGGAATAACTTCTCTCCAGAATCTAGCATACTGCGAAAACCAAAAGATCCCAAGTAACACAAATGCAAGAGACATGAACCCATAGAAGTTCATAAGGGGGGCCATTCTACCAGGTAGATAACCAGTAGGATTTTTCCATATGGTTTTCCCTTCAACAGTGATTTCCATGTTAGGCTCACAGTGAATAAAGTAGACATTGTACATCCCAGTTTTTGTAATGGGAATTGATCTTAACCGCAGTGCTGCATCAACCTCATCCTTTCCAAATGAGGCACTAAAAACTTGAGGCCAACCGGGATTATTAGCAGATGGGCGGTGAATGATTTCCCCTTGTGTACACACTCCAAGTTTTGAAAGATCTCCTGTGCAACAAACAGCTCGTTGTCCACCATAGGCAGAGCCCCCAATTGCCTCTCGATCATCCACCTCAAAAACAATTGCATGAACTGGATAGCTAAAGTTTGAAAACTCTTTGGGCCTCCGAAATACAATCTTTTCAAACCTGCTCTTGAAAATAATAACAGTCATATATAGAGACTTGTACGCACAAAAACAGGGTAAAAACATAAACTGCCATAGTCATTTCCAAAGTCATCATGAATCAGAAATTACATAAGAGCAATAACAAGTTCATTAATTATCATGGAGCGTGAATCTGAAAAAGAAATGTTAACCAATCAACTAAGCCTTTGACTGGGATATATCAATCTTCTATATTAGCGTCGCTCTATTTTGGCCAGAGTACAAACAGATAAATTACTGATAAATTTCAAACTACTTAACATAGTCAGAAGCACAATTCCTTTATCTTCTTTAACCCGAGTATTTATTTCATACATTATCAGTGAATTAACAAACATTAATTCGACATTGATCGTTGAGCTAGGTAGTCCTTTTAGCAGCAGTAAACGAAAGAAAACATAGCTTTAATAGCAGCATTATAATTTTAGGCTTTTAGCAAATGGATCATATTTCATTTTACTAACTATGTCACTATACAAATCCCCAAAAAAATAGCTCTAATTATTATTCCCAACAAATAGAATTACACAGATCTAGAATAAAATTACCGAATGAAAGAGTCAGTAGAGGAAGGGGATTGGGTGAGGTTAGGAGTAGAGGAGTAAATTCCTTCACTACCAGCGTGGACTACAAATGCATTGCCCTTTCTCACGAATTTAACACCCCTGTAGTCATGCACTGAAGCATTTGTAGTGTGGAGCAGCCATAAATAAAGTAGGACTAGTCCAATTGACTTCAACATTTGCACAATATGGAATAGTAGATCTGTTGCTGAAAGAGCTAACCGGAGCTCAAGGAATAGGAAAGACCCACTACTGAAAAAAGAAAGAGATCTTGTGAGCTAACGTACTTGACTGGACCTACTCGCGACTACACGTCTCACTCCCTCCCTCCCTCGTTCAATTTTACTAACAAATTAAAAGCACATAAATATAATTTATAAGTACTTTTGATTTATTTATGCACTTTTAGTTTGATCAAAATTTTACTACTATTTTATCTAGTAATTCTACAGGTAATTATGGTTGCTTTAATGAGAAAAATTGTTTGCACACAAGTAACCTTGTTTATCTTTGCGTCTTGAAAAATAAAAATTTGCTTGGCACATACAGCATTTTACCAAATACTCTTTCATTTTATGTGTCTTATTTTACATTTGAGTCTTTTAGTGAACTTTTTAATTTCTCTACCTTAAATGATACTCCCATCCTTAATTTATGTATGATATTTAAAACATTCTCTATATTCTTGAACTTTACATATAAGAAGAATATATAAAATCGGTGCTGTCTGTTGGCCATTCTTACTTAGGACAATATTTTTGCTTATGGATATTCTATAAACTTCTCCTATATTCTATACTGGTGATTTCACGTTCTCATTGATGGATATGACAAGAAGTTTTGCCTGACTTCCCTCTCGTACATAAAAATAACGAAGGGTAAATAAAATTTGAACAATGCTAAAATACAATAGTAGAAGTGAATAATCAAATTACGTAATCTTCATTTGAACAGATCAAATGCCAATTCCCCATCTCACAGCATATACAGTCTACCATAAAACTAAAGTTCTCCAGCTTGGGAAAAAAAAGAGGGAAGAACTCAAGACCGATCAATCATCATTGCATCCACCACCCTCTGTACCATCACCAGGTCCAATACCAACCCATACCAGTAAGAAAAGGATTTGGCAACCATACTTCAAACAATTAAGGAAAAATGAACAACAATTCTAACAGTAACAACAGGTTGCTTCCTAACATAGCAGCAACCATAATGCAGAAACACTGTACGTAACAACGAGCACAGGCCAAGGAAAAATGAGGAACCCCAAACAACCATGCAGCAAACTGCGATAAAATAAGCAGAAGGCATGGCATAATGCCGACCAAATTCCAATTATAAGCAACATGAAACCTCAATCCATATCAAGGAATTCCATCCTTTTTCTCATTGAGCCTTTAAGATCTGTGAGATCCCTTTCTGCTTTCTGTGCCTGATGGATAGGGGATAAATACATTAGGATTTAGAAATAAATCAGCATTCTCAAAAAGAAATGGGGCAAATATAATGATACCACACAAGTAGGATGATGCAAGTTGCAGATCCTCTATTATACACTGTATTCTTGAAAAAATAGATGCATAAAAATGAAAATAGAAAGATGAATGTGTTAGTTCTTCGATACAATAAGCAACCGTTCACTGCTATGGAGGCAGGGCCAATTTGGTAGTTTTTCCAAGTTCTGATCTGAAGAAGTCCACTACCATGATTTTAAGTAATGCTAACTTCTTAAAGGTTCTCATTTTCAATTAGCAGGAGAAGCTTATAAAAAATCCAAAAGGTAACACTATTCTAGTTTGTGGAAAATGCACACCGGCTGACATGAAACCTTAGACTTTTGATCTTTTCATATTCCATCAACACTCTGAAGATTTCACCAGAAGCTGATTATGTGAAGGAAAAAGAATAAGAAAGAAGGCAGAATACCATGTGCCTAGAGCACATCAGCACACAAAGATATTATTATTCTTACTATTATTATCATTATTAATATCTGATAAGTAAATACAGCACATTATGAATATACAATAAGTTCTTTAGTACAGTTTGACATACCCAATAATTCATAGAGCTAGAAGTCAAATAGCTGAATCATGTGAAACAAACAGTCAACTAGCTAAAACAGTACAACATCCAAAGGTTGGAACATAGTCAAACTAAGAATAACAGGATCTTACCCTTTTTATCTCAGCTGTTGAGACACAGGTCATATGGGGTGGAAGTTCCTCCTTATCTACGTCCTGACCAATCACAAAGACATTCTATAAGCAAAAGGGCATAGGATTGGATATCAAAGAAACTTTCTGCATTGCAGGGGATGGAGAGAGAGAAAACTAGACATACCAGTTCACCAATTAACACGACATTTTCCCCACGTATAATATAAAGACCTAATGGGATGTCACAATATAGATCACCAACAATAACACGCTCACATGCGCCTTCAAGAACAGCATTAGCTACAAATGACAGATGAAATTTTGTCAGCCGGTTAACCGCAGTTGTGAAACTGACAGTAATGACAGGAGAAACCTACCAAATTGGTCAAAAGAACGAAGTGTGCCTAAAAGCTTACGCCCATCTCGCAGCAGCACAAGAAGTTTCTCTGTGAAAGATATTAACTCAAACTCAGTAAAGCAAGGAATAGAACTAGTGGACCTATAAACAGGTGAAGTTACTGCTACTAATCAATGAACTCATGCACTTATATGGTTCCTTTGTGCAAAAGAGTGGAAAAAACTTCTCCCTCCCCCACCATATGAGCAATTTTTTGGCACTCCAAGTACTAGAGGTGGAACCAGGATTAGACCATTATGTATAAAAGTTTGGAATTCTACCACAACTCATTGCATTTACTAGATTCGAAATATATTACTTGTACTTATTTAGTGCAGTAACTTTTTAACACATACAGGGTTTGAGCCTATGTTACGGGTTCATCCACCCCTATTAAGTAATATAGCATTAGGTCCTGCATTCCATTCACTAACTAATCGCTCAAGAGTGGAAAATAACTAATTCTTCAGTTTACAGGAACATGCCTCTTCACCAGCATACATAGTATCATAGCTTATAAAAGAAAGTATGTGGACTACGCAAAACAATACTCATTGTGATTTCTACCATTCAAGCAGCCATAATGAGAATGCATGGGGTACAAGAAAGGTCAAAATTGTTAACAAGATGGACCTTCGTAATAACTCAATCCATCCTAAAAGCTAGCTCACGTAATTGAGGTTGCCCAAAACCATATAAGACAACATCCATTCCCTCGACTAATTTGGGACAATCTAACAATAATCATTATAAATATCCAACACTAAATTTATCAAGATCGATGGCAAAACAAGCAAAATCAAATCTTGAACACAACTTGATCAAGAAAACATAAGTAAAAGGGAGAAGAACTCACTGTCAAGATAGCTAGCAAGAGAAGTAGAAAGATAGATATCTTCTGGACCTGCCCAAGACATTGATTAAATTTTTACACTTTCGGTATCCAAAATATAACCGAAAATTCTTCAGATTTTAATTCAAATTGCATTGGCAACTACACAATTACTCAATTGTAGTGCCCGAAAAATTGGACCCTATTTATTATACCACTAAAACAAGAATAAGAAAAGACTTGGTTGACTTTTGGTTTGTTAGATCTAGAAAAACCCTAAGTTTAGCCTATCCCCAAATTTGGGGTAAAGGCACACACGATTTGAGAAGTTGTACAATCAGCTGCTCTTTCCGCTTCTTATTTTGCTGGAATGGTACTTTTCTACCCGGACGGGTCGGGTCTATTCTTGCAAAGTTATTTATAGTTAGCCCCTTGAAATATGATAGTATTTCTTATGTGGCCTCAAACTTTTAACTTTTGCCTTGTTGAAGACACTTGTTTTCCCTTCTCAAAGCCTATCACAATGACGTGGCTATATATGCCACATAGGCATGGCTACTTTCTAAGCACGGTTAGACTCAGCTTGGGCTCGGTATGGGTTCAGCTCACTCGGTTCAATGACTAATATTATCATCATGATATGCTTCATTAAGTTATCAACGTATTACGTATGACATGCATTTTCTTAATATGACGAATTGGAACCAATACTTGGCAGAGTAAACTAAGGGATCGAGCATGTACGATAAAAATATTGGAATTGATTATTATTGGATATTTGCTTCAAAATTAATCACTTGCATCCAGAAGTATGTGACTGTTGATCAATGAGAGATTTCTTCTTGTATGACTTATTCAAAATATATAATAAAAATATAAAAAGACATTTTAGTATCAGTATCTTGAACTTGAACATGTCCAAGATTAAATGGAATATACAGTAATTTAATATTAGTTGAGCAAAAATAGAAAAGAGACAAAGACTTTTTACACTAGATTTCTAAATTAAGCCCCTAAGAATCTCAAGATTCCCCTTAACATTGTTGGCAACATTACACAACATGAGTTGCATCAGTGAATAGATGCAATCGTGCATGGAAAAAGAGAGAGGACAAAGAAGTATCCTCCAAAAAATTATAAAGAAGCTGCATCTTTGTACTTTGAATGGTCATCAATCCATGAACCTTTGAAACAAACTTAATATAGGATCCCCAAGCAAAGGTAGCAAGCCTAAGCACACATGGTTTGTCAATATATAAGTGTCTTATATATCCTTCATCTTCAAAAGGAAAAAGATTATTGGTGGACCTCATATCTTTAATTAAATTTCCAGAACAATATCTGCAATAACATGAATAACAACTGATCAATTTGAGATTAAATAACAAAAACAATATATGTTTCAAAGGTAAAAGTTATAATGACTTTACTTACATTCGGAATCCGTTTTCACCCATTTAGATCCATGGCATGTTTTCTCTCGCTTTTTCTCCTCATCGTCCTCTTTTCTCGATGTATGTCTATTCTTTAAATATTTTTTTGCCGATGATGCCCGAGGGGCTTTTTGAGGGTTTATTTTCTTGGAAAGCAATGTCCTCAAAAGCTGCAATAGTATAATACATTGGTGAGTACTGAGAAGTGAAGCAATTTAAAGACAACAATGAATGAGTTGCAAATCTTCACATGAATTACTACATATTTACTCATGCACGCATGTTAAATAAGACTAGGAGTTTAAGACTTTAGGTTTTATGCACTAGTAGAAAAAAATACTCTATTAGCTATGCAATCATCATACTATTTAAAAGTTACTAATTTCATGTAGATAATAGCATTTACTAATAACCTGCACTTAATGGTAAGTAACATGATATAGCTTGTTAAATTAAGTTGTGCAAGTCATTTTTTACATATCAGTGTATATAACTTAAATCTGAAATGTGATTACCTTCTCCATTCTTGATTCCGGAAGGGTATTTCGTAAACTAGGTGTTGGAGAAAAACCACTAAACATTTTCTTGAGAAGGAAAGAAATGGATTTTTTCCCAATTGCTTTCTTTTTTTTCTCCTTGCAAACATCTTTGCATCTTCTTATGATCACTCTAATAGTCCTATCAATTTCTTCCTCATCATAGTCATAATTATCTGATGAATTGGTGCTAAATTTGCTGGAAATCCTACGATCAACTTCCAAGCTTGAAGGACAATTAAGGAATTTATCCAATGGAAGATCACCATTACTGATCTCTCCTAATTCAGATTTATTAGTCGATTTTCGAAATAGTATTTTTTTCAACTCTTTTTGTAGCTTCACAATTTCTTCAGGTGTGAATTCTGCTAAATCTTGAGAGGAATTTCGCTTTATGTTTTCATCCGTATTTTGCTCTTTTAGATCAGTATTGGTATTACCAAAAGTTCCAATTGCTAATAATGAATTAGGCCAATCTTCAAATTCTTCCTTGCGAGCTTCTTGATTTCTCTGATCTGTAAGGGAAAAAAAGAAGTTAATTAAACAAACCACGGATTATAAAGATTCCCAATTTTGTTAAACGAAATTATAAATCCTAAACTATATAATTATGCCTACCAGATAAATATACAAGTAATTTCAACAAAAAAGAACTTGCAAATTTATAAACTTTTGATTAAAGAATATTATTAGTATATATTCTCATAATAATGACACCAAAGAAAATAGAGAAACTTATGCATTAAATAGCAAATTGTAACAAAATTTGATAGATTTGAATTTCTATTCTTGTTTTATAAAAACCAAAAGCATTTATTTTTTGGAGGAGTTTTTTTTTTTTTTGGTTCAGTTTTATTTAGAAGTTGAAAAACAGTTTATACTGCTATTTAAAAATACTTATTTCTTCGCAAACAAGCTTGGCCAAATACATTCATTTCCCAGCATTTTGGTTTTTGAGAATAAGTGTTTTTGAACTTCCAAAAACATGGCCAAACAAGCTAGAAAAATGCTTACTCGTGGTTTGAACTGTATTATTAGTCTTTCTTTTCTCGTGTGCCCCGTCGAACTTCTTTTGCATCCAGCCAAAGAACTGCAGGAAAAAACGAAATAAGTTATGAACAACATCTAACAGCTGACTAATATGTACATTACCGTAAGTATTCATTGTTACCAACCTTCATATTTGAAGGAAGATTCTTGTGATCAAGATGAAACTGAGTGACAAAGTTCAGTTGTAGATTATAATGTAAGTGGAATTAGCAGGTCAGGAAGTAGAGTGAGCTTCGTGGATACTTGTAAAGCTGATCTTAGAAGCCAATGAGAAAGAGAGCTTTTATTTGGGAGTAATATATAAAGGTGGAACTTGTAGGGAGAACTAGCTATGCCCAATCCTAACACACGTGCTATTTTTTGAAACATAACCACAAAGTAGTCATTATTTGACAAACTAGCAAACTTTAATGACTAACTTGTGGCGCTATTAGATTTTGAGGAGAGTTTTGACTAAGATTCACAATTTAACGCACCATTATGTGTCTATATTCATTAGTAATTTGTAAGTTGTCAAAACTTACTCCCTTTCTTTTTTAACATTATCGAGTAAAATTACAGACACTTAAGTGTAAATAATTTAGTGCAATCTAACCGATTTTGAATATGTACATTATCATGTTTGTTACAAGGAATTACATGTCATTATAAATTAACTTAATTTGATTATGTGAAAAAATAATGCGAGTGTAAAAGGCTTAATTAATTCAGCAATATAGTATACATGAACTAGTAATTTTGCGAGCAAATGTAGAAAGTGAGAGGCGTGGCCATGCTTGAATCCATTAGATTCAACATGAATTAATGTTAATCTTGAGGCACATATTAGCTTTTAATCATTTCAATCTCAAGAGAACATCTTAGATTTTTTTTTTTTTTTAACGTCATTACCTTCCACGACTTGTATTTCTGGCCCCTTAATAATCACTAATGACACAAATTCTTCAACCTTCCAATATAGCCATCTTATTTGTTGGTTGGTTAAATAGATAAATCTTAGGCCTGAGCCACAAGAGAAAAGAGTAAATATACGTGTAAGAGATAAAGAGTCATCTAGAGATATTGGTAATTGGTTGTCTAAGAGCAGTTGGACACTAGTATAATTGTAGACATGAAGAATATTATAATCCTGTGAATGTTTCACTTACTAAGAAGTTTAGAGTACCTAGCCCCCATCTTCATTTTCCATCTGGAAAGAGTTCTTGGCCTTCTCTTCTTGGTTCTTAGTTAAATACTGCACCTAGCACTATCTTTATTTTATGGCCCCTTAAATGAAAGTACAAGGTAAAATGCTCTCTCCTTATCCACTTTCTAGTTAGTTCTTAGTCATGTCAAATTCTAGCTGGTGGTAGAAAATACACGAAGCTCTATAATCATCTTATAGCCATCAGGTTTTCTCCAAAAACAAATTCATAATGGAACCGGTCACCAAATTTGACACAATAATGAAGAATTTTAAATATGTGGCTAAATTTTGCAAAAAATCATAATATTATGCGTTATAACAATCTTAAAACTTGTAATTTGAAACATATCATAACTCTTTAATATTGTTTTCTAGGCAATTATATTTTAGTTTCTGAATACATGTGCACTTTCTATGTCCATTTTGGTCTTGTGTAATAACTAAAATTCATGTAATTTGTAAATGCTACTCTATAAATCTTCAATACTCCAACTACTGTGCACTTTGCGTGTAAATCTTGAAGAATTAATTAAGACTCACCATCTTTATTTTACCTAATGAAATTTTAAAGTTCATTTGAGGAGTAACACTGTTTCTATTGCAAATCTAAAAGGTTCACACAAAACGTGATATAACAGTAGAAGAAAAAAGACTAGTCATAAACATTATAAGGAAAAAGACTGTTATGAAAATTAAATGGCTACCGTCAAGGTAAACTCATCAAATCATGTTGGACCACGAGTACCGAAGAGGTCGGATTGACTTTCTCTTCCACACACGATAGAACTTATATATTTCTTGTCATCTATTCAAGTCTTGGTGGATAGAATTACTTAGTATCTATTGTTGGTGTGAGGTAGCAAGTATTCAATAAAATTAATCAAAGGTGGGTGCAAGTTGACCTAAACATTGCCGTTAGAAAACATATACTATGCATAGTAAAGGTGGCTAATAAATAATTTGTGGTTTAGTCTCATATTAGCACCATAATGAGGAATTTTAGTCGATCCAATCCTTGTATCTTGCCATTGCACTGATAATAACTAACAAGGCCTCCTCCATAAAAGTGCCTGCGATCTCGTTTTGACTTGCTCGCTTTTCTTTTGGAATCTTATAACAAACTGAGCCAGAATTTGAAATTTATGAACGGAATTTTAATCCTTTTAAGCAGAATTTGAAACTTACAAAGTATCTGATTCTAGCTCGGCCCCTATATTTTGCTATAAACACTTTTTACACCACTAGTATATGTTAATTTGTGAGAGCTGGTTATGTCATTACTTCGTACATAACTTCGTTCTTTTTCAATCGACGATGAAAAAACTTAAAATCTATACTAAAATTTCCTCTAAGAGTATAAATCATATGCAAATTACTATAATCACAAATGATAAGTATAGCAAAATCAAAATAATTGGATAAAGTGAATGATAACATATTGCTTTAAGACGAATTAAACCGCTAATTAAGCTGCCCAGTGAAGCTAACAACAGGGTTAATATAACCTTTAGTCATCATTATCATCAGCTTCATCAATTTTTTGTCCAAATCCTTTAGGGCCAGATCTTGATCTAGCTACCATTTTTCCCTTGCGACCACTCTTCTTCTTCTTACTTGCCTCTTCTTTTTCGAACTTCTCTTTCTCCCTTTTTTGCAAGAAATCTGTAACCGCTATGTAGATTACCTGAATGAATATATCCACATTAATTAACACAAACCCATGTAGTAAAATCAACACAACATATATTAGTTACTTCCGCCGTGAGCTTAACTCAACTTCAAAAGCTAGTTTAAAAAAGAATTGTCCAACAATTTTGTATAAGCAAACAAATAGCACTTCTAACCCACTTTAACACCACGCACGCCAAGACTTACCAACTAAGCTTGGACAAATAATATGGGATACAAACACGAATGAGTCTGACTCTAATATCATGTAAAGTACGTGGTGTTGAAAATTTTTCACTATATTATTATTCACACAATCAATAAATTAGATACTATCGAGAGAATTCTAATTATGGTAACTAAATCCTATAATGTAATACTCCATCCATCTCATTTTGTTTGTCGTAGTTTGATTTAACACAAAGTTTAATAAAGCAATAAAAAATTCTGAAATTTGTAGTCTAAAATAAGCCATAAATATTTGTGTGGTTATAAATGAGTAAAACAAATAAGTTTAGAATTGAATTGTTTTCAAATTTAGGAGTATGACAATCGGGACGGACTAATAAGTAAATATGACAAACAAAGTGGGACGAGGAAGAGTATGTTATATAATGTCTATGTACAAGATAGTCTAATAGAAAGGATTTAATAATTGGTTGTGATTGATTACCCCAACAGTGAGAATGGATAAGCCAAGGAAAGCAACGAACAAGAGAGCTGATATAATAGTGGACACTCCATCATCACCCGTGGAAGCAACTATTTGCTCGGAAGAATCAACTGGAATACTTGCTTCTGAAACAGTAGCAGAAATTCTCCAATTTTGGATGGTTAATTTGGAAGAGGAAAATGGTACATGTGTACTATTGTGAAGAATATGCAACTTTCTAGTTGACAGATTTTTGAGAAATAAAATTGGAGGTTTAGGCTTAACAAGAAGGAAGGAGATTGGTTGAGATAGAGATATGGATGATGGTGCAGCCATGTCTCATCTGATCTCCCCTGTTAGAAATCCAAATGGTCCTTTATGTGTTGGGTAGACCCTTCATATACTCCTTTGTACACAATAGGTCCTCATTGTTTAGCAAAAGTGGACACATTTGGTCCATAAGTGTAAAACTAACAGAAAAGTTGAGTCTTTAACGGAACAAAAAGGAGACTTATGTTCTTGTGAATTAGCCTTACTAACAGAGGAGAAGCCAGAACCTTAACTTGATATCCTTGCTGCTGAAGCAAAAATCAGATAAAAAATCAAAGGATTTACTTTGAATTCATCAATTTATCTTCCGTCAAATTGTTGGTTTAATATTATACGTCGTTAAGAAAAGGTATCTTCTTTTTCAATGTCTAACAAAAATTTTGAACTTCCAATGAAATTTTCGAATGGGAAGAGCGATCCTCCTAGTGACTGACTATTCCCAAACCAATACAGGTGAACAAGTTATGTATACTAGGGAACTTAAAGATAATTATGTCGAAGGAAGTTGCAAATTGTCAATATAAGTGATAATTTTAAACCATAGTCAATAATTGAGTAACCTTGGACTTTTTTTTTTCTTCTCAAAGAATTGGGACATGTGTAATCCACCCATTTCGTGAGCTCTGCCAATGGCAAGCTTAATATAAGATGATTTTGTGGCAATAAGGATATAAATGGACCAAGAGTTTAATGGATGATAGTTCGACTCGCTTCTTGAAGCTATAAATTTACATTCTCAGCTTCTGAGCTTCTATAATTTATTTGCTCTATTATCCTAAATACAAGCAGTTTGCTACATCAGCCTACATCTGGAATGAAATAAAGATTTATACAGCTATACATATAAGGTACAATCCAACTACATTTCCGATACACCTGTTGTGGTTGTGTAGTTGCTGACACTAGTTGCATTCTCCACAGACTTCACAACAAAAACTAATACACCCAAAGCAAGCAAGAGCTGAACAAAGCTGTGTTAGCGTAACAGCGCATCGATCATTAACCCGAGAGCAGAACTGTATGAAACACATGCAGCAGCAACAATCACATAGTTTGCTACATAAGTTTGAGGCAGCTGCAAGTACCATTTCTGAAGTTTCATGCAACTTGGGTTCTGCTGCTTCCACAGGGAGATTGTCTACAGTGGCCTTCAAGTTACCAAAACCAACACCCAGTGCTCGAAGGTAAATGACCTTCTTTATATTCAAGTCAGAGGCCTTCTGCAGATCCATTCCATCGCCGTAGTTTCATGAAAAGTTTAAGTAACCAATCAGCTCTAGAAGGCTAAAGAGTTGGGGGAAGAGGGGCTGGATAGGTTGCTTGGCACTTATCACTGTATCCCCTCAAGCAAACTATTGTTTTATAGATGTAATACTCCATAAATCTAGTGCTTACCACAAAAGTTTGGTCTTATTAATCAATGAGAGAATTTTATTTTCGTCAACAAATCCAATATGTCAAGCTTAATAGAATGCATTATTGCAGTTTAAAAGAATGTGGATGATCAGGCACATAAAGAAACACAAGAATGCTAGTTTATTATATGTATAATTATATGTCCACACCTCATACAGTCAAAAGGTTTTATAAATGAGAGATAATTTCATTCACTATTCAACAGTTTTGTAGCCTTCTAGGTAACCTTTGTCGTCCATGAATACTTTTAACCAGCTGCGCAGACAAGTTATCATGAGATTATGCGAATTAGATTGTGTTCAAGAAAGTTTCTGGAAGGTGTACTAGTCATTGTGTATTTCACACTCCCGAAAGCATACAATGAGTTTTTGATCCTCACAATCTTACAAATATACAATTTACATTTAGTAAGTGATGATGGACATGGATCACGGAAGATGGATAGCATTAAACCTCATAAGATGAGGCAGTTTTTTTCTGTTCTAATTTACAGACTTATATCACAAAAAATCAAAAGCAAGCACAGTCAAAGTAGTACATATATATCGATCAAGCTACAGCATACCTCATCTAACACGTCTAATTTGGAAATCTGCCTCTCCTTTCTATTTTCGATCAAAATCAAGTTGGTGTACTCTGAAGGAACCCCTGTTTGCAAGCTCAATTTCACAACCTAGAAGCAGAAATGTAGTTTAAGTGAGACTTATTACCATAAAGAATAAGTAATCCTGATTTTCTTTAGTACAAGTAACAATAGTGCACTGATGGGCGAAGTTGCAGCTATAGGATCAAAAGCACCAAAAGAATAAAGAAATACACAAGAACTGCTGTGAATTGGCCAAGAAGTCCAAAGAAAAGATGTGAAAAGGATGTGAAATTCTTATGTTGCATGGATTTGCAATGAACGCGTGATTATTTGTAAGACTTCCTTATGCAGCATTGAGAACTCAAAATTCATTTGACATACCATCTCCTCTAGCTCCTTGCTCCCGGAACACCATGCTTCGGCAGTTACCATTTCAATTTGTCTCCTTGCGGAAACCTGTGCAAGGAAAACAAGCAAGTTTTAATGATGGAAGACTGCAGATTTCCACATTAGCAGCAAGGTTCATGTAAGCATGCAGAGACCAGAAGAATACAAATGTGGTATCTGCTTGATTAAATACAGGGAATAAGAAAGCTAGCTGGTTTATATTATAAACCTGTACTCGTAGAGAAAAGGCACAAGAACGAAATCCAGGAAAGGCTAGACCACCACACCCATAGTACTTTTTCTTATGACGTCCTCCTCTTCATAGGTAAATCAAAGTAGCATTTCAGTTACAAATACAAGATGGAAAACCTTACTCTTTCCAAAGGAAAATCCTTGGCTTTTTGTACTTTGACATCGACCATAAAAGTGCTGGAATCTGCTAAAACACCACTAACTTTAACAGTGTCAGGACAGTTCCCAGTGAATCTGCCAGATACAAATAGTGGTCTTGAAGATGACAGGTCTGGAAGATAACATGGATATAGCTGCAATAAGAACATTGGTTAGAACTGTCAGGAAGAAAGCAGATGTAAATAATAATAAGGACATGGATGATGCTGGTGATAATGTACATCTGACCCATCCAGAGTCAATTTCCAACATGCACGTTAATGAAAAAGAAATTATAAATTTTCAGTGTTAATGCCTGAAAAGACGAGACATATACATACTCACCAATTCATAGAATAACTAAAGCATTAGATATAGTATAACAGAAAAGTTGCATAGAGAAAGTATGGATTTATATTACCTCAAATGAATCAAGATTTTCCAGCGCATCGATTCTCAGGTCTGCAAGAATGACTGATGATGTGCTGTTAAGTAGTCTTTCCAGCCGGGAACTGATTGAATCTGACCATGGAAATTGATGAGAAGAACTAAAATCATAATTCGCAGATCAAATTCTCTCCAATCATGTTGTGCTAAATAAAAGTTAATTGTAAAATTGTATCAGCTGAGGAACATAACATGTAGCTATTCCAGAATATCTTCTAAAGACCGGAATATAAGGAGGACAGTGACTCCATGGACAAGTTGAGACACCTAAAGATGGAATTAGTGAAGAAAGAAGCTTCAGAGTTTCTCTTCTATATTTAAGAATATCTAGATTTGATCTCCATGACATGTAAAGCTCCTTGTGCATTTTCAAGATTGCGGCTTGGTTATTCAACAACGGTATAGAAGTTTCAACAATAACTTTAACCAAATGAGCATCAAAACAGATGGAAGAAACCCCATTTGCAGTTACTTCCAAACTTTTAAGTTTGTATCTTAAACAGCGAGAGACTTCAAAATGTATTTAGAGTCTACAAGTAGGTTGTTGAAACTCCAGCAGAAAAAGAAAATCTCTCTAGCTACATGCACAAATTATTAACCCTGAGAAAAGTAAGCAGAAAGATAAAGACACGACATTGTAGAACTCAACACACCTAAATCGTATGCAGCATCATAGTAACCTCTCCCGATTTGAGCAAGCATTTGCAAGAAGTAGTGATTACAGTATAAACCTGAGAGGGCATCAAAGAAGAGTTCAGGAAACAGAATGATGAAGTAGTGTAGACCCGACTGATGTATAACTAAGCACATCAATATAGTTACAAACCGACCAATTCCGAAGGTCGAAATTCGTGGAGAATTCAAGCCTCTCTTCATCAGCTGTCCCCTCAAGGCTTCACAAATTTCTCTTTCATCTCCAACAGAACCGTCAGTGATTAGAAAAACAAGAGGAATTGCATCACCTTCTTTAGATAGCATCTCCATTGCCTGAATTGGATAAGTTTACAAGGACAGATTAAAAGACTTGCTTAAATGTGCCAAAAATGTGAAATCAACATAAAACACACATCTTTTGATAAAGTAAATCAACATAAAGTTACATGAGTGGTGCGATAAAAATTTTGAAAATTGATTTGATATATAAGAGAGAGAGAAGGGTCAAATATTAGTGCTCATTGCTAAAGTCCTATTCTAAGCCACTGCATCAAAAGAGTACTGACAAATGACCTAAAATTCCTTTCTATCAAATTAACCTGATGAATTTAGGACGCATCATACATGATTATTTGGCTCAAGTTTTTCTTTCTCACATCACATGTATATCCTCTACACAAAGTTAGAAGTGAAACTAACGAAAAAAAGCTACAGAATCTGTAACTCAGTCAACTAGTACAAAATAGAAGTTCTACTCTATTGTGCTTTTCATTTAGTACTTGTCTCTGGAAAATAATATGCGCTATCATGCCTGCCCATAATAAGGGAAGTCAGACTTCTAAGTCTAAATATTATAGATCTCACAGGAAGACCAATAAATAGATTCGGCATCTAGAGCTGAATGCCATTATCACCTGGTTTAGAGGCAGGGAAATATCCGTATTTCCCTCAGCTACAAAATTTTGGTCAATCCACAGAATTGCTTTTCCAATTGACTCCTTCCCTGACGGCACCATGGACGATGAGAACAGTAAGCTTTTTCCATTGAAAGCTATGATGTTAAAAGTATCGGCTGGACTGAGTTTAGAGAGGGCAGCCAGTAGAGCAGCTTTAACATTCTCAAGAGGCTTTCCTTGCATGCTTGCACTTATATCAATAATGTATACCACTTCCTTCCTGAATTCCTAAAATCAACAAAAAAAGGGAGCACGTATCCCATTTAAGTACCCAGGAGCAGACGCACACACAGATAAAAGGTTTTTTCTTTTCTATATAATAACATTTTTATTGAAAAAAAAAGGGATCAAAACTGTGCATGTATGATACTCTAAAACTCCAATAGCACCTTTCAAAGTGGGAAAATAGAGACAGTCAAGATGACAATAGAAAACTATGTACAGTAAGAGGAGAGGCTGAGTTGAGTTTGAGCTTTTAGTTTGCAAACTTGAAGGCATGCTATATTACTGTTCTGCCACATTCCAAACACGACGAGATTTATAAGAGAGTTTAGATGTCCTATGAACTGTAATTTTCAATGAAAAGTCCACAGTGACAAAGGGTTAACAAAAATACATTCCTTTTTTCACCTATATTTTCTGATATGGCAGGCTTAACCTGGTTTGGCTGGATTTTATCTTACTTATAATGTACGGCAGAATCAAGAATAATACTTGGTTGAACTTATAACATAACAAAATATAATGTTTTTATAACTCAGGAGTCAGGATCAGTGGATCACATTTGCACGTTCAAAGTATTAGGGGGTAACAAACCTTCTTCCTATTGACAGTTGGTGGGGAAAGATAGAAGCAAAATATTTCTCTCTGATCAAAATCAAGCATTGACGGAGAGTTCACGAGCACAGTCCCAAGGATCTCACTTGAAGGGACCTGAAGTTAATATGCATTTATTTATTAAAGAAGAATTATGAAGCTCCGAATAAATAATGAAAAACCGAAATGAATAACGAAAAACAAGGAGTAACCAAGCAGGTGTCTTACTTTGTATGAGAACCTGAAGTCATCCATTGACCATGCCTGAACTTCCCTCTCATATAAAAATCCTAGTTTACCAGCCTGACGTCTTGTTTCCTAGGAAGAAAAACAAAAAGGGGTTTGGAAATTATTGAATGCTATATTTATATTCATGACTAGACAGTAAACAGGTTGAAGATAGTTACCTTTAAAGGATGAGTGGAACATTCGCATAAAATCTGTGTCCCTATACCAGAGTTCACGTTTAGCAGAATCCTTTCTTTCTTACTGAATAATTTTGCAAGTGGATTGACATATGATGGGAAACTGAAAGGTATATCTAAGGAAAATTGACCATCTTGATACAGTATCTTCTGTGACCAACTGACTTTAACGGAGATAATAGAACCTCCGGCAACCTTGAAAGATCCAAAAGTAGACAAATATAGCCCCTTTCTTGAAACTCAACAGGAATGAAGAAGAGAGGCAAAGCAAGAAGAGATAATCAATTTGGTAATCACCTGAGGGACCTTCAATGTGTATATCTGGCGTTTTAGTAAGAAACCATCTTTAGCATTAGCTACTAAACCAGCTTCTTTGGCATCATCTAATGCAATCAATTGGGTAGAATACGATCTTGATGGTGTTTCTACTTCCACACCTAGAACTGAACCCTGTTAGAGAAATGACTCTATTTTGAGAACTAGAGAGTGACAAACATCACAATCAAGAAGAAATTTCTATACAAAGGCAGAAGCATGCGGTAGAAGCAAAACTTAAATTGACAGTCAAATGCTTATATCATGTATTTGTAGTTTTCCAGCAATCTTATAATTAGCCTCAGCCTCAGTGATTCATCTGCCATACTTAAGGCATATGAGATACTTTTCCTTAGGAAACATGATTACCAAATTAGGAAATTACAAATGTTCACCACATATAGCCAACCACTTAGTTTTCTTTAGCATACATTGTCACTCTCCATTGAGAAAAAGATCACAGATAACCATACTACAGAGAAAATGTCAAACAAATTTGCTGTCAGCCTGTTTTTGTTTTTTCTTCTTCCTGAATATGAGTTAATGCTATCAAAGAACTCATTTTTAGAACAACTGCCCGGGCTTTGGTCTAATCGTAAGAGTTCAGCTTGTGATGTATGGATTAGGGGCATGTCAAAGGTTTGACCCCTTAATTTGTCATGGACAATATAGGGCGGGCTCATTATCCATCAAGCTTCCGTGCACCAAGACCCTTGAAGATTTCTACATGTTTTTAGAACAAAGGCATGAAAACAGGAAAATCTATGTTGTCGAAAAACAAATGTTCCCGAAATCAGTTACTTCAACCGACACTTGGACGCTCGAATCCAAAACTGAAAAGTCAAATAGTTCAAACAAAGAGAAACATAACAATTTCCAGAAAAGAAGAAAAGAAACAAAACCTGTTCTCCCATAGGTACAGCAAAACGACAATCACAGTAACGGCTAGAAGCAACACAGTGTACCCGCCAACTACCGTTGACCGTTACAAAAGCAGTATCCATATAACAATCAACTTCCATTCCAATACCCTGCATGTCTAATGGAATCAACGCTGGTGGATCACAACGTCCATGAACGTATGGCTGATAACTTGGAATATCAGGATTATCCACTATTGTTGGGTCCTTTATTACAGCATACATCATTGGTGCTTTTGGTAAGTAACTTGTCTCTGTAACAGTTGATTTTTTCTCCATTACTAATGGCTTTGGTGCATTTGTACCATAGTAAATTCTTTTTGATAACTGGAGTCCCATATCTACCGATATTGCAAATTCATCAGCCATATTTTCCGACGAGTACTATTATTCTTCAACACAATCTAATAAAGTTAGATAGAAAATGTAGTATACTACTGACTTAAGTGGAAGATGAAAGTTTGGTGAAATTCAATAGATATTTGATTAGTTATGCTGGATAAAAGGTACAATAATTATGGGAAAAAAAAAACAGGAGTTGATTAAGACATGTGGAATCCTTGTAGTCAACTTTTAGAAGACAAGTTAAGCATGTTTAATAATGACACATAAAGAATGTGTAACTGTTAATTTCCCTATCCGTGACATTCACTTTTATGAATAGTGATAAGTAAATTATACTTACAATATTCTGTAAACTAGCTTAAGTATTTAAATTAAGCCAAATCGTTTAGGAAAGTAAAATTTATTTAGGAAAGGATAACGTTTTTTGAATGGATAAACTAGTAATCTAATGAAAGAGTAGACTTTGTTCATGTAATTTAGCTAAGCATATTCGTCGTGTCGAATAAATAAAAGTGGGAAGGTCTAGATCATTCTATTAATGTCTGCCAACAACTACAAATAATTGAAGTACTTTTTTCCACCAACCGTAATAAAAGAACGCAAGTAGTTTTACCATTCCGTTCTAAAATGACTGTAATAGTTTAATTTGGAGCTGAATTAATAAATATGGTAAAAATTTTGAAATTTGTGGTCCAAAATAAGTCATATATAAATATGTGAGCTTCAAAGCATTTCATTAAAGGTAAAGTAGTAGTTTCAACTCAAAAATGTTTCCAAATTTAAAATTGTGTCAATCTTTTTGAAACTAATAACGAAATAGTGTGATCCATTTTGAAACGGATGAATTATTATTTACCTGGCAGGAAAGTTACAAGTAGGATTAAACGGCTGCGTTACTTTACTAAAGTAGTAATGAACTTTACTCCTTCTAGACAATTTTTTTTTCCGCACAGGATAATAATCTTTTCAAGAACAACAACAAACTAGTATTTGCAACCCAAGTAATTAATAGAAAATAAAAAGAAAGTCCCACTCTAACAAGTAGTAACTACTTGACTATAGTTTGTCTTGAGTTTTTTTTTTTCCTAAATTATATTTAAAGAATATGATTTAATTTATCTTGTTATTGTTGTTGTTGAGACAGTATAAAATTTTCGTACACTATGAAAGCCCTTAATATACATGTAGCTGATAATTAAGCTAATTTTTCTGAGTTACAAATTTCACATGATCACCCGAGCAGGATCCATTGGGACAGGGTAGTGGGACTTGCATGAGACTATAGAAACGACACTGACAAGCTGGTGGGACTAGCTTGATCATTATATTCTGAGGCTCTCATTAGAAATTAAAAGAATGTATGGACCATTGGATGAAAAGTTATCGTTGAAAATCGAGAAGTGTAATGGAGCCAGATAACCGAAAAACGTCTTACTCCAAACGAGCTAACTCTCAAGAAAAAGAAAGAGACTGAAAAGAACAAATGTAGCCATTAATAGACAAACTAAATCACCACCAGTAAAAGTCAAGCTGACGGAAAGCTAAAAATGTGTGAAATGTGGAATTAATTGAGTGGATTGGCTATATTGGAAAAAAGAAAAACAACAAAGGAGGTGAGGTGGGGACACATTGATTGGTATCAAAATTTGTTGATGATGATTAATAGTGGTAGTAGTTGAAAACATGTGAATCAAGCGTGGCTAATGTTAATAATAATCAAAATTAATGGGGGACCGGCAGTATATTTTTTGTTCCCATTATAAACTAAGCATACGTATTATGAACTCAAAAAGAGGATCAAACGTCGTGGACCTTGCTACGCCATCACATAAAATGTTACTCCCTCCGGTCCATATTATTTGATTTTTTTACTATTTTCACACACAAAAAAATCCACTTTTTAGCATTAATTAAAGATGTCATTTACTAAACTAACCTTCATCTATTTTAAAATTTACTCATAGAAAATTGCGAGAGTTTTATGTGTTTAATTTATTAATAAGGGTAACTTTGGAAAATCATAACAAATATCATCTTGATTTTTGAAAAAATCAAATATTTTGGACCTAAAAAAAAATTTCAAAAAATCATATAAAGTGGACGAGGAGTATTTCTTTTGTTCAAGTTGAGAAAATTAATTACAAACTGCAACATGCAAACAAATGAGGAAACCTAACGCTGATAAAGAATATCTCGAGTGGATCCCATGTCAGTTTAGTGCAACTTTAATTAAATTAGTATTGACAATGAACCAACATAAAGCCTTTAGTTACTCGAGCTTCAAAGATCAGGATGAGAAATTTAGAATTACTCAGTGAAATTATTTTGAGTTAAAAGTTTTAACATACTGCTATTTTTATCGTTCTCGCCTTATAAGAAGAGAAGATAGGTGAAAAGAACGAACATACAACATAATTACAAGGGAAGGTCAAGTTGTGTCGCATCGACTTAAATGGATCAATAGATAAATATCCATTAGCTTCACTGTCAATAAATTAGAGAGTAGAATATTGAAAATTGAGATTTTCATTTGTCAACTACTCATGACACATAGGAAAACAACGGGGGCCTGAAAGTCTAAAACGGAAGACCTCAACCCTGGCCATCTGGCTTGGCTTATTATTTCCTGTGTTCCACTTTATGTATTATAGTTTGACTCGGTACGAAGTTTAAGAAATAAAGGAAGACTTTTGAAACTTTTGTGTTCTGCGATTTAAAATAAAACATAGATGTTTGTATGGTTGTAAATCATTTCATTAATAATAGAACTGTAATTTTGAAGTTAAATTGTTACCAAATTTAGAATGCTATCATTCTAATAAAAACACGCTGCCAAATAAATTGGAACAAATGGAGTGCTAATTACTGGTAGTGATTGCTTTGACTTTTGGGTCACTGGGCCACCAGACTTGAACTCTCTCTAGATATTGCCCTGGAAAATATCAATGATATAACAAACAGGGCTAACTACAGCACTACATCCTTGTAATGAAACAAACGAGATCATTCCAGAAAACTGCAAGCCCGAACAGAAGGTTTTGCCAAACAAGTCACAAATGACATCTTCCTTTTGCATAATTATGGTACTTTGCGTAATAAATATGGAAGAATATACTTGCATTGTCTTCAGGTGTACATGCTCTATTGTGGGAGAGTATGATCTAAGCATCGCAGTTCTCTCTACCTATATGATTATGATTGAAGAGGGTGATTTTGACGAACAACCACTTTTTAAGTTGCTCAACAAGAAACAACCAGTAATTATAAAATTCTAGAAAACTACGGAAAGTTTTGAAGAGTAGCTACTAAAGCCTCGAGAAATTTCCTTGAACTTTGAATTATCATCAAGGAAAACTACAAGAAATTTTCTGGAATTCAGAAAAATTCTCTGGACTTTTTGGTAGCTATTAAAAAACTTTCCATGTGTTTTATAAGTTGTGGCTATTCTTTTAAAATTTTGCAAGATTTGACTATTCCTCTTTCAGCACCCTAAGAAGTGGCTACCTGACTAAAATTTTACAGAAGAGCCACATGAGAGTAACATAGCCTTTTGCCAAGCTACAACAAAGAAAAATTTTTGGAGAAAATGATAACAAGGTTATTCTAGGGAAAATTACAAAACTATGATCCCATAGCCAGTAGTTTGCCTTATTGATCCCGTTTAAAGTTGGTTTTCTAAAATTACCTCCGCTAACTTTAATGGATAAATTTTGGACGGAAATATTTCTATGAGATCTTATAATGACGTTCGCATCCTGCCCTCTTTTTCTTGTGAGTGCTTCATCTTGACAACACTTGACTTTGACCATCACTTGCATAGATAACACTTGCCCTTTAATCTTTTCTCGCATTATCCCAGATAACTTAAAGTGTTGCCTGGGCAGCACTTGTCCATTTAATCTCTTCTTACATTCTCGCAGGCAACACTTGCTCTTTGATATTTCATGAAGAGGCAGCACTTGTCGAATCATAACTTGAAGTGTTGCTTCGAGGCCATTTTGCTAAACCATTCTTAAGTGGAGACAAAAAGATATAACCAAGGATAAAAGGGTACACGTGGTAAAAAAAAATTGTTATGGCCTTTTTTGCAGAAATATGACACCATAAGCAATGGTTTGCCTTTTTGCCCGTGCTTAATAAGGTTTTGCAAAATGCCCCCGTTAAGTTTAATAAAAAAGTTTATGACAGAAATACCCTTGTCACTTTCTTGGCACGGGGCCAAGACTTTTCCTTTGACCTCTCTTTATTTGCCAACACGTGCCCCTGAAGCGTTGATAAAGGGCAACACTTGCCCCTTTTAATCTACCTGCATTCTCCCCATATAACTTGAAGTGTTAGCAAGATAACACTTATCCTTGACCTCTTGCCTAAAAGCTAACACTTATAAATTCGTGCCTTGAAGTATTAGCCTCATTCTAATATAAGGGTATTTTGCTGAAATATTATTAAATAGGGACAAACTTACAAAACCACTCCTTCTGGAGGGCACGAGATAAATTTTTTTGGAGAAGATGTAGGTTTGGTACGCTTTAAGTTGGGGCCAATTGATCGTAGTATGATGGAAATTAATTGAAGGGAGGATTACCAAAACAACTAGTCAACTCACTCCCCTTATTTTTGACTAGCCCTTACTATTTATAGTCAGTATACACAAAAATAAATAACCAGCGTGTACAAATGGTAGCATAGGTATACAAATGATATCCTCACGTATTCACAGTGGGTACATAAAAAAATATGGGGTATATAGCCAGAATTTTTGCGTACACACACTTCTTTCTATAGATCTATTTGATTAAAAAAAAAGAAGAATAAGAAACGCGATAAAGCAGTAGATTTGCACCTTTGCCTGAGCTTCGACGAGCTGCAGCAGTTCCGTCACTGTAGCAGCTCACCAGAGCTCCAGCGAAGCTTCAATCTGCATCAGTCGTTGATGACGGAGACCTCGTAGATCTGGGACGGGGGAGGTAGGGGGTGGCTGGAGGGGAAATGAGGAAGGGAACAATGGCGAGGGAAACGAAACGGGCGGCAGCAAAAGCTCATTGGAGCAGCGGTGCTCGTCGTGGGGAGGGGGAAGACTGGCCGGAGGGGAGGAGGAAGAGGGGGCGGCGGCTGAACCCTAGTAATTGGGGAAAGAGAAGGGAAGAAGAAACTCTAAGGGGTGTGGCTACAAAAAGAAATAGGGGTGTGGCTAGGTGTTTGTTTGTAGTAATTTTGAAAAGGAGGGGCTAAAAAAATGTAGAAATTTCCCATGGGTGCCTGTTTGGTACACGCTAATTGATCTGTAGCCACCGCGCACAAGTTCGCTGAGAAATAGCTACCTCCGGACAAGTCCCAGTATTTTATATTGGTTGTTCAAAGTCACAGTATAAAATACTGGGTATACTGAGACTTTATATATAAAGCTCCAGGTACATGAATTCAAGTATAAAATAATGAGACTTTGAACATATTAATTTAAAGTCTCAGTATAAAATACCGAGATTAGTCTGGGGTGTTTGCCAACACTAATGGAATGTAAATGTGCGTGCAGAATTTTAACTATTGTTCAATTAATTTTGAAATGGTGGATAAAATTCACTTAGGACATCTAAAAATGGCTCCGCACCAAAATAACACAATAGTACATGCAAAGGATCAGTTGCCTTATTGTTGTCAGAAGGTGAAGGTTTAAAATCTTTTTAAGCTCCCGTTTGGACATGATTTGGGATTTGAGATTTGGAACTTGGGAAATTGAAATTTTGTTTGGACATACATTTTATTTGGAACAAAATTTGAAGTTTGTGAGGAGATTTCCCAAAAACTCCCAAAAACTGGTTAGTTTTTGGAATTTTTGGAAAATCCCAAAAAATCTCTAAAAAATGGCCCCAAAAACTGCCCAAAAACTATGTCCAAACGCTAGCTCAGTATTCAAAGAGATGTGCATTACTGAAATATTAGGCAATAGCTGAGCACGTAACCTGGTTCCTCAATATGAAGGAGTCGGTTTATTAATTTTGCCCATCCACGTGTCCAGAAGTTAAACAAAACAATAACATAGAAAATCCAGTTAATTGACGCAATCAAAATCCAAAATCCCATAGAGTTTTTATACTTCACTTCCCATTTAAGTATTGAAAGTTGTTTACTTTTCGTTTTTACGTTCCTTACAATTAAAGTAATTATTCAATTTTTCAGCTACAATCGATTTCCGCAGGTTCGTTTTATCATTTATCACACGTCTCCCTTTCCTGCTTTTTAATCCATTCCTTAATTACTCTAATTAGTTTAATCCATTCCTTAATTGCTGACTTTATGTTCAGGTTAATTTGCATTGTTTATTTGCTTTTTAGGATTCTTAGGGTTTAGAATTGGGAAAAATGAAGCTTGTTTCTTAATATCTAGGGTTTTACTTCTATTGTGTTTGGTACTTTATTTAGTTGTTTATCGAATAATCGTGTAATTAGAGACTTGCATTCTGGTAAATACGAAATATTACTGCATTGCTATTTGCTAGTACTATGTTATTTTGGTAAAGATCATATTTTGATTGAATTGTAAGATTATTTTGAATTTTAATTAGATTTTATTTGTATTTGCTACTGAAAATTAGGGTTAGGAAGCTGATGGCAACGGCAACTATTGCCACTGCAGCCGGTGCTGCTGCGCTATTATATTATACGTTAAATAAGAAGTTGCAATCTGATCCGACAATGGATGATGATGAGGATGAATGTGGCAGCAGTGGCCAAGATCATGCTCAATTAGGGATTAGTAGGGTATCAAATAGACTTATACAGGCACCTGCTACGTGGTTGGAGACAATCGCGACATTATCTGAGACTCTTAGGTTTACTTACTCAGAGACCTTGGGCAAGTGGCCGATTGGGGACTTGGCTTTTGGCATCAGTTTTCTTTTGAAGCAGCAGGTAATAACAAATCATTTTTTTTGCGTTTTTTACAGTGTAGCTATTTGCTTGATGTGGAATGTTATGCGGTATACTGGCATATGTTTAAGAATGTTGGAAAATGGAGTATATAACATGAAATACAATGTGCGGTTGTTGCACAGTTGGATAAAGTAGAGGGAAGACCATGTTAG